>OZ000463.1:4805000-6005000 GCA_963922655.1 Cardamine chenopodiifolia
TTAACAATGTTTTTAACTGAAGATTTTAGACAATTAAATAGTTTAAATATAAAAAATGTATGTTGTAATTCTATATGATGATGTACATAAATAAAATTTAAAGTTATCTATAACATCATTTAGAAATATATAAAATCCTTGGGATAGAGATTTAAAAGTTATATTCTATAAAGAATATTCAAATAATGCTTATTATTTATCTTTATAAACATTTTGAAACACTAAATTATAAAGATTTTAAAACATTTATGATTTCCCAACCCGGGTTCGAGCCTAGAAGAAGGCAAAAGTTTATTGTTTTTACCTTTTCCATAGGTTTCCCGTCAGGAATTACCTACGGGACTTTGGTGGCTTTTGATTTCGGGTCGTAAATTACCAACGGGAAACCTACGGTAAAGGTAAAAACTTTAAACTTTTGTCTTCTTTAAGGCTCGAACCCGAGTTGTTAAATATGTCAAAGGTGCTATGTTGCCAGTAGATTACTACCATAATCGTGAGTTTAAGTAACAAGTTTAATATATATACTCTCTTTGGACCTCTCTGTAAAAATTTTAACAAGAGTTTATACTCAATGATGTAACAGTTTATAGTCAATGATTTAACAATGTTTTTAACAAAAGATTTTAGACTGTTACACAGTTTTAATATAAATATTGTATGTTGTAACTATATATGGTGATGTATATAAATAAAATTTAAAGTTATCTATAACATCATTTAGAAATATATAAAATCCTTGGGATAGAGATTTAATATTTATATTCTCCAAAGAATATTCAGACAATGCATATTATTTATCTTTATAAACATTTTGAAACACTAAATTATAAAGATTTGAAAACTTTTATGATTTCCCAACCTGGGTTCGAGCCTGGAAGAAGGCAAAAGTTAATCGTTTTTACCTTTTCCATGGGTTTCCCGTCAGTAATTACCTACGGGACTTTGGTGCCTGTTTATTTCCCGTCGTAAATTACCAACGGGAAACCTACGGTCAAGGTAAAAACATTAAACTTTTGTCTTCTTCAAAGCTCGAACCCGGGTTGTGAAATATATCACGGGTGCTAATTTCAAGCACACTACCACCATCATCGTGTGTTTAAGTAACATGTTTTATATATATACGTTCTTCCGACCTCTCTCTAAAAATTTTCACAAAAGTTTATACGCAATGATGTAACAGTTTATAGTCAATGATTTAACAATGTTTTTAACTGAAGATTTTAGACAATTAAATAGTTTAAATATAAAAAATGTATGTTGTAATTCTATCTGATGATGTACATAAATAAAATTTAAAGTTATCTATAACATCATTTAGAAATATATAAAATCCTTGGGATAGAGATTTAAAAGTTATATTCTATAAAGAATATTCAAACAATGCTTATTATTTATCTTTATAAACATTTTGAAACACTAAATTATAAAGATTTTAAAACATTTATGATTTCCCAACCCGGGTTCGAGCCTTGAAGAAGGCAAAAGTTTGAAGTTATACCTTTTCTATAGGTTTCCCGTCAGGAATTACCTACGAAACTTTGTTGCCTGTTGATTTCGGGTCATAAATTACCAACGGGAAACCTACAGTAAAGGTAAAAACTTTAAACTTTTGTCTTCTTCAAGGCTCGAACCCGAGTTGTTAAATATGTCAAAGGTGCTATGTTGCCAGTAGATTACTACCATCGTCGTGTGTTTAAGTAACAAGTTGAATATATATAATCTCTTTGGAACTTCTGTAAAATTTTTAACCAAAAGTTTATACCCAATGATGTAACAGTTTATAGTCAATGATTTAACAGTTTATAGTGAATGATTTAACAATGTTTTTAACAAAGGGTTTTAGACGATTAAATAGTTTAAATATAAAAAATGTATGTTGTAATTATATATGATGATGTACATAAATAAAATTTAAAGTTATCTATAACATCATTTAGAAATATATAAAATCCTTGGGATAGAGATTTAAAAGTTATATTCTATAAAGAATATTCAAACAATGCTTATTATTTATCTTTATAAACATTTTGAAACACTAAATTATAAAGATTTTAAAACATTTATGATTTCCCAACCCGGGTTCGAGCCTAGAAGAGGGCAAAAGTTTATTGTTTTTACCTTTTCCATAGGTTTCCCGTCAGGAATTACCTACGGGACTTTGGTGGCTGTTGATTTCGGGTCGTAAATTACCAACGGGAAACCTACGGTAAAGGTAAAAACTTTAAACTTTTGTCTTCTTCAATGCTCGAACCCGAGTTGTTAAATATGTCAAAGGTGCTATGTTGCCAGTAGATTACTACCATAATCGTGAGTTTAAGTAACAAGTTTAATATATATACTCTCTTTGGACCTCTCTGTAAAATTTTTAACAAGAGTTTATACTCAATGATGTAACAGTTTATAATGATTTAACAATGTTTTTAACAAAAGATTTTAGACTGTTACACAGTTTTAATATAAATATTGTATGTTGTAACTATATATGGTGATGTATATAAATAAAATTTAAAGTTATCTATAACATCATTTAGAAATATATAAAATCCTTGGGATAGAGATTTAGTATTTATATTCTGCAAAGAATATTCAGACAATGCATATTATTTATCTTTATAAACATTTTGAAACACTAAATTATAAAGATTTGAAAACTTTTATGATTTCCCAACCTGGGTTCGAGCCTGGAAGAAGGCAAAAGTTAATCGTTTTTACCTTTTCCATGGGTTTCCCGTCAGTAATTACCTACGGGACTTTGGTGCCTGTTTATTTCCCGTCGTAAATTACCAACGGGAAACCTACGGTCAAGGTAAAAACATTAAACTTTTGTCTTCTTCAAAGCTCGATCCCGGGTTGTGAAATATATCACGGGTGCTAATTTCAAGCACACTACCACCATCATCGTGTGTTTAAGTAACATGTTTTATATATATACGTTCTTCCGACCTCTCTCTAAAAATTTTCACAAAAGTTTATACGCAATGATGTAACAGTTTATAGTCAATGATTTAACAATGTTTTTAACTGAAGATTTTAGACAATTAAATAGTTTAAATATAAAAAATGTATGTTGTAATTCTATATGATGATGTACATAAATAAAATTTAAAGTTATTTATAACATCATTTAGAAATATATAAAATCCTTGGGATAGAGATTTAAAAGTTATATTCTATAAAGAATATTCAAATAATGCTTATTATTTATCTTTATAAACATTTTGAAACACTAAATTATAAAGATTTTAAAACATTTATGATTTCCCAACCCGGGTTCGAGCCTA
This sequence comes from Cardamine chenopodiifolia, assembly GCA_963922655.1. Classification (NCBI taxonomy): domain Eukaryota; kingdom Viridiplantae; phylum Streptophyta; class Magnoliopsida; order Brassicales; family Brassicaceae; genus Cardamine; species Cardamine chenopodiifolia. The sequence continues at coordinate 4,808,282 of OZ000463.1, forward strand.
GAAGAAGGCAAAAGTTTATTGTTTTTACCTTTTCCATAGGTTTCCCGTCAGGAATTACCTACGGGACTTTGGTGGCTTTTGATTTCGGGTCGTAAATTACCAACGGGAAACCTACGGTAAAGGTAAAAACTTTAAACTTTTGTCTTCTTTAAGGCTCGAACCCGAGTTGTTAAATATGTCAAAGGTGCTATGTTGCCAGTAGATTACTACCATAATCGTGAGTTTAAGTAACAAGTTTAATATATATACTCTCTTTGGACCTCTCTGTAAAAATTTTAACAAGAGTTTATACTCAATGATGTAACAGTTTATAGTCAATGATTTAACAATGTTTTTAACAAAAGATTTTAGACTGTTACACAGTTTTAATATAAATATTGTATGTTGTAACTATATATGGTGATGTATATAAATAAAATTTAAAGTTATCTATAACATCATTTAGAAATATATAAAATCCTTGGGATAGAGATTTAATATTTATATTCTGCAAAGAATATTCAGACAATGCATATTATTTATCTTTATAAACATTTTGAAACACTAAATTATAAAGATTTGAAAACTTTTATGATTTCCCAACCTGGGTTCGAGCCTGGAAGAAGGCAAAAGTTAATCGTTTTTACCTTTTCCATGGGTTTCCCGTCAGTAATTACCTACGGGACTTTGGTGCCTGTTTATTTCCCGTCGTAAATTACCAACGGGAAACCTACGGTCAAGGTAAAAACATTAAACTTTTGTCTTCTTCAAAGCTCGAACCCGGGTTGTGAAATATATCACGGGTGCTAATTTCAAGCACACTACCACCATCATCGTGTGTTTAAGTAACATGTTTTATATATATACGTTCTTCCGACCTCTCTCTAAAAATTTTCACAAAAGTTTATACGCAATGATGTAACAGTTTATAGTCAATGATTTAACAATGTTTTTAACTGAAGATTTTAGACAATTAAATAGTTTAAATATAAAAAATGTATGTTGTAATTCTATATGATGATGTACATAAATAAAATTTAAAGTTATCTATAACATCATTTAGAAATATATAAAATCCTTGGGATAGAGATTTAAAAGTTATATTCTATAAAGAATATTCAAATAATGCTTATTATTTATCTTTATAAACATTTTGAAACACTAAATTATAAAGATTTTAAAACATTTATGATTTCCCAACCCGGGTTCGAGCCTAGAAGAAGGCAAAAGTTTATCATTTTTACCTTTTCCATAGGTTTCCCGTCAGGAATTACCTACGGGACTTTGGTGGCTGTTGATTTCGGGTCGTAAATTACCAACGGGAAACCTACGGTAAAGGTAAAAACTTTAAACTTTTGTCTTCTTTAAGGCTCGAACCCGAGTTGTTAAATATGTCAAAGGTGCTATGTTGCCAGTAGATTACTACCATAATCGTGAGTTTAAGTAACAAGTGTAATATATATACTCTCTTTGGACCTCTCTGTAAAAATTTTAACAAGAGTTTATACTCAATGATGTAACAGTTTATAGTCAATGATTTAACAATGTTTTTAACAAAAGATTTTAGACTGTTACACAGTTTTAATATAAATATTGTATGTTGTAACTATATATGGTGATGTATATAAATAAAATATAAAGTTATCTATAACATCATTTAGAAATATATAAAATCCTTGGGATAGAGATTTAATATTTATATTCTGCAAAGAATATTCAGACAATGCATATTATTTATCTTTATAAACATTTTGAAACACTAAATTATAAAGATTTGAAAACTTTTATGATTTCCAACCCCGGGTTCGAGCCTGGAAGAAGGCAAAAGTTAATCGTTTTTACCTTTTCCATGGGTTTCCCGTCAGTAATTACCTACGGGACTTTGGTGCCTGTTTATTTCCCGTCGTAAATTACCAACAGGAAACCTACGGTCAAGGTAAAAACATTAAACTTTTGTCTTCTTCAAAGCTCGAACCCAGGTTCTGAAATATATCACGGGTGCAAATTTCAAGCACACTACCACCATCATCGTGTGTTTAAGTTACATGTTTTATATATATACGTTCTTCCGACCTCTCTCTAAAATTTTTCACAAAAGTTTATACGCAATGATGTAACAGTTTATAGTCAATGATTTAACAATGTTTTTAACTGAAGATTTTAGACAATTAAATAGTTTAAATATAAAAAATGTATGTTGTAATTCTATATGATGATATACATAAATAAAATTTAAAGTTATCTATAACATCATTTAGAAATATATAAAATCCTTGGGATAGAGATTTAAAAGTTATATTCTATAAAGAATATTCAAATAATGCTTATTATTTATCTTTATAAACATTTTGAAACACTAAATTATAAAGATTTTAAAACATTTATGATTTCCCAACCCGGGTTCGAGCCTAGAAGAAGGCAAAAGTTTATTGTTTTTACCTTTTCCATAGGTTTCCCGTCAGGAATTACCTACGGGACTTTGGTGGCTTTTGATTTCGGGTCGTAAATTACCAACGGGAAACCTACGGTAAAGGTAAAAACTTTAAACTTTTGTCTTCTTTAAGGCTCGAACCCGAGTTGTTAAATATGTCAAAGGTGCTATGTTGCCAGTAGATTACTACCATAATCGTGAGTTTAAGTAACAAGTTTAATATATATACTCTCTTTGGACCTCTCTGTAAAAATTTTAACAAGAGTTTATACTCAATGATGTAACAGTTTATAGTCAATGATTTAACAATGTTTTTAACAAAAGATTTTAGACTGTTACACAGTTTTAATATAAATATTGTATGTTGTAACTATATATGGTGATGTATATAAATAAAATTTAAAGTTATCTATAACATCATTTAGAAATATATAAAATCCTTGGGATAGAGATTTAATATTTATATTCTGCAAAGAATATTCAGACAATGCATATTATTTATCTTTATAAACATTTTGAAACACTAAATTATAAAGATTTGAAAACTTTTATGATTTCCCAACCTGGGTTCGAGCCTGGAAGAAGGCAAAAGTTAATCGTTTTTACCTTTTCCATGGGTTTCCCGTCAGTAATTACCTACGGGACTTTGGTGCCTGTTTATTTCCCGTCGTAAATTACCAACGGGAAACCTACGGTCAAGGTAAAAACATTAAACTTTTGTCTTCTTCAAAGCTCGAACCCGGGTTGTGAAATATATCACGGGTGCTAATTTCAAGCACACTACCACCATCATCGTGTGTTTAAGTAACATGTTTTATATATATACGTTCTTCCGACCTCTCTCTAAAAATTTTCACAAAAGTTTATACGCAATGATGTAACAGTTTATAGTCAATGATTTAACAATGTTTTTAACTGAAGATTTTAGACAATTAAATAGTTTAAATATAAAAAATGTATGTTGTAATTCTATATGATGATGTACATAAATAAAATTTAAAGTTATCTATAACATCATTTAGAAATATATAAAATCCTTGGGATAGAGATTTAAAAGTTATATTCTATAAAGAATATTCAAATAATGCTTATTATTTATCTTTATAAACATTTTGAAACACTAAATTATAAAGATTTTAAAACATTTATGATTTCCCAACCCGGGTTCGAGCCTAGAAGAAGGCAAAAGTTTATCATTTTTACCTTTTCCATAGGTTTCCCGTCAGGAATTACCTACGGGACTTTGGTGGCTGTTGATTTCGGGTCGTAAATTACCAACGGGAAACCTACGGTAAAGGTAAAAACTTTAAACTTTTGTCTTCTTTAAGGCTCGAACCCGAGTTGTTAAATATGTCAAAGGTGCTATGTTGCCAGTAGATTACTACCATAATCGTGAGTTTAAGTAACAAGTGTAATATATATACTCTCTTTGGACCTCTCTGTAAAAATTTTAACAAGAGTTTATACTCAATGATGTAACAGTTTATAGTCAATGATTTAACAATGTTTTTAACAAAAGATTTTAGACTGTTACACAGTTTTAATATAAATATTGTATGTTGTAACTATATATGGTGATGTATATAAATAAAATATAAAGTTATCTATAACATCATTTAGAAATATATAAAATCCTTGGGATAGAGATTTAATATTTATATTCTGCAAAGAATATTCAGACAATGCATATTATTTATCTTTATAAACATTTTGAAACACTAAATTATAAAGATTTGAAAACTTTTATGATTTCCAACCCCGGGTTCGAGCCTGGAAGAAGGCAAAAGTTAATCGTTTTTACCTTTTCCATGGGTTTCCCGTCAGTAATTACCTACGGGACTTTGGTGCCTGTTTATTTCCCGTCGTAAATTACCAACAGGAAACCTACGGTCAAGGTAAAAACATTAAACTTTTGTCTTCTTCAAAGCTCGAACCCAGGTTCTGAAATATATCACGGGTGCAAATTTCAAGCACACTACCACCATCATCGTGTGTTTAAGTTACATGTTTTATATATATACGTTCTTCCGACCTCTCTCTAAAATTTTTCACAAAAGTTTATACGCAATGATGTAACAGTTTATAGTCAATGATTTAACAATGTTTTTAACTGAAGATTTTAGACAATTAAATAGTTTAAATATAAAAAATGTATGTTGTAATTCTATATGATGATATACATAAATAAAATTTAAAGTTATCTATAACATCATTTAGAAATATATAAAATCCTTGGGATAGAGATTTAAAAGTTATATTCTATAAAGAATATTCAAATAATGCTTATTATTTATCTTTATAAACATTTTGAAACACTAAATTATAAAGATTTTAAAACATTTATGATTTCCCAACCCGGGTTCGAGCCTAGAAGAAGGCAAAAGTTTATTGTTTTTACCTTTTCCATAGGTTTCCCGTCAGGAATTACCTACGGGACTTTGGTGGCTTTTGATTTCGGGTCGTAAATTACCAACGGGAAACCTACGGTAAAGGTAAAAACTTTAAACTTTTGTCTTCTTTAAGGCTCGAACCCGAGTTGTTAAATATGTCAAAAGGTGCTATGTTGCCAGTAGATTACTACCATAATCGTGAGTTTAAGTAACAAGTTTAATATATATACTCTCTTTGGACCTCTCTGTAAAAATTTTAACAAGAGTTTATACTCAATGATGTAACAGTTTATAGTCAATGATTTAACAATGTTTTTAACAAAAGATTTTAGACTGTTACACAGTTTTAATATAAATATTGTATGTTGTAACTATATATGGTGATGTATATAAATAAAATTTAAAGTTATCTATAACATCATTTAGAAATATATAAAATCCTTGGGATAGAGATTTAATATTTATATTCTGCAAAGAATATTCAGACAATGCATATTATTTATCTTTATAAACATTTTGAAACACTAAATTATAAAGATTTGAAAACTTTTATGATTTCCCAACCTGGGTTCGAGCCTGGAAGAAGGCAAAAGTTAATCGTTTTTACCTTTTCCATGGGTTTCCCGTCAGTAATTACCTACGGGACTTTGGTGCCTGTTTATTTCCCGTCGTAAATTACCAACGGGAAACCTACGGTCAAGGTAAAAACATTAAACTTTTGTCTTCTTCAAAGCTCGAACCCGGGTTGTGAAATATATCACGGGTGCTAATTTCAAGCACACTACCACCATCATCGTGTGTTTAAGTAACATGTTTTATATATATACGTTCTTCCGACCTCTCTCTAAAAATTTTCACAAAAGTTTATACGCAATGATGTAACAGTTTATAGTCAATGATTTAACAATGTTTTTAACTGAAGATTTTAGACAATTAAATAGTTTAAATATAAAAAATGTATGTTGTAATTCTATATGATGATGTACATAAATAAAATTTAAAGTTATCTATAACATCATTTAGAAATATATAAAATCCTTGGGATAGAGATTTAAAAGTTATATTCTATACAGAATATTCAAATAATGCTTATTATTTATCTTTATAAACATTTTGAAACACTAAATTATAAAGATTTTAAAACATTTATGATTTCCCAACCCGGGTTCGAGCCTAGAAGAAGGCAAAAGTTTATCATTTTTACCTTTTCCATAGGTTTCCCGTCAGGAATTACCTACGGGACTTTGGTGGCTGTTGATTTCGGGTCGTAAATTACCAACGGGAAACCTACGGTAAAGGTAAAAACTTTAAACTTTTGTCTTCTTTAAGGCTCGAACCCGAGTTGTTAAATATGTCAAAGGTGCTATGTTGCCAGTAGATTACTACCATAATCGTGAGTTTAAGTAACAAGTGTAATATATATACTCTCTTTGGACCTCTCTGTAAAAATTTTAACAAGAGTTTATACTCAATGATGTAACAGTTTATAGTCAATGATTTAACAATGTTTTTAACAAAAGATTTTAGACTGTTACACAGTTTTAATATAAATATTGTATGTTGTAACTATATATGGTGATGTATATAAATAAAATATAAAGTTATCTATAACATCATTTAGAAATATATAAAATCCTTGGGATAGAGATTTAATATTTATATTCTGCAAAGAATATTCAGACAATGCATATTATTTATCTTTATAAACATTTTGAAACACTAAATTATAAAGATTTGAAAACTTTTATGATTTCCCAACCTGGGTTCGAGCCTGGAAGAAGGCAAAAGTTAATCGTTTTTACCTTTTCCATGGGTTTCCCGTCAGTAATTACCTACGAGACTTTGGTGCCTGTTTATTTCCCGTCGTAAATTACCAACGGGAAACCTACGGTCAAGGTAAAAACATTAAACTTTTGTCTTCTTCAAAGCTCGAACCCGGGTTGTGAAATATATCACGGGTGCTAATTTCAAGCACACTACCACCATCATCGTGTGTTTAAGTAACATGTTTTATATATATACGTTCTTCCGACCTCTCTCTAAAAATTTTCACAAAAGTTTATACGCAATGATGTAACAGTTTATAGTCAATGATTTAACAATGTTTTTAACTGAAGATTTTAGACAATTAAATAGTTTAAATATAAAAAATGTATGTTGTAATTCTATATGATGATGTACATAAATAAAATTTAAAGTTATCTATAACATCATTTAGAAATATATAAAATCCTTGGGATAGAGATTTAAAAGTTATATTCTATAAAGAATATTCAAATAATGCTTATTATTTATCTTTATAAACATTTTGAAACACTAAATTATAAAGATTTTAAAACATTTATGATTTCCCAACCCGGGTTCGAGCCTAGAAGAAGGCAAAAGTTTATCATTTTTACCTTTTCCATAGGTTTCCCGTCAGGAATTACCTACGGGACTTTGGTGGCTGTTGATTTCGGGTCGTAAATTACCAACGGGAAACCTACGGTAAAGGTAAAAACTTTAAACTTTTGTCTTCTTTAAGGCTCGAACCCGAGTTGTTAAATATGTCAAAGGTGCTATGTTGCCAGTAGATTACTACCATAATCGTGAGTTTAAGTAACAAGTGTAATATATATACTCTCTTTGGACCTCTCTGTAAAAATTTTAACAAGAGTTTATACTCAATGATGTAACAGTTTATAGTCAATGATTTAACAATGTTTTTAACAAAAGATTTTAGACTGTTACACAGTTTTAATATAAATATTGTATGTTGTAACTATATATGGTGATGTATATAAATAAAATATAAAGTTATCTATAACATCATTTAGAAATATATAAAATCCTTGGGATAGAGATTTAATATTTATATTCTGCAAAGAATATTCAGACAATGCATATTATTTATCTTTATAAACATTTTGAAACACTAAATTATAAAGATTTGAAAACTTTTATGATTTCCCAACCTGGGTTCGAGCCTGGAAGAAGGCAAAAGTTAATCGTTTTTACCTTTTCCATGGGTTTCCCGTCAGTAATTACCTACGAGACTTTGGTGCCTGTTTATTTCCCGTCGTAAATTACCAACGGGAAACCTACGGTCAAGGTAAAAACATTAAACTTTTGTCTTCTTCAAAGCTCGAACCCGGGTTGTGAAATATATCACGGGTGCAAATTTCAAGCACACTACCACCATCATCGTGTGTTTAAGTAACATGTTTTATATATATACGTTCTTCCGACCTCTCTCTAAAATTTTTCACAAAAGTTTATACGCAATGATGTAACAGTTTATAGTCAATGATTTAACAATGTTTTTAACTGAAGATTTTAGACAATTAAATAGTTTAAATATAAAAAATGTATGTTGTAATTCTATATGATGTTGTACATAAATAAAATTTAAAGTTATCTATAACATCATTTAGAAATATATAAAATCCTTGGGATAGAGATTTAAAAGTTATATTCTATAAAGAATATTCAAATAATGCTTATTATTTATCTTTATAAACATTTTGAAACACAAAAATTATAAAGATTTTAAAACATTTATGATTTCCCAACCCGGGTTCGAGCCTAGAAGAAGGCAAAAGTTTATCATTTTTACCTTTTCCATAGGTTTCCCGTCAGGAATTACCTACGGGACTTTGGTGGCCATTGATTTCGGGTCGTAAATTACCAACGGGAAACCTACGGTAAAGGTAAAAACTTTAAACTTTTGTCTTCTTTAAGGCTCGAACCCGAGTTGTTAAATATGTCAAAGGTGCTATGTTGCCAGTAGATTACTACCATAATCGTGAGTTTAAGTAACAAGTTTAATATATATACTCTCTTTGGACCTCTCTGTAAAAATTTTAACAAGAGTTTATACTCAATGATGTAACAGTTTATAGTCAATGATTTAACAATGTTTTTAACAAAAGATTTTAGACTGTTACACAGTTTTAATATAAATATTGTATGTTGTAACTATATATGGTGATGTATATAAATAAAATTTAAAGTTATCTATAACATCATTTAGAAATATATAAAATCCTTGGGATAGAGATTTAATATTTATATTCTGCAAAGAATATTCAGACAATGCATATTATTTATCTTTATAAACATTTTGAAACACTAAATTATAAAGATTTGAAAACTTTTATGATTTCCCAACCTGGGTTCGAGCCTGGAAGAAGGCAAAAGTTAATCGTTTTTACCTTTTCCATGGGTTTCCCGTCAGTAATTACCTACGAGACTTTGGTGCCTGTTTATTTCCCGTCGTAAATTACCAACGGGAAACCTACGGTCAAGGTAAAAACATTAAACTTTTGTCTTCTTCAAAGCTCGAACCCGGGTTGTGAAATATATCACGGGTGCTAATTTCAAGCACACTACCACCATCATCGTGTGTTTAAGTAACATGTTTTATATATATACGTTCTTCCGACCTCTCTCTAAAAATTTTCACAAAAGTTTATACGCAATGATGTAACAGTTTATAGTCAATGATTTAACAATGTTTTTAACTGAAGATTTTAGACAATTAAATAGTTTAAATATAAAAAATGTATGTTGTAATTCTATATGATGATGTACATAAATAAAATTTAAAGTTATCTATAACATCATTTAGAAATATATAAAATCCTTGGGATAGAGATTTAAAAGTTATATTCTATAAAGAATATTCAAATAATGCTTATTATTTATCTTTATAAACATTTTGAAACACAAAAATTATAAAGATTTTAAAACATTTATGATTTCCCAACCCGGGTTCGAGCCTAGAAGAAGGCAAAAGTTTATCATTTTTACCTTTTCCATAGGTTTCCCGTCAGGAATTACCTACGGGACTTTGGTGGCCATTGATTTCGGGTCGTAAATTACCAACGGGAAACCTACGGTAAAGGTAAAAACTTTAAACTTTTGTCTTCTTTAAGGCTCGAACCCGAGTTGTTAAATATGTCAAAGGTGCTATGTTGCCAGTAGATTACTACCATAATCGTGAGTTTAAGTAACAAGTTTAATATATATACTCTCTTTGGACCTCTCTGTAAAAATTTTAACAAGAGTTTATACTCAATGATGTAACAGTTTATAGTCAATGATTTAACAATGTTTTTAACAAAAGATTTTAGACTGTTACACAGTTTTAATATAAATATTGTATGTTGTAACTATATATGGTGATGTATATAAATAAAATTTAAAGTTATCTATAACATCATTTAGAAATATATAAAATCCTTGGGATAGAGATTTAATATTTATATTCTGCAAAGAATATTCAGACAATGCATATTATTTATCTTTATAAACAATTTGAAACACTAAATTATAAAGATTTGAAAACTTTTATGATTTCCCAACCTGGGTTCGAGCCTGGAAGAAGGCAAAAGTTAATCGTTTTTACCTTTGCCATGGGTTTCCCGTCAGTAATTACCTACGGGACTTTGGTGCCTGTTTATTTCCCGTCGTAAATTACCAACGGGAAACCTACGGTCAAGGTAAAAACATTAAACTTTTGTCTTCTTCAAAGCTCGAACCCAGGTTCTGAAATATATCACGGGTGCAAATTTCAAGCACACTACCACCATCATCGTGTGTTTAAGTAACATGTTTTATATATATACGTTCTTCCGACCTCTCTCTAAAATTTTTCACAAAAGTTTATACGCAATGATGTAACAGTTTATAGTCAATGATTTAACAATGTTTTTAACTGAAGATTTTAGACAATTAAATAGTTTAAATATAAAAAATGTATGTTGTAATTCTATATGATGATATACATAAATAAAATTTAAAGTTATCTATAACATCATTTAGAAATATATAAAATCCTTGGGATAGAGATTTAAAAGTTATATTCTATAAAGAATATTCAAATAATGCTTATTATTTTTCTTTATAAACATTTTGAAACACTAAATTATAAAGATTTTAAAACATTTATGATTTCCCAACCCGGGTTCGAGCCTAGAAGAAGGCAAAAGTTTATTGTTTTTACCTTTTCCATAGGTTTCCCGTCAGGAATTACCTACGGGACTTTGGTGGCTTTTGATTTCGGGTCGTAAATTACCAACGGGAAACCTACGGTAAAGGTAAAAACTTTAAACTTTTGTCTTCTTTAAGGCTCGAACCCGAGTTGTTAAATATGTCAAAGGTGCTATGTTGCCAGTAGATTACTACCATAATCGTGAGTTTAAGTAACAAGTTTAATATATATACTCTCTTTGGACCTCTCTGTAAAAATTTTAACAAGAGTTTATACTCAATGATGTAACAGTTTATAGTCAATGATTTAACAATGTTTTTAACAAAAGATTTTAGACTGTTACACAGTTTTAATATAAATATTGTATGTTGTAACTATATATGGTGATGTATATAAATAAAATTTAAAGTTATCTATAACATCATTTAGAAATATATAAAATCCTTGGGATAGAGATTTAATATTTATATTCTGCAAAGAATATTCAGACAATGCATATTATTTATCTTTATAAACATTTTGAAACACTAAATTATAAAGATTTGAAAACTTTTATGATTTCCCAACCTGGGTTCGAGCCTGGAAGAAGGCAAAAGTTAATCGTTTTTACCTTTTCCATGGGTTTCCCGTCAGTAATTACCTACGGGACTTTGGTGCCTGTTTATTTCCCGTCGTAAATTACCAACGGGAAACCTACGGTCAAGGTAAAAACATTAAACTTTTGTCTTCTTCAAAGCTCGAACCCAGGTTCTGAAATATATCACGGGTGCAAATTTCAAGCACACTACCACCATCATCGTGTGTTTAAGTAACATGTTTTATATATATACGTTCTTCCGACCTCTCTCTAAAATTTTTCACAAAAGTTTATACGCAATGATGTAACAGTTTATAGTCAATGATTTAACAATGTTTTTAACTGAAGATTTTAGACAATTAAATAGTTTAAATATAAAAAATGTATGTTGTAATTCTATATGATGATATACATAAATAAAATTTAAAGTTATCTATAACATCATTTAGAAATATATAAAATCCTTGGGATAGAGATTTAAAAGTTATATTCTATAAAGAATATTCAAATAATGCTTATTATTTATCTTTATAAACATTTTGAAACACTAAATTATAAAGATTTTAAAACATTTATGATTTCCCAACCCGGGTTCGAGCCTAGAAGAAGGCAAAAGTTTATTGTTTTTACCTTTTCCATAGGTTTCCCGTCAGGAATTACCTACGGGACTTTGGTGGCTTTTGATTTCGGGTCGTAAATTACCAACGGGAAACCTACGGTAAAGGTAAAAACTTTAAACTTTTGTCTTCTTTAAGGCTCGAACCCGAGTTGTTAAATATGTCAAAGGTGCTATGTTGCCAGTAGATTACTACCATAATCGTGAGTTTAAGTAACAAGTTTAATATATATACTCTCTTTGGACCTCTCTGTAAAAATTTTAACAAGAGTTTATACTCAATGATGTAACAGTTTATAGTCAATGATTTAACAATGTTTTTAACAAAAGATTTTAGACTGTTACACAGTTTTAATATAAATATTGTATGTTGTAACTATATATGGTGATGTATATAAATAAAATTTAAAGTTATCTATAACATCATTTAGAAATATATAAAATCCTTGGGATAGAGATTTAATATTTATATTCTGCAAAGAATATTCAGACAATGCATATTATTTATCTTTATAAACATTTTGAAACACTAAATTATAAAGATTTGAAAACTTTTATGATTTCCCAACCTGGGTTCGAGCCTGGAAGAAGGCAAAAGTTAATCGTTTTTACCTTTGCCATGGGTTTCCCGTCAGTAATTACCTACGGGACTTTGGTGCCTGTTTATTTCCCGTCGTAAATTACCAACGGGAAACCTACGGTCAAGGTAAAAACATTAAACTTTTGTCTTCTTCAAAGCTCGAACCCAGGTTCTGAAATATATCACGGGTGCAAATTTCAAGCACACTACCACCATCATCGTGTGTTTAAGTAACATGTTTTATATATATACGTTCTTCCGACCTCTCTCTAAAATTTTTCACAAAAGTTTATACGCAATGATGTAACAGTTTATAGTCAATGATTTAACAATGTTTTTAACTGAAGATTTTAGACAATTAAATAGTTTAAATATAAAAAATGTATGTTGTAATTCTATATGATGATATACATAAATAAAATTTAAAGTTATCTATAACATCATTTAGAAATATATAAAATCCTTGGGATAGAGATTTAAAAGTTATATTCTATAAAGAATATTCAAATAATGCTTATTATTTTTCTTTATAAACATTTTGAAACACTAAATTATAAAGATTTTAAAACATTTATGATTTCCCAACCCGGGTTCGAGCCTAGAAGAAGGCAAAAGTTTATTGTTTTTACCTTTTCCATAGGTTTCCCGTCAGGAATTACCTACGGGACTTTGGTGGCTTTTGATTTCGGGTCGTAAATTACCAACGGGAAACCTACGGTAAAGGTAAAAACTTTAAACTTTTGTCTTCTTTAAGGCTCGAACCCGAGTTGTTAAATATGTCAAAGGTGCTATGTTGCCAGTAGATTACTACCATAATCGTGAGTTTAAGTAACAAGTTTAATATATATACTCTCTTTGGACCTCTCTGTAAAAATTTTAACAAGAGTTTATACTCAATGATGTAACAGTTTATAGTCAATGATTTAACAATGTTTTTAACAAAAGATTTTAGACTGTTACACAGTTTTAATATAAATATTGTATGTTGTAACTATATATGGTGATGTATATAAATAAAATTTAAAGTTATCTATAACATCATTTAGAAATATATAAAATCCTTGGGATAGAGATTTAATATTTATATTCTGCAAAGAATATTCAGACAATGCATATTATTTATCTTTATAAACATTTTGAAACACTAAATTATAAAGATTTGAAAACTTTTATGATTTCCCAACCTGGGTTCGAGCCTGGAAGAAGGCAAAAGTTAATCGTTTTTACCTTTGCCATGGGTTTCCCGTCAGTAATTACCTACGGGACTTTGGTGCCTGTTTATTTCCCGTCGTAAATTACCAACGGGAAACCTACGGTCAAGGTAAAAACATTAAACTTTTGTCTTTTTCAAAGCTCGAACCCAGGTTGTGAAATATATCACGGGTGCAAATTTCAAGCACACTACCACCATCATCGTGTGTTTAAGTAACATGTTTTATATATATACGTTCTTCCGACCTCTCTCTAAAATTTTTCACAAAAGTTTATACGCAATGATGTAACAGTTTATAGTCAATGATTTAACAATGTTTTTAACTGAAGATTTTAGACAATTAAATAGTTTAAATATAAAAAATGTATGTTGTAATTCTATATGATGATATACATAAATAAAATTTAAAGTTATCTATAACATCATTTAGAAATATATAAAATCCTTGGGATAGAGATTTAAAGGTTATATTCTATAAAGAATATTCAAATAATGCTTATTATTTATCTTTATAAACATTTTGAAACACTAAATTATAAAGATTTTAAAACATTTATGATTTCCCAACCCGGGTTCGAGCCTAGAAGAAGGCAAAAGTTTATTGTTTTTACCTTTTCCATAGGTTTCCCGTCAGGAATTACCTACGGGACTTTGGTGGCTTTTGATTTCGGGTCGTAAATTACCAACGGGAAACCTACGGTAAAGGTAAAAACTTTAAACTTTTGTCTTCTTTAAGGCTCGAACCCGAGTTGTTAAATATGTCAAAGGTGCTATGTTGCCAGTAGATTACTACCATAATCGTGAGTTTAAGTAACAAGTTTAATATATATACTCTCTTTGGACCTCTCTGTAAAAATTTTAACAAGAGTTTATACTCAATGATGTAACAGTTTATAGTCAATGATTTAACAATGTTTTTAACAAAAGATTTTAGACTGTTACACAGTTTTAATATAAATATTGTATGTTGTAACTATATATGGTGATGTATATAAATAAAATTTAAAGTTATCTATAACATCATTTAGAAATATATAAAATCCTTGGGATAGAGATTTAATATTTATATTCTGCAAAGAATATTCAGACAATGCATATTATTTATCTTTATAAACATTTTGAAACACTAAATTATAAAGATTTGAAAACTTTTATGATTTCCCAACCTGGGTTCGAGCCTGGAAGAAGGCAAAAGTTAATCGTTTTTACCTTTTCCATGGGTTTCCCGTCAGTAATTACCTACGGGACTTTGGTGCCTGTTTATTTCCCGTCGTAAATTACCAACGGGAAACCTACGGTCAAGGTAAAAACATTAAACTTTTGTCTTCTTCAAAGCTCGAACCCGGGTTGTGAAATATATCACGGGTGCTAATTTCAAGCACACTACCACCATCATCGTGTGTTTAAGTAACATGTTTTATATATATACGTTCTTCCAACCTCTCTCTAAAAATTTTCACAAAAGTTTATACGCAATGATGTAACAGTTTATAGTCAATGATTTAACAATGTTTTTAACTGAAGATTTTAGACAATTAAATAGTTTAAATATAAAAAATGTATGTTGTAATTCTATATGATGATATACATAAATAAAATTTAAAGTTATCTATAACATCATTTAGAAATATATAAAATCCTTGGGATAGAGATTTAAAGGTTATATTCTATAAAGAATATTCAAATAATGCTTATTATTTATCTTTATAAACATTTTGAAACACTAAATTATAAAGATTTTAAAACATTTATGATTTCCCAACCCGGGTTCGAGCCTAGAAGAAGGCAAAAGTTTATTGTTTTTACCTTTTCCATAGGTTTCCCGTCAGGAATTACCTACGGGACTTTGGTGGCTTTTGATTTCGGGTCGTAAATTACCAACGGGAAACCTACGGTAAAGGTAAAAACTTTAAACTTTTGTCTTCTTTAAGGCTCGAACCCGAGTTGTTAAATATGTCAAAGGTGCTATGTTGCCAGTAGATTACTACCATAATCGTGAGTTTAAGTAACAAGTTTAATATATATACTCTCTTTGGACCTCTCTGTAAAAATTTTAACAAGAGTTTATACTCAATGATGTAACAGTTTATAGTCAATGATTTAACAATGTTTTTAACAAAAGATTTTAGACTGTTACACAGTTTTAATATAAATATTGTATGTTGTAACTATATATGGTGATGTATATAAATAAAATTTAAAGTTATCTATAACATCATTTAGAAATATATAAAATCCTTGGGATAGAGATTTAATATTTATATTCTGCAAAGAATATTCAGACAATGCATATTATTTATCTTTATAAACATTTTGAAACACTAAATTATAAAGATTTGAAAACTTTTATGATTTCCCAACCTGGGTTCGAGCCTGGAAGAAGGCAAAAGTTAATCGTTTTTACCTTTTCCATGGGTTTCCCGTCAGTAATTACCTACGGGACTTTGGTGCCTGTTTATTTCCCGTCGTAAATTACCAACGGGAAACCTACGGTCAAGGTAAAAACATTAAACTTTTGTCTTCTTCAAAGCTCGAACCCGGGTTGTGAAATATATCACGGGTGCTAATTTCAAGCACACTACCACCATCATCGTGTGTTTAAGTAACATGTTTTATATATATACGTTCTTCCAACCTCTCTCTAAAAATTTTCACAAAAGTTTATACGCAATGATGTAACAGTTTATAGTCAATGATTTAACAATGTTTTTAACTGAAGATTTTAGACAATTAAATAGTTTAAATATAAAAAATGTATGTTGTAATTCTATATGATGATGTACATAAATAAAATTTAAAGTTATCTATAACATCATTTAGAAATATATAAAATCCTTGGGATAGAGATTTAAAAGTTATATTCTATAAAGAATATTCAAATAATGCTTATTATTTATCTTTATAAACATTTTGAAACTCTAAATTATAAAGATTTTAAAACATTTATGATTTCCCAACCCGGGTTCGAGCCTAGGAGAAGGCAAAAGTTTATCATTTTTACCTTTTCCATAGGTTTCCCGTCAGGAATTACCTACGGGACTTTGGTGGCTGTTGATTTCGGGTCGTAAATTACCAACGGGAAACCTACGGTAAAAGTAAAAACTTTAAACTTTTGTCTTCTTTAAGGCTCGAACCCGAGTTGTTAAATATGTCAAAGGTGCTATGTTGCCAGTAGATTACTACCATAATCGTGAGTTTAAGTAACAAGTTTAATATATATACTCTCTTTGGACCTCTCTGTAAAAATTTTAACAAGAGTTTATACTCAATGATGTAACAGTTTATAGTCAATGATTTAACAATGTTTTTAACAAAAGATTTTAGACTGTTACACAGTTTTAATATAAATATTGTATGTTGTAACTATATATGGTGATGTATATAAATAAAATTTAAAGTTATCTATAACATCATTTAGAAATATATAAAATCCTTGGGATAGAGATTTAATATTTATATTCTGCAAAGAATATTCAGACAATGCATATTATTTATCTTTATAAACATTTTGAAACACTAAATTATAAAGATTTGAAAACTTTTATGATTTCCCAACCTGGGTTCGAGCCTGGAAGAAGGCAAAAGTTAATCGTTTTTACCTTTGCCATGGGTTTCCCGTCAGTAATTACCTACGGGACTTTGGTGCCTGTTTATTTCCCGTCGTAAATTACCAACGGGAAACCTACGGTCAAGGTAAAAACATTAAACTTTTGTCTTCTTCAAAGCTCGATCCCGGGTTGTGAAATATATCACGGGTGCTAATTTCAAGCACACTACCACCATCATCGTGTGTTTAAGTAACATGTTTTATATATATACGTTCTTCCGACCTCTCTCTAAAAATTTTCACAAAAGTTTATACGCAATGATGTAACAATTTATAGTCAATGATTTAACAATGTTTTTAACTGAAGATTTTAGACAATTAAATAGTTTAAATATAAAAAATGTATGTTGTAATTCTATATGATGATATACATAAATAAAATTTAAAGTTATCTATAACATCATTTAGAAATATATAAAATCCTTGGGATAGAGATTTAAAAGTTATATTCTATAAAGAATATTCAAATAATGCTTATTATTTATCTTTATAAACATTTTGAAACACTAAATTATAAAGATTTTAAAACATTTATGATTTCCCAACCCGGGTTCGAGCCTAGAAGAAGGCAAAAGTTTATCATTTTTACCTTTTCCATAGGTTTCCCGTCAGGAATTACCTACGGGACTTTGGTGGCTGTTGATTTCGGGTCGTAAATTACCAACGGGAAACCTACGGTAAAGGTAAAAACTTTAAACTTTTGTCTTCTTTAAGGCTCGAATCCGAGTTGTTAAATATGTCAAAGGTGCTATGTTGCCAGTAGATTACTACCATAATCGTGAGTTTAAGTAACAAGTTTAATATATATACTCTCTTTGGACCTCTCTGTAAAATTTTAACAAGAGTTTATACTCAATGATGTAACAGTTTATAGTCAATGATTTAACAATGTTTTTAACAAAAGATTTTAGACTGTTACACAGTTTTAATATAAATATTGTATGTTGTAACTATATATGGTGATGTATATAAATAAAATTTAAAGTTATCTATAACATCATTTAGAAATATATAAAATCCTTGGGATAGAGATTTAATATTTATATTCTGCAAAGAATATTCAGACAATGCATATTATTTATCTTTATAAACATTTTGAAACACTAAATTATAAAGATTTGAAAACTTTTATGATTTCCCAACCTGGGTTCGAGCCTGGAAGAAGGCAAAAGTTAATCGTTTTTACCTTTTCCATGGGTTTTCCGTCAGTAATTACCTACGGGACTTTGGTGCCTGTTTATTTCCCGTCGTAAATTACCAACGGGAAACCTACGGTCAAGGTAAAAACATTAAACTTTTGTCTTCTTCAAAGCTCGAACCCAGGTTGTGAAATATATCACGGGTGCTAATTTCAAGCACACTACCACCATCATCGTGTGTTTAAGTAACATGTTTTATATATATACGTTCTTCCGACCTCTCTCTAAAATTTTTCACAAAAGTTTATACGCAATGATGTAACAGTTTATAGTCAATGATTTAACAATGTTTTTAACTGAAGATTTTAGACAATTAAATAGTTTAAATATAAAAAATGTATGTTGTAATTCTATATGATGATGTACATAAATAAAATTTAAAGTTATCTATAACATCATTTAGAAATATATAAAATCCTTGGGATAGAGATTTAAAAGTTATATTCTATAAAGAATATTCAAATAATGCTTATTATTTATCTTTATAAACATTTTGAAACACTAAATTATAAAGATTTTAAAACATTTATGATTTCCCAACCCGGGTTCGAGCCTAGAAGAAGGCAAAAGTTTATCATTTTTACCTTTTCCATAGGTTTCCCGTCAGGAATTACCTACGGGGCTTTGGTGGCTTTTGATTTCGGGTCGTAAATTACCAACGGGAAACCTACGGTAAAGGTAAAAACTTTAAAGTTTTGTCTTCTTTAAGGCTCGAACCCGAGTTGTTAAATATGTCAAAGGTGCTATGTTGCCAGTAGATTACTACCATAATCGTGAGTTTAAGTAACAAGTTTAATATATATACTCTCTTTGGACCTCTCTGTAAAAATTTTAACAAGAGTTTATACTCAATGATGTAACAGTTTATAGTCAATGATTTAACAATGTTTTTAACAAAAGATTTTAGACTGTTACACAGTTTTAATATAAATATTGTATGTTGTAACTATATATGGTGATGTATATAAATAAAATTTAAACTTATCTATAACATCATTTAGAAAGATATAAAATCCTTGGGATAGAGATTTAATATTTATATTCTGCAAAGAATATTCAGATAATGCATATTATTTATCTTTATAAACATTTTGAAACACTAAATTATAAAGATTTGAAAACTTTTATGATTTCCCAACCCGGGTTCGAGCCTGGAAGAAGGCAAAAGTTAATCGTTTTTACCTTTTCCATGGGTTTCCCGTCAGTAATTACCTACGGGACTTTGGTGTCTGTTGATTTCCCGTCATAAATTACCAACGGGAAACCTACAGTCAAGGTAAAAACTTTAAACTTTTGTCTTCTTCAAAGCTCGAACCCGGGTTGAGAAATATATCACGGGTGCCAATTTCTAGCACACTACCACCATCATCGTGTGTTTAAGTAACATGATTTATATATATACGCTCTTCTGACCTCTCTCTAAAATTTTTCACAAAAGTTTATACTCAATGATGTAACAGTTTAAAGTCAATGATTTAACAAAGTTTTTAACAAAAGATTTTAGACGATTAAATAGTTTAAATATAAACAATGTATGTTGTAATTATATATGGTTATGTATATAAATAAAATTTAAATTTATCTATAACATCATTTAGAAATATATAAAATCCTTGGGATAGAGATTTAAAAGTTATATTCTGTAAAGAATATTCAAACAATTCTTATTATTTATCTTTATAAACATTTTGAAACACTAAATTATAAAGAATTTAAAACTTTTATAATTTCCCAACCCGGGTTCGAGCCTGGAAGAAGGCAAAAGTTTATCGTTTTTACCTTTTCCATGGGTTTCCCGTCAGTAATTACCTACGGGACTTTGTTGCCTGTTGATTTCCCGTCGTAAATTTCCAACAGGAAACCTACGGTAAAGGTAAAAACTTTAAACTTTTGTCTTCTTCAAAGCTCGAACCCGGGTTGTGAAATATATCACGGGTGCCAATTTCCAGCACACTACCACCATCGTCGTGTGTTTAAGTAACAAGTTGAATATATATAATCTCTTTGGAAGTCTCTGTAAAATTTTTAACAAAAGTTTATACCCAATGATGTAACAGTTTATAGTCAATGATTTAACAATGTTTTTAACAAAGGGTTTTAGACGATTAAATAGTTTAAATATAAAAAATGTATGTTGTAATTACATATGATGATGTACATAAATAAAATTTAAAGTTATCTATAACATCATTTAGAAATATATAAAATCCTTGGGATAGAGATTTAAAAGTTATATTCTATAAAGAATATTCAAATAATGCTTATTATTTATCTTTATAAACATTTTGAAACACTAAATTATAAAGATTTTAAAACATTTATGATTTCCCAACCCGGGTTCGAGCCTAGAAGAAGGCAAAAGTTTATCATTTTTACCTTTTCCATAGGTTTCCCGTCAGGAATTACCTACGGGGCTTTGGTGGCTTTTGATTTCGGGTCGTAAATTACCAACGGGAAACCTACGGTAAAGGTAAAAACTTTAAAGTTTTGTCTTCTTTAAGGCTCGAACCCGAGTTGTTAAATATGTCAAAGGTGCTATGTTGCCAGTAGATTACTACCATAATCGTGAGTTTAAGTAACAAGTTTAATATATATACTCTCTTTGGACCTCTCTGTAAAAATTTTAACAAGAGTTTATACTCAATGATGTAACAGTTTATAGTCAATGATTTAACAATGTTTTTAACAAAAGATTTTAGACTGTTACACAGTTTTAATATAAATATTGTATGTTGTAACTATATATGGTGATGTATATAAATAAAATTTAAACTTATCTATAACATCATTTAGAAAGATATAAAATCCTTGGGATAGAGATTTAATATTTATATTCTGCAAAGAATATTCAGATAATGCATATTATTTATCTTTATAAACATTTTGAAACACTAAATTATAAAGATTTGAAAACTTTTATGATTTCCCAACCCGGGTTCGAGCCTGGAAGAAGGCAAAAGTTAATCGTTTTTACCTTTTCCATGGGTTTCCCGTCAGTAATTACCTACGGGACTTTGGTGTCTGTTGATTTCCCGTCATAAATTACCAACGGGAAACCTACAGTCAAGGTAAAAACTTTAAACTTTTGTCTTCTTCAAAGCTCGAACCCGGGTTGAGAAATATATCACGGGTGCCAATTTCTAGCACACTACCACCATCATCGTGTGTTTAAGTAACATGATTTATATATATACGCTCTTCTGACCTCTCTCTAAAATTTTTCACAAAAGTTTATACTCAATGATGTAACAGTTTAAAGTCAATGATTTAACAAAGTTTTTAACAAAAGATTTTAGACGATTAAATAGTTTAAATATAAACAATGTATGTTGTAATTATATATGGTTATGTATATAAATAAAATTTAAATTTATCTATAACATCATTTAGAAATATATAAAATCCTTGGGATAGAGATTTAAAAGTTATATTCTGTAAAGAATATTCAAACAATTCTTATTATTTATCTTTATAAACATTTTGAAACACTAAATTATAAAGAATTTAAAACTTTTATAATTTCCCAACCCGGGTTCGAGCCTGGAAGAAGGCAAAAGTTTATCGTTTTTACCTTTTCCATGGGTTTCCCGTCAGTAATTACCTACGGGACTTTGTTGCCTGTTGATTTCCCGTCGTAAATTTCCAACAGGAAACCTACGGTAAAGGTAAAAACTTTAAACTTTTGTCTTCTTCAAAGCTCGAACCCGGGTTGTGAAATATATCACGGGTGCCAATTTCCAGCACACTACCACCATCGTCGTGTGTTTAAGTAACAAGTTGAATATATATAATCTCTTTGGAAGTCTCTGTAAAATTTTTAACAAAACTTTATACCCAATGATGTAACAGTTTATAGTCAATGATTTAACAATGTTTTTAACAAAGGGTTTTAGACGATTAAATAGTTTAAATATAAAAAATGTATGTTGTAATTACATATGATGATGTACATAAATAAAATTTAAAGTTATCTATAACATCATTTAGAAATATATAAAATCCTTGGGATAGAGATTTAAAAGTTATATTCTGTAAAGAATATTCAAACAATGCTTATTATTTATCTTTATAAACATTTTGAAACACTAAATTATAAAGATTTTAAAACATTTATGATTTCCCAACCCGGGTTCGAGCCTGGAAGAAGGCAAAATTTTATCGTTTTTACCTTTTCCATGGGTTTCCCGTCAGTAATTACCTACGGGATTTTGGTGCCTGTTGATTTCCCGTCGTAAATTACCAACGGGAAACCTAGGGTAAAGGTAAAAACGTTAAACTTTTGTCTTCTTCAAAGCTCGAACCCGGGTTGTGAAATATATCACAGGTGCCAATTTCCAGCACACTACCACCATCATCGTGTGTTTAAGTAACATGTTTTATATATATACGCTCTTCCGACCTCTCCAAAGAGAGTATATATATTAAACTTGTTACTTAAACTCACGATGATGGTAGTAATCTACTGGCAACATAGCACCTTTGACATATTTAACAACTCGGGTTCGAGCCTTGAAGAAGGCAAAAGTTTGAAGTTATACCTTTTCTATAGGTTTCCCGTCAGGAATTACCTACGAAACTTTGTTGCCTGGTGATTTCGGGTCGTAAATTACCAACGGGAAACCTACGGTAAAGGTAAAAACTTTAAACTTTTGTCTTCTTCAAGGCTCGAACCCGAGTTGTTAAATATGTCAAAGGTGCTATGTTGCCAGTAGATTACTACCATCATCGTGAGTTTAAGTAACAAGTTTAATATATATACTCTCTTTGGACCTCTCTGTAAAATTTTTAACAAGAGTTTATACTCAATGATGTAACAGTTTATAGTCAATGATTTAACGATGTTTTTAACAAAAGATTTTAGACTGTTACACAGTTTTAATATAAATATTGTATGTTGTAACTATATATGGTGATGTATATAAATAAAATTTAAAGTTATCTATAACATCATTTAGAAATATATAAAATCCTTGGGATAGAGATTTAATATTTATATTCTGCAAAGAATATTCAGACAATGCTTATTATTTATCTTTATAAACATTTTGAAACACTAAATTATAAAGATTTGAAAACTTTTATGATTTCCCAACCCGGGTTCGAGCCTGGAAGAAGGCAAAAGTTAATCGTTTTTACCTTTTCCATGGGTTTCCCGTCAGTAATTACCTACGGGACTTTGGTGCCTATTGATTTCCCGTCGTAAATTACCAACGGGAAACCTACAGTCAAGGTAAAAACTTTAAACTTTTGTCTTCTTCAAAGCTCGAACCCGGGTTGTAAAATATAACACGGGTGCCAATTTCAAGCACACTACCACCATCATCGTGTGTTTAAGAAACATGTTTTATATATATACGCTCTTCTGACCTCTCTCTAAAATTTTTCACAAAAGTTTATACTCAATGATGTAACAGTTTATAGTCAATGATTTAACAATTTTTTTCACTGAAGATTTTAGACGATTAAATAGTTTAATTATAAACAATGTATGTTGTAATTATATATGGTGATGTATATAAATAAAATTTAAAGTTATCTATAACATCATTTAGAAATATATAAAATCTTTGGGATAGAGATTTAAGAGTTATATTCTGTAAAGAATATTCAGACAATGCTTATTATTTATATTTATAAACATTTTGAAACACTAAATTATAAAGATTTTAAAACATTTATGATTTCCCAACCCGGGTTCGAGCCTAGAAGAAGGCAAAAGTTTAAAGTTATACCTTTTCTATAGGTTTCCCGTCAGGAATTACCTACGAAACTTTGGTGCCTGTTGATTTCGTGTCGTAAATTACCAACGGGAAACCTACGGTAAAGGTAAAAACTTTAAACTTTTGTCTTCTTCAAGGCTGGAACCAGAGATGTTAAATATGTCAAAGGTGCTATGTTGCCAGTAGATTACTACCATAGTCGTGTGTTTAAGTAACAAGTTGAATATATATAATCTCTTTGGAACTCTCTGTAAAAATTTTAACAAAAATTTATACCCAATGATGTAACAGTTTATAGTGAATGATTTACCAATGTTTTTAACAAAGGGTTTTAGACGATTAAATAGTTTAAATATAAAAAAATGTATGTTGTAATTACATAGGATGAAACATCATTACTAACGGGAAACTTACGGTAAAGGTAAAAACTTTAAACTTTTGTCTTCTTCAAAGCTCGAACCCGGGTTCTGAAATATAACACGGTTGCCAATTTCAAGCACACTACCACCATCATCGTGTGTTTAAGTAACATGTTTTATATATATACGCTTTTCCGATGAGGTCCAAAGAGAGTATATATATTGAGCCTTGAAGAAGACAAAAGTTTGAAGTTATACCTTTTCTATAGGTTTCCCGTCAGGAATTATCTACGAAACTTTGTTGCCTGTTGATTTCGGGTCGTAAATTACCAACGGGAAGCCTACGGTAAAGGTAAAAACTTTAAACTTTTGTCTTTTTCAAGGCTTGAACCCGAGTTGTTTAATATGTCAAAGGTGCTATGTTGCCAGTAGATTACTACCATCATCGTGAGTTTAAGTAACAAGTTTAATATATATACTCTCTTTGGACCTCTCTGTAAAATTTTTAACAAGAGTTTATACTCAATGATGTAATAGTTTATAGTCAATGATTTAACAATGTTTTTAACAAAAGATTTTAGACTGTTACACAGTTTTAATATAAATATTGTATGTTGTAACTATATATGGTGATGTATATAAATAAAATTTAAAGTTATCTATAACATCA
This sequence comes from Cardamine chenopodiifolia, assembly GCA_963922655.1. NCBI lineage: Eukaryota > Viridiplantae > Streptophyta > Magnoliopsida > Brassicales > Brassicaceae > Cardamine > Cardamine chenopodiifolia. The sequence continues at coordinate 4,833,597 of OZ000463.1, forward strand.
TTTAGAAATATATAAAATCCTTGGGATAGAGATTTAATATTTATATTCTGCAAAGAATATTCAGACAATGCTTATTATTTATCTTTATAAACATTTTGAAACACTAAATTATAAAGATTTGAAAAGTTTTATGATTTCCCAACCCGGGTTCGAGCCTGGAAGAAGGCAAAAGTTTATCGTTTTTACCTTTTCCATGGGTTTCCCGTCAGTAATTACCTACGGGACTTTGGTGCCTATTGATTTCCCGTCGTAAATTACCAACGGGAAACCTACGGTCAAGGTAAAAACTTTAAACTTTTGTCTTCTTCAAAGCTCGAACCCGGGTTGTGAAATATAACACGGGTGCCAATTTCAAGCACACTACCACCATCATCGTGTGTTTAAGTAACATGTTTTATATATATACGCTCTTCTGACCTCTCTCTAAAATTTTTAACAAAAGTTTATACTCAATGATGTAACAGTTTATAGTCAATGATTTAACAATGTTTTTCACTGAAGATTTTAGACGATTAAATAGTTTAATTATAAACAATGTATGTTGTAATTATATATGGTGATGTATATAAATAAAATTTAAAGTTATCTATAACATCATTTAAAAATATATAAAATCCTTGGGATAGAGATTTAAGAGTTATATTCTGTAAAGAATATTCAAACAATGCTTATTATTTATATTTATAAACATTTTGAAACACTAAATTATAAAGATTTTAAAACATTTATGATTTCCAAACCCGGGTTCGAGACTAGAAGAAGGCAAAAGTTTGAAGTTATACCTTTTCTATAGGTTTCCCGTCAGGAATTACCTACGAAACTTTGGTGCCTTTTGATTTCGGGTCGTAAATTACCAACGGGAAAACTACGGTAAAGGTAAAAACTTTAAACTTTTTTCTTCTTGAAGGCTCGGACCAGAGTTGTTAAATATGTCAAAGGTGCTATGTTGCCAGTAGATTACTACCATAGTCGTGTGTTTAAGTAACAAGTTGAATATATATAATCTCTTCGGAACTCTCTGTAAAATTTTTAACAAACAATTACACCCAATGATGTAACAGTTTGTAGTGAATGATTTACCAATGTTTTTAACAAAGGGTTTTAGACGATTACATAGTTTAAATATAAAAAATTTATGTTGTAATTACATATGATGATGTACATAAATAAAATTTAAAGTTATCTATAACATCATTTAGAAATATATAAAATCCTTGGGATAGAGATTTAAAAGTTATATTCTATAAAGAATATTCAAACAATGCTTATTATTTATCTTTATAAACATTTTGAAACACTAAATTATAAAGATTTTAAAACATTTATGATTTCCCAACCCGGGTTCGAGCCTGGAAGAAGGCAAAATTTTATCGTTTTTACCTTTTCCATGGGTTTCCCGTCAGTAATTACCTACGGGACTTTGGTGCCTGTTGATTTCCCGTCGTAAATTACCAACGGGAAACCTACGGTAAAGGTAAAAACTTTAAACTTTTGTCTTCTTCAAAGCTCAAACCCGGGTTGTGAAATATATCACGGGTGCGAATTTCCAGCACACTACCACCATCATCGTGTGTTTAAGTAACATGTTTTATATATATACGCTCTTCCGATGAGGTCCAAAGAGAGTATATATATTAAACTTGTTACTTAAACTCACGATGATGGTAGTAATCTACTGGCAACATAGCACCTTTGACATATTTAACAACTCGGGTTCGAGCCTTGAAGAAGACAAAAGTTTGAAGTTATACCTTTTCTATAGGTTTCCCGTCAGGAATTACCTACGAAACTTTGTTGCCTGTTGATTTCGGGTCGTAAATTACCAACGGGAAGCCTACGGTAAAGGTAAAAACTTTAAACTTTTGTCTTCTTCAAAGCTTGAACCCGAGTTGTTAAATATGTCAAAGGTGCTATGTTGCCAGTAGATTACTACCATCATCGTGAGTTTAAGTTACAAGTTTAATATATATACACTCTTTGGACCTCTCTGTAAATTTTTTAATAAGAGTTTATACTCAATGATGTAACAGTTTATAGTCAATGATTTCACAATGTTTTTAACAAAAGATTTTAGACTGTTACACAGTTTTAATATAAATATTGTATGTTGTAACTATATAAGGTGATGTATATAAATAAAATTTAAAGTTATCTATAACATCATTTAGAAATATATAAAATCCTTGGGATAGAGATTTAATATTTATATTCTGCAAAGAATATTCAGACAATGCTTATTATTTATCTTTATAAACATTTTGAAACACTAAATTATAAAGATTTGAAAAGTTTTATGATTTCCCAACCCGGGTTCGAGCCTGGAAGAAGGCATAAGTTTATCGTTTTTACCTTTTCCATGGGTTTCCCGTCAGTAATTACCTACGGGACTTTGGTGCCTGTTGATTTCCCGTCGTAAATTACCAACGGGAAACCTACGGTCAAGGTAAAAACTTTAAACTTTTGTCTTCTTCAAAGCTTGAACCCGGGTTGTGAAATATAACACGGGTGCCAATTTCAAGCACACTACCACCATCATCGTATGTTTAAGTAACATGTTTTATATATATACGCTCTTCTGACCTCTCTCTAAAATTTTTCACAAAAGTTTATACTCAATGATGTAACAGTTTATAGTCAATGATTTAACAATGTTTTTCACTGAAGATTTTAGACGATTAAATAGTTTAATTATAAACCATGTATGTTGTAATTATATATGGTGATGTATATAAATAAAAGTTAAAGTTATCTATAATATCATTTAAAAATATATAAAATCCTTGGGATAGAGATTTAAGAGTTATATTCTGTAAAGAATATTCAAACAATGCTTATTATTTATATTTATAAACATTTTGAAACACTAAATTATTAAGATTTTAAAACATTTATGATTTCCCAACCCGGGTTCGAGCCTAGAAGAAGGCAAAAGTTTGAAGTTATACCTTTTCTATAGGTTTCCCGTCAGGAATTACCTACGAAACTTTGGTGCCTGTTGATTTCAGGTCGTAAATTACCAACGGGAAAACTACGGTAAAGGTAAAAACTTTAAACTTTTGTCTTCTTGAAGGCTCGGACCAGAGTTGTTAAATATGTCAAAGGTGCTATGTTGCCAGTAGATTACTACCATAGTCGTGTGTTTAAGTAACAAGTTGAATATATATAATCTCTTCGGAACTCTCTGTAAAATTTTTAACAAAAAATTATACCCAATGATGTAACAGTTTGTAGTGAATGATTTACCAATGTTTTTAACAAAGGGTTTTAGACGATTACATAGTTTAAATATAAAAAATTTATGTTGTAATTACATATGATGATGTACATAAATAAAATTTAAAGTTATCTATAACATCATTTAGAAATATATAAAATCCTTGGGATAGAGATTTAAAAGTTATATTCTATTAAGAATATTCAAACAATGCTTATTATTTATCTTTATAAACATTTTGAAACACTAAATTATAAAGATTTTAAAACATTTATGATTTCCCAACCCGGGTTCGAGCCTGGAAGAAGGCAAAATTTTATCGTTTTTACCTTTTCCATGGGTTTCCCGTCAGTAATTACCTACAGGACTTTGGTGCCTGTTGATTTCCCGTCGTAAATTACCAACGGGAAACCTACGGTAAAGGTAAAAACTTTAAACTTTTGTCTTCTTCAAAGCTCAAACCCGGGTTGTGAAATATATCACGGGTGCCAATTTCCAGCACACTACCACCATCATCGTGTGTTTAAGTAACATGTTTTATATATATACGCTCTTCCGATGAGGTCCAAAGAGAGTATATATATTAAACTTGTTACTTAAACTCACGATGATGGTAGTAATCTACTGGCAACATAGCACCTTTGACATATTTAACAACTCGGGTTCGAGCCTTGAAGAAGACAAAAGTTTGAAGTTATACCTTTTCTATAGGTTTTCCGTCAGGAATTACCTACGAAACTTTGTTGCCTGTTGATTTCGGGTCGTAAATTACCAACGGGAAGCCTACGGTAAAGGTAAAAACTTTAAACTTTTGTCTTCTTCAAGGCTTGAACCCGAGTTGTTAAATATGTCAAAGGTGCTATGTTGCGAGTAGATTACTACCATCATCGTGAGTTTAAGTAACAAGTTTAATATATATACTCTCTTTGGACCTCTCTGTAAAATTTTTAACAAGAGTTTATACTCAATGATGTAATAGTTTATAGTCAATGATTTAACAATGTTTTTAACAAAAGATTTTAGACTGTTACACAGTTTAATATAAATATTGTATGTTGTAACTATATATGGTGATGTATATAAATAAAATTTAAAGTTATCTATAACATCATTTAGAAATATATAAAATCCTTGGGATAGAGATTTAATATTTATATTCTGCAAAGAATATTCAGACAATGCTTATTATTTATCTTTATAAACATTTTGAAACACTAAATTATAAAGATTTGAAAAGTTTTATGATTTCCCAACCCGGGTTCGAGCCTGGAAGAAGGCAAAAGTTTATCGTTTTTACCTTTTCCATGGGTTTCCCGTCAGTAATTACCTACGGGACTTTGGTGCCTGTTGATTTCCCGTCGTAAATTACCAACGGGAAACCTACGGTCAAGGTAAAAACTTTAAACTTTTGTCTTCTTCAAAGCTCGAACCCGGGTTGTGAAATATAACACGGGTGCCAATTTCAAGCACACTACCACCATCATCGTGTGTTTAAGTAACATGTTTTATATATATACACTCTTCTGACCTCTCTCTAAAATTTTTAACAAAAGTTTATACTCAATGATGTAACAGTTTATAGTCAATGATTTAACAATGTTTTTCACTGAAGATTTTAGACGATTAAATTGTTTAATTATAAACAATGTATGTTGTAATTATATATGGTGATGTATATAAATAAAATTTAAAGTTATCTATAACATCATTTAAAAATATATAAAATCCTTGGGATAGAGATTTAAGAGTTATATTCTGTAAAGAATATTCAAACAATGCTTATTATTTATATTTATAAACATTTTGAAACACTAAATTATAAAGATTTTAAAACATTTATGATTTCCCAACCCGGGTTCGAGCCTAGAAGAAGGCAAAAGTTTGAAGTTATACCTTTTCTATAGGTTTCCCATCAGGAATTACCTACGAAACTTTGGTGCCTGTTGATTTCGAGTCGTAAATTACCAACGGGAAAACTACGGTAAAGGTAAAAACTTTAAACTTTTGTCTTCTTGAAGGCTCGGACCAGAGTTGTTAAATATGTCAAAGGTGCTATGTTGCCAGTAGATTACTACCATAGTCTTGTGTTTAAGTAACAAGTTGAATATATATAATCTCTTTGGAACTCTCTGTAAAATTTTTAACAAAAAATTATACCCAATGATGTAACAGTTTGTAGTGAATGATTTACCAATGTTTTTAACAAAGGGTTTTAGACGATTAAATAGTTTAAATATTAAAAATTTATGTTGTAATTACATATGATGATGTACATAAATAAAATTTAAAGTTATCTATAACATCATTTAGAAATATATAAAATCCTTGGGATAGAGATTTAAAAGTTATATTCTATAAAGAATATTCACACAATGCTTATTATTTATCTTTATAAACATTTTGAAACACTAAATTATAAAGATTTTAAAACATTTATGATTTCCCAACCCGGGTTCGAGCCTGGAAGAAGGCAAAATTTTATCGTTTTTACCTTTTCCATGGGTTTCCCGTCAGTAATTACCTACAGGACTTTGGTGCCTGTTGATTTCCCGTCGTAAATTACCAACGGGAAACCTACGGTAAAGGTAAAAACTTTAAACTTTTGTCTTCTTCAAAGCTCGAACCCGGGTTGTGAAATATATCACCGTTGCCAATTTCCAGCACACTACCACCATCATCATGTGTTTAAGTAACATGTTTTATTTATATACACTCTTCCGATGAGGTCCAAAGAGAGTATATATATTAAACTTGTTACTTAAACTCACGATGATGGTAGTAATCTACTGGCAACATAGCACCTTTGACATATTTATCAACTCGGGTTCGAGCCTTGAAGAAGACAAAAGTTTGAAGTTATACCTTTTCTATAGGTTTCCCGTCAGGAATTACCTACGAAACTTTGTTGCCTGTTGATTTCGGGTCGTAAATTACCAACGGGAAGCCTACGGTAAAGGTAAAAACTTTAAACTTTTGTCTTCTTCAAGGCTTGAACCCGAGTTGTTAAATATGTCAAAGGTGCTATGTTGCCAGTAGATTACTACCATCATCGTGAGTTTAAGTAACAAGTTTAATATATATACTCTCTTTGGACCTTTCTGTAAAATTTTTAACAAGAGTTTATACTCAATGATGTAACAGTTTATAGTCAATGATTTAACAATGTTTTTAACAAAAGATTTTAGACTGTTACACAGTTTTAATATAAATATTGTATGTTGTAACTATATATGGTGATGTATATAAATAAAATTTAAAGTTATCTATAACATCATTTAGAAATATATAAAATCCTTGGGATAGAGATTTAATATTTATATTCTGCAAGAATATTCAGACAATGCTTATTATTTATCTTTATAAACATTTTGAAACACTAAATTATAAAGATTTGAAAACTTTTATGATTTCCCAACCCGGGTTCGAGCCTGGAAGAAGGCAAAAGTTTATCGTTTTTACCTTTTCCATGGGTTTCCCGTCAGTAATTACCTACGGGACTTTGGTGCCTGTTGATTTCCCGTCGTAAATTACCAACGGGAAACCTATGGTCAAGGTAAAAACTTTAAACTTTTGTCTTCTTCAAAGCTCGAACCCGGGTTGTGAAATATAACACGGGTGCCAATTTCAAGCACACTACCACCATCATCGTGTGTTTAAGTAACATGTTTTATATATATACGCTCTTCTGACCTCTCTCTAAAATTTTTCACAAAAGTTTATACTCAATGATGTAATAGTTTATAGTCAATGATTTAACAATGTTTTTCACTGAAGATTTTAGACGATTAAATTGTTTAATTATAAACAATGTATGTTGTAATTATATATGGTGATGTATATAAATAAAATTTAAAGTTATCTATAACATCATTTAGAAATATATAAAATCATTGGGATAGAGATTTAAGAGTTATATTCTGTAAAGAATATTCAAACAATGCTTATTATTTATATATATAAACATTTTGAAACACTAAATTATAAAGATTTTAAAACATTTATGATTTCCCAACTCGGGTTCGAGCCTAGAAGAAGGCAAAAGTTTGAAGTTATACCTTTTCTATAGGCTTCCCGTCAGGAATTACCTACGAAACTTTGGTGCCTGTTGATTTCGGGTCGTAAATTACAATCGGGAAACCTACGGTAAAGGTAAAAACTTTAAACTTTTGTCTTCTTCAAGGCTCGAACCAGAGTTGTTAAATATGTCAAAGGTGCTATGTTGCCAGTAGATTACTACCATCGTCGTGTGTTTAAGTAACAAGTTGAATATATATAATCTCTTTGGAACTCTCTGTAAAATGTTTAACAAAAATTTATACCCAATGATGTAACAGTTTATAGTGAATGATTTTCACATGTTTTTAACAAAGGGTTTTAGACGATTAAATAGTTTAAATATAAAAAATGTATGTTGTAATTACATATGATGATGTACATAAATAAAATTTAAAGTTATCTATAACATCATTTAGAAATATATAAAATCCTTGGGATAGAGATTTAAAAGTTATATTCTATAAAGAATATTCACACAATGCTTATTATTTATCTTTATAAACATTTTGAAACACTAAATTATAAAGATTTTAAAACATTTATGATTTCCCAACCCGGGTTCGAGCCTGGAAGAAGGCAAAATTTTATCGTTTTTACCTTTTCCATGGGTTTCCCGTCAGTAATTACCTACGGGACTTTGGTGCCTGTTGATTTCCCGTCGTAAATTACCAACGGGAAACCTACGGTAAAGGTAAAAACTTTAAATTTTTGTCTTCTTCAAAGCTCGAACCCGGGTTGTGAAATATATCACCGTTGCCAATTTCCAGCACACTACCACCATCATCATGTGTTTAAGTAACATGTTTTATTTATATACGCTCTTCCGATGAGGTCCAAAGAGAGTATATATATTAAACTTGTTACTTAAACTCACGATGATGGTAGTAATCTACTGGCAACATAGCACCTTTGACATATTTAACAACTCGGGTTCGAGCCTTGAAGAAGACAAAAGTTTGAAGTTATACCTTTTCTATAGGTTTCCCGTCAGGAATTACCTACGAAACTTTGTTGCCTGTTGATTTCGGGTCGTAAATTACCAACGGGAAACCTACGGTAAAGGTAAAAACTTTAAACTTTTGTCTTCTTCAAGGCTCGAACCCGTGTTGTTAAATATGTCAAAGGTGCTATGCTGCCAGTAGATTACTACCATCATCGTGAGTTTAAGTAACAAGTTTAATATATATACTCTCTTTGAACCTCTCTGTAAAATTTTTAACAAGAGTTTATACTCAATGATGTAACAGTTTATAGTCAATGATTTAACAATGTTTTTAACAAAAGATTTTAGACTGTTACACAGTTTTAATATAAATATTGTATGTTGTAACTATATATGGTGATGTATATAAATAAAATTTAAAGTTATCTATAACATCATTTATAAATATATAAAATCCTTGGGATAGAGATTTAATATTTATATTCTGCAAAGAATATTCAGACAATGCTTATTATTTATCTTTATAAACATTTTGAAACACTAAATTATAAAGATTTGAAAACTTTTATGATTTCCCAACCCGGGTTCGAGCCTAGAAGAAGGCAAAAGTTTATCGTTTTTATCTTTTCCATGGGTTCGAGCCTAGAAGAAGGCAAAAGTTTATCGTTTTTACCTTTTCCATGGGTTTCCCGTCAGTAATTACCTACGGGACTTTGGTGCCTGTTGATTTCCCGTCGTAAATTACCAACGGGAAACCTACGGTCAAGGTAAAAACTTTAAACTTTTGTCTTCTTCAAAGCTCGAACCCGGGTTGTGAAATATAACACGGGTGCCAATTTCAAGCACACTACCACCATCATCGTGTGTTTAAGTAACATGTTTTATATATATACGCTCTTCTGACCTCTCTCTAAAATTTTTCACAAAAGTTTATACTCAATGATGTAATAGTTTATAGTCAATGATTTAACAATGTTTTTCACTGAAGATTTTAGACGATTAAATTGTTTAATTATAAACAATGTATGTTGTAATTATATATGGTGATGTATATAAATAAAAGTTAAAGTTATCTATAACATCATTTAGAAATATATAAAATCATTGGGATAGAGATTTAAGAGTTATATTCTGTAAAGAATATTCAAACAATGCTTATTATTTATATATATAAACATTTTGAAACACTAAATTATAAAGATTTTAAAACATTTATGATTTCCCAACCCGGGTTCGAGCCTAGAAGAAGGCAAAAGTTTGAAGTTATACCTTTTCTATAGGTTTCCCGTCAGGAATTACCTACGAAACTTTGGTGCCTGTTGATTTCGGGTCGTAAATTACCAACGGGAAAACTACGGTAAAGCTAAAAACTTTAAACTTTTGTCTTCTTGAAGGCTCAGACCAGAGTTGTTAAATATGTCAAAGGTGCTATGTTGCCAGTAGATTACTACCATAGTCGTGTGTTTAAGTAACAAGTTGAATATATATAATCTCTTTGGAACTCTCTGTAAAATTTTTAACAAAAAATTATACCCAATGATGTAACAGTTTGAAGTGAATGATTTACCAATGTTTTTAACAAAGGGTTTTAGACGATTAAATAGTTTAAATATAAAAAATGTATGTTGTAATTACATATGATGATGTACATAAATAAAATTTAAAGTTATCTATAACATCATTTAGAAATATATAAAATCCTTGGGATAGAGATTTAAAAGTTATATTCTATAAAGAATATTCACACAATGCTTATTATTTATCTTTATAAACATTTTGAAACACTAAATTATAAAGATTTTAAAACATTTATGATTTCCCAACCCGGGTTCGAGCCTGGAAGAAGGCAAAATTTTATCGTTTTTACCTTTTCCATGGGTTTCCCGTCAGTAATTACCTACAGGACTTTGGTGCCTATTGATTTCCCGTCGTAAATTACCAACGGGAAACCTACGGTAAAGGTAAAAACTTTAAACTTTTGTCTTCTTCAAAGCTCGAACCCGGGTTGTGAAATATATCACCGTTGCCAATTTCCAGCACACTACCACCATCATCATGTGTTTAAGTAACATGTTTTATTTATATACACTCTTCCGATGAGGTCCAAAGAGAGTATATATATTAAACTTGTTACTTAAACTCACGATGATGGTAGTAATCTACTGGCAACATAGCACCTTTGACATATTTATCAACTCGGGTTCGAGCCTTGAAGAAGACAAAAGTTTGAAGTTATACCTTTTCTATAGGTTTCCCGTCAGGAATTACCTACGAAACTTTGTTGCCTGTTGATTTCGGGTCGTAAATTACCAACGGGAAGCCTACGGTAAAGGTAAAAACTTTAAACTTTTGTCTTCTTCAAGGCTTGAACCCGAGTTGTTAAATATGTCAAAGGTGCTATGTTGCCAGTAGATTACTACCATCATCGTGAGTTTAAGTAACAAGTTTAATATATATACTCTCTTTGGACCTTTCTGTAAAATTTTTAACAAGAGTTTATACTCAATGATGTAACAGTTTATAGTCAATGATTTAACAATGTTTTTAACAAAAGATTTTAGACTGTTACACAGTTTTAATATAAATATTGTATGTTGTAACTATATATGGTGATGTATATAAATAAAATTTAAAGTTATCTATAACATCATTTAGAAATATATAAAATCCTTGGGATAGAGATTTAATATTTATATTCTGCAAGAATATTCAGACAATGCTTATTATTTATCTTTATAAACATTTTGAAACACTAAATTATAAAGATTTGAAAACTTTTATGATTTCCCAACCCGGGTTCGAGCCTGGAAGAAGGCAAAAGTTTATCGTTTTTACCTTTTCCATGGGTTTCCCGTCAGTAATTACCTACGGGACTTTGGTGCCTGTTGATTTCCCGTCGTAAATTACCAACGGGAAACCTATGGTCAAGGTAAAAACTTTAAACTTTTGTCTTCTTCAAAGCTCGAACCCGGGTTGTGAAATATAACACGGGTGCCAATTTCAAGCACACTACCACCATCATCGTGTGTTTAAGTAACATGTTTTATATATATACGCTCTTCTGACCTCTCTCTAAAATTTTTCACAAAAGTTTATACTCAATGATGTAATAGTTTATAGTCAATGATTTAACAATGTTTTTCACTGAAGATTTTAGACGATTAAATTGTTTAATTATAAACAATGTATGTTGTAATTATATATGGTGATGTATATAAATAAAATTTAAAGTTATCTATAACATCATTTAGAAATATATAAAATCATTGGGATAGAGATTTAAGAGTTATATTCTGTAAAGAATATTCAAACAATGCTTATTATTTATATATATAAACATTTTGAAACACTAAATTATAAAGATTTTAAAACATTTATGATTTCCCAACTCGGGTTCGAGCCTAGAAGAAGGCAAAAGTTTGAAGTTATACCTTTTCTATAGGCTTCCCGTCAGGAATTACCTACGAAACTTTGGTGCCTGTTGATTTCGGGTCGTAAATTACAATCGGGAAACCTACGGTAAAGGTAAAAACTTTAAACTTTTGTCTTCTTCAAGGCTCGAACCAGAGTTGTTAAATATGTCAAAGGTGCTATGTTGCCAGTAGATTACTACCATCGTCGTGTGTTTAAGTAACAAGTTGAATATATATAATCTCTTTGGAACTCTCTGTAAAATGTTTAACAAAAATTTATACCCAATGATGTAACAGTTTATAGTGAATGATTTTCACATGTTTTTAACAAAGGGTTTTAGACGATTAAATAGTTTAAATATAAAAAATGTATGTTGTAATTACATATGATGATGTACATAAATAAAATTTAAAGTTATCTATAACATCATTTAGAAATATATAAAATCCTTGGGATAGAGATTTAAAAGTTATATTCTATAAAGAATATTCACACAATGCTTATTATTTATCTTTATAAACATTTTGAAACACTAAATTATAAAGATTTTAAAACATTTATGATTTCCCAACCCGGGTTCGAGCCTGGAAGAAGGCAAAATTTTATCGTTTTTACCTTTTCCATGGGTTTCCCGTCAGTAATTACCTACGGGACTTTGGTGCCTGTTGATTTCCCGTCGTAAATTACCAACGGGAAACCTACGGTAAAGGTAAAAACTTTAAATTTTTGTCTTCTTCAAAGCTCGAACCCGGGTTGTGAAATATATCACCGTTGCCAATTTCCAGCACACTACCACCATCATCATGTGTTTAAGTAACATGTTTTATTTATATACGCTCTTCCGATGAGGTCCAAAGAGAGTATATATATTAAACTTGTTACTTAAACTCACGATGATGGTAGTAATCTACTGGCAACATAGCACCTTTGACATATTTAACAACTCGGGTTCGAGCCTTGAAGAAGACAAAAGTTTGAAGTTATACCTTTTCTATAGGTTTCCCGTCAGGAATTACCTACGAAACTTTGTTGCCTGTTGATTTCGGGTCGTAAATTACCAACGGGAAACCTACGGTAAAGGTAAAAACTTTAAACTTTTGTCTTCTTCAAGGCTCGAACCCGTGTTGTTAAATATGTCAAAGGTGCTATGCTGCCAGTAGATTACTACCATCATCGTGAGTTTAAGTAACAAGTTTAATATATATACTCTCTTTGAACCTCTCTGTAAAATTTTTAACAAGAGTTTATACTCAATGATGTAACAGTTTATAGTCAATGATTTAACAATGTTTTTAACAAAAGATTTTAGACTGTTACACAGTTTTAATATAAATATTGTATGTTGTAACTATATATGGTGATGTATATAAATAAAATTTAAAGTTATCTATAACATCATTTATAAATATATAAAATCCTTGGGATAGAGATTTAATATTTATATTCTGCAAAGAATATTCAGACAATGCTTATTATTTATCTTTATAAACATTTTGAAACACTAAATTATAAAGATTTGAAAACTTTTATGATTTCCCAACCCGGGTTCGAGCCTAGAAGAAGGCAAAAGTTTATCGTTTTTATCTTTTCCATGGGTTCGAGCCTAGAAGAAGGCAAAAGTTTATCGTTTTTACCTTTTCCATGGGTTTCCCGTCAGTAATTACCTACGGGACTTTGGTGCCTGTTGATTTCCCGTCGTAAATTACCAACGGGAAACCTACGGTCAAGGTAAAAACTTTAAACTTTTGTCTTCTTCAAAGCTCGAACCCGGGTTGTGAAATATAACACGGGTGCCAATTTCAAGCACACTACCACCATCATCGTGTGTTTAAGTAACATGTTTTATATATATACGCTCTTCTGACCTCTCTCTAAAATTTTTCACAAAAGTTTATACTCAATGATGTAATAGTTTATAGTCAATGATTTAACAATGTTTTTCACTGAAGATTTTAGACGATTAAATTGTTTAATTATAAACAATGTATGTTGTAATTATATATGGTGATGTATATAAATAAAAGTTAAAGTTATCTATAACATCATTTAGAAATATATAAAATCATTGGGATAGAGATTTAAGAGTTATATTCTGTAAAGAATATTCAAACAATGCTTATTATTTATATATATAAACATTTTGAAACACTAAATTATAAAGATTTTAAAACATTTATGATTTCCCAACCCGGGTTCGAGCCTAGAAGAAGGCAAAAGTTTGAAGTTATACCTTTTCTATAGGTTTCCCGTCAGGAATTACCTACGAAACTTTGGTGCCTGTTGATTTCGGGTCGTAAATTACCAACGGGAAAACTACGGTAAAGCTAAAAACTTTAAACTTTTGTCTTCTTGAAGGCTCAGACCAGAGTTGTTAAATATGTCAAAGGTGCTATGTTGCCAGTAGATTACTACCATAGTCGTGTGTTTAAGTAACAAGTTGAATATATATAATCTCTTTGGAACTCTCTGTAAAATTTTTAACAAAAAATTATACCCAATGATGTAACAGTTTGAAGTGAATGATTTACCAATGTTTTTAACAAAGGGTTTTAGACGATTAAATAGTTTAAATATAAAAAATGTATGTTGTAATTACATATGATGATGTACATAAATAAAATTTAAAGTTATCTATAACATCATTTAGAAATATATAAAATCCTTGGGATAGAGATTTAAAAGTTATATTCTATAAAGAATATTCACACAATGCTTATTATTTATCTTTATAAACATTTTGAAACACTAAATTATAAAGATTTTAAAACATTTATGATTTCCCAACCCGGGTTCGAGCCTGGAAGAAGGCAAAATTTTATCGTTTTTACCTTTTCCATGGGTTTCCCGTCAGTAATTACCTACAGGACTTTGGTGCCTATTGATTTCCCGTCGTAAATTACCAACGGGAAACCTACGGTAAAGGTAAAAACTTTAAACTTTTGTCTTCTTCAAAGCTCGAACCCGGGTTGTGAAATATATCACCGTTGCCAATTTCCAGCACACTACCACCATCATCATGTGTTTAAGTAACATGTTTTATTTATATACACTCTTCCGATGAGGTCCAAAGAGAGTATATATATTAAACTTGTTACTTAAACTCACGATGATGGTAGTAATCTACTGGCAACATAGCACCTTTGACATATTTATCAACTCGGGTTCGAGCCTTGAAGAAGACAAAAGTTTGAAGTTATACCTTTTCTATAGGTTTCCCGTCAGGAATTACCTACGAAACTTTGTTGCCTGTTGATTTCGGGTCGTAAATTACCAACGGGAAGCCTACGGTAAAGGTAAAAACTTTAAACTTTTGTCTTCTTCAAGGCTTGAACCCGAGTTGTTAAATATGTCAAAGGTGCTATGTTGCCAGTAGATTACTACCATCATCGTGAGTTTAAGTAACAAGTTTAATATATATACTCTCTTTGGACCTTTCTGTAAAATTTTTAACAAGAGTTTATACTCAATGATGTAACAGTTTATAGTCAATGATTTAACAATGTTTTTAACAAAAGATTTTAGACTGTTACACAGTTTTAATATAAATATTGTATGTTGTAACTATATATGGTGATGTATATAAATAAAATTTAAAGTTATCTATAACATCATTTAGAAATATATAAAATCCTTGGGATAGAGATTTAATATTTATATTCTGCAAGAATATTCAGACAATGCTTATTATTTATCTTTATAAACATTTTGAAACACTAAATTATAAAGATTTGAAAACTTTTATGATTTCCCAACCCGGGTTCGAGCCTGGAAGAAGGCAAAAGTTTATCGTTTTTACCTTTTCCATGGGTTTCCCGTCAGTAATTACCTACGGGACTTTGGTGCCTGTTGATTTCCCGTCGTAAATTACCAACGGGAAACCTATGGTCAAGGTAAAAACTTTAAACTTTTGTCTTCTTCAAAGCTCGAACCCGGGTTGTGAAATATAACACGGGTGCCAATTTCAAGCACACTACCACCATCATCGTGTGTTTAAGTAACATGTTTTATATATATACGCTCTTCTGACCTCTCTCTAAAATTTTTCACAAAAGTTTATACTCAATGATGTAATAGTTTATAGTCAATGATTTAACAATGTTTTTCACTGAAGATTTTAGACGATTAAATTGTTTAATTATAAACAATGTATGTTGTAATTATATATGGTGATGTATATAAATAAAATTTAAAGTTATCTATAACATCATTTAGAAATATATAAAATCATTGGGATAGAGATTTAAGAGTTATATTCTGTAAAGAATATTCAAACAATGCTTATTATTTATATATATAAACATTTTGAAACACTAAATTATAAAGATTTTAAAACATTTATGATTTCCCAACTCGGGTTCGAGCCTAGAAGAAGGCAAAAGTTTGAAGTTATACCTTTTCTATAGGCTTCCCGTCAGGAATTACCTACGAAACTTTGGTGCCTGTTGATTTCGGGTCGTAAATTACAATCGGGAAACCTACGGTAAAGGTAAAAACTTTAAACTTTTGTCTTCTTCAAGGCTCGAACCAGAGTTGTTAAATATGTCAAAGGTGCTATGTTGCCAGTAGATTACTACCATCGTCGTGTGTTTAAGTAACAAGTTGAATATATATAATCTCTTTGGAACTCTCTGTAAAATGTTTAACAAAAATTTATACCCAATGATGTAACAGTTTATAGTGAATGATTTTCACATGTTTTTAACAAAGGGTTTTAGACGATTAAATAGTTTAAATATAAAAAATGTATGTTGTAATTACATATGATGATGTACATAAATAAAATTTAAAGTTATCTATAACATCATTTAGAAATATATAAAATCCTTGGGATAGAGATTTAAAAGTTATATTCTATAAAGAATATTCACACAATGCTTATTATTTATCTTTATAAACATTTTGAAACACTAAATTATAAAGATTTTAAAACATTTATGATTTCCCAACCCGGGTTCGAGCCTGGAAGAAGGCAAAATTTTATCGTTTTTACCTTTTCCATGGGTTTCCCGTCAGTAATTACCTACGGGACTTTGGTGCCTGTTGATTTCCCGTCGTAAATTACCAACGGGAAACCTACGGTAAAGGTAAAAACTTTAAATTTTTGTCTTCTTCAAAGCTCGAACCCGGGTTGTGAAATATATCACCGTTGCCAATTTCCAGCACACTACCACCATCATCATGTGTTTAAGTAACATGTTTTATTTATATACGCTCTTCCGATGAGGTCCAAAGAGAGTATATATATTAAACTTGTTACTTAAACTCATGATGATGGTAGTAATCTACTGGCAACATAGCACCTTTGACATATTTAACAACTCGGGTTCGAGCCTTGAAGAAGACAAAAGTTTGAAGTTATACCTTTTCTATAGGTTTCCCGTCAGGAATTACCTACGAAACTTTGTTGCCTGTTGATTTCGGGTCGTAAATTACCAACGGGAAACCTACGGTAAAGGTAAAAACTTTAAACTTTTGTCTTCTTCAAGGCTCGAACCCGTGTTGTTAAATATGTCAAAGGTGCTATGTTGCCAGTAGATTACTACCATCATCGTGAGTTTAAGTAACAAGTTTAATATATATACTCTCTTTGAACCTCTCTGTAAAATTTTTAACAAGAGTTTATACTCAATGATGTAACAGTTTATAGTCAATGATTTAACAATGTTTTTAACAAAAGATTTTAGACTGTTACACAGTTTTAATATAAATATTGTATGTTGTAACTATATATGGTGATGTATATAAATAAAATTTAAAGTTATCTATAACATCATTTAGAAATATATAAAATCCTTGGGATAGAGATTTAATATTTATATTCTGCAAAGAATATTCAGACAATGCTTATTTATTTATCTTTATAAACATTTTGAAACACTAAATTATAAAGATTTGAAAACTTTTATGATTTCCCAACCCGGGTTCGAGCCTAGAAGAAGGCAAAAGTTTATCGTTTTTATCTTTTCCATGGGTTTCCCGTCAGTAATTACCTACGTGACTTTGGTGCCTGTTGATTTCCCGTCGTAAATTACCAACGGGAAACCTACGGTCAAGGTAAAAACTTTAAACTTTTGTCTTCTTCAAAGCTCGAACCCGGGTTGTGAAATATAACACGGGTGCCAATTTCAAGCACACTACCACCATCATCGTGTGTTTAAGTAACATGTTTTATATATATACGCTCTTCTGACCTCTCTCTAAAATTTTTCACAAAAGTTTATACTCAATGATGTAACAGTTTATAGTCAATGATTTAACAATGTTTTTAACTGAATATTTTAGACGATTAAATAGTTTAATTATAATCAATGTATGTTGTAATTATATATGGTGATGTATATAGATAAAATATAAAGTTATCTATAACATCATTTAGAAATATATAAAATCCTTGGGATAGAGATTTTGTAAAGAATATTCAAACAATGCTTATTATTTAAAGTTATATTCTGTAAAGAATATTCAAACAATGCTTATTATTTATCTTTATAAACATTTTGAAACACTAAATTATAAAGATTTTAAAACATTTATGATTTCCCAACCCGGGTTCGAGCCTTGAAGAAGGCAAAAGTTTAACGTTTTTATCTTTTCCATAGGTTTCCCGTCAGGAATTACCTACGAAACTTTGGTGTCTGTTGCTTTCGGGTCGTAAATTACCAACGGGAAACCTACCGTAAACGTAAAAACTTTAAACTTTTGTCTTCTTCAAGCCTCGAACCCGAGTTGTTAAATATGTCAAAGGTGCTATGTTGCCAGTAGATTACTACCATCGTCGTGTGTTTAAGTAACAAGTTGAATATATATAATCTCTTTGGAACTCTCTGTAAAATTTTTAACAAAAGTTTATACCCAATGATGTAACAGTTTATAGTCAATGATTTAACAATGTTTTTAACAAAGGGTTTTAGACGATTAAATAGTTTAAATATAAAAAATGTATGTTGTAATTACATATGATGATGTACATAAATAAAATTTAAAGTTATCTATAACATCAATTAGAAATATATAAAATCCTTGGGATAGAGATTTAAAAGTTATATTCTATAAAGAATATTCAAACAATGCTTATTATTTATCTTTATAAACATTTTGAAACACTAAATTATAAAGATTTTAAAACATTTATGATTTCCCAACCCGGGTTCGAGCCTGGAAGAAGGCAAAATTTTATCGTTTTTACCTTTTCCATGGGTTTCCCGTGAGTAATTACCTACGGGACTTTGGTGCCTGTTGATTTCCCGTCGTAAATTACCAACGGGAAACCTACGGTAAAGGTAAAAACTTTAAACTTTTGTCGTCTTCAAAGCTCGAACCCGGGTTGTGAAATATATCACGGGTGCCAATTTCCAGCACACTACCACCATCATCGTGTGTTTAAGTAACATGTTTTATATATATACGCTCTTCCGATGAGGTCCAAAGAGAGTATATATATTAAACTTGTTACTTAAACTCACGATGATGGTAGTAATCTACTGGCAACATAGAACCTTTGACATATTTAACAACTCGGGTTCGAGCCTTGAAGAAGACAAAAGTTTGAAGTTATACCTTTTCTATAGGTTTCCCGTCAGGAATTACCTACGAAACTTTGTTGCCTGTTGATTTCGGGTCATAAATTACCAACAGGAAACCTACGGTCAAGGTAAAAACTTTAAACTTTTGTCTTCTTCAAAGCTCGAACCCGGGTTGTGAAATATAACACGGGTGCCAATTTCAAGAACACTACCACCATCATCGTGTGTTTAAGTAACATGTTTTATATATATACGCTCTTCTGACCTCTCTCTAAAATTTTTCACAAAAGTTTATACTCAATGATGTAACAGTTTATAGTCAATGATTTAACAATGTTTTTGACTTAATATTTTAGACGATTAAATAGTTTAATTATAATCAATGTATGTTGTAATTATATATGGTGATGTATATAAATAAAATATAAAGTTATCTATAACATCATTTAGAAATATATAAAATCCTTGGGATAGAGATTTTGTAAAGAATATTCAAACAATGCTTATTATTTAAAGTTATATTCTGTAAAGAATATTCAAACAATGCTTATTATTTATCTTTATAAACATTTTGAAACACTAAATTATAAAGATTTTAAAACATTTATGATTTCCCAACCCGGGTTCGAGCCTGGAAGAAGGCAAAAGTTTAACGTTTTTATCTTTTCCATAGGTTTCCCGTCAGGAATTACCTACGGGACTTTGGTGGATGTTGATTTCGCGTCGTAAATTACCAACAGGAAACCTACGGTAAACGTAAAAACTTTAAACTTTTGTCTTCTTTAAGGCTCGAACCCGAGTTGTTAAATATGTCAAAGGTGCTATGTTGCCAGTAGATTACTACCATCGTCGTGTGTTTAAGTAACAAGTTGAATATATATAATCTCTTTGGAACTCTCTGTAAAATTTTTAACAAAAGTTTATACCCAATGATGTAACAGTTTATAGTCAATGATTTAACAATGTTTTTAACAAAGGGTTTTAGACGATTAAATAGTTTAAATATAAAAAATGTATGTTGTAATTACATATGATGATGTACATAAATAAAATTTAAAGTTATCTATAACATCAATTAGAAATATATAAAATCCTTGGGATAGAGATTTAAAAGTTATATTCTATAAAGAATATTCAAACAATGCTTATTATTTATCTTTATAAACATTTTGAAACACTAAATTATAAAGATTTTAAAACATTTATGATTTCCCAACCCGGGTTCGAGCCTGGAAGAAGGCAAAATTTTATCGTTTTTACCTTTTCCATGGGTTTCCCGTGAGTAATTACCTACGGGACTTTGGTGCCTGTTGATTTCCCATCGTAAATTACCAACGGGAAACCTACGGTAAAGGTAAAAACTTTAAACTTTTGTCGTCTTCAAAGCTCGAACCCGGGTTGTGAAATATATCACGGGTGCCAATTTCCAGCACACTACCACCATCATCGTGTGTTTAAGTAACATGTTTTATATATATACGCTCTTCTGACCTCTCTCTAAAATTTTTCACAAAAGTTTATACTCAATGATGTAACAGTTTATAGTCAATGATTTAACAATGTTTTTGACTTAATATTTTAGACGATTAAATAGTTTAATTATAATCAATGTATGTTGTAATTATATATGGTGATGTATATAAATAAAATATAAAGTTATCTATAACATCATTTAGAAATATATAAAATCCTTGGGATAGAGATTTTGTAAAGAATATTCAAACAATGCTTATTATTTAAAGTTATATTCTGTAAAGAATATTCAAACAATGCTTATTATTTATCTTTATAAACATTTTGAAACACTAAATTATAAAGATTTTAAAACATTTATGATTTCCCAACCCGGGTTCGAGCCTGGAAGAAGGCAAAAGTTTAACGTTTTTATCTTTTCCATAGGTTTCCCATCAGGAATTACCTACGGGACTTTGGTGGATGTTGATTTCGCGTCGTAAATTACCAACAGGAAACCTACGGTAAAGGTAAAAACTTTAAACTTTTGTCTTCTTTAAGGCTCGAACCCGAGTTGTGAAATATGTCAAAGGTGCTATGTTGCCAGTAGATTACTACCATCGTCGTGTGTTTAAGTAACAAGTTGAATATATATAATCTCTTTGGAACTCTCTGTAAAATTTTTAACAAAAGTTTATACCCAATGATGTAACAGTTTATAGTCAATGATTTAACAATGTTTTTAACAAAGGGTTTTAGACGATTAAATAGTTTAAATATAAAAAATGTATGTTGTAATTACATATGATGATGTACATAAATAAAATTTAAAGTTATCTATAACATCAATTAGAAATATATAAAATCCTTGGGATAGAGATTTAAAAGTTATATTCTATAAAGAATATTCAAACAATGCTTATTATTTATCTTTATAAACATTTTGAAACACTAAATTATAAAGATTTTAAAACATTTATGATTTCCCAACCCGGGTTCGAGCCTGGAAGAAGGCAAAATTTTATCGTTTTTACCTTTTCCATGGGTTTCCCGTGAGTAATTACCTACGGGACTTTGGTGCCTGTTGATTTCCCGTCGTAAATTACCAACGGGAAACCTACGGTAAAGGTAAAAACTTTAAACTTTTGTCGTCTTCAAAGCTCGAACCCGGGTTGTGAAATATATCACGGGTGCCAATTTCCAGCACACTACCACCATCATCGTGTGTTTAAGTAACATGTTTTATATATATACGCTCTTCCGATGAGGTCCAAAGAGAGTATATATATTAAACTTGTTACTTAAACTCACGATGATGGTAGTAATCTACTGGCAACATAGAACCTTTGACATATTTAACAACTCGGGTTCGAGCCTTGAAGAAGACAAAAGTTTGAAGTTATACCTTTTCTATAGGTTTCCCGTCAGGAATTACCTACGAAACTTTGTTGCCTGTTGATTTCGGGTCGTAAATTACCAACGGGAAACCTACGGTCAAGGTAAAAACTTTAAACTTTTGTCTTCTTCAAAGCTCAAACCCGGGTTGTGAAATATAACACGGGTGCCAATTTCAAGAACACTACCACCATCATCGTGTGTTTAAGTAACATGTTTTATATATATACGCTCTTCTGACCTCTCTCTAAAATTTTTCACAAAAGTTTATACTCAATGATGTAACAGTTTATAGTCAATGATTTAACAATGTTTTTGACTTAATATTTTAGACGATTAAATAGTTTAATTATAATCAATGTATGTTGTAATTATAAATGGTGATGTATATAAATAAAATATAAAGTTATCTATAACATCATTTAGAAATATATAAAATCCTTGGGATAGAGATTTTGTAAAGAATATTCAAACAATGCTTATTATTTAAAGTTATATTCTGTAAAGAATATTCAAACAATGCTTATTATTTATCTTTATAAACATTTTGAAACACTAAATTATAAAGATTTTAAAACATTTATGATTTCCCAACCCGGGTTCGAGCCTGGAAGAAGGCAAAAGTTTAACGTTTTTATCTTTTCCATAGGTTTCCCGTCAGGAATTACCTACGGGACTTTGGTGGATGTTGATTTCGCGTCGTAAATTACCAACAGGAAACCTACGGTAAAGGTAAAAACTTTAAACTTTTGTCTTCTTTAAGGCTCGAACCCGAGTTGTTAAATATGTCAAAGGTGCTATGTTGCCAGTAGATTACTACCATCGTCGTGTGTTTAAGTAACAAGTTGAATATATATAATCTCTTTGGAACTCTCTGTAAAATTTTTAACAAAAGTTTATACCCAATGATGTAACAGTTTATAGTCAATGATTTAACACTGTTTTTAACAAAGGGTTTTAGACGATTAAATAGTTTAAATATAAAAAATGTATGTTGTAATTACATATGATGATGTACATAAATAAAATTTAAAGTTATCTATAACATCAATTAGAAATATATAAAATCCTTGGGATAGAGATTTAAAAGTTATATTCTATAAAGAATATTCAAACAATGCTTATTATTTATCTTTATAAACATTTTGAAACACTAAATTATAAAGATTTTAAAACATTTATGATTTCCCAACCCGGGTTCGAGCCTGGAAGAAGGCAAAATTTTATCGTTTTTACCTTTTCCATGGGTTTCCCGTGAGTAATTACCTACGGGACTTTGGTGCCTGTTGATTTCCCGTCGTAAATTACCAACGGGAAACCTACGGTAAAGGTAAAAACTTTAAACTTTTGTCGTCTTCAAAGCTTGAACCCGGGTTGTGAAATATATCACGGGTGCCAATTTCCAGCACACTACCACCATCATCGTGTGTTTAAGTAACATTTTTTATATATATACGCTCTTCCGATGAGGTCCAAAGAGAGTATATATATTAAACTTGTTACTTAAACTCACGATGATGGTAGTAATCTACTGGCAACATAGCACCTTTGACATATTTAACAACTCGGGTTCGAGCCTTGAAGAAGACAAAAGTTTGAAGTTATACCTTTTCTATAGGTTTCCCGTCAGGAATTACCTACGAAACTTTGTTGCCTGTTGATTTCGGGTCGTAAATTACCAACGGGAAACCTACGGTAAAGGTAAAAACTTTAAACTTTTGTCTTCTTCAAGGCTCGAACCCGTGTTGTTAAATATGTCAAAGGTGCTATGTTGCCAGTAGATTACTACCATCATCGTGAGTTTAAGTAACAAGTTTAATATATATACTCTCTTTGAACCTCTCTGTAAAATTTTTAACAAGAGTTTATACTCAATGATGTAACAGTTTATAGTCAATGATTTAACAATGTTTTTAACAAAAGATTTTAGACTGTTACACAGTTTTAATATAAATATTGTATGTTGTAACTATATATGGTGATGTATATAAATAAAATTTAAAGTTATCTATAACATCATTTAGAAATATATAAAATCCTTGGGATAGAGATTTAAGAGTTATATTCTGTAAAGAATATTCAAACAATGCTTATTATTTATATTTATAAACATTTTGAAACACTAAATTATAAAGATTTTAAAACATTTATGATTTCCCAACCCGGGTTCGAGCCTAGAAGAAGGCAAAAGTTTGAAGTTATACCTTTTCCATAGGTTTCCCGTCAGGAATTACCTACGAAACTTTGGTGTCTGTTGCTTTCGGGTCGTAAATTACCAACGGGAAACCTACCGTAAACGTAAAAACTTTAAACTTTTGTCTTCTTCAAGCCTCGAACCCGAGTTGTTAAATATGTCAAAGGTGCTATGTTGCCAGTAGATTACTACCATCGTCGTGTGTTTAAGTAACAAGTTGAATATATATAATCTCTTTGGAACTCTCTGTAAAATTTTTAACAAAAGTTTATACCCAATGATGTAACAGTTTATAGTCAATGATTTAACAATGTTTTTAACAAAGGGTTTTAGACGATTAAATAGTTTAAATATAAAAAATGTATGTTGTAATTACATATGATGATGTACATAAATAAAATTTAAAGTTATCTATAACATCAATTAGAAATATATAAAATCCTTGGGATAGAGATTTAAAAGTTATATTCTATAAAGAATATTCAAACAATGCTTATTATTTATCTTTATAAACATTTTGAAACACTAAATTATAAAGATTTTAAAACATTTATGATTTCCCAACCCGGGTTCGAGCCTGGAAGAAGGCAAAATTTTATCGTTTTTACCTTTTCCATGGGTTTCCCGTGAGTAATTACCTACGGGACTTTGGTGCCTGTTGATTTCCCGTCGTAAATTACCAACGGGAAACCTACGGTAAAGGTAAAAACTTTAAACTTTTGTCGTCTTCAAAGCTCGAACCCGGGTTGTGAAATATATCACGGGTGCCAATTTCCAGCACACTACCACCATCATCGTGTGTTTAAGTAACATGTTTTATATATATACGCTCTTCCGATGAGGTCCAAAGAGAGTATATATATTAAACTTGTTACTTAAACTCACGATGATGGTAGTAATCTACTGGCAACATAGAACCTTTGACATATTTAACAACTCGGGTTCGAGCCTTGAAGAAGACAAAAGTTTGAAGTTATACCTTTTCTATAGGTTTCCCGTCAGGAATTACCTACGAAACTTTGTTGCCTGTTGATTTCGGGTCGTAAATTACCAACGGGAAACCTACGGTCAAGGTAAAAACTTTAAACTTTTGTCTTCTTCAAAGCTCGAACCCGGGTTGTGAAATATAACACGGGTGCCAATTTCAAGAACACTACCACCATCATCGTGTGTTTAAGTAACATGTTTTATATATATACGCTCTTCTGACCTCTCTCTAAAATTTTTCACAAAAGTTTATACTCAATGATGTAACAGTTTATAGTCAATGATTTAACAATGTTTTTGACTTAATATTTTAGACGATTAAATAGTTTAATTATAATCAATGTATGTTGTAATTATATATGGTGATGTATATAAATAAAATATAAAGTTATCTATAACATCATTTAGAAATATATAAAATCCTTGGGATAGAGATTTTGTAAAGAATATTCAAACAATGCTTATTATTTAAAGTTATATTCTGTAAAGAATATTCAAACAATGCTTATTATTTATCTTTATAAACATTTTGAAACACTAAATTATAAAGATTTTAAAACATTTATGATTTCCCAACCCGGGTTCGAGCCTGGAAGAAGGCAAAAGTTTAACGTTTTTATCTTTTCCATAGGTTTCCCGTCAGGAATTACCTACGGGACTTTGGTGGATGTTGATTTCGCGTCGTAAATTACCAACAGGAAACCTACGGTAAAGGTAAAAACTTTAAACTTTTGTCTTCTTTAAAGCTCGAACCCGAGTTGTTAAATATGTCAAAGGTGCTATGTTGCCAGTAGATTACTACCATCGTCGTGTGTTTAAGTAACAAGTTGAATATATATAATCTCTTTGGAACTCTCTGTAAAATTTTTAACAAAAGTTTATACCCAATGATGTAACAGTTTATAGTCAATGATTTAACAATGTTTTTAACAAAGGGTTTTAGACGATTAAATAGTTTAAATATAAAAAATGTATGTTGTAATTACATATGATGATGTACATAAATAAAATTTAAAGTTATCTATAACATCAATTAGAAATATATAAAATCCTTGGGATAGAGATTTAAAAGTTATATTCTATAAAGAATATTCAAACAATGCTTATTATTTATCTTTATAAACATTTTGAAACACTAAATTATAAAGATTTTAAAACATTTATGATTTCCCAACCCGGGTTCGAGCCTGGAAGAAGGCAAAATTTTATCGTTTTTACCTTTTCCATGGGTTTCCCGTGAGTAATTACCTACGGGACTTTGGTGCCTGTTGATTTCCCGTCGTAAATTACCAACGGGAAACCTACGGTAAAGGTAAAAACTTTAAACTTTTGTCGTCTTCAAAGCTCGAACCCGGGTTGTGAAATATATCACGGGTGCCAATTTCCAGCACACTACCACCATCATCGTGTGTTTAAGTAACATGTTTTATATATATACGCTCTTCCGATGAGGTCCAAAGAGAGTATATATATTAAACTTGTTACTTAAACTCACGATGATGGTAGTAATCTACTGGCAACATAGAACCTTTGACATATTTAACAACTCGGGTTCGAGCCTTGAAGAAGACAAAAGTTTGAAGTTATACCTTTTCTATAGGTTTCCCGTCAGGAATTACCTACGAAACTTTGTTGCCTGTTGATTTCGGGTCGTAAATTACCAACGGGAAACCTACGGTCAAGGTAAAAACTTTAAACTTTTGTCTTCTTCAAAGCTCGAACCCGGGTTGTGAAATATAACACGGGTGCCAATTTCAAGAACACTACCACCATCATCGTGTGTTTAAGTAACATGTTTTATATATATACGCTCTTCTGACCTCTCTCTAAAATTTTTCACAAAAGTTTATACTCAATGATGTAACAGTTTATAGTCAATGATTTAACAATGTTTTTGACTTAATATTTTAGACGATTAAATAGTTTAATTATAATCAATGTATGTTGTAATTATAAATGGTGATGTATATAAATAAAATATAAAGTTATCTATAACATCATTTAGAAATATATAAAATCCTTGGGATAGAGATTTTGTAAAGAATATTCAAACAATGCTTATTATTTAAAGTTATATTCTGTAAAGAATATTCAAACAATGCTTATTATTTATCTTTATAAACATTTTGAAACACTAAATTATAAAGATTTTAAAACATTTATGATTTCCCAACCCGGGTTCGAGCCTGGAAGAAGGCAAAAGTTTAACGTTTTTATCTTTTCCATAGGTTTCCCGTCAGGAATTACCTACGGGACTTTGGTGGATGTTGATTTCGCGTCGTAAATTACCAACAGGAAACCTACGGTAAAGGTAAAAAATTTAAACTTTTGTCTTCTTTAAGGCTCGAACCCGAGTTGTTAAATATGTCAAAGGTGCTATGTTGCCAGTAGATTACTACCATCGTCGTGTGTTTAAGTAACAAGTTGAATATATATAATCTCTTTGGAACTCTCTGTAAAATTTTTAACAAAAGTTTATACCCAATGATGTAACAGTTTATAGTCAATGATTTAACAATGTTTTTAACAAAGGGTTTTAGACGATTAAATAGTTTAAATATAAAAAATGTATGTTGTAATTACATATGATGATGTACATAAATAAAATTTAAAGTTATCTATAACATCAATTAGAAATATATAAAATCCTTGGGATAGAGATTTAAAAGTTATATTCTATAAAGAATATTCAAACAATGCTTATTATTTATCTTTATAAACATTTTGAAACACTAAATTATAAAGATTTTAAAACATTTATGATTTCCCAACCCGGGTTCGAGCCTGGAAGAAGGCAAAATTTTATCGTTTTTACCTTTTCCATGGGTTTCCCGTGAGTAATTACCTACGGGACTTTGGTGCCTGTTGATTTCCCGTCGTAAATTACCAACGGGAAACCTACGGTAAAGGTAAAAACTTTAAACTTTTGTCGTCTTCAAAGCTTGAACCCGGGTTGTGAAATATATCACGGGTGCCAATTTCCAGCACACTACCACCATCATCGTGTGTTTAAGTAACATTTTTTATATATATACGCTCTTCCGATGAGGTCCAAAGAGAGTATATATATTAAACTTGTTACTTAAACTCACGATGATGGTAGTAATCTACTGGCAACATAGCACCTTTGACATATTTAACAACTCGGGTTCGAGCCTTGAAGAAGACAAAAGTTTGAAGTTATACCTTTTCTATAGGTTTCCCGTCAGGAATTACCTACGAAACTTTGTTGCCTGTTGATTTCGGGTCGTAAATTACCAACGGGAAACCTACGGTAAAGGTAAAAACTTTAAACTTTTGTCTTCTTCAAGGCTCGAACCCGTGTTGTTAAATATGTCAAAGGTGCTATGTTGCCAGTAGATTACTACCATCATCGTGAGTTTAAGTAACAAATTTAATATATATACTCTCTTTGAACCTCTCTGTAAAATTTTTAACAAGAGTTTATACTCAATGATGTAACAGTTTATAGTCAATGATTTAACAATGTTTTTAACAAAAGATTTTAGACTGTTACACAGTTTTAATATAAATATTGTATGTTGTAACTATATATGGTGATGTATATAAATAAAATTTAAAGTTATCTATAACATCATTTAGAAATATATAAAATCCTTGGGATAGAGATTTAAGAGTTATATTCTGTAAAGAATATTCAAACAATGCTTATTATTTATATTTATAAACATTTTGAAACACTAAATTATAAAGATTTTAAAACATTTATGATTTCCCAACCCGGGTTCGAGCCTAGAAGAAGGCAAAAGTTTGAAGTTATACCTTTTCCATAGGTTTCCCGTCAGGAATTACCTACGAAACTTTGGTGTCTGTTGCTTTCGGGTCGTAAATTACCAACGGGAAACCTACCGTAAACGTAAAAACTTTAAACTTTTGTCTTCTTCAAGCCTCGAACCCGAGTTGTTAAATATGTCAAAGGTGCTATGTTGCCAGTAGATTACTACCATCGTCGTGTGTTTAAGTAACAAGTTGAATATATATAATCTCTTTGGAACTCTCTGTAAAATTTTTAACAAAAGTTTATACCCAATGATGTAACAGTTTATAGTCAATGATTTAACAATGTTTTTAACAAAGGGTTTTAGACGATTAAATAGTTTAAATATAAAAAATGTATGTTGTAATTACATATGATGATGTACATAAATAAAATTTAAAGTTATCTATAACATCATTTAGAAATAAATAAAATCCTTGGGATAGAGATTTAAAAGTTATATTCTATAAAGAATATTCAAACAATGCTTATTATTTATCTTTATAAACATTTTGAAACACTAAATTATAAAGATTTTAAAACATTTATGATTTCCCAACCCGGGTTCGAGCCTGGAAGAAGGCAAAATTTTATCGTTTTTACCTTTTCCATGGGTTTCCCGTGAGTAATTACCTACGGGACTTTGGTGCCTGTTGATTTCCCGTCGTAAATTACCAACGGGAAACCTACGGTAAAGGTAAAAACTTTAAACTTTTGTCGTCTTCAAAGCTCGAACCTGGGTTGTGAAATATATCACGGGTGCCAATTTCCAGCACACTACCACCATCATCGTGTGTTTAAGTAACATGTTTTATATATATACGCTCTTCCGATGAGGTCCAAAGAGAGTATATATATTAAACTTGTTACTTAAACTCACGATGATGGTAGTAATCTACTGGCAACATAGAACCTTTGACATATTTAACAACTCGGGTTCGAGCCTTGAAGAAGACAAAAGTTTGAAGTTATACCTTTTCTATAGGTTTCCCGTCAGGAATTACCTACGAAACTTTGTTGCCTGTTGATTTCGGGTCGTAAATTACCAACAGGAAACCTACGGTCAAGGTAAAAACTTTAAACTTTTGTCTTCTTCAAAGCTCGAACCCGGGTTGTGAAATATAACACGGGTGCCAATTTCAAGAACACTACCACCATCATCGTGTGTTTAAGTAACATGTTTTATATATATACGCTCTTCTGACCTCTCTCTAAAATTTTTCACAAAAGTTTATACTCAATGATGTAACAGTTTATAGTCAATGATTTAACAATGTTTTTGACTTAATATTTTAGACGATTAAATAGTTTAATTATAATCAATGTATGTTGTAATTATATATGGTGATGTATATAAATAAAATATAAAGTTATCTATAACATCATTTAGAAATATATAAAATCCTTGGGATAGAGATTTTGTAAAGAATATTCAAACAATGCTTATTATTTATATTTATAAACATTTTGAAACACTAAATTATAAAGATTTTAAAACATTTATGATTTCCCAACCCGGGTTCGAGCCTAGAAGAAGGCAAAAGTTTGAAGTTATACCTTTTCCATAGGTTTCCCGTCAGGAATTACCTACGAAACTTTGGTGTCTGTTGCTTTCGGGTCGTAAATTACCAACGGGAAACCTACCGTAAACGTAAAAACTTTAAACTTTTGTCTTCTTCAAGCCTCGAACCCGAGTTGTTAAATATGTCAAAGGTGCTATGTTGCCAGTAGATTACTACCATCGTCGTGTGTTTAAGTAACAAGTTGAATATATATAATCTCTTTGGAACTCTCTGTAAAATTTTTAACAAAAGTTTATACCCAATGATGTAACAGTTTATAGTCAATGATTTAACAATGTTTTTAACAAAGGGTTTTAGACGATTAAATAGTTTAAATATAAAAAATGTATGTTGTAATTACATATGATGATGTACATAAATAAAATTTAAAGTTATCTATAACATCATTTAGAAATATATAAAATCCTTGGGATAGAGATTTAAAAGTTATATTCTATAAAGAATATTCAAACAATGCTTATTATTTATCTTTATAAACATTTTGAAACACTAAATTATAAAGATTTTAAAACATTTATGATTTCCCAACCCGGGTTCGAGCCTGGAAGAAGGCAAAATTTTATCGTTTTTACCTTTTCCATGGGTTTCCCGTGAGTAATTACCTACGGGACTTTGGTGCCTGTTGATTTCCCGTCGTAAATTACCAACGGGAAACCTACGGTAAAGGTAAAAACTTTAAACTTTTGTCGTCTTCAAAGCTCGAACCCGGGTTGTGAAATATATCACGGGTGCCAATTTCCAGCACACTACCACCATCATCGTGTGTTTAAGTAACATGTTTTATATATATACGCTCTTCCGATGAGGTCCAAAGAGAGTATATATATTAAACTTGTTACTTAAACTCACGATGATGGTAGTAATCTACTGGCAACATAGAACCTTTGACATATTTAACAACTCGGGTTCGAGCCTTGAAGAAGACAAAAGTTTGAAGTTATACCTTTTCTATAGGTTTCCCGTCAGGAATTACCTACGAAACTTTGTTGCCTGTTGATTTCGGGTCGTAAATTACCAACGGGAAACCTACGGTCAAGGTAAAAACTTTAAACTTTTGTCTTCTTCAAAGCTCGAACCCGGGTTGTGAAATATAACACGGGTGCCAATTTCAACCACACTACCACCATCATCGTGTGTTTAAGTAACATGTTTTATATATATACGCTCTTCTGACCTCTCTCTAAAATTTTTCACAAAAGTTTATACTCAATGATGTAACAGTTTATAGTCAATGATTTAACAATGTTTTTAACTGAATATTTTAGACGATTAAATAGTTTAATTATAATCAATGTATGTTGTAATTATATATGGTGATGTATATAAATAAAATATAAAGTTATCTATAACATCATTTAGAAATATATAAAATCCTTGGGATAGAGATTTTGTAAAGAATATTCAAACAATGCTTATTATTTAAAGTTATATTCTGTAAAGAATATTCAAACAATGCTTATTATTTATCTTTATAAACATTTTGAAACACTAAATTATAAAGATTTTAAAACATTTATGATTTCCCAACCCGGGTTCGAGCCTGGAAGAAGGCAAAAGTTTAACGTTTTTATCTTTTCCATAGGTTTCCCGTCAGGAATTACCTACGGGACTTTGGTGGATGTTGATTTCGCGTCGTAAATTACCAACAGGAAACCTACGGTAAAGGTAAAAACTTTAAACTTTTGTCTTCTTTAAGGCTCGAACCCGAGTTGTTAAATATGTCAAAGGTGTTATGTTGCCAGTAGATTACTACCATCGTCGTGTGTTTAAGTAACAAGTTGAATATATATAATCTCTTTGGAACTCTCTGTAAAATTTTTAACAAAAGTTTATACCCAATGATGTAACAGTTTATAGTCAATGATTTAACAATGTTTTTAACAAAGGGTTTTAGACGATTAAATAGTTTAAATATAAAAAATGTATGTTGTAATTACATATGATGATGTACATAAATAAAATTTAAAGTTATCTATAACATCAATTAGAAATATATAAAATCCTTGGGATAGAGATTTAAAAGTTATATTCTATAAAGAATATTCAAACAATGCTTATTATTTATCTTTATAAACATTTTGAAACACTAAATTATAAAGATTTTAAAACATTTATGATTTCCCAACCCGGGTTCGAGCCTGGAAGAAGGCAAAATTTTATCGTTTTTACCTTTTCCATGGGTTTCCCGTGAGTAATTACCTACGGGACTTTGGTGCCTGTTGATTTCGCGTCGTAAATTACCAACGGGAAACCTACGGTAAAGGTAAAAACTTTAAACTTTTGTCGTCTTCAAAGCTCGAACCCGGGTTGTGAAATATATCACGGGTGCCAATTTCCAGCACACTACCACCATCATCGTGTGTTTAAGTAACATTTTTTATATATATACGCTCTTCCGATGAGGTCCAAAGAGAGTATATATATTAAACTTGTTACTTAAACTCACGATGATGGTAGTAATCTACTGGCAACATAGAACCTTTGACATATTTAACAACTCGGGTTCGAGCCTTGAAGAAGACAAAAGTTTGAAGTTATACCTTTTCTATAGGTCTCCCGTCAGGAATTACCTACGAAACTTTGTTGCCTGTTGATTTCGGGTCGTAAATTACCAACGGGAAACCTACGGTCAAGGTAAAAACTTTAAACTTTTGTCTTCTTCAAAGCTCGAACCCGGGTTGTGAAATATAACACGGGTGCCAATTTCAACCACACTACCACCATCATCGTGTGTTTAAGTAACATGTTTTATATATATACGCTCTTCTGACCTCTCTCTAAAATTTTTCACAAAAGTTTATACTCAATGATGTAACAGTTTATAGTCAATGATTTAACAATGTTTTTAACTGAATATTTTAGACGATTAAATAGTTTAATTATAATCAATGTATGTTGTAATTATATATGGTGATGTATATAAATAAAATATAAAGTTATCTATAACATCATTTAGAAATATATAAAATCCTTGGGATAGAGATTTTGTAAAGAATATTCAAACAATGCTTATTATTTAAAGTTATATTCTGTAAAGAATATTCAAACAATGCTTATTATTTATCTTTATAAACATTTTGAAACACTAAATTATAAAGATTTTAAAACATTTATGATTTCCCAACCCGGGTTCGAGCCTGGAAGAAGGCAAAAGTTTAACGTTTTTATCTTTTCCATAGGTTTCCCGTCAGGAATTACCTACGGGACTTTGGTGGATGTTGATTTCGCGTCGTAAATTACCAACAGGAAACCTACGGTAAAGGTAAAAACTTTAAACTTTTGTCTTCTTTAAGGCTCGAACCCGAGTTGTTTAATATGTCAAAGGTGCTATGTTGCCAGTAGATTACTACCATCGTCGTGTGTTTAAGTAACAAGTTGAATATATATAATCTCTTTGGAACTCTCTGTAAAATTTTTAACAAAAGTTTATACCCAATGATGTAACAGTTTATAGTCAATGATTTAACAATGTTTTTAACAAAGGGTTTTAGACGATTAAATAGTTTAAATATAAAAAATGTATGTTGTAATTACATATGATGATGTACATAAATAAAATTTAAAGTTATCTATAACATCAATTAGAAATATATAAAATCCTTGGGATAGAGATTTAAAAGTTATATTCTATAAAGAATATTCAAACAATGCTTATTATTTATCTTTATAAACATTTTGAAACACTAAATTATAAAGATTTTAAAACATTTATGATTTCCCAACCCGGGTTCGAGCCTGGAAGAAGGCAAAATTTTATCGTTTTTACCTTTTCCATGGGTTTCCCGTGAGTAATTACCTACGGGACTTTGGTGCCTGTTGATTTCCCGTCGTAAATTACCAACGGGAAACCTACGGTAAAGGTAAAAACTTTAAACTTTTGTCGTCTTCAAAGCTTGAACCCGGGTTGTGAAATATATCACGGGTGCCAATTTCCAGCACACTACCACCATCATCGTGTGTTTAAGTAACATTTTTTATATATATACGCTCTTCCGATGAGGTCCAAAGAGAGTATATATATTAAACTTGTTACTTAAACTCACGATGATGGTAGTAATCTACTGGCAACATAGCACCTTTGACATATTTAACAACTCGGGTTCGAGCCTTGAAGAAGGCAAAAGTTTGAAGTTATACCTTTTCCATAGGTTTTCCGTCAGGAATTACCTACGAAACTTTGGTGCCTGTTGCTTTCGGGTCCTAAATTACCAACGGGAAACCTACCGTAAACGTAAAAACTTTAAACTTTTGTCTTCTTCAAGGCTCGAACCCGAGTTGTTAAATATGTCAAAGGTGCTATGTTGCCAGTAGATTAGTACCATCGTGGTGTGTTTAAGTAACAAGTTGAATATATATAATCTCTTTGGAACTCGCTGTAAAATTTTTAACAAAAGTTTATACCCAATGATGTAAAGAATATTCAAACAATGCTTATTATTTATCTTTATAAACATTTTGAAACACTAAATTATAAAGATTTTAAAACATTTATGATTTCCAAACCCGGGTTCGAGCCTGGAAGAAGGCAAAATTTTATCGTTTTTACCTTTTCCATGGGTTTCCCGTCAGTAATTACCTACGGGACTTTGGTGCCTGTTGATTTCCCGTCGTAAATTACCAACGGGAAACCTACGGAAAGGGTAAAAACTTTAAACTTTTGTCTTCTTCAAAGCTCGAACCCGGGTTGTGAAATATATCACGGGTGCCAATTTCCAGCACACTACCACCATCATCGTGTGTTTAAGTAACATGTTTTATATATATACGCTCTTCCGACCTCTCTCTAAAATTTTTCACAAAAGTTTATACTCAATGATGTAACAGTTTATAGTCAATGATTTAACAATGTTTTTAACTGAAGATTTTAGACGATTAAATAGTTTAATTATAATCAATGTATGTTGTAATTATATATGGTGATGTATATAAATAAAATATAAAGTTATCTATAACATCATTTAGAAATATATAAAATCCTTGGGATAGAGATTTTGTAAAGAATATTCAAACAATGCTTATTATTTAAAGTTATATTCTGTAAAGAATATTTAAACAATGCTTATTATTTATCTTTATAAACATTTTGAAACACTAAATTATAAAGATTTTAAAACATTTATGATTTCCCAACCCGGGTTCGAGCATGGAAGAAGGCAAAAGTTTATCGTTTTTATCTTGTCCATAGGTTTCCCGTCAGGAATTACCTACGGGACTTTGGTGGATGTTGATTTCGCGTCGTAAATTACCAACAGGAAACCAACGGTAAAGGTAAAAACTTTAAACTTTTGTCTTCTTTAAGGCTCGAACCCGAGTTGTTAAATATGTCCAAGGTGCTATGTTGCTAGTAGATTACTACCATCGTCGTGTGTTTAAGTAACAAGTTGAATATATATAATCTCTTTGGAACTCTCTGTAAAATTTTTAACAAAAGTTTATACCCAATGATGTAACAGTTTATAGTCAATGATTTAACAATGTTTTTAACAAAGGGTTTTAGACGATTAAATAGTTTAAATATAAAAAAATTATGTTGTAATTACATATGATGATGTACATAAATAAAATCTAAAGTTACCTATAACATCATTTAGAAATATATAAAATCCTTGGGATAGAGATTTAAAAGTTATATTCTGTAAAGAATATTCAAACAATGCTTATTATTTATCTTTATAAACATTTTGAAACACTAAATTATAAAGATTTGAAAACTTTTATGATTTCCCAACCCGGGTTTGAGCCTAGAAGAAGGATAAAGTTTATCGTTTTTACCTTTTCCATAGGTTTCCCGTCAGGAATTACCTACGGGACTTTGGTGGCTGTTGATTTCGCGTCGTAAATTACCAACAGGAAACCTACGGTAAAGGTAAAAACTTTAAACTTTTGTCTTCTTCAAGGCTCGAACCCGAGTTGTTAAATATGTCAAAGGTGCTATGTTGCCAGTAGATTACTACCATCGTCGTGTGTTTAAGTAACAAGTTGAATATGATGATGTATATAAACACAATTTAATGTTATCTATAGCATCATTTAGAAATATCTAAAATCCTTGGGATAAAGATTTAAAAGTTATATTCTGTAAAGAATATTCAAACAATGCTTATTATTTATCTTTATAAACATTTTGAAACACTAAATTATAAAGATTTTAAAACATTTTTGATTTCCGAACCCGGGTTCGAGCCTGGAAGAAGGCAAAAGTTTATCGTTTTTACCTTTTCCATGGGTTTCCCATCAGTAATTACCTACGGGACTTTGGTGCCTGTTGATTTCCCGTAGTAAATTACCAACGGGAAACCTACGGAAAAGGTAAAAACTTTAAACTTTTGTCTTCTTCAAAACTCGAACCAGGGTTGTGAAATATATCACGGGTGCCAATTTCCAGCACACTACCACCATCATCGTGTGTTTAAGTAACATGTTTTATATATATACGCTCTTCCGACCTCTCTCTAAAATTTTTCACAAAAGTTTATACTCAATGATGTAACAGTTTATAGTCAATGATTTAACAATGTTTTTAACTGAAGATTTTAGACGATTAAATAGTTTAATTATAATCAATGTATGTTGTAATTATATATGGTGATGTACATAAATAAAATTTAAAGTTATCTATAACATCATTTAGAAATATATAAAATCCTTGGGATAGAGATATGTTTATTAACATATATTAACATATGTTTATCGTTTTTACCTTTTCCATGGGTTTCCCGTCAGTAATTACCTACGGGACTTTGGTGCCTGTTGATTTCCCGTCGTAAATTACCAACGGGAAACCTACGGAAATGGTAAAAACTTTTAACTTTTGTCTTCTTCAAAGCTTGAACCCGGGTTGTGAAATATATCACGGGTGCCAATTTCCAGCACACTACCACCATCATCGTGTGTTTAAGTAACATGTTTTATATATATACGCTCTTCCGACCTCTCTCTAAAATATTTCACAAATGTTTATACTCAATGATGTAACAGTTTATAGTCAATGATTTAACAATGTTTTTACCTGAAGATTTTAGACGATTAAATAGTTTAATTATAAACAATGTATGTTGTAATTATATATGGTGATGTATATAAATAAAATTTAAAGTTATCTATAACATCATTTAGAAATATATAAAATCCTTGGGATAGAGATTTAAGAGTTATATTCTGTAAAGAATATTCAAACAATGCTTATTATTTATATTTATAAACATTTTGAAACACTAGATTATAAAGATTTTAAAACATTTATGATTTCCCAACCCGGGTTCGAGCCTAGAAGAAGGCAAAAGTTTGAAGTTATACCTTTTCCATAGGATTCCCGTCAGGAATTACCTACGAAACTTTGGTGCCTGTTGCTTTCTGGTCGTAAATTACCAACGGGAAACCTATCGTAAACGTAAAAACTTTAAACTTTTGTCTTCTTCAAGGCTCGAACCCGAGTTGTTAAATATGTCAAAGGTGCTATGTTGCCAGTAGATTACTACCATCGTGCTGTGTTTAAGTAACAAGTTGAATATATATAATCTCTTTGGAACTCTCTGTAAAATTTTTAACAAAAGTTTATACCCAATGATGTAACAGTTAATAGTCAATGATTTAACAATGTTTTTAACAAAGGGTTTTAGACAATTAAATAGTTTAAATATAAAAAATGTATCTTGTAATTACATATGATGATGTACATAAATAAAATTTAAAGTTATCTATAACATCATTTAGAAATATATAAAATCCTTGGGATAGAGATTTAAAAGTTATATTCTGTAAAGAATATTCAAACAATGCTTATTATTTATCTTTATAAACATTTTGAAACACTAAATTATAAAGATTTTAAAACATTTATGATTTCCCAACCCGGGTTCGAGCCTGGAAGAAGGCAAAAGTTTATCGTTTTTACCTTTTCCATGGGTTTCCCGTCAGTAATTACCTACGGGACTTTGGTGCCTGTTGATTTCCCGTCGTAAATTGCCAACGGGAAACCTACGGAAAAGGTAAAAACTTTAAACTTTTGTCTTCTTCAAAGCTCGAACCCGGGTAGTGAAATATATCACGGGTGCCAATTTCCAGCACACTACCACCATCATCGTGTGTTTAAGTAACATGTTTTATATATATACGCTCTTCCGACCTCTCTCTAAAATTTTTCACAAAAGTTTATACTCAATGATGTAACAGTTTATAGTCAATGATTTAACAATGTTTTAACCTGAAGATTTTAGACGATTAAATAGTTTAATTATAAACAATGAATGTTGTAATTATATATGATGATGTACATAAATAAAATTTAAAGTTATCTATAACATCATTTAGAAATATATAAAATCCTTGGGATAGATATTTAAAAGTTATATTCTGTAAAGAATATTCAAACAATGCTTATTATTTATCTTTATAAACATTTTGAAACACTAAATTATAAAGATTTTAAAACATTTATGATTTCCCAACCCGGGTTCGAGCCTAGAAGAAGGCAAAAGTTTAAAGTAGTTACCTTTTCTATAGGTTTCCCATCAGGAATTACCTACGAAACTTTGTTGCCTGTTGATTTCGGGTCGTAAATTACCAACGGGAAACCTACGGTACAGGTAAAAACTTTAAACTTTTTTCTTCTTCAAGGCTCGAACCCGAGTTGTTAAATATGTCAAAGGTGCTATGTTGCCAGTAGATTACTACCATCGTGGTGTGTTTAAGTAAAAAGTTGAATATATATAATCTCTTTGGAACTCTCTGTAAAATTTTTAACAAAAGTTTATACCCAATGATGTAACAGTTAATAGTCAATGCTTTAACAATGTTTTTAACAAAGGGTTTTAGACGATTAAATAGTTTAAATATAAAAAATGTATGTTGTAATTACATATGATGATGTACATAAATAAAATTTAAAGTTATCTATAACATCATTTAGAAATATATAAAATCCTTGGGATAGAGATTTAAAAGTTATATTCTGTAAAGAATATTCAAACAATGCTTATTATTTATCTTTATAAACATTTTGAAACACTAAATTATAAAGATTTTAAAACATTTATGATTTCCCAACCCGGGTTCGAGCCTGGAAGAAGGCAAAAGTTTATCGTTTTTACCTTTTCCATGGGTTTCCCGTCAGTAATTACCTACGGGACTTTGATGCCTGTTGATTTCCCGTCGTAAATTACCAACGGGAAACCTACGGAAATGGTAAAAACTTTAAACTTTTGTCTTTTTCAAAGCTCGAACCCGGGTTGTGAAATATATCACGGGTGCCAATTTGCAGCACACTACCACCATCATCGTGTGTTTAAGTAACATGTTTTATATATATACGCTTTTCCGACCTCTCTCTAAAATTTTTCACAAAAGTTTATACTCAATGATATAACAGTTTATAGTCAATGATTTAACAATGTTTTTAACTGAAGATTTTAGACGATTAAATAGTTTAATTATAAATAATGTATGTTGTAATTAGATATGGTGATGTATATAAATAAAATTTAAAGTTATCTATAACATCATTTAGAAATATATAAAATCCTTGGGATAGAGATTTAAGAGTTATATTCTGTAAAGAATATTCAAACAATGCTTATTATTTATATTTATAAACATTTTGAAACACTAAATTATAAAGATTTTAAAACATTTATGATTTCCCAACCCGGGTTCGAGCCTGGAAGAAGGCAAAAGTTTATCGTTTTTACCTTTTCCATGGGTTTCCCGTCAGTAATTACCTACGGGACTTTGGTGCCTGTTGATATCCCGTCGTAAATTACCAACGGGAAACCTACGGAAATGGTAAAAACTTTAAACTTTTGTCTTCTTCAAAGCTCGAACCCGGGTTGTGAAATATATCACGGGTGCCAATTTCCAGCACACTACCACCATCATCGTGTGTTTAAGTAACATGTTTTATATATATACGCTCTTCCGACCTCTCTCTAAAATTTTTCACAAAAGTTTATACTCAATGATGTAACAGTTTATAGTCAATGATTTAACAATGTTTTTAACTGAATATTTTAGACGATTAAATAGTTTAATTATAAACAATGTATGTTGTAATTATATATGGTGATGTATATAAATAAAATTTAAAGTTATCTATAACATCATTTAGAAATATATAAAATCCTTGGGATAGAGATTTAAGAGTTATATTCTGTAAAGAATATTCAAACAATGCTTATTATTTATATTTATAAACATTTTGAAACACTAGATTATAAAGATTTTAAAACATTTATGATTTCCCAACCCGGGTTCGAGCCTAGAAGAAGGCAAAAGTTTGAAGTTATACCTTTTCCATAGGATTCCCGTCAGGAATTACCTACGAAACTTTGGTGCCTGTTGCTTTCTGGTCGTAAATTACCAACGGGAAACCTATCGTAAACGTAAAAACTTTAAACTTTTGTCTTCTTCAAGGCTCGAACCCGAGTTGTTAAATATGTCAAAGGTGCTATGTTGCCAGTAGATTACTACCATCGTGGTGTGTTTAAGTAACAAGTTGAATATATATAATCTCTTTGGAACTCTCTGTAAAATTTTTAACAAAAGTTTATACCCAATGATGTAACAGTTAATAGTCAATGATTTAACAATGTTTTTAACAAAGGGTTTTAGACAATTAAATAGTTTAAATATAAAAAATGTATCTTGTAATTACATATGATGATGTACATAAATAAAATTTAAAGTTATCTATAACATCATTTAGAAATATATAAAATCCTTGGGATAGAGATTTAAAAGTTATATTCTATAAAGAATATTCAAAGAATGCTTATTATTTATCTTTATAAACATTTTGAAACACTAAATTATAAAGATTTTAAAACATTTATGATTTCCCAACCCGGGTTCGAGCCTGGAAGAAGGCAAAAGTTTATCGTTTTTACCTTTTCCATGGGTTTCCCGTCAGTAATTACCTACGGGACTTTGGTGCCTGTTGATTTCCCGTCGTAAATTACCAACGGGAAACCTACGGAAATGGTAAAAACTTTAAACTTTTGTCTTCTTCAAAGCTCGAACCCGGGTTGTGAAATATATCACGGGTGCCAATTTCCAGCACACTACCACCATCATCGTGTGTTTAAGTAACATGTTTTATATATATACGCTCTTCCGACCTCTCTCTAAAATTTTTCACAAAAGTTTATACTCAATGATGTAACAGTTTATAGTCAATGATTTAACAATGTTTTTAACTGAATATTTTAGACGATTAAATAGTTTAATTATAAACAATGTATGTTGTAATTATATATGGTGATGTATATAAATAAAATTTAAAGTTATCTATAACATCATTTAGAAATATATAAAATCCTTGGGATAGAGATTTAAGAGTTATATTCTGTAAAGAATATTCAAACAATGCTTATTATTTATATTTATAAACATTTTGAAACACTAAATTATAAAGATTTGAAAACATTTATGATTTCCCAACCCGGGTTCGAGCCTAGAAGAAGGCAAAAGTTTGAAGTTATACCTTTTCCATAGGTTTCCCGTCAGGAATTACCTACGAAACTTTGGTGCCTGTTGCTTTCTGGTCGTAAATTACCAACGGGAAACCTATCGTAAACGTAAAAACTTTAAACTTTTGTCTTCTTCAAGGCTCGAACCCGAGTTGTTAAATATGTCAAAGGTGCTATGTTGCCAGTAGATTACTACCATCGTGGTGTGTTTAAGTAACAAGTTGAATTTATATAATCTCTTTGGAACTCTCTGTAAAATTTTTAACAAAAGTTTATACCCAATGATGTAACAGTTAATAGTCAATGATTTAACAATGTTTTTAACAAAGGGTTTTAGACAATTAAATAGTTTAAATATAAAAAATGTATGTTGTAATTACGTATGATGATGTACATAAATAAAATTTAAAGTTATCTATAACATCATTTAGAAATATATAAAATCCTTGGGATAGAGATTTAAAAGTTATATTCTGTAAAGAATATTCAAACAATGCTTATTATTTATCTTTATAAACATTTTGAAACACTAAATTATAAAGATTTTAAAACATTTATGATTTCCCAACCCGGGTTCGAGCCTGGAAGAAGGCAAAAGTTTATCGTTTTTACCTTTTCCATGGGTTTCCCGTCAGTAATTACCTACGGGACTTTGGTGCCTGTTGATTTCCCGTCGTAAATTACCAACGGGAAACCTACGGAAATGGTAAAAACTTTAAACTTTTGTCTTCTTCAAAGCTCGAACCTGGGTTGTGAAATATATCACGGGTGCCAATTTCCAGCACACTACCACCATCATCGTGAGTTTAAGTAACAAGTTTAATATATATACTCTCTTTGGACCTCTCTGTAAAATTTTTAACAAGAGTTTATACTCAATGATGTAACAGTTTATAGTCAATGATTTAACAATGTTTTTAACAGAAGATTTTAGACTGTTACACAGTTTTAATATAAATATTGTATGTTGTAACTATATATGGTGATGTATATAAATAAAATTTAAAGTTATCTATAACATCATTTAGAAATATATAAAATCCTTGGGATAGAGATTTAAGAGTTATATTCTGTAAAGAATATTCAAACAATGCTTATTATTTATATTTATAAACATTTTGAAACACTAAATTATAAAGATTTTAAAACATTTATGATTTCCCAACCCGGGTTCGAGCCTAGAAGAAGGCAAAAGTTTGAAGTTATACCTTTTCCATAGGTTTCCCGTCAGGAATTACCTACGAAACTTTGGTGCCTGTTGCTTTCGGGTCGTAAATTACCAACGGGAAACCTACCGTAAACATAAAAACTTTAAACTTTTGTCTTCTTCAAGGCTCGAACCCGAGTTGTTAAATATGTCAAAGGTGCTATGTTGCCAGTAGATTACTACCATCGTCGTGTGTTTAAGTAACAAGTTGAATATATATAATCTCTTTGGAACTCGCTGTAAAATTTTTAACAAAAGTTTATACCCAATGATGTAACAGTTAATAGTCAATGATTTAACAATGTTTTTAACAAAAGGTTTTAGACAATTAAATAGTTTAAATATAAAAAATGTATGTTGTAATTACATATGATGATGTACATAAATAAAATTTAAAGTTATCTATAACATCATTTAGAAATATATAAAATCCTTGGGATAGAGATTTAAAAGTTATATTCTGTAAAGAATATTCAAACAATGCTTATTATTTATCTTAATAAACATTTTGAAACACTAAATTATAAAGATTTTAAAACATTTATGATTTCCCAACCTGGGTTCGAGCCTGGAAGAAGGCAAAAGTTTATTGTTTTTACCTTTTCCATGGGTTTCCCGTCAGTAATTACTTACGGGACTTTGGTGCCTATTGATTTCCCGTCGTAAATTACCAACGGGAAACCTACGGTAAAGGTAAAAACTTTAAACTTTTGTCTTCTTCAAGGCTTGAACCCGAGTTGTTAAATATGTCAAAGGTACTATGTTGCCAGTAGATTACTACCATCGTCGTGTGTTTAAGTAACAAGTTGAATATATATAATCTCTTTGGACCTCTCTGTAAAATTTTTAGCAAGAGTTTACACTCAATGATGTAACAGTTTATAGTCAATGATTTAACAATGTTTTTAACAAAAGATTTTAGACTGTTACACACTTTTAATATAAATATTGTATGTTGTAACTATATATGATGATGTATATAAACACAAAGAATATTCTAAAATCTTTGGGATAGAGATTTAATATTTATATTCTGCAAAGAATATTCAGACAATGCTTATTATTTATCTTTATAAACATTTTGAAACACTAAATTATAAAGATTTGAAAACTTTTATGATTTCCCAACCCGGGTTTGAGCCTAGAAGAAGGCAAAAGTTTATCGTTTTTACCTTTTCCATAGGTTTTCCGTCAGGAATTACCTACGGGACTTTGGTGGCTGTTGATTTCGCGTCGTAAATTACCAACAGGAATCCTACGGTAAAGGTAAAAACTTTAAACTTTTGTCTTCTTCAAGGCTCGAACCTGAGTTGTTAAATACGTCAAAGGTGCTATGTTGCCAGTAGATTACTACCATCGTCGTGTGTTTAAGTAACATCTTGAATATATATAATCTCTTTGGAACTCTCTGTAAAATTTTTAACAAAAGTTTATACCCAATGATGTAACAGTTTATAGTCAATGATTTAACAATGTTTTTAACAAAGGGTTTTAGACGATTAAATAGTTTAAATATTAAAAATGTATGTTGTAATTATATATGATGATGTA
The DNA here is from genome assembly GCA_963922655.1 of Cardamine chenopodiifolia. NCBI lineage: Eukaryota > Viridiplantae > Streptophyta > Magnoliopsida > Brassicales > Brassicaceae > Cardamine > Cardamine chenopodiifolia. Next base: position 4,878,356 of record OZ000463.1, read on the forward strand.
CATAAATAAAATTTAAAGTTATCTATAACATCATTTAGAAATATATAAAATCCTTGGGATAGAGATTTAAAAGTTATATTCTGTAAAGAATATTCAAACAATGCTTATTATTTATCTTTATAAACATTTTGAAACACTAAATTATAAAGATTTTAAAACATTTATGATTTCCCAACCCGGGTTCGAGCCTGGAAGAAGGCAAAAGTTTATCGTTTTTACCTTTTCTATGGGTTTCCCGTCAGTAATTACCTACGGGACTTTGGTGCCTGTTGATTTCCCGTCGTAAATTACCAACGGGAAACCTACGGAAAAGGTAAAAATTTTAAACTTTTTTTTTTTTCAAAGCTCGAATCCGGGTTGTGAAATATATCACGGGTGCCAATTTCCAGCACACTACCACCATTATCGTGTGTTTAAGTAACATGTTTTATATATATACGTTCTTTCGACCTCTCTCTAAAATTTTTCACAAAAGTTTATACTCAATGATATAACAGTTTATTGTCAATGATTTAACAATGTTTCTAACTGAAGATTTTAGACGATTAAGTAGTTTAATTATAAAAAATGTATGTTGTAATTATATATGGTGATGTATATAAATAAAATTTAAAGTTATCTATAACATCATTTAGAAATATATAAAATCCTTGGGATAGGGATTTAAGAGTTATATTTTGTAAAGAATATTCAGACAATGCTTATTATTTATATTTATAAACATTTTGAAACACTAAATTATAAAGATTTTAAAACATTTATGATTTTCCAACCCGGGTTCGAGCCTAGAAGAAGGCAAAAGTTTGAAGTTATACCTTTTCTATAGGTTTCCCGTCAGGAATTACCTACGAAACTTTGGTGGCTGTTGATTTCGGGTCGTAAATTACCAACGGAAAACCTACGGTAAAGGTAAAAACTTTAAACTTTTGTCTTCATCAAGGCTCGAACCCGAGTTGTTAAATATGTCAAAGGTGCTATGTTCCCAGTAGATTACTACCATCGTCGTGTGTTTAAGTAACAAGTTGAATATATATAATCTCTTTGGAACTGTCTGTAAAATTTTTAACAAAATTTTATACCCAATGATGGAACAGTTTATAGTCAATGATTTAACAATGTTTTTAACAAAGGGTTTTAGACGATTAAATAGTTTAAATATAAAAAATGTATGTTGTAATTACATATGATGATGTACATAAATAAAATTTAAAGTTATCTATAACATCATTTAGAAATATATAAAATACTTGGGATAGAGATTTAAAAGTTATATTCCGTAAAGAATATTCAAACAATGCTTATTATTTATCTTTATAAACATTTTGAAACACTAAATTATAAAGATTTTAAAACATTAATGATTTCCCAACCCGGGTTCGAGCCTGGAAGAAGGCAAAAGTTTATCGTTTTTACCTTTTCCATGGGTTTCCCGTCAGTAATTACCTACGGGACTTTGGTGCCTATTGATTTCCCGTCGTAAATTACCAACGGGAAACCTACGGTAAAGGTAAAAACTTTAAACTTTTGTCTTCTTCAAAGCTCGAACCCGGATTGTGAAATATATCACGGGTGCCAATTTCCAACACACTACCACCATCATCGTGTGTTTAAGTAACATGTTTTATATATATACGCTCTTCCGACCTCTCTCTAAAATTTTTCTAAAAAGTTTATACTCAATGATGTAACAGTTTATAGTCAATGATTTAACAATGTTTTTAACTGAAGATTTTAGACGATTAAATAGTTTAATTATAAACAATGTATGTTGTAATTATATATGGTGATGTATATAAATAAAATTTAAAGTTATCTATAACATCATTTAGAAAAGTATAAAATCCTTGGGATAGAGATTTAAGAGTTATATTCTGTAAAGAATATTCAAACAATGCTTATTATTTATATTTATAAACATTTTGAAACACTAAATTATAAAGATTTTAAAACATTTATGATTTTCCAACCCGGGTTCGAGCCTAGAAGAAGGTAAAAGTTTAAAGTAGTTACCTTTTCTATAGGTTTCCCGTCAGGAATTACCTACGAAACTTTGTTGCCTATTGATTTCGGGTCGTAAATTACCAACGGGAAACCTACGGTCAGGTAAAAACTTTAAACTTTTGTCTTCTTCAAGGCTCAAACCCGAGTTGTTAAATATGTCAAAGGTGCTATGTTGCCAGTAGATTACTACCATCGTGGTGTGTTTAAGTAACAAGTTGAATATATATAATCTCTTTGGAACTCTCTGTAAAATTTTTAACAAAAGTTTATACCCAATGATGTAACAGTTAATAGTCAATGATTTAACAATGTTTTTAACAAAGGGTTTTAGACGATTAAATAGTTTAAATAGAAAAAATGTATGTTGTAATTACATATGATGATGTACATAAATAAAATTTAAAGTTATCTATAACATCATTTAGAAATATATAAAATACTTGGGATAGAGATTTAAAAGTTATATTCTGTAAAGAATATTCAAACAATGCTTATTATTTATCTTTACAAACATTTTGAAACACTAAATTATAAAGATTTTAAAACATTTATGATTTCCCAACCCGGGTTCGAGCCTGGAAGAAGGCAAAAGTTTATCGTTTTTACCTTTTCCATGGGTTTCCCGTCAGTAATTACCTACGGGACTTTGGTGCCTGTTGATTTCCCGTCGTAAATTACCAACGGGAAACCTACGGTAAAGGTAAAAACTTTAAACTTTTGTCTTCTTCAAAGCTCGAACCCGGATTGTGAAATATATCACGGGTGCCAATTTCCAGCACACTACCACCATCATCGTGTGTTTAAGTAACATGTTTTATATATATACGCTCTTCCGACCTCTCTCTAAAATTTTTCTAAAAAGTTTATACTCAATGATGTAACAGTTTATAGTCAATGATTTAACAATGTTTTTAACTGAAGATTTTAGACGATTAAATAGTTTAATTATAAACAATGTATGTTGTAATTATATATGGTGATGTATATAAATAAAATTTAAAGTTATCTATAACATCATTTAGAAATATATAAAATCCTTGGGATAGAGATTTAAGAGTTATATTCTGTAAAGAATATTCAAACAATGCTTATTATTTATATTTATAAACATTTTGAAACACTAAATTATAAAGATTTTAAAACATTTATGATTTTCCAACCCGGGTTCGAGCCTAGAAGAAGGTAAAAGTTTAAAGTAGTTACCTTTTCTATAGGTTTCCCGTCATGAATTACCTACGAAACTTTGTTACCTATTGATTTCGGGTCGTAAATTACCAACGGGAAACCTACGGTCAGGTAAAAACTTTAGACTTTTGTCTTCTTCAAGGCTCGAACCCGAGTTGTTAAATATGTCAAAGGTGCTATGTTGCCAGTAGATTACTACCATCGTGGTGTGTTTAAGTAACAAGTTGAATATATATAATCTCTTTGGAACTCTCTGTAAAAATTTTAAAAAAAGTTTATACCCAATGATGTAACAGTTAATAGTCAATGATTTAACAATGTTTTTAACAAAGGGTTTTAGACGATTAAATAGTTTAAATATAAAAAATGTATGTTGTAATTACATATGATGATGTACATAAATAAAATTTAAAGTTATCTATAACATCATTTAGAAATATATAAAATACTTGGGATAGAGATTTAAAAGTTATATTCCGTAAGGAATATTCAAACAATGCTTATTATTTATCTTTATAAACATTTTGAAACACTAAATTATAAAGATTTTAAAACATTTATGATTTCCCAACCCGGGTTCGAGCCTGGAAGAAGGCAAAAGTTTATCGTTTTTACCTTTTCCATGGGTTTTCCGTCAGTAATTACCTACGGGACTTTGGTGCCTGTTGATTTCCCGTCGTAAATTACCAACGGGAAACCTACGGTAAAGGTAAAAACTTTAAACTTTTGTCTTCTTCAAAGCTCGAACCCGGATTGTGAAATATATCACGGGTGCCAATTTCCAGCACACTACCACCATCATCGTGTGTTTAAGTAACATGTTTTATATATATACGCTCTTCCGACCTCTCTCTAAAATTTTTCTAAAAAGTTTATACTCAATGATGTAACAGTTTATAGTCAATGATTTAACAATGTTTTTAACTGAAGATTTTAGACGATTAAATAGTTTAATTATAAACAATGTATGTTGTAATTATATATGGTGATGTATATAAATAAAATTTAAAGTTATCTATAACATCATTTAGAAATATATAAAATCCTTGGGATAGAGATTTAAGAGTTATATTCTGTAAAGAATATTCAAACAATGCTTATTATTTATATTTATAAACATTTTGAAACACTAAATTATAAAGATTTTAAAACATTTATGATTTTCCAACCCGGGTTCGAGCCTAGAAGAAGGTAAAAGTTTAAAGTAGTTACCTTTTCTATAGGTTTCCCGTCATGAATTACCTACGAAACTTTGTTACCTATTGATTTCGGGTCGTAAATTACCAACGGGAAACCTACGGTCAGGTAAAAACTTTAGACTTTTGTCTTCTTCAAGGCTCGTACCCGAGTTGTTAAATATGTCAAAGGTGCTATGTTGCCAGTAGATTACTACCATCGTGGTGTGTTTAAGTAACAAGTTGAATATATATAATCTCTTTGGAACTCTCTGTAAAATTTTTAAAAAAAGTTTATACCCAATGATGTAACAGTTAATAGTCAATGATTTAACAATGTTTTTAACAAAGGGTTTTAGACGATTAAATAGTTTAAATATAAAAAATGTATGTTGTAATTACATATGATGATGTACATAAATAAAATTTAAAGTTATCTATAACATCATTTAGAAATATATAAAATACTTGGGATAGAGATTTAAAAGTTATATTCCGTAAGGAATATTCAAACAATGCTTATTATTTATCTTTATAAACATTTTGAAACACTAAATTATAAAGATTTTAAAACATTTATGATTTCCCAACCCGGGTTCGAGCCTGGAAGAAGGCAAAAGTTTATCGTTTTTACCTTTTCCATGGGTTTTCCGTCAGTAATTACCTACGGGACTTTGGTGCCTGTTGATTTCCCGTCGTAAATTACCAACGGGAAACCTACGGTAAAGGTAAAAACTTTAAACTTTTGTCTTCTTCAAAGCTCGAACCCGGATTGTGAAATATATCACGGGTGCCAATTTCCAGCACACTACCACCATCATCGTGTGTTTAAGTAACATGTTTTATATATATACGCTCTTCCGACCTCTCTCTAAAATTTTTCTAAAAAGTTTATACTCAATGATGTAACAGTTTATAGTCAATGATTTAACAATGTTTTTAACTGAAGATTTTAGACGATTAAATAGTTTAATTATAAACAATGTATGTTGTAATTATATATGGTGATGTATATAAATAAAATTTAAAGTTATCTATAACATCATTTAGAAATATATAAAATCCTTGGGATAGAGATTTAAGAGTTATATTCTGTAAAGAATATTCAAACAATGCTTATTATTTATATTTATAAACATTTTGAAACACTAAATTATAAAGATTTTAAAACATTTATGATTTTCCAACCCGGGTTCGAGCCTAGAAGAAGGTAAAAGTTTAAAGTAGTTACCTTTTCTATAGGTTTCCCGTCATGAATTACCTACGAAACTTTGTTACCTATTGATTTCGGGTCGTAAATTACCAACGGGAAACCTACGGTCAGGTAAAAACTTTAGACTTTTGTCTTCTTCAAGGCTCGTACCCGAGTTGTTAAATATGTCAAAGGTGCTATGTTGCCAGTAGATTACTACCATCGTGGTGTGTTTAAGTAACAAGTTGAATATATATAATCTCTTTGGAACTCTCTGTAAAATTTTTAAAAAAAGTTTATACCCAATGATGTAACAGTTAATAGTCAATGATTTAACAATGTTTTTAACAAAGGGTTTTAGACGATTAAATAGTTTAAATATAAAAAATGTATGTTGTAATTACATATGATGATGTACATAAATAAAATTTAAAGTTATCTATAACATCATTTAGAAATATATAAAATACTTGGGATAGAGATTTAAAAGTTATATTCCGTAAGGAATATTCAAACAATGCTTATTATTTATCTTTATAAACATTTTGAAACACTAAATTATAAAGATTTTAAAACATTTATGATTTCCCAACCCGGGTTCGAGCCTGGAAGAAGGCAAAAGTTTATCGTTTTTACCTTTTCCATGGGTTTCCCGTCAGTAATTACCTACGGGACTTTGGTGCCTGTTGATTTCCCGTCGTAAATTACCAACGGGAAACCTACGGTAAAGGTAAAAACTTTAAACTTTTGTCTTCTTCAAAGCTCGAACCCGGATTGTGAAATATATCACGGGTGCCAATTTCCAACACACTACCACCATCATCGTGTGTTTAAGTAACATGTTTTATATATATACGCTCTTCCGACCTCTCTCTAAAATTTTTCTAAAAAGTTTATACTCAATGATGTAACAGTTTATAGTCAATGATTTAACAATGTTTTTAACCGAAGATTTTAGACGATTAAATAGTTTAATTATAAACAATGTATGTTGTAATTATATATGGTGATGTATATAAATAAAATTTAAAGTTATCTATAACATCATTTAGAAATATATAAAATCCTTGGGATAGAGATTTAAGAGTTATATTCTGTAAAGAATATTCAAACAATGCTTATTATTTATATTTATAAACATTTTGAAACACTAAATTATAAAGATTTTAAAACATTTATGATTTTCCAACCCGGGTTCGAGCCTAGAAGAAGGTAAAAGTTTAAAGTAGTTACCTTTTCTATAGGTTTCCCGTCATGAATTACCTACAAAACTTTGTTACCTATTGATTTCGGGTCGTAAATTACCAACGGGAAACCTACGGTCAGGTAAAAACTTTAGACTTTTGTCTTCTTCAACGCTCGTACCCGAGTTGTTAAATATGTCAAAGGTGCTATGTTGCCAGTAGATTACTACCATCGTAGTGTGTTTAAGTAACAAGTTGAATATATATAATCTCTTTGGAACTCTCTGTAAAATTTTTAAAAAAAGTTTATACCCAATGATGTAACAGTTAATAGTCAATGATTTAACAATGTTTTTAACAAAGGGTTTTAGACGATTAAATAGTTTAAATATAAAAAATGTATGTTGTAATTACATATGATGATGTACATAAATAAAATTTAAAGTTATCTATAACATCATTTAGAAATATATAAAATACTTGGGATAGAGATTTAAAAGTTATATTCCGTAAGGAATATTCAAACAATGCTTATTATTTATCTTTATAAACATTTTGAAACACTAAATTATAAAGATTTTAAAACCTTTATGATTTCCCAACCCGGGTTCGAGCCTGGAAGAAGGCAAAAGTTTATCGTTTTTACCTTTTCCATGGGTTTCCCGTCAGTAATTACCTACGGGACTTTGGTGCCTGTTGATTTCCCGTCGTAAATTACCAACGGGAAACCTACGGTAAAGGTAAAAACTTTAAACTTTTGTCTTCTTCAAAGCTCGAACCCGGATTGTGAAATATATCACGGGTGCCAATTTCCAACACACTACCACCATCATCGTGTGTTTAAGTAACATGTTTTATATATATACGCTCTTCCGACCTCTCTCTAAAATTTTTCTAAAAAGTTTATACTCAATGATGTAACAGTTTATAGTCAATGATTTAACAATGTTTTTAACCGAAGATTTTAGACGATTAAATAGTTTAATTATAAACAATGTATGTTGTAATTATATATGGTGATGTATATAAATAAAATTTAAAGTTATCTATAACATCATTTAGAAATATATAAAATCCTTGGGATAGAGATTTAAGAGTTATATTCTGTAAAGAATATTCAAACAATGCTTATTATTTATATTTATAAACATTTTGAAACACTAAATTATAAAGATTTTAAAACATTTATGATTTTCCAACCCGGGTTCGAGCCTAGAAGAAGGTAAAAGTTTAAAGTAGTTACCTTTTCTATAGGTTTCCCGTCATGAATTACCTACAAAACTTTGTTACCTATTGATTTCGGGTCGTAAATTACCAACGGGAAACCTACGGTCAGGTAAAAACTTTAGACTTTTGTCTTCTTCAACGCTCGTACCCGAGTTGTTAAATATGTCAAAGGTGCTATGTTGCCAGTAGATTACTACCATCGTAGTGTGTTTAAGTAACAAGTTGAATATATATAATCTCTTTGGAACTCTCTGTAAAATTTTTAAAAAAAGTTTATACCCAATGATGTAACAGTTAATAGTCAATGATTTAACAATGTTTTTAACAAAGGGTTTTAGACGATTAAATAGTTTAAATATAAAAAATGTATGTTGTAATTACATATGATGATGTACATAAATAAAATTTAAAGTTATCTATAACATCATTTAGAAATATATAAAATACTTGGGATAGAGATTTAAAAGTTATATTCCGTAAAGAATATTCAAACAATGCTTATTATTTATCTTTATAAACATTTTGAAACACTAAATTATAAAGATTTTAAAACATTAATGATTTCCCAACCCGGGTTCGAGCCTGGAAGAAGGCAAAAGTTTATCGTTTTTACCTTTTCCATGGGTTTCCCGTCAGTAATTACCTACGGGACTTTCGTGCCTGTTGATTTCCCGTCGTAAATTACCAACGGGAAACCTACGGTAAAGGTAAAAACTTTAAACTTTTGTCTTCTTCAAAGCTCGAACCCGGATTGTGAAATATATCAAAGGTGCTATGTTGCCAGTAGATTACTACCATCGTGGTGTGTTTAAGTAACAAGTTGAATGTATATAATCTCTTTGGAACTCTCTGTAAAATTTTTAACAAAAGTTTATACCCAATGATGTAACAGTTAATAGTCAATGATTTAACAATGTTTTTAACAAAGGGTTTTAGACGATTAAATAGTTTAAATATAAAAAATGTATGTTGTAATTACATATGATGATGTACATAAATAAAATTTAAAGTTATCTATAACATCATTTAGAAATATATAAAATACTTGGGATAGAGATTTAAAAGTTATATTCTGTAAAGAATATTCAAACAATGCTTATTATTTATATTTATAAACATTTTGAAACACTAAATTATAAAGATTTTAAAACATTTATGATTTTCCAACCCGGGTTCGAGCCTAGAAGAAGGTAAAAGTTTAAAGTAGTTACCTTTTCTATAGGTTTCCCGTCAGGAATTACCTACGAAACTTTGTTACCTATTGATTTCGGGTCGTAAATTACCAACGGGAAACCTACGGTCAGGTAAAAACTTTAGACTTTTGTCTTCTTCAAGGCTCGAACCCGAGTTGTTAAATATGTCAAAGGTGCTATGTAGCCAGAAGATTACTACCATCGTGGTGTGTTTAAGTAACAAGTTGAATATATATAATCTCTTTGGAACTCTCTGTAAAATTTTTAACAAAAGTTTATACCCAATGATGTAACAGTTAATAGTCAATGATTTAACAATGTTTTTAACAAAGGGTTTTAGACGATTAAATAGTTTAAATATAAAAAATGTATGTTGTAATTACATATGATGATGTACATAAATAAAATTTAAAGTTATCTATAACATCATTTAGAAATATATAAAATACTTGTGATAGAGATTTAAAAGTTATATTCTGTAAAGAATATTCAAACAATGCTTATTATTTATATTTATAAACATTTTGAAACACTAAATTATAAAGATTTTAAAACATTTATGATTTTCCAACCCGGGTTCGAGCCTAGAAGAAGGTAAAAGTTTAAAGTAGTTACCTTTTCTATAGGTTTCCCGTCAGGAATTACCTACGAAACTTTGTTACCTATTGATTTCGGGTCGTAAATTACCAACAGGAAACCTACGGTCAGGTAAAAACTTTAGACTTTTGTCTTCTTCAAGGCTCGAACCCGAGTTTTTAACAAAGGGTTTTAGACGATTAAATAGTTTAAATATAAAAAATATATGTTGTAATTACATATGATGATGTACATAAATAAAATTTAAAGTTATCTATAACATCATTTAGAAATATATAAAATCCTTGGGATAGAGATTTAAAAGTTATATTCTGTAAAGAATATTCAAACAATGCTTATTATTTATCTTTATAAACATTTTGAAACACTAAATTATAAAGATTTTAAAACATTTATGATTTCCCAACCCGGGTTCGAGCCTGGAAGAAGGCAAAAGTTTATCGTTTTTACCTTTTCCATGGGTTTCCCGTCTGTAATTACCTACGGGACTTTGGTGCCTATTGATTTCCCGTCGTAAATTACCAACGGGAAACCTACGGTAAAGGTAAAAACTTTAAACATTTGTCTTCTTCAAGGCTCGAACCCGAGTTGTTAAATATGTCAAAGGTGCTATGTTGCCAGTAGATTATTACCATCGTCGTGTGTTTAAGTAACAAGTTGAATATATATAATCTCTTTGGAACTCTCTGTAAAATTTTTAACAAAAGTTAATACCCAATGATGTAACAGTTAATAGTCAATGATTTAAAAATGTTTTTAACAAAGGGTTTTAGACGATTAAATAGTTTAAATATAAAAAATGTAGGTTGTAATTACATATGATGATGTACATAAATAAAATTTAAAGTTATCTATAACATCATTTAGAAATATATAAAATACTTGGGATAGAGATTTAAAAGTTATATTCTGTAAAGAATATTCAAACAATGCTTATTATTTATATTTATAAACATTTTGAAACACTAAATTATAAAGATTTTAAAACATTTATGATTTTCCAACCCGGGTTCGAGCCTAGAAGAAGGTAAAAGTTTAAAGTAGTTACCTTTTCTATAGGTTTCCCGTCAGGAATTACCTACGAAACTTTGTTACCTATTGATTTCGGGTCGTAAATTACCAACGGGAAACCTACGGTCAGGTAAAAACTTTAGACTTTTGTCTTCTTCAAGGCTCGAACCCGAGTTGTTAAATATGTCAAAGGTGCTATGTAGCCAGAAGATTACTACCATCGTGGTGTGTTTAAGTAACAAGTTGAATATATATAATCTCTTTGGAACTCTCTGTAAAATTTTTAACAAAAGTTTATACCCAATGATGTAACAGTTAATAGTCAATGATTTAACAATGTTTTTAACAAAGGGTTTTAGACGATTAAATAGTTTAAATATAAAAAATGTATGTTGTAATTACATATGATGATGTACATAAATAAAATTTAAAGTTATCTATAACATCATTTAGAAATATATAAAATACTTGTGATAGAGATTTAAAAGTTATATTCTGTAAAGAATATTCAAACAATGCTTATTATTTATATTTATAAACATTTTGAAACACTAAATTATAAAGATTTTAAAACATTTATGATTTTCCAACCCGGGTTCGAGCCTAGAAGAAGGTAAAAGTTTAAAGTAGTTACCTTTTCTATAGGTTTCCCGTCAGGAATTACCTACGAAACTTTGTTACCTATTGATTTCGGGTCGTAAATTACCAACAGGAAACCTACGGTCAGGTAAAAACTTTAGACTTTTGTCTTCTTCAAGGCTCGAACCCGAGTTTTTAACAAAGGGTTTTAGACGATTAAATAGTTTAAATATAAAAAATATATGTTGTAATTACATATGATGATGTACATAAATAAAATTTAAAGTTATCTATAACATCATTTAGAAATATATAAAATCCTTGGGATAGAGATTTAAAAGTTATATTCTGTAAAGAATATTCAAACAATGCTTATTATTTATCTTTATAAACATTTTGAAACACTAAATTATAAAGATTTTAAAACATTTATGATTTCCCAACCCGGGTTCGAGCCTGGAAGAAGGCAAAAGTTTATCGTTTTTACCTTTTCCATGGGTTTCCCGTCTGTAATTACCTACGGGACTTTGGTGCCTATTGATTTCCCGTCGTAAATTACCAACGGGAAACCTACGGTAAAGGTAAAAACTTTAAACATTTGTCTTCTTCAAGGCTCGAACCCGAGTTGTTAAATATGTCAAAGGTGCTATGTTGCCAGTAGATTATTACCATCGTCGTGTGTTTAAGTAACAAGTTGAATATATATAATCTCTTTGGAACTCTCTGTAAAATTTTTAACAAAAGTTAATACCCAATGATGTAACAGTTAATAGTCAATGATTTAAAAATGTTTTTAACAAAGGGTTTTAGACGATTAAATAGTTTAAATATAAAAAATGTAGGTTGTAATTACATATGATGATGTACATAAATAAAATTTAAAGTTATCTATAACATCATTTAGAAATATATAAAATCCTTGGGATAGAGATTTAAAAGTTATATTCTGTAAAGAATATTAAAACAATGCTTATTATTTATATTTATAAACATTTTGAAACACTAAATTATAAAGATTTTAAAACATTTATGATTTCCCAACCCGGGGTCGAGCCTAGAAGAAGGCGAAAGTTTGAACTTTTGTAAAGGTAAAAACTTTAAACTTTTGTCTTCTTCAAAGCTCGAACCCGGGTTGTGAAATATATCACGGGTGCCAATTTCCAGCACACTACCACCATCATCGTGTGTTTAAGTAACATGTTTTATATATATACGCTCTTCCGACCTCTCTCTAATATTTTTCACAAAAGTTTATACTCAATGATGTAACAGTTTATAGTCAATGAATTAACAATGTTTTTAACTGAAGATTTTAGACGATTAAATAGTTTAATTATAAAAAATGTATGTTGTAATTATATATGGTGATGTATATAAATAAAATTGAAAGTTATCTATAACATCATTTAGAAATATATAAAATCCTTGGGATAGAGATTTAAGAGTTATATTCTGTAAAGAATATTCAAACAATGCTTATTATTTATATTTACAAACATTTTGAAACACTAAATTATAAAGATTTTAAAACATTTATAATTTCCCAACCTGGGTTCGAGCCTAGAAGAAGGCAAAAGTTTGAAGTCATACCTTTTCTATAGGTTTCCCGTCAGGAATTACCTACGAAACTTTGTTGCCTGTTGATTTCGGGTCGTAAACTACCAACGGAAAACCTACGGTAAAGGTAAAAACCTTAAACTTTTGTCTTCTTCAAGGCTCGAACCCGAGTTGTTAAATATGTGAAAGGTGCTATGTTCCCAGTAGATTACTGCCATCGTCGTGTGTTTAAGTAACAAGTTGAATATATATAATCTCTTTGGAACTCTCTGTAAAATTTTTAACAAAAGTTTATACCCAATGATGTAACAGTTAATAGTCAATGATTTAACAATGTTTTTAACAAAGGGTTTTAGACGATTAAATAGTTTAAATATAAAAAATGTATGTTGTAATTACATATGATGATGTACATAAATAAAATTTAAAGTTATCTATAACATCATTTAGAAATATATAAAATACTTGGGATAGAGATTTAAAAGTTATATTCCGTAAAGAATATTCAAACAATGCTTATTATTTATCTTTATAAACATTTTGAAACACTAAATTATAAAGATTTTAAAACATTAATGATTTCCCAACCCGGGTTCGAGCCTGGAAGAAGGCAAAAGTTTATCGTTTTTACCTTTTCCATGGGTTTCCCGTCAGTAATTACCTACGGGACTTTCGTGCCTGTTGATTTCCCGTCGTAAATTACCAACGGGAAACCTACGGTAAAGGTAAAAACTTTAAACTTTTGTCTTCTTCAAAGCTCGAACCCGGATTGTGAAATATATCACGGGTGCCAATTTCCAACACACTACCACCATCATCGTGTGTTTAAGTAACATGTTTTATATATATACGCTCTTCCGACCTCTCTCTAAAATTTTTCTAAAAAGTTTATACTCAATGATGTAACAGTTTATAGTCAATGATTTAACAATGTTTTTAACTGAAGATTTTAGACGATTAAATAGTTTAATTATAAACAATGTATGTTGTAATTATATATGGTGATGTATATAAATAAAATTTAAAGTTATCTATAACATCATTTAGAAATATATAAAATCCTTGGGATAGAGATTTAAGAGTTATATTCTGTAAAGAATATTCAAACAATGCTTATTATTTATATTTATAAACATTTTGAAACACTAAATTATAAAGATTTTAAAACATTTATAATTTTCCAACCCGGGTTCGAGCCTAGAAGAAGGTAAAAGTTTAAAGTAGTTACCTTTTCTATAGGTTTCCCGTCAGGAATTACCTACGAAACTTTGTTGCCTATTGATTTCGGGTCGTAAATTACCAACGGGAAACCTACGGTCAGGTAAAAACTTTAAACTTTTGTCTTCTTCAAGGCTCGAACCCGAGTTGTTAAATATGTCAAAGGTGCTATGTTGCCAGTAGATTACTACCATCATGGTGTGTATAAGTAACAAGTTGAATGTATATAATCTCTTTGGAACTCTCTGTAAAATTTTTAACAAAAGTTTATACCCAATGATGTAACGGTTAATAGTCAATGATTTAACAATGTTTTTAACAAAGGGTTTTAGACGATTAAATAGTTTAAATATAAAAATTGTATGTTGTAATTACATATGATGATGTACATAAATAAAATTTAAAGTTATCTATAACATCATTTAGAAATATATAAAATCCTTGGGATAGAGATTTAAAAGTTAAATTCTGTAAAGATTATTCAAACAATGCTTATTATTTATCTTTATAAACATTTTGAAACACTAAATTATAAAGATTTTAAAACATTTATGATTTCCCAACCCGGGTTCGAGCCTGAAAGAAGGCAAAAGTTTATCGTTTTTACCTTTTCCATGGGTTTCCCGTCAGTAATTACCTACGGGACATTGGTGCCTGTTGATTTCCCGTCGTAAATTACCAACGGGAAACCTACGGTAAAGGTAAAAACTTTAAACTTTTGTCTTCTTCAAAGCTCGAACCCGGATTGTGAAATATATCACGGGTGCCAATTTCCAGCACACTACCACCATCATCGTGTGTTTAAGTAACATGTTTTATATATATACGCTCTTCCGACCTCTCTCTAAAATTTTTCTAAAAAGTTTATACTCAATGATGTAACAGTTTATAGTCAATGATTTAACAATGTTTTTAACTGAAGATTTTAGACGATTAAATAGTTTAATTATAAACAATGTATGTTGTAATTATATATGGTGATGTATATAAATAAAATTTAAAGTTATCTATAACATCATTTAGAAATATATAAAATCCTTGGGATAGAGATTTAAGAGTTATATTCTGTAAAGAATATTCAAACAATGCTTATTATTTATATTTATAAACATTTTGAAACACTAAATTATAAAGATTTTAAAACATTTATGATTTTCCAACCCGGGTTCGAGCCTAGAAGAAGGTAAAAGTTTAAAGTAGTTACCTTTTCTATAGGTTTCTCGTCAGGAATTACCTACGAAACTTTGTTGCCTATTGATTTCGGGTCGTAAATTACCAACGGGAAACCTACGGTCAGGTAAAAACTTTAAACTTTTGTCTTCTTCAAGGCTCGAACCCGAGTTGTTAAATATGTCAAAGGTGCTATGTTGCCAGTAGATTACTACCATCGTGGTGTGTTTAAGTAACAAGTTGAATATATATAATCTCTTTGGAACTCTCTGTAAAAATTTTAACAAAAGTTTATACCCAATGATGTAACAGTTAATAGTCAATGATTTAACAATGTTTTTAACAAAGGGTTTTAGACGATTAAATAGTTTAAATATAAAAAAAGCATGTTGTAATTACATCTGATGATGTACATAAATAAAATTTAAAGTTATCTATAACATCATTTAGAAATATATAAAATCCTTGGGATAGAGATTTAAAAGTTATATTCTGTAAAGAATATTCAAACAATGCTTATTATCTATCTTTATAAACATTTTGAAACACTAAATTATAAAGATTTTAAAACATTTATGATTTCCCAACCCGGGTTCGAGCCTGGAAGAAGGCAAAATTTTATCGTTTTTACCTTTTCCATGGGTTTCCCGTCAGTAATTACCTACGGGACTTTCGTGCCTGTTGATTTCCCGTCGTAAATTACCAACGGGAAACCTACGGTAAAGGTAAAAACTTTAAACTTTTGTCTTCTTCAAAGCTCGAACCCGGATTGTGAAATATATCACGGGTGCCAATTTCCAGCACACTACCACCATCATCGTGTGTTTAAGTAACATGTTTTATATATATACGCTCTTCCGACCTCTCTCTAAAATTTTTCTAAAAAGTTTATACTCAATGATGTAACAGTTTATAGTCAATGATTTAACAATGTTTTTAACTGAAGATTTTAGACGATTAAATAGTTTAATTATAAACAATGTATGTTGTAATTATATATGGTGATGTATATAAATAAAATTTAAAGTTATCTATAACATCATTTAGAAATATAAAAAATCCTTGGATAGAAATTTAAGAGTTATATTCTGTAAAGAATATTAAAACAATGCTTATTATTTATATTTATAAACATTTTGAAACACTAAATTATAAAGATTTTAAAACATTTATGATTTCCCAACCCGGGGTCGAGCCTAGATGAAGGCAAAAGTTTGAAGTTATACCTTTTCTATAGGTTTCCCGTCAGGAATTACCTACGAAACTTTGTTGCCTGTTGATTTCGGGTCGTAAATTACCAACGGGAAACCTACGGTAAAGGTAAAAACTTTAAACTTTTGTCTTCTTCAAGGCTCGAACCCGAGTTGTTAAATATGTCAAAAGGTGCTATGTTGCCAGTAGATTACTACCATCGTCGTGTGTTTAAGTAACAAGTTGAATATATATAATCTCTTTGGAACTCTCTGTAAAATTTTTAACAAAAGTTTATACCCAATGATGTAACAATTAATAGTCAATGATTTAACAATGTTTTTAACAAAGGGTTTTAGACGATTAAATAGTTTAAATATAAAAAATGTATTATGTAATTACATATGATGATGTACATAAATAAAATTTAAAGTTATCTATAACATCATTTAGAAATATATAAAATCCTTGGGATAGAGATTTAAAAGTTAAATTCTGTAAAGAATATTCAGACAATGCTTATTATCTATCTTTATAAACATTTTGAAACACTAAATTATAAAGATTTTAAAACATTTATGATTTCCCAACCCGGGTTCGAGCCTGGAAGAAGGCAAAATTTTATCGTTTTTACCTTTTCCATGGGTTTCCCGTCAGTAATTACCTACGGGACTTTCGTGCCTGTTGATTTCCCGTTGTAAATTACCAACGGGAAACCTACGGTAAAGGTAAAAACTTTAAACTTTTGTCTTCTTCAAAGCTCGATCCCGGATTGTGAAATATATCACGGGTGCCAATTTCCAGCACACTACCACCATCATCGTGTGTTTAAGTAACATGTTTTATATATATACGCTCTTCCGACCTCTCTTTAAAATTTTTCTAAAAAGTTTATACTCAATGATGTAACAGTTTATAGTCAATGATTTAACAATGTTTTTAACTGAAGATTTTAGACGATTAAATAGTTTAATTATAAACAATGTATGTTGTAATTATATATGGTGATGTATATAAATAAAATTTAAAGTTATCTATAACATCATTTAGAAATATATAAAATCCTTGGATAGAGATTTAAGAGTTATATTCTGTAAAGAATATTAAAACAATGCTTATTATTTATATTTATAAACATTTTGAAACACTAAATTATAAAGATTTTAAAACATTTATGATTTCCCAACCCGGGGTCGAGCCTAGATGAAGGCAAAAGTTTGAAGTTATACCTTTTCTATAGGTTTCCCGTCAGGAATTACCTACGAAACTTTGTTGCCTGTTGATTTCGGGTCGTAAATTACTAACGGGAAACCTACGGTAAAGGTAATAACTTTAAACTTTTGTCTTCTTCAAGGCTCGAACCCGAGTTGTTAAATATGTCAAAAGGTGCTATGTTGCCAGTAGATTACTACCATCGTCGTGTGTTTAAGTAACAAGTTGAATATATATAATCTCTTTGGAACTCTCTGTAAAATTTTTAACAAAAGTTTATACCCAATGATGTAACAGTTAATAGTCAATGATTTAACAATGTTTTTAACAAAGGGTTTTAGACGATTAAATAGTTTAAATATAAAAAATGTATGTTGTAATTACATATGATGATGTACATAAATAAAATTTAAAGTTATCTATAACATCATTTAGAAATATATAAAATCCTTGGGATAGAGATTTAAAAGTTAAATTCTGTAAAGAATATTCAAACAATGCTTATTATTTATCTTTATAAACATTTTGAAACACTAAATTATAAAGATTTTAAAACATTTATGATTTCCCAACCCGGGTTCGAGCCTGGAAGAAGGCAAAATTTTATCGTTTTTACCTTTTCCATGGGTTTCCCGTCAGTAATTACCTACGGGACTTTGGTGCCTGTTGATTTCCCGTCGTAAATTACCAACGGGAAACCTACGGTAAAGGTAAAAACTTTAAACTTTTGTCTTCTTCAAAGCTCGAACCCGGGTTGTGAAATATATCACGGGTGCCAATTTCCAGCACACTACCACCATCATCGTGTGTTTAAGTAACATGTTTTATATATATACGCTCTTCCGACCTCTCTCTAAAAATTTTCACAAAAGTTTATACTCAATGATGTAACAGTTTATAGTCAATGATTTAACAATGTTTTTAACTGAAGATTTTAGACGATTAAATAGTTTAATTATAAACAATGTATGTTGTAATTATATATGGTGATGTATATAAATAAAATTTAAAGTTATCTATAACATCATTTAGAAATATATAAAATCCTTGGGATAGAGATTTAAGAGTTATATTCTGTAAAGAATATTAAAACAATGCTTATTATTTATATTTATAAACATTTTGAAACACTAAATTATAAAGATTTTAAAACATTTATAATTTCCCAACCCGGGTTCGAGCCTAGAAGAAGGCAAAAGTTTGAAGTTATACCTTTTCTATAGGTTTCCCGTCAGGAATTACCTACGAAACTTTGTTGCCTGTTGATTTCGGGTCGTAAATTACCAACGGGAAACCTACGGTAAAGGTAAAAACTTTAAACTTTTGTCTTCTTCAAGGCTCGAACCCGAGTTGTTAAATATGTGAAAGGTGCTATGTTCCCAGTAGATTACTACCATCGTCGTGTGTTTAAGTAACAAGTTGAATATATATAATCTCTTTGGAACTCTCTGTAAAATTTTAACAAAAGTTTATACCCAATGATGTAACAGTTAATAGTCAATGATTTAACAATGTTTTTAACAAAGGGTTTTAGACGATTAAATAGTTTAAATATAAAAAATGTATGTTGTAATTACATATGATGATGTACATAAATAAAATTTAAAGTTATCTATAACATCATTTAGAAATATATAAAATACTTTTGATAGAGATTTAAAAGATATATTCTGTAAAGAATATTCAAACAATGCTTATTATTTATCTTTATAAACATTTTGAAACACTAAATTATAAAGATTTTAAAACATTTATGATTTCCCAACCCGGGTTCGAGCCTGGAAGAAGGCAAAAGTTTATCGTTTTTACCTTTTCCATGGGTTTCCCGTCAGTAATTACCTACGGGACTTTGGTGCCTGTTGATTTCGGGTCGTAAATTACCAACGGGAAACCTACGGTAAAGGTAAAAACTTTAAACTTTTGTCTTCTTCAAAGCTCGAACGCGGGTTGTGAAATATATCACGGGTGCCAATTTCCAGCACACTACCACCATCATCGTGTGTTTAAGTAACATGTTTTATATATATACGCTCTTCCGACCTCTCTCTAAAATTTTTCACAAAAGTTTATACTCAATGATGTAACAGTATATAGTCAATGATTTAACAATGTTTTTAACAAAAGATTTTAGACTGTTACACAGTTTTAATATAAATATTGTATGTTGTAACTATATATGATGATGTATATAAACACAATTTAATGTTATCTATAGCATCATTTAGAAATATCTAAAATCCTTGGGATAAAGATTTAATATTTATATTTTGCAAAGAATATTCAGACAATGTTTATTATTTATCTTTATAAACATTTTGAAACACTAAATTATAAAGATTTAAAAACTTTTATGATTTTCCAACCCGGGTTTGAGCCTAGAAGAAGGCAAAAGTTAATCGTTTTTACCTTTTCAATAGGTTTCCCGTCAGGAATTACCTACGGGACTTTGGTACCTGTTGATTTCGGGTCGTAAATTACCAACGGGAAACCTACGGTAAAGGTAAAAACTTTAAACTTTTGTCTTCTTCAAGGCTCGAACCCGAGTTGTTAAATAAGTCAAAGGTGCTATGTTGCCAGTAGATTACTACCATTGTCGTGTGTTTAAGTAACAAGTTGAATATATATAATCTCTTTGGAACTCTCTGTAAAATTTTTAACAAAAGTTTATACCCAATGATGTAACAGTTAATAGTCAATGATTTAACAATTTTTTTAACAAAGGGTTTTAGACGATTAAATAGTTTAAATATAAAAAATGTATTATGTAATTACTTATGATGATGTACATAAATAAAATTTAAAGTTATCTATAACATCATTTAAAAATAAATAAAATCCTTGGGATAGAGATTTAAAAGTTAAATTCTGTAAAGAATATTCAGACAATGCTTATAATTTATCTTTATAAACATTTTGAAACACTAAATTATAAAGATTTTAAAACATTTATGATTTCCCAACCCGGGTTCGAGCCTGGAAGAAGGCAAAAGTTTATCGTTTTTACCTTTTCCATGGGTTTCCCGTCAGTAATTACCTACGGGACTTTGGTGCCTGTTGATTTCGGGTCGTAAATTACCAACGGGAAACCTACGGTAAAGGTAAAAACTTTAAACTTTTTTCTTCTTCAAAGCTCGAACCCGGGTTGTGAAAAATATCACGGGTGCCAATTTCCAGCACACTACCACCATCATCGTGTGTTTAAGTAACATGTTTTATATATATACGCTCTTCCGACCTCTCTCTAAAATTTTTCACAAAAGTTTATACTCAATGATGTAACAGTTTATAGTCAATGATTTAACAATGTTTTTAACTGAAGATTTTAGACGATTAAATAGTTTAATTATAAACAATGTATGTTGTAATTATATATGGTGATATATACAAATAAAATTTAAAGTTATCTATAACATCATTTAGAAATATATCAAATCCTTGGGATAGAGATTTAAGAGTTATATTCTGTAAAGAATATTCAAACAATGCTTATTATTTATATTTATAAACATTTTGAAACACTAAATTATAAAGATTTTAAAACATTTATGATTTCCCAACCCGGGTTCGAGCCTAGAAGAAGGCAAAAGTTTGAAATTATACGTTTTCTATAGGTTTCCCGTCAGGAATTACCTACGAAACTTTGGTGCCTGTTGATTTCGGGTCGTAAATTACCAACGGGAAACCTACGGTAAAGGTAAAAACTTTAAACTTTTGTCTTCTTCAAGGCTCGAACCCGAGTTGTTAAATATGTCAAAGGTGCTATGTTACCAGTAGATTACTACCATCGTCGTGTGTTTAAGTAACAAGTTGAATATATATAATCTCTTTGGAACTCTCTGTAAAATTTTTAACAAAAGTTTATACCCAATGATGTAACAGTTTATAGTCAATGATTTAACAATGTTTTTAACAAAGGGTTTTAGACGATTAAATAGTTTAAATATAAAAAATGTATGTTGTAATTACATATGATGATGTACATAAATAAAATTTAAAGTTATCTATAACATTATTTAGAAATATATAAAATCCTTGGGATAGAGATTTAAAAGTTATATTCTGTAAAGAATATTCAAACAATGCTTATTATTTATCTTTATAAACATTTTGAAACACTAAATTATAAAGATTTTAAAACATTTATGATTTCCCAACCCGGGTTCGAGCCTGGAAGAAAGCAAAAGTTTATCGTTTTCCGTCAGTAATTACCTATGGGACTTTGGTGCCTGTTGATTTCCCATCGTAAATTACCAACAGGAAACCTACGGTAAAGGTAAAAACTTTAAACTTTTGTCTTCTTCAAAGCTCGAACCAGGGTTGTGAAATATATCACGGGTGCCAATTTCCAGCACACTACCACCATCATCGTGTGTTTAAGTAACATGTTTTATATATATACGCTCTTCCGACCTCTCTCTAAATTTTTTTACAAAAGTTTATACTCAATGATGTAACAGTTTATAGTCAATGATTTAACAATGTTTTTAACAAAGGGTTTTAGACGATTGAATAGTTTAAATATAAAAAATGTATTATGTAATTAAATATGATGATGTACATAAATAAAATTTAAAGTTATCTATAACATCATTTAGAAATATATAAAATCCTTGGGATAGAGATTTAAAAGTTATATTCTGTAAAGAATATTCAAACAATGCTTATTATTTATATTTATAAACATTTTGAAACACTAAGTTATAAAGATTTTAAAACATTTATGATTTCCCAACCCGGGTTCGAGCCTAGAAGAAGGCAAAAGTTTGAAGTTATACCTTTTCTATAGGTTTCACGTCAGGAATTACCTACGAAACTTTGTTGCCTGTTGATTTCGGGTCGTAAATTACCAACGGGAAACCTACGGTAAAGGTAAAAACTTTTGTCTTCTTAAAGGCTCGAACCCGAGTTGTTAAATATGTCAAAGGTGCTATGTTGCCAGTAGATTACTACCATCGTCGTGTGTTTAAGTAACAAGTGGAATATATGTAATCTCTTTGGAACTCTCTGTAAAATTTTTAACAAAAGTTTATACCCAATGATGTAACAGTTTATAGTCAATGATTTAACAATGTTTTTAACAAAGGGTTTTAGACGATTAAATAGTTTAAATATAAAAAATGTATGTTGTAATTACATATGATGATGTACATAAATAAAATTTAAAGTTATCTATAACATTATTTAGAAATATATAAAATCCTTGGGATAGAGATTTAAAAGTTATATTCTGTAAAGAATATTCAAACAATGCTTATTATTTATCTTTATAAACATTTTGAAACACTAAATAATAAAGATTTTAAAACATTTATGATTTCCCAACCCGGGTTCGAGCCTGGAAGAAGGCAAAAGTTTATCGTTTTTACCTTTTCCATGGGTTTCCCGTCAGTAATTACCTACAGGACTTTGGTGCCTGTTGATTTCGGGTCGTAAATTACCAACGGGAAACCTACGGTAAAGGTAAAAACTTTAAACTTTTGTCTTCTTCAAAGCTCGAACGCGGGTTGTGAAATATATCACGGGTGCCAATTTCCAGCACACTACCACCATCATCATGTGTTTAAGTAACATGTTTTATATATATACGCTCTTCCGACCTCTCTCTAAAATTTTTCACAAAAGTTTATACTCAATGATGTAACAGTATATAGTCAATGATTTAACAATGTTTTTAACAAAAGATTTTAGACTGTTACACAGTTTTAATATAAATATTGTATGTTGTAACTATATATGATGATGTATATAAACACAATTTAATGTTATCTATAGCATCATTTAGAAATATCTAAAATCCTTGGGATAAAGATTTAATATTTATATTTTGCAAAGAATATTCAGACAATGTTTATTATTTATCTTTATAAACATTTTGAAACACTAAATTATAAAGATTTAAAAACTTTTATGATTTTCCAACCCGGGTTTGAGCCTAGAAGAAGGCAAAAGTTAATCGTTTTTACCTTTTCAATAGGTTTCCCGTCAGGAATTACCTACGGGACTTTGGTACCTGTTGATTTCGGGTCGTAAATTACCAACGGGAAACCTACGGTAAAGGTAAAAACTTTAAACTTTTGTCTTCTTCAAGGCTCGAACCCGAGTTGTTAAATAAGTCAAAGGTGCTATGTTGCCAGTAGATTACTACCATTGTCGTGTGTTTAAGTAACAAGTTGAATATATATAATCTCTTTGGAACTCTCTGTAAAATTTTTAACAAAAGTTTATACCCAATGATGTAACAGTTAATAGTCAATGATTTAACAATTTTTTTAACAAAGGGTTTTAGACGATTAAATAGTTTAAATATAAAAAATGTATTATGTAATTACTTATGATGATGTACATAAATAAAATTTAAAGTTATCTATAACATCATTTAAAAATAAATAAAATCCTTGGGATAGAGATTTAAAAGTTAAATTCTGTAAAGAATATTCAGACAATGCTTATAATTTATCTTTATAAACATTTTGAAACACTAAATTATAAAGATTTTAAAACATTTATGATTTCCCAACCCGGGTTCGAGCCTGGAAGAAGGCAAAAGTTTATCGTTTTTACCTTTTCCATGGGTTTCCCGTCAGTAATTACCTACGGGACTTTGGTGCCTGTTGATTTCGGGTCGTAAATTACCAACGGGAAACCTACGGTAAAGGTAAAAACTTTAAACTTTTTTCTTCTTCAAAGCTCGAACCCGGGTTGTGAAAAATATCACGGGTGCCAATTTCCAGCACACTACCACCATCATCGTGTGTTTAAGTAACATGTTTTATATATATACGCTCTTCCGACCTCTCTCTAAAATTTTTCACAAAAGTTTATACTCAATGATGTAACAGTTTATAGTCAATGATTTAACAATGTTTTTAACTGAAGATTTTAGACGATTAAATAGTTTAATTATAAACAATGTATGTTGTAATTATATATGGTGATATATACAAATAAAATTTAAAGTTATCTATAACATCATTTAGAAATATATCAAATCCTTGGGATAGAGATTTAAGAGTTATATTCTGTAAAGAATATTCAAACAATGCTTATTATTTATATTTATAAACATTTTGAAACACTAAATTATAAAGATTTTAAAACATTTATGATTTCCCAACCCGGGTTCGAGCCTAGAAGAAGGCAAAAGTTTGAAATTATACGTTTTCTATAGGTTTCCCGTCAGGAATTACCTACGAAACTTTGGTGCCTGTTGATTTCGGGTCGTAAATTACCAACGGGAAACCTACGGTAAAGGTAAAAACTTTAAACTTTTGTCTTCTTCAAGGCTCGAACCCGAGTTGTTAAATATGTCAAAGGTGCTATGTTACCAGTAGATTACTACCATCGTCGTGTGTTTAAGTAACAAGTTGAATATATATAATCTCTTTGGAACTCTCTGTAAAATTTTTAACAAAAGTTTATACCCAATGATGTAACAGTTTATAGTCAATGATTTAACAATGTTTTTAACAAAGGGTTTTAGACGATTAAATAGTTTAAATATAAAAAATGTATGTTGTAATTACATATGATGATGTACATAAATAAAATTTAAAGTTATCTATAACATTATTTAGAAATATATAAAATCCTTGGGATAGAGATTTAAAAGTTATATTCTGTAAAGAATATTCAAACAATGCTTATTATTTATCTTTATAAACATTTTGAAACACTAAATTATAAAGATTTTAAAACATTTATGATTTCCCAACCCGGGTTCGAGCCTGGAAGAAAGCAAAAGTTTATCGTTTTCCGTCAGTAATTACCTATGGGACTTTGGTGCCTGTTGATTTCCCATCGTAAATTACCAACAGGAAACCTACGGTAAAGGTAAAAACTTTAAACTTTTGTCTTCTTCAAAGCTCGAACCAGGGTTGTGAAATATATCACGGGTGCCAATTTCCAGCACACTACCACCATCATCGTGTGTTTAAGTAACATGTTTTATATATATACGCTCTTCCGACCTCTCTCTAAATTTTTTTACAAAAGTTTATACTCAATGATGTAACAGTTTATAGTCAATGATTTAACAATGTTTTTAACAAAGGGTTTTAGACGATTGAATAGTTTAAATATAAAAAATGTATTATGTAATTAAATATGATGATGTACATAAATAAAATTTAAAGTTATCTATAACATCATTTAGAAATATATAAAATCCTTGGGATAGAGATTTAAAAGTTATATTCTGTAAAGAATATTCAAACAATGCTTATTATTTATATTTATAAACATTTTGAAACACTAAGTTATAAAGATTTTAAAACATTTATGATTTCCCAACCCGGGTTCGAGCCTAGAAGAAGGCAAAAGTTTGAAGTTATACCTTTTCTATAGGTTTCACGTCAGGAATTACCTACGAAACTTTGTTGCCTGTTGATTTCGGGTCGTAAATTACCAACGGGAAACCTACGGTAAAGGTAAAAACTTTTGTCTTCTTAAAGGCTCGAACCCGAGTTGTTAAATATGTCAAAGGTGCTATGTTGCCAGTAGATTACTACCATCGTCGTGTGTTTAAGTAACAAGTGGAATATATGTAATCTCTTTGGAACTCTCTGTAAAATTTTTAACAAAAGTTTATACCCAATGATGTAACAGTTTATAGTCAATGATTTAACAATGTTTTTAACAAAGGGTTTTAGACGATTAAATAGTTTAAATATAAAAAATGTATGTTGTAATTACATATGATGATGTACATAAATAAAATTTAAAGTTATCTATAACATTATTTAGAAATATATAAAATCCTTGGGATAGAGATTTAAAAGTTATATTCTGTAAAGAATATTCAAACAATGCTTATTATTTATCTTTATAAACATTTTGAAACACTAAATAATAAAGATTTTAAAACATTTATGATTTCCCAACCCGGGTTCGAGCCTGGAAGAAGGCAAAAGTTTATCGTTTTTACCTTTTCCATGGGTTTCCCGTCAGTAATTACCTACAGGACTTTGGTGCCTGTTGATTTCGGGTCGTAAATTACCAACGGGAAACCTACGGTAAAGGTAAAAACTTTAAACTTTTGTCTTCTTCAAAGCTCGAACGCGGGTTGTGAAATATATCACGGGTGCCAATTTCCAGCACACTACCACCATCATCATGTGTTTAAGTAACATTTTTATATATATACGCTCTTCCGACCTCTCTCTAAAATTTTTCACAAAAGTTTATACTCAATGATGTAACAGTTTATAGTCAATGATTTAACAATGTTTTTAACTGAAGATTTTAGACGATTAAATAGTTTAATTATAAACAATGTATGTTGTAATTATATATGGTGATATATATAAATAAAATTTAAAGTTATCTATAACATCATTTAGAAATATATAAAATCCTTGGGATAGAGATTTAAAAGTTATATTCAGTAAAGAATATTCAAACAATGATTATTATTTATATTTATAAACATTTTGAGACACTAAATTATAAATATTTTAAAACATTTATGATTTCCCAACCCGGGTTCGAGCCTTGAAGAAGGCAAAAGTTTGAAGTTATACCTTTTCTATAGGTTTCCCGTCAGGAATTACCTACGAAACTTTGTTGCCTGTTGATTTCGGGTCATAAATTACCAACGGGAAACCTACATTAAAGGTAAAAACTTTAAACTTTTGTCTTCTTCAAGGCTCGAACCCGAGTTGTTAAATATGTCAAAGGTGCTATGTTGCCAGTAGATTACTACCATCGTCAGGTGTTTATGTAACAAGTTGAATATATATAATCTCTTTGGAACTCTCTGTAAAATTTTTAACAAAAGTTTATACCCAATGATGTTACAGTTTATAGTCAATGATTTAACAATGTTTTTAACAAAGGGTTTTAGACGATTAAATAGTTTAAATATAAAAAATTTATTATGTAATTACATATGATGATGTACATAAATAAAATTTAAAGTTATCTATAACATCATTTAGAAATATATAAAATCCTTGGGATAGAGATTTAAAAGTTATATTCTGTAAAGAATATTCAAACAATGCTTATTATTTATCTTTATAAACATTTTGAAACACTAAATTATAAAGATTTTAAAACATTTATGATTTCCCAACCCGGGTTCGAGCCTGGAAGAAGGCAAAAGTTTATCGTTTTTACCTTTTCCATGGGTTTCCCGTCAGTAATTACCTACGGGACTTTGGTGCATGTTGATTTCCCGTCGTAAATTACCAACGGGAAACCTCCGATAAAGGTAAAAACTTTAAACTTTTGTCTTCTTCAAAGCTCGAACCCGGGTTGTAAAATATATCACGGGTGCCAATTTCCAGCACACTACCACCATCATCGTGTGTTTAAGTAACATGTTTTATATATATACGCTCTTCCGACCTCTCTCTAAATTTTTTCACAAAAGTTTATACTCAATGATGTAACAGTTTATAGTCAATGATTTAACAATGTTTTTAACTGAAGATTTTAGACGATTAAATAGTTTAATTATAAACAATGTATGTTGTAATTATATATGGTGATATATATAAATAAAATTTAAAGTTATCTATAACATCATTTTGAAATATATAAAATCCTTGGGATAGAGATTTAAGAGTTATATTCTGTAAAGAATATTCAAACAATGATTATTATTTATATTTATAAATATTTTGAAACACTAAATTATAAAGATTTTAAAACATTTATGATTTCCCAACCCGGTTTCGAGCCTAGAAGAAGGCAAAAGTTTGAAGTCATACCTTTTCTATAGGTTTCCCGTCAGGAATTACCTACGAAACTTTGTTGCCAGTTGATTTCGGGTCGTAAATTACCAACGGGAACCCTACGGTAAAGGTAAAAACTTTAAACTTTTGTCTTCTTCAAGGCTCGAACCCGAGTTGTTAAATATGTCAAAGGTGCTATGTTGCCAGTAGATTACTACCATCGTCGTGTGTTTAAGTAACAAGTTGAATATATATAATCTCTTTGGAACTCTACCATCGTCGTGTGTCAAATAGTTTAATTATAAACAATGTATGTTGTAATTATATATGGTGATGTATATAAATAAAATTTAAAGTTATCTATAACATCATTTAGAAATATATAAAATCCTTGGGATAGAGATTTAAGAGTTATATTCTGTAAAGAATATTCAAACAATGCTTATTATTTATATTTATAAACATTTTGCAACACTAAATTATAAAGATTTTAAAACATTTATGATTTCCCAACCCGGGTACGAGCCTAGAAGAAGGCAAAAGTTTAAAGTAGTTACCTTTTCTATAGGTTTCCCGTCAGGAATTACCTACGAAACTTTGTTGCCTGTTGATTTCGGGTCGTAAATTACCAACGGGAAACCTACGGTAAAGGTAAAAACTTTAAACTTTTGTCTTCTTCAAGGCTCGAACCCGAGTTGTTAAATATGTCAAAGGTGCTATGTTGCCAGTAGATTACTACCATCGTCGTGTGTTTAAGTAACATGTTTTATATATATACGCTCTTCCGACCTCTCTCTAAAATTTTTCACAAAAGTTTATACTCAATGATGTAACAGTTTATAGTCAATGATTTAACAATGTTTTTAACTGAAGATTTTAGAAGATGAAATAGTTTAAATATAAACAATGTATGTTGTAATTATATATGGTGATATATATAAATAAAATTTAAAGTTATCTATAACATCATTTAGAAATATATAAAATCCTTGGGATACAGATTTAAGAGTTATATTCTGTAAAGAATATTCAAACAATGCTTATTATTTATATTTATAAACATTTTGAAACACTAAATTATAAAGATTTTAAAACATTTATGATTTCCCAACCCGGGTTCGAGCCTGGAAGAAGGAAAAAGTTTGAAGTTATACCTTTTCTATAGGTTTCCCGTCAGGAATTACCTACGAAACTTTGTTGCCTGTTGATTTCGGGTCGTAAATTACCAACGGGAAACCTACGGTAAAGGTAAAAACTTTAAGCTTTTGTCTTCTTCAAGGCTCGAACCCGAGTTGTTAAATATGTCAAAGGTGCTATGTTGCCAGTAGATTATTACCATCGTCGTGTGTTTAAGTAACAAGTTGAATATATATAATCTCTTTGGAACTCTCTGTAAAATTTTTAACAAAAGTTTATACACAATGATGTAACAGTTAATAGTAAATGATTTAACAATGTTTTTAACAAAGGGTTTTAGACGATTAAATAGTTTAAATATAAAAAATGTATGTTGTAATTACATATGATTATGTACATAAATAAAATTTAAAGTTATCTATAACATCATTTAGAAATATATAAAATCCTTGGGATAGAGATTTAAAAGTTATATTCTGTAAAGAATATTCAAACAATGATTATTATTTATATTTATAAACATTTTGAAACATTAAATTATTAAGATTTTAAAACATTTATGATTTCCCAACCCGGTTTCGAGCCTAGAAGAAGGCAAAAGTTTGAAGTCATACCTTTTCTATAGGTTTCCCGTTAGGAATTACCTACGAAACTTTGTTGCCTGTTGATTTCGGGTCGTAAATTACCAACGGGAAACCTACGGTAAAGGTAAAAACTTTAAACTTTTGTCTTCTTCAAGGCTCGAACCCGAGTTGTTAAATATGTCAAAGGTGCTATGTTGCCAGTAGATTACTACCATCGTCGTGTGTTTAAGTAACAAGTTGAATATATATAATCTCTTTGGAACTCTCTGTAAAATTTTTAACAAAAGTTTATACCCAATGATGTAACAGTTTATAGTCAATGATTTAACAATGTTTTTAACAAAGGCTTTTCGACGATTAAATAGTTTAAATATAAAAAATGTATTATGTAATTACATATGATGATGTATATAAATAAAATTTAAAGTTATCTATAACATCATTTAGAAATATATAAAATCCTTGGGATAGAGATTTAAAAGTTATATTCTGTAAAGAATATTCAAACAATGCTTATTATTTATCTTTATAAACATTTTGAAACACTAAATTATAAAGATTTTAAAACATTTATGATTTCCCAACCCGGGTTCGAGCCTGGAAGAAGGCAAAAGTTTATCGTTTTTACCTTTTCCATGGGTTTCCCGTCAGTAATTACCTACGGGACTTTGGTGCCTGTTGATTTCCCGTCGTAAATTACCAACGAGAAACCTACGGTAAAGGTAAAAACTTTAAACTTTTGTCTTCTTCAAGGCTCGAACCCGAGTTGTTAAATATGTCAAAGGTGCTATGTTGCCAGTAGATTACTACCATCGTCAGGTGTTTATGTAACAAGTTGAATATAGATAATCTCTTTGGAACTCTCTGTAAAATTTTTAACAAAAGTTTATACCCAATGATGTAACAGTTTATAGTCAATGATTTAACAATGTTTTTAACAAAGGGTTTTAGACGATTAAATAGTTTAAATATAAAAAATTTATTATGTAATTACATATGATGATGTACATAAATAAAATTTAAAGTTATCTATAACATCATTTAGAAATATATAAAATCCTTGGGATAGAGATTTAAAAGTTATATTCTGTAAAGAATATTCAAACAATGCTTATTATTTATCTTTATAAACATTTTGAAACACTAAATTATAAAGATTTTAAAACATTTATGATTTCCCAACCCGGGTTCGAGCCTGGAAGAAGGCAAAAGTTTATCGTTTTTACCTTTTCCATGGGTTTCCCGTCAGTAATTACCTACGGGACTTTGGTGCATGTTGATTTCCCGTCGTAAATTACCAACGGGAAACCTACGATAAAGGTTAAACTTTAAACTTTTCTCTTCTTCAAAGCTCGAACCCGGGTTGTGAAATATATCACGGGTGCCAATTTCCAGCACACTACCACCATCATCGTGTGTTTAAGTAACATGTTTTATATATATACGCTCTTCCGAACTCTCTCTAAAATTTTTCACAAAAGTTTATACTCAATGATGTAACAGTTTATAGTCAATGATTTAACAATGTTTTTAACTGAAGATTTTAGACGATTAAATAGTTTAATTATAAACAATGTATGTTGTAATTATATATGGTGATATATATAAATAAAATTTAAAGTTATCTATAACATCATTTAGAAATAAATAAAATCCTTGGGATAAAGATTTAAGAGTTATATTCTGTAAAGAATATTCAAACAATGATTATTATTTATATTTATAAATATTTTGAAACAATAAATTATAAAGATTTTAAAACATTTATGATTTCCCAACCCGGTTTCGAGCCTAGAAGAAGGCAAAAGTTTGAAGTCATACCTTTTCTATAGGTTTCCCCTCAGGAATTACCTACGAAACTTTGTTGCCAGTTGATTTCGGGTCGTAAATTACCAACGGGAACCCTACGGTAAAGGTAAAAACTTTAAACTTTTGTCTTCTTCAAGGCTCGAACCCGAGTTGTTAAATATGTCAAAGGTGCTATGTTGCCAGTAGATTACTACCATCGTCGTGTGTTTAAGTAACAAGTTGAATATATATAATCTCTTTGGAACTCTACCATCGTCGTGTGTCAAATAGTTTAATTATAAACAATGTATGTTGTAATTATATATGGTGATGTATATAAATAAAATTTAAAGTTATCTATAACATCATTTAGAAATATATAAAATCCTTGGGATAGAGATTTAAGAGTTATATTCTATAAAGAATATTCAAACAATGCTTATTATTTATATTTATAAACATTTTGCAACACTAAATTATAAAGATTTTAAAACATTTATGATTTCCCAACCCGGGTTCGAGCCTAGAAGAAGGCAAAAGTTTAAAGTAGTTACCTTTTCTATAGGTTTCCCGTCAGGAATTACCTACGAAACTTTGTTGCCTGTTGATTTCGGGTCGTAAATTACCAACGGGAAACCTACGGTAAAGGTAAAAACTTTAAACTTTTGTCTTCTTCAAGGCTCGAACCCGAGTTGTTAAATATGTCAAAGGTGCTATGTTGCCAGTAGATTACTACCATCGTCGTGTGTTTAAGTAACATGTTTTATATATATACGCTCTTCCGACCTCTCTCTAAAATTTTTCACAAAAGTTTATACTCAATGATGTAACAGTTTATAGTCAATGATTTAACAATGTTTTTAACTGAAGATTTTAGAAGATTAAATAGTTTAAATATAAACAATGTATGTTGTAATTATATATGGTGATATATATAAATAAAATTTAAAGTTATCTATAACATCATTTAGAAATATATAAAATCCTTGGGATACAGATTTAAGAGTTATATTCTGTAAAGAATATTCAAACAATGATTATTATTTATATTTATAAACATTTTGAAACACTAAATTATAAAGATTTTAAAACATTTATGATTTCCCAATCCGGGTTCGAGCCTGGAAGAAGGAAAAAGTTTGAAGTTATACCTTTTCTATAGGTTTCCCGTCAGGAATTACCTACGAAACTTTGTTGCCTGTTGATTTCGGGTCGTAAATTACCAACGGGAAACCTACGGTAAAGGTAAAAACTTTAAGCTTTTGTCTTCTTCAAGGCTCGAATCCGAGTTGTTAAATATGTCAAAGGTGCTATGTTGCCAGTAGATTATTACCATCGTCGTGTGTTTAAGTAACAAGTTGAATATATATAATCTCTTTGGAACTCTCTGTAAAATTTTTAACAAAAGTTTATACACAATGATGTAACAGTTAATAGTAAATGATTTAACAATGTTTTTAACAAAGGGTTTTAGACGATTAAATAGTTTAAATATAAAAAATGTATGTGGTAATTACATATGATTATGTACATAAATAAAATTTAAAGTTATCTATAACATCATTTAGAAATATATAAAATCCTTGGGATAGAGATTTAAAAGTTATATTCTGTAAAGAATATTCAAACAATGATTATTATTTATATTTATAAACATTTTGAAACATTAAATTATAAAGATTTTAAAACATTTATGATTTCCCAACCCGGTTTCGAGCCTAGAAGAAGGCAAAAGTTTGAAGTCATACCTTTTCTATAGGTTTCCCGTTAGGAATTACCTACGAAACTTTGTTGCCTGTTGATTTCGGGTCGTAAATTACCAACGGGAAACCTACGGTAAAGGTAAAAACTTTAAATTTTTGTCTTCTTCAAGGCTCGAACCCGAGTTGTTAAATATGTCAAAGGTGCTATGTTGCCAGTAGATTACTACCATCGTCGTGTGTTTAAGTAACAAGTTGAATATATATAATCTCTTTGGAACTCTCTGTAAAATTTTTAACAAAAGTTTATACCCAATGATGTAACAGTTTATAGTCAATGATTTAACAATGTTTTTAACAAAGGGTTTTCGACGATTAAATAGTTTAAATATAAAAAATGTATTATGTAATTACATATGATGATGTACATAAATAAAATTTAAAGTTATCTATAACATCATTTAGAAATATATAAAATCCTTGGGATAGAGATTTAAAAGTTATATTTTGTAAAGAATATTCAAACAATGCTTATTATTTATCTTTATAAACATTTTGAAACACTAAATTATAAAGATTTTAAAACATTTATGATTTCCCAACCCGGTTTCGAGCCTAGAAGAAGGCAAAAGTTTGAAGTCATACCTTTTCTATAGGTTTCCCGTTAGGAATTACCTACGAAACTTTGTTGCCTGTTGATTTCGGGTCGTAAATTACCAACGGGAAACCTACGGTAAAGGTAAAAACTTTAAACTTTTGTCTTCTTCAAGGCTCGAACCCGAGTTGTTAAATATGTCAAAGGTGCTATGTTGCCAGTAGATTACTACCATCGTCAGGTGTTTATGTAACAAGTTGAATATAGATAATCTCTTTGGAACTCTCTGTAAAATTTATAACAAAAGTTTATACCCAATGATGTAACAGTTTATAGTCAATGATTTAACAATGTTTTTAACAAAGGGTTTTAGACGATTAAATAGTTTAAATATAAAAAATTTATTATGTAATTACATATGATGATGTACATAAATAAAATTTAAAGTTATCTATAACATCATTTAGAAATATATAAAATCCTTGGGATAGAGATTTAAAAGTTATATTCTGTAAAGAATATTCAAACAATGCTTATTATTTATCTTTATAAACATTTTGAAACACTAAATTATAAAGATTTTAAAACATTTATGATTTCCCAACCCGGGTTCGAGCCTGGAAGAAGGCAAAAGTTTATCGTTTTTACCTTTTCCATTGGTTTCCTGTCAGTAATTACCTACGGGACTTTGGTGCATGTTGATTTCCCGTCGTAAATTACCAACGGGAAACCTACGATAAAGGTAAAAACTTTAAACTTTTGTCTTCTTCAAAGCTCGAACCCGGGTTGTGAAATATATCACGGGTGCCAATTTCCAGCACACTTCCACCATCATCGTGTGTTTAAGTAACATGTTTTATATATATACGCTCTTCCGAACTCTCTCTAAAATTTTTCACAAAAGTTTATACTCAATGATGTAACAGTTTATAGTCAATGATTTAACAATGTTTTTAACTGAAGATTTTAGACGATTAAATAGTTTAATTATAAACAATGTATGTTGTAATTATATATGGTGATATATATAAATAAAATTTAAAGTTATCTATAACATCATTTAGAAATATATAAAATCCTTGGGATAGAGATTTAAGAGTTATATTCTGTAAAGAATATTCAAACAATGATTATTATTTATATTTATAAATATTTTGAAACACTAAATTATAAAGATTTTAAAACATTTATGATTTCCCAACCCGGTTTCGAGCCTAGAAGAAGGCAAAAGTTTGAAGTCATACCTTTTCTATAGGTTTCCCCCCAGGAATTACCTACGAAACATTGTTGCCAGTTGATTTCGGGTCGTAAATTACCAACGGGAACCCTACGGTAAAGGTAAAAACTTTAAACTTTTGTCTTCTTCAAGGCTCGAACCCGAGTTGTTAAATATGTCAAAGGTGCTATGTTGCCAGTAGATTACTACCATCGTCGTGTGTTTAAGTAACAAGTTGAATATATATAATCTCTTTGGAACTCTACCATCGTCGTGTGTCAAATAGTTTAATTATAAACAATGTATGTTGTAATTATATATGGTGATGTATATAAATAAAATTTAAAGTTATCTATAACATCATTTAGAAATATATAAAATCCTTGGGATAGAGATTTAAGAGTTATATTCTGTAAAGAATATTCAAACAATGATTATTATTTATATTTATAAACATTTTCAAACACTAAATTATAAAGATTTTAAAACATTTATGATTTCCCAATCCGGGTTCGAGCCTGCAAGAAGGAAAAAGTTTGAAGTTATACCTTTTCTATAGGTTTCCCGTCAGGAATTACCTACGAAACTTTGTTGCCTGTTGATTTCGGGTCGTAAATTACCAACGGGAAACCTACGGTAAAGGTAAAAACTTTAAGCTTTTGTCTTCTTCAAGGCTCGAATCCGAGTTGTTAAATATGTCAAAGGTGCTATGTTGCCAGTAGATTATTACCATCGTCGTGTGTTTAAGTAACAAGTTGAATATATATAATCTCTTTGGAACTCTCTGTAAAATTTTTAACAAAAGTTTATACACAATGATGTAACAGTTAATAGTAAATGATTTAACAATGTTTTTAACAAAGGGTTTTAGACGATTAAATAGTTTAAATATAAAAAATGTATGTGGTAATTACATATGATTATGTACATAAATAAAATTTAAAGTTATCTATAACATCATTTAGAAATATATAAAATCCTTGGGATAGAGATTTAAAAGTTATATTCTGTAAAGAATATTCAAACAATGATTATTATTTATATTTATAAACATTTTGAAACATTAAATTATAAAGATTTTAAAACATTTATGATTTCCCAACCCGGTTTCGAGCCTAGAAGAAGGCAAAAGTTTGAAGTCATACCTTTTCTATAGGTTTCCCGTTAGGAATTACCTACGAAACTTTGTTGCCTGTTGATTTCGGGTCGTAAATTACCAACGGGAACCCTACGGTAAAGGTAAAAACTTTAAACTTTTGTCTTCTTCAAGGCTCGAACCCGAGTTGTTAAATATGTCAAAGGTGCTATGTTGCCAGTAGATTACTACCATCGTCGTGTGTTTAAGTAACAAGTTGAATATATATAATCTCTTTGGAACTCTCTGTAAAATTTTTAACAAAAGTTTATACACAATGATGTAACAGTTAATAGTAAATGATTTAACAATGTTTTTAACAAAGGGTTTTAGACGATTAAATAGTTTAAATATAAAAAATGTATGTGGTAATTACATATGATTATGTACATAAATAAAATTTAAAGTTATCTATAACATCATTTAGAAATATATAAAATCCTTGGGATAGAGATTTAAAAGTTATATTCTGTAAAGAATATTCAAACAATGATTATTATTTATATTTATAAACATTTTGAAACATTAAATTATAAAGATTTTAAAACATTTATGATTTCCCAACCCGGTTTCGAGCCTAGAAGAAGGCAAAAGTTTGAAGTCATACCTTTTCTATAGGTTTCCCGTTAGGAATTACCTACGAAACTTTGTTGCCTGTTGATTTCGGGTCGTAAATTACCAACGGGAACCCTACGGTAAAGGTAAAAACTTTAAACTTTTGTCTTCTTCAAGGCTCGAACCCGAGTTGTTAAATATGTCAAAGGTGCTATGTTGCCAGTAGATTACTACCATCGTCGTGTGTTTAAGTAACAAGTTGAATATATATAATCTCTTTGGAACTCTCTGTAAAATTTTTAACAAAAGTTTATACACAATGATGTAACAGTTAATAGTAAATGATTTAACAATGTTTTTAACAAAGGGTTTTAGACGATTAAATAGTTTAAATATAAAAAATGTATGTGGTAATTACATATGATGATGTACATAAATAAAATTTAAAGTTATCTATAACATCATTTAGAAATATATAAAATCCTTGGGATAGAGATTTAAAAGTTATATTCTGTAAAGAATATTCAAACAATGCTTATTATTTATCTTTATAAACATTTTGAAACACTAAATTATAAAGATTTTAAAACATTTATGATTTCCCAACCCGGTTTCGAGCCTAGAAGAAGGCAAAAGTTTGAAGTCATACCTTTTCTATAGGTTTCCCGTTAGGAATTACCTACGAAACTTTGTTGCCTGTTGATTTCGGGTCGTAAATTACCAACGGGAAACCTACGGTAAAGGTAAAAACTTTAAACTTTTGTCTTCTTCAAGGCTCGAACCCGAGTTGTTAAATATGTCAAAGGTGCTATGTTGCCAGTAGATTACTACCATCGTCAGGTGTTTATGTAACAAGTTGAATATAGATAATCTCTTTGGAACTCTCTGTAAAATTTTTAACAAAAGTTTATACCCAATGATGTAACAGTTTATAGTCAATGATTTAACAATGTTTTAACAAAGGGTTTTAGACGATTAAATAGTTTAAATATAAAAAATTTATTATGTAATTACATATGATGATGTACATAAATAAAATTTAAAGTTATCTATAACATCATTTAGAAATATATAAAATCCTTGGGATAGCGATTTAAAAGTTATATTCTGTAAAGAATATTCAAACAATGCTTATTATTTATCTTTATAAACATTTTGAAACACTAAATTATAAAGATTTTAAAACATTTATGATTTCCCAACCCGGGTTCGAGCCTGGAAGAAGGCAAAAGTTTATCGTTTTTACCTTTTCCATGGGTTTCCCGTCAGTAATTACCTACGGGACTTTGGTGCATGTTGATTTCCCGTCGTAAATTACCAACGGGAAACCTACGATAAAGGTAAAAACTTTAAACTTTTGTCTTCTTCAAAGCTCGAACCCGGGTTGTGAAATATATCACGGGTGCCAATTTCACGCACACTACCACCATCATCGTGTGTTTAAGTAACATGTTTTATATATATACGCTCTTCCGAACTCTCTCTAAAATTTTTCACAAAAGTTTATACTCAATGATGTAACAGTTTATAGTCAATGATTTAACAATGTTTTTAACTGAAGATTTTAGACGATTAAATAGTTTAATTATAAAAAATGTATGTTGTAATTATATATGGTGATATATATAAATAAAATTTAAAGTTATCTATAACATCATTTAGAAATATATAAAATCCTTGGGATAGAGATTTAAGAGTTATATTCTGTAAAGAATATTCAAACAATGATTATTATTTGTATTTATAAATATTTTGAAACACTAAATTATAAAGATTTTAAAACATTTATGATTTCCCAACCCGGTTTCCAGCCTAGAAGAAGGCAAAAGTTTGAAGTCATACCTTTTCTATAGGTTTCCCCTCAGGAATTACCTACGAAACTTTGTTGCCAGTTGATTTCGGGTCGTAAATTACCAACGGGAACCCTACGGTAAAGGTAAAAACTTTAAACTTTTGTCTTCTTCAAGGCTCGAACCCGAGTTGTTAAATATGTCAAAGGTGCTATGTTGCCAGTAGATTACTACCATCGTCATGTGTTTAAGTAACAAGTTGAATATATATAATCTCTTTGGAACTCTACCATCGTCGTGTGTCAAATAGTTTAATTATAAACAATGTATGTTGTAATTATATATGGTGATGTATATAAATAAAATTTAAAGTTATCTATAACATCATTTAGAAATATATAAAATCCTTGGGATAGAGATTTAAGAGTTATATTCTGTAAAGAATATTCAAACAATGCTTATTATTTATATTTATAAACATTTTGCAACACTAAATTATAAAGATTTTAAAACATTTATGATTTCCCAACCCGGGTTCGAGCCTAGAAGAAGGCAAAAGTTTAAAGTAGTTACCTTTTCTATAGGTTTCCCGTCAGGAATTACCTACGAAACTTTGTTGCCTGTTGATTTCGGGTCGTAAATTACCAACGGGAAACCTACGGTAAAGGTAAAAACTTTAAACTTTTGT
Source organism: Cardamine chenopodiifolia (assembly GCA_963922655.1). Lineage (NCBI taxonomy): Eukaryota > Viridiplantae > Streptophyta > Magnoliopsida > Brassicales > Brassicaceae > Cardamine > Cardamine chenopodiifolia. The sequence continues at coordinate 4,917,912 of OZ000463.1, forward strand.
CTTCTTCAAGGCTCGAACCCGAGTTGTTAAATATGTCAAAGGTGCTATGTTGCCAGTAGATTACTACCATCGTCGTGTGTTTAAGTAACATGTTTTATATATATACGCTCTTCCGACCTCTCTCTAAAATTTTTCACAAAAGTTTATACTCAATGATGTAACAGTTTATAGTCAATGATTTAACAATGTTTTTAACTGAAGATTTTAGAAGATTAAATAGTTTAAATATAAGCAATGTATGTTGTAATTATATATGGTGATATATATAAATAAAATTTAAAGTTATCTATAACATCATTTAGAAATATATAAAATCCTTGGGATAGAGATTTAAGAGTTATATTCTGTAAAGAATATTCAAACAATGATTATTATTTATATTTATAAACATTTTGAAACACTAAATTATAAAGATTTTAAAACATTTATGATTTCCCAATCCGGGTTCGAGCCTGGAAGAAGGAAAAAGTTTGAAGTTATACCTTTTCTATAGGTTTCCCGTCAGGAATTACCTACGAAACTTTGTTGCCTGTTGATTTCGGGTCGTAAATTACCAACGGGAAACCTACGGTAAAGGTAAAAACTTTAAGCTTTTGTCTTCTTCAAGGCTCGAATCCGAGTTGTTAAATATGTCAAAGATGCTATGTTGCCAGTAGATTACTACCATCGTCGTGTGTTTAAGTAACAAGTTGAATATATAATCTCTTTGGAACTCTACCATCGTCGTGTGTCAAATAGTTTAATTATAAACAATGTATGTTGTAATTATATATGGTGATGTATATAAATAAAATTTAAAGTTATCTATAACATCATTTAGAAATATATAAAATCCTTGGGATAGAGATTTAAGAGTTATATTCTGTAAAGAATATTCAAACAATGCTTATTATTTATATTTATAAACATTTTGCAACACTAAATTATAAAGATTTTAAAACATTTATGATTTCCCAACCCGGGTTCGAGCCTAGAAGAAGGCAAAAGTTTAAAGTAGTTACCTTTTCTATAGGTTTCCCGTCAGGAATTACCTACGAAACTTTGTTGCCTGTTGATTTCGGGTCGTAAATTACCAACGGGAAACCTACGGTAAAGGTAAAAACTTTAAACTTTTGTCTTCTTCAAGGCTCGAACCCGAGTTGTTAAATATGTCAAAGGTGCTATGTTGCCAGTAGATTACTACCATCGTCGTGTGTTTAAGTAACATGTTTTATATATATACGTTCTTCCGACCTCTCTCTAAAATTTTTCACAAAAGTTTATACTCAATGATGTAACAGTTTATAGTCAATGATTTAACAATGTTTTTAACTGAAGATTTTAGAAGATTAAATAGTTTAAATATAAGCAATGTATGTTGTAATTATATATGGTGATATATATAAATAAAATTTAAAGTTATCTATAACATCATTTAGAAATATATAAAATCCTTGGGATAGAGATTTAAGAGTTATATTCTGTAAAGAATATTCAAACAATGATTATTATTTATATTTATAAACATTTTGAAACACTAAATTATAAAGATTTTAAAACATTTATGATTTCCCAATCCGGGTTCGAGCCTGGAAGAAGGAAAAAGTTTGAAGTTATACCTTTTCTATAGGTTTCCCGTCAGGAATTACCTACGAAACTTTGTTGCCTGTTGATTTCGGGTCGTAAATTACCAACGGGAAACCTACGGTAAAGGTAAAAACTTTAAACTTTTGTCTTCTTCAAGGCTCGAACCCGAGTTGTTAAATATGTCAAAGGTGCTATGTTGCCAGTAGATTACTACCATCGTCGTGTGTTTAAGTAACAAGTTGAATATATATAATCTCTTTGGAACTCTCTGTAAAATTTTTAACAAAAGTTTATATCCAATGATGTAACAGTTTATAGTCAATGATTTAACAATGTTTTTAACAAAGGTTTTTCGATGATTAAATAGTTTAAATATAAAAAATGTATTATGTAATTACATATGATGATGTACATAAATAAAATTTAAAGTTATCTATAACATCATTTAGAAATATATAAAATCCTTGGGATAGAGATTTAAAAGTTATATTCTGTAAAGAATATTCAAACAATGCTTATTATTTATCTTTATAAACATTTTGAAACACTAAATTATAAAGATTTTAAAACATTTATGATTTCCCAACCCGGGTTCGAGCCTGGAAGAAGGCAAAAGTTTATCGTTTTTACCTTTTCCATGGGTTTCCCGTCAGTAATTACCTACGGGACTTTGGTGCCTGTTGATTTCCCGTCGTAAATTACCAACGAGAAACCTACGGTAAAGGTAAAAACTTTAAACTTTTGTCTTCTTCAAAGCTCGAACCCGGGTTGTGAAATATATCACGGGTGCCAATTTCCAGCACACTACCACCATCATCGTGTGTTTAAGTAACATGTTTTATATATATACGCTCTTTCGAACTCTCTCTAAAATTTTTCACAAAAGTTTATACTCAATGATGTAACAGTTTATAGTCAATGATTTAACAATGTTTTTAACTGAAGATTTTAGACGATTAAATAGTTTAAATATAAACAATGTATGTTGTAATTATATATGGTGATATATATAAATAAAATTTAAAGTTATCTATAACATTATTTAGAAATATATAAAATCCTTGGGATAGAGATTTAAGAGTTATATTCTGTAAAGAATATTCAAACAATGATTATTATTTATATTTATAAACATTTTGAAACACTAAATTATAAAGATTTTAAAACATTTATGATTTCCCAACCCGGGTTCGAGCCTGGAAGAAGGAAAAAGTTTGAAGTTATACCTTTTCTATAGGTTTCCGGTCAGGAATTACCTACGAAACTTTGTTGCCTGTTGATTTCGGGTCGTAAATTACCAACGGGAAACCTACGGTAAAGGTAAAAACTTTAAACTTTTGTCTTCTTCAAGGCTCGAACCCGAGTTGTTAAATATGTCAAAGGTGCTATGTTGCCAGTAGATTACTACCATCGTCGTGTGTTTAAGTAACAAGTTGAATATATATAATCTCTTTGGAACTCTCTGTAAAATTTTTAACAAAAGTTTATATCCAATGATGTAACAGTTTATAGTCAATGATTTAACAATGTTTTTAACAAAGGTTTTTCGACGATTAAATAGTTTAAATATAAAAAATGTATTATGTAATTACATATGATGATGTACATAAATAAAATTTAAAGTTATCTATAACATCATTTAGAAATATATAAAATCCTTGGGATAGAGATTTAAAAGTTATATTCTGTAAAGAATATTCAAACAATGCTTATTATTTATCTTTATAAACATTTTGAAACACTAAATTATAAAGATTTTAAAACATTTATGATTTCCCAACCCGGGTTCGAGCCTGGAAGAAGGCAAAAGTTTATCGTTTTTACCTTTTCCATGGGTTTCCCGTCAGTAATTACCTACGGGACTTTGGTGCCTGTTGATTTCCCGTCGTAAATTACCAACGAGAAACCTACGGTAAAGGTAAAAACTTTAAACTTTTGTCTTCTTCAAAGCTCGAACCCGGGTTGTGAAATATATCACGGGTGCCAATTTCCAGCACACTACCACCATCATCGTGTGTTTAAGTAACATGTTTTATGTATATACGCTCTTTCGAACTCTCTCTAAAATTTTTCACAAAAGTTTATACTCAATGATGTAACAGTTTATAGTCAATGATTTAACAATGTTTTTAACTGAAGATTTTAGACGATTAAATAGTTTAAATATAAACAATGTATGTTGTAATTATATATGGTGATATATATAAATAAAATTTAAAGTTATCTATAACATTATTTAGAAATATATAAAATCCTTGGGATAGAGATTTAAGAGTTATATTCTGTAAAGAATATTCAAACAATGATTATTATTTATATTTATAAACATTTTGAAACACTAAATTATAAAGATTTTAAAACATTTATGATTTCCCAACCCGGGTTCGAGCCTGGAAGAAGGAAAAAGTTTGAAGTTATACCTTTTCTATAGGTTTCCCGTCAGGAATTACCTACGAAACTTTGTTGCCTGTTGATTTCGGGTCGTAAATTACCAACGGGAAACCTACGGTAAAGGTAAAAACTTTAAACTTTTGTCTTCTTCAAGGCTCGAACCCGAGTTGTTAAATATGTCAAAGGTGCTATGTTGCCAGTAGATTACTACCATCGTCATGTGTTTAAGTAACAAGTTGAATATATATAATCTCTTTGGAACTCTCTGTAAAATTTTTAACAAAAGTTTATATCCAATGATGTAACAGTTTATAGTCAATGATTTAACAATGTTTTTAACAAAGGGTTTTCGACGATTAAATAGTTTAAATATAAAAAATGTATTATGTAATTATATATGATGATGTACATAAATAAAATTTAAAGTTATCTATAACATCATTTAGAAATATATAAAATCCTTGGGATAGAGATTTAAAAGTTATATTCTGTAAAGAATATTCAAACAATGCTTATTATTCATCTTTATAAACATTTTGAAACACTAAATTATAAAGATTTTAAAACATTTATGATTTCCCAACCCGGGTTCGAGCCTGGAAGAAGGCAAAAGTTTATCGTTTTTACCTTTTCCATGGGTTTCCCGTCAGTAATTACCTACGGGACTTTGGTGCCTGTTGATTTCCCGTCGTAAATTACCAACGAGAAACCTACGGTAAAGGTAAAAACTTTAAACTTTTGTCTTCTTCAAAGCTCGAACCCGGGTTGTGAAATATATCACGGGTGCCAATTTCCAGCACACTACCACCATCATCGTGTGTTTAAGTAACATGTTTTATATATATACGCTCTTTCGAACTCTCTCTAAATTTTTTCACAAAAGTTTATACTCAATGATGTAACAGTTTATAGTCAATGATTTAACAATGTTTTTAACTGAAGATTTTAGACGATTAAATAGTTTAAATATAAACAATGTATGTTGTAATTATATATGGTGATATATATAAATAAAATTTAAAGTTATCTATAACATTATTTAGAAATATATAAAATCCTTGGGATAGAGATTTAAGAGTTATATTCTGTAAAGAATATTCAAACAATGATTATTATTTATATTTATAAACATTTTGAAACACTAAATTATAAAGATTTTAAAACATTTATGATTTCCCAACCCGGGTTCGAGCCTGGAAGAAGGAAAAAGTTTGAAGTTATACCTTTTCTATAGGTTTCCGGTCAGGAATTACCTACGAAACTTTGTTGCCTGTTGATTTCGGGTCGTAAATTACCAACGGGAAACCTACGGTAAAGGTAAAAACTTTAAACTTTTGTCTTCTTCAAGGCTCGAACCCGAGTTGTTAAATATGTCAAAGGTGCTATGTTGCCAGTAGATTACTACCATCGTCGTGTGTTTAAGTAACAAGTTGAATATATATAATCTCTTTGGAACTCTCTGTAAAATTTTTAACAAAAGTTTATATCCAATGATGTAACAGTTTATAGTCAATGACTTAACAATGTTTTTAACAAAGGTTTTTCGACGATTAAATAGTTTAAATATAAAAAATGTATTATGTAATTACATATGATGATGTACATAAATAAAATTTAAAGTTATCTATAACATCATTTAGAAATATATAAAATCCTTGGGATAGAGATTTAAAAGTTATATTCTGTAAAGAATATTCAAACAATGCTTATTATTTATCTTTATAAACATTTTGAAACACTAAATTATAAAGATTTTAAAACATTTATGATTTCCCAACCCGGGTTCGAGCCTGGAAGAAGGCAAAAGTTTATCGTTTTTACCTTTTCCATGGGTTTCCCGTCAGTAATTACCTACGGGACTTTGGTGCCTGTTGATTTCCCGTCGTAAATTACCAACGAGAAACCTACGGTAAAGGTAAAAACTTTAAACTTTTGTCTTCTTCAAAGCTCGAACCCGGGTTGTGAAATATATCACGGGTGCCAATTTCCAGCACACTACCACCATCATCGTGTGTTTAAGTAACATGTTTTATGTATATACGCTCTTTCGAACTCTCTCTAAAATTTTTCACAAAAGTTTATACTCAATGATGTAACAGTTTATAGTCAATGATTTAACAATGTTTTTAACTGAAGATTTTAGACGATTAAATAGTTTAAATATAAACAATGTATGTTGTAATTATATATGGTGATATATATAAATAAAATTTAAAGTTATCTATAACATTATTTAGAAATATATAAAATCCTTGGGATAGAGATTTAAGAGTTATATTCTGTAAAGAATATTCAAACAATGATTATTATTTATATTTATAAACATTTTGAAACACTAAATTATAAAGATTTTAAAACATTTATGATTTCCCAACCCGGGTTCGAGCCTGGAAGAAGGAAAAAGTTTGAAGTTATACCTTTTCTATAGGTTTCCCGTCAGGAATTACCTACGAAACTTTGTTGCCTGTTGATTTCGGGTCGTAAATTACCAACGGGAAACCTACGGTAAAGGTAAAAACTTTAAACTTTTGTCTTCTTCAAGGCTCGAACCCGAGTTGTTAAATATGTCAAAGGTGCTATGTTGCCAGTAGATTACTACCATCGTCATGTGTTTAAGTAACAAGTTGAATATATATAATCTCTTTGGAACTCTCTGTAAAATTTTTAACAAAAGTTTATATCCAATGATGTAACAGTTTATAGTCAATGATTTAACAATGTTTTTAACAAAGGGTTTTCGACGATTAAATAGTTTAAATATAAAAAATGTATTATGTAATTATATATGATGATGTACATAAATAAAATTTAAAGTTATCTATAACATCATTTAGAAATATATAAAATCCTTGGGATAGAGATTTAAAAGTTATATTCTGTAAAGAATATTCAAACAATGCTTATTATTCATCTTTATAAACATTTTGAAACACTAAATTATAAAGATTTTAAAACATTTATGATTTCCCAACCCGGGTTCGAGCCTGGAAGAAGGCAAAAGTTTATCGTTTTTACCTTTTCCATGGGTTTCCCGTCAGTAATTACCTACGGGACTTTGGTGCCTGTTGATTTCCCGTCGTAAATTACCAACGAGAAACCTACGGTAAAGGTAAAAACTTTAAACTTTTGTCTTCTTCAAAGCTCGAACCCGGGTTGTGAAATATATCACGGGTGCCAATTTCCAGCACACTACCACCATCATCGTGTGTTTAAGTAACATGTTTTATATATATACGCTCTTTCGAACTCTCTCTAAATTTTTTCACAAAAGTTTATACTCAATGATGTAACAGTTTATAGTCAATGATTTAACAATGTTTTTAACTGAAGATTTTAGACGATTAAATAGTTTAAATATAAAAAATGTATGTTGTAATTATATATGGTGATATATATAAATAAAATTTAAAGTTATCTATAACATTATTTAGAAATATATAAAATCCTTGGGATAGAGATTTAAGAGTTATATTCTGTAAAGAATATTCAAACAATGATTATTATTTATATTTATAAACATTTTGAAACACTAAATTATAAAGATTTTAAAACATTTATGATTTCCCAACCCGGGTTCGAGCCTGGAAGAAGGAAAAAGTTTGAAGTTATACCTTTTCTATAGGTTTCCGGTCAGGAATTACCTACGAAACTTTGTTGCCTGTTGATTTCGGGTCGTAAATTACCAACGGGAAACCTACGGTAAAGGTAAAAACTTTAAACTTTTGTCTTCTTCAAGGCTCGACCCCGAGTTGTTAAATATGTCAAAGGTGCTATGTTGCCAGTAGATTACTACCATCGTCGTGTGTTTAAGTAACATGTTTTATATATATACGCTCTTTCGAACTCTCTCTAAAATTTTTCACAAAAGTTTATACTCAATGATGTAACAGTTTATAGTCAATGATTTAACAATGTTTTTAACTGAAGATTTTAGACGATTAAATAGTTTAAATATAAACAATGTATGTTGTAATTATATATGGTGATATATATAAATAAAATTTAAAGTTATCTATAACATTATTTAGAAATATATAAAATCCTTGGGATAGAGATTTAAGAGTTATATTCTGTAAAGAATATTCAAACAATGATTATTATTTATATTTATAAACATTTTGAAACACTAAATTATAAAGATTTTAAAACATTTATGATTTCCCAACCCGGGTTCGAGCCTGGAAGAAGGAAAAAGTTTGAAGTTATACCTTTTCTATAGGTTTCCGGTCAGGAATTACCTACGAAACTTTGTTGCCTGTTGATTTCGGGTCGTAAATTACCAACGGGAAACCTACGGTAAAGGTAAAAACTTTAAACTTTTGTCTTCTTCAAGGCTCGAACCCGAGTTGTTAAATATGTCAAAGGTGCTATGTTGCCAGTAGATTACTACCATCGTCGTGTGTTTAAGTAACAAGTTGAATATATATAATCTCTTTGGAACTCTCTGTAAAATTTTTAACAAAAGTTTATATCCAATGATGTAACAGTTTATAGTCAATGATTTAACAATGTTTTTAACAAAGGGTTTTCGACGATTAAATAGTTTAAATATAAAAAATGTATTATGTAATTACATATGATGATGTACATAAATAAAATTTAAAGTTATCTATAACATCATTTAGAAATATATAAAATCCTTGGGATAGAGATTTAAAAGTTATATTCTGTAAAGAATATTCAAACAATGCTTATTATTTATCTTTATAAACATTTTGAAACACTAAATTATAAAGATTTTAAAACATTTATGATTTCCCAATCCGGGTTCGAGCCTGGAAGAAGGAAAAAGTTTGAAGTTATACCTTTTCTATAGGTTTCCCGTCAGGAATTACCTACGAAACTTTGTTGCCTGTTGATTTCGGGTCGTAAATTACCAACGGGAAACCTACGGTAAAGGTAAAAACTTTAAACTTTTGTCTTCTTCAAGGCTCGAACCCGAGTTGTTAAATATGTCAAAGGTGCTATGTTGCCAGTAGATTACTACCATCGTCGTGTGTTTAAGTAACAAGTTGAATATATATAATCTCTTTGGAACTCTCTGTAAAATTTTTAACAAAAGTTTATATCCAATGATGTAACAGTTTATAGTCAATGATTTAACAATGTTTTTAACAAAGGTTTTTCGATGATTAAATAGTTTAAATATAAAAAATGTATTATGTAATTACATATGATGATGTACATAAATAAAATTTAAAGTTATCTATAACATCATTTAGAAATATATAAAATCCTTGGGATAGAGATTTAAAAGTTATATTCTGTAAAGAATATTCAAACAATGCTTATTATTTATCTTTATAAACATTTTGAAACACTAAATTATAAAGATTTTAAAACATTTATGATTTCCCAACCCGGGTTCGAGCCTGGAAGAAGGCAAAAGTTTATCGTTTTTACCTTTTCCATGGGTTTCCCGTCAGTAATTACCTACGGGACTTTGGTGCCTGTTGATTTCCCGTCGTAAATTACCAACGAGAAACCTACGGTAAAGGTAAAAACTTTAAACTTTTGTCTTCTTCAAAGCTCGAACCCGGGTTGTGAAATATATCACGGGTGCCAATTTCCAGCACACTACCACCATCATCGTGTGTTTAAGTAACATGTTTTATATATATACGCTCTTTCGAACTCTCTCTAAAATTTTTCACAAAAGTTTATACTCAATGATGTAACAGTTTATAGTCAATGATTTAACAATGTTTTTAACTGAAGATTTTAGACGATTAAATAGTTTAAATATAAACAATGTATGTTGTAATTATATATGGTGATATATATAAATAAAATTTAAAGTTATCTATAACATTATTTAGAAATATATAAAATCCTTGGGATAGAGATTTAAGAGTTATATTCTGTAAAGAATATTCAAACAATGATTATTATTTATATTTATAAACATTTTGAAACACTAAATTATAAAGATTTTAAAACATTTATGATTTCCCAACCCGGGTTCGAGCCTGGAAGAAGGAAAAAGTTTGAAGTTATACCTTTTCTATAGGTTTCCGGTCAGGAATTACCTACGAAACTTTGTTGCCTGTTGATTTCGGGTCGTAAATTACCAACGGGAAACCTACGGTAAAGGTAAAAACTTTAAACTTTTGTCTTCTTCAAGGCTCGAACCCGAGTTGTTAAATATGTCAAAGGTGCTATGTTGCCAGTAGATTACTACCATCGTCGTGTGTTTAAGTAACAAGTTGAATATATATAATCTCTTTGGAACTCTCTGTAAAATTTTTAACAAAAGTTTATATCCAATGATGTAACAGTTTATAGTCAATGATTTAACAATGTTTTTAACAAAGGTTTTTCGACGATTAAATAGTTTAAATATAAAAAATGTATTATGTAATTACATATGATGATGTACATAAATAAAATTTAAAGTTATCTATAACATCATTTAGAAATATATAAAATCCTTGGGATAGAGATTTAAAAGTTATATTCTGTAAAGAATATTCAAACAATGCTTATTATTTATCTTTATAAACATTTTGAAACACTAAATTATAAAGATTTTAAAACATTTATGATTTCCCAACCCGGGTTCGAGCCTGGAAGAAGGCAAAAGTTTATCGTTTTTACCTTTTCCATGGGTTTCCCGTCAGTAATTACCTACGGGACTTTGGTGCCTGTTGATTTCCCGTCGTAAATTACCAACGAGAAACCTACGGTAAAGGTAAAAACTTTAAACTTTTGTCTTCTTCAAAGCTCGAACCCGGGTTGTGAAATATATCACGGGTGCCAATTTCCAGCACACTACCACCATCATCGTGTGTTTAAGTAACATGTTTTATGTATATACGCTCTTTCGAACTCTCTCTAAAATTTTTCACAAAAGTTTATACTCAATGATGTAACAGTTTATAGTCAATGATTTAACAATGTTTTTAACTGAAGATTTTAGACGATTAAATAGTTTAAATATAAACAATGTATGTTGTAATTATATATGGTGATATATATAAATAAAATTTAAAGTTATCTATAACATTATTTAGAAATATATAAAATCCTTGGGATAGAGATTTAAGAGTTATATTCTGTAAAGAATATTCAAACAATGATTATTATTTATATTTATAAACATTTTGAAACACTAAATTATAAAGATTTTAAAACATTTATGATTTCCCAACCCGGGTTCGAGCCTGGAAGAAGGAAAAAGTTTGAAGTTATACCTTTTCTATAGGTTTCCCGTCAGGAATTACCTACGAAACTTTGTTGCCTGTTGATTTCGGGTCGTAAATTACCAACGGGAAACCTACGGTAAAGGTAAAAACTTTAAACTTTTGTCTTCTTCAAGGCTCGAACCCGAGTTGTTAAATATGTCAAAGGTGCTATGTTGTTGCCAGTAGATTACTACCATCGTCGTGTGTTTAAGTAACAAGTTGAATATATATAATCTCTTTGGAACTCTCTGTAAAATTTTTAACAAAAGTTTATATCCAATGATGTAACAGTTTATAGTCAATGATTTAACAATGTTTTTAACAAAGGGTTTTCGACGATTAAATAGTTTAAATATAAAAAATGTATTATGTAATTACATATGATGATGTACATAAATAAAATTTAAAGTTATCTATAACATCATTTAGAAATATATAAAATCCTTGGGATAGAGATTTAAAAGTTATATTCTGTAAAGAATATTCAAACAATGCTTATTATTCATCTTTATAAACATTTTGAAACACTAAATTATAAAGATTTTAAAACATTTATGATTTCCCAACCCGGGTTCGAGCCTGGAAGAAGGCAAAAGTTTATCGTTTTTACCTTTTCCATGGGTTTCCCGTCAGTAATTACCTACGGGACTTTGGTGCCTGTTGATTTCCCGTCGTAAATTACCAACGAGAAACCTACGGTAAAGGTAAAAACTTTAAACTTTTGTCTTCTTCAAAGCTCGAACCCGGGTTGTGAAATATATCACGGGTGCCAATTTCCAGCACACTACCACCATCATCGTGTGTTTAAGTAACATGTTTTATATATATACGCTCTTTCGAACTCTCTCTAAATTTTTTCACAAAAGTTTATACTCAATGATGTAACAGTTTATAGTCAATGATTTAACAATGTTTTTAACTGAAGATTTTAGATGATTAAATAGTTTAAATATAAACAATGTATGTTGTAATTATATATGGTGATATATATAAATAAAATTTAAAGTTATCTATAACATTATTTAGAAATATATAAAATCCTTGGGATAGAGATTTAAGAGTTATATTCTGTAAAGAATATTCAAACAATGATTATTATTTATATTTATAAACATTTTGAAACACTAAATTATAAAGATTTTAAAACATTTATGATTTCCCAACCCGGGTTCGAGCCTGGAAGAAGGAAAAAGTTTGAAGTTATACCTTTTCTATAGGTTTCCGGTCAGGAATTACCTACGAAACTTTGTTGCCTGTTGATTTCGGGTCGTAAATTACCAACGGGAAACCTACGGTAAAGGTAAAAACTTTAAACTTTTGTCTTCTTCAAGGCTCGAACCCGAGTTGTTAAATATGTCAAAGGTGCTATGTTGCCAGTAGATTACTACCATCGTCGTGTGTTTAAGTAACAAGTTGAATATATATAATCTCTTTGGAACTCTCTGTAAAATTTTTAACAAAAGTTTATATCCAATGATGTAACAGTTTATAGTCAATGATTTAACAATGTTTTTAACAAAGGGTTTTCGACGATTAAATAGTTTAAATATAAAAAATGTATTATGTAATTACATATGATGATGTACATAAATAAAATTTAAAGTTATCTATAACATCATTTAGAAATATATAAAATCCTTGGGATAGAGATTTAAAAGTTATATTCTGTAAAGAATATTCAAACAATGCTTATTATTTATCTTTATAAACATTTTGAAACACTAAATTATAAAGATTTTAAAACATTTATGATTTCCCAACCCGGGTTCGAGCCTGGAAGAAGGCAAAAGTTTATCGTTTTTACCTTTTCCATGGGTTTCCCGTCAGTAATTACCTACGGGACTTTGGTGCCTGTTGATTTCCCGTCGTAAATTACCAACGAGAAACCTACGGTAAAGGTAAAAACTTTAAACTTTTGTCTTCTTCAAAGCTCGAACCCGGGTTGTGAAATATATCACGGGTGCCAATTTCCAGCACACTACCACCATCATCGTGTGTTTAAGTAACATGTTTTATATATATACGCTCTTTCGAACTCTCTCTAAATTTTTTCACAAAAGTTTATACTCAATGATGTAACAGTTTATAGTCAATGATTTAACAATGTTTTTAACTAAAGATTTTAGACGATTAAATAGTTTAAATATAAACAATGTATGTTGTAATTATATATGGTGATATATATAAATAAAATTTAAAGTTATCTATAACATTATTTAGAAATATATAAAATCCTTGGGATAGAGATTTAAGAGTTATATTCTGTAAAGAATATTCAAACAATGATTATTATTTATATTTATAAACATTTTGAAACACTAAATTATAAAGATTTTAAAACATTTATGATTTCCCAACCCGGGTTCGAGCCTGGAAGAAGGAAAAAGTTTGAAGTTATACCTTTTCTATAGGTTTCCGGTCAGGAATTACCTACGAAACTTTGTTGCCTGTTGATTTCGGGTCGTAAATTACCAACGGGAAACCTACGGTAAAGGTAAAAACTTTAAACTTTTGTCTTCTTCAAGGCTCGACCCCGAGTTGTTAAATATGTCAAAGGTGCTATGTTGCCAGTAGATTACTACCATCGTCGTGTGTTTAAGTAACATGTTTTATATATATACGCTCTTTCGAACTCTCTCTAAAATTTTTCACAAAAGTTTATACTCAATGATGTAACAGTTTATAGTCAATGATTTAACAATGTTTTTAACTGAAGATTTTAGACGATTAAATAGTTTAAATATAAACAATGTATGTTGTAATTATATATGGTGATATATATAAATAAAATTTAAAGTTATCTATAACATTATTTAGAAATATATAAAATCCTTGGGATAGAGATTTAAGAGTTATATTCTGTAAAGAATATTCAAACAATGATTATTATTTATATTTATAAACATTTTGAAACACTAAATTATAAAGATTTTAAAACATTTATGATTTCCCAACCCGGGTTCGAGCCTGGAAGAAGGAAAAAGTTTGAAGTTATACCTTTTCTATAGGTTTCCGGTTAGGAATTACCTACGAAACTTTGTTGCCTGTTGATTTCGGGTCGTAAATTACCAACGGGAAACCTACGGTAAAGGTAAAAACTTTAAACTTTTGTCTTCTTCAAAGCTCGAACCCGAGTTGTTAAATATGTCAAAGGTGCTATGTTGCCAGTAGATTACTACCATCGTCGTGTGTTTAAGTAACAAGTTGAATATATATAATCTCTTTGGAACTCTCTGTAAAATTTTTAACAAAAGTTTATATCCAATGATGTAACAGTTTATAGTCAATGATTTAACAATGTTTTTAACAAAGGGTTTTCGACGATTAAATAGTTTAAATATAAAAAATGTATTATGTAATTACATATGATGATGTACATAAATAAAATTTAAAGTTATCTTTAACATCATTTAGAAATATATAAAATCCTTGGGATAGAGATTTAAAAGTTATATTCTGTAAAGAATATTCAAACAATGCTTATTATTTATCTTTATAAACATTTTGAAACACTAAATTATAAAGATTTTAAAACATTTATGATTTCCCAACCCGGGTTCGAGCCTGGAAGAAGGCAAAAGTTTATCGTTTTTACCTTTTCCATGGGTTTCCCGTCAGTAATTACCTACGGGACTTTGGTGCCTGTTGATTTCCCGTCGTAAATTACCAACGAGAAACCTACGGTAAAGGTAAAAACTTTAAACTTTTGTCTTCTTCAAAGCTCGAACCCGGGTTGTGAAATATATCACGGGTGCCAATTTCCAGCACACTACCACCATCATCGTGTGTTTAAGTAACATGTTTTATATATATACGCTCTTTCGAACTCTCTCTAAAATTTTTCACAAAAGTTTATACTCAATGATGTAACAGTTTATAGTCAATGATTTAACAATGTTTTTAACTGAAGATTTTAGACGATTAAATAGTTTAAATATAAACAATGTATGTTGTAATTATATATGGTGATATATATAAATAAAATTTAAAGTTATCTATAACATTATTTAGAAATATATAAAATCCTTGGGATAGAGATTTAAGAGTTATATTCTGTAAAGAATATTCAAACAATGATTATTATTTATATTTATAAACATTTTGAAACACTAAATTATAAAGATTTTAAAACATTTATGATTTCCCAACACGGGTTCGAGCCTGGAAGAAGGAAAAAGTTTGAAGTTATACCTTTTCTATAGGTTTCCGGTCAGGAATTACCTACGAAACTTTGTTGCCTGTTGATTTCGGGTCGTAAATTACCAACGGGAAACCTACGGTAAAGGTAAAAACTTTAAACTTTTGTCTTCTTCAAGGCTCGAACCCGAGTTGTTAAATATGTCAAAGGTGCTATGTTGCCAGTAGATTACTACCATCGTCGTGTGTTTAAGTAACAAGTTGAATATATATAATCTCTTTGGAACTCTCTGTAAAATTTTTAACAAAAGTTTATATCCAATGATGTAACAGTTTATAGTCAATGATTTAACAATGTTTTTAACAAAGGGTTTTCGACGATTAAATAGTTTAAATATAAAAAATGTATTATGTAATTACATATGATGATGTACATAAATAAAATTTAAAGTTATCTATAACATCATTTAGAAATATATAAAATCCTTGGGATAGAGATTTAAAAGTTATATTCTGTAAAGAATATTCAAACAATGCTTATTATTTATCTTTATAAACATTTTGAAACACTAAATTATAAAGATTTTAAAACATTTATGATTTCCCAACCCGGGTTCGAGCCTGGAAGAAGGCAAAAGTTTATCGTTTTTACCTTTTCCATGGGTTTCCCGTCAGTAATTACCTACAGGACTTTGGTGCCTGTTGATTTCCCGTCGTAAATTACCAACGAGAAACCTACGGTAAAGGTAAAAACTTTAAACTTTTGTCTTCTTCAAAGCTCGAACCCGGGTTGTGAAATATATCACGGGTGCCAATTTCCAGCACACTACCACCATCATCGTGTGTTTAAGTAACATGTTTTATATATATACGCTCTTTCGAACTCTCTCTAAAATTTTTCACAAAAGTTTATACTCAATGATGTAACAGTTTATAGTCAATGATTTAACAATGTTTTTAACTGAAGATTTTAGACGATTAAATAGTTTAAATATAAACAATGTATGTTGTAATTATATATGGTGATATATATAAATAAAATTTAAAGTTATCTATAACATTATTTAGAAATATATAAAATCCTTGGGATAGAGATTTAAGAGTTATATTCTGTAAAGAATATTCAAACAATGATTATTATTTATATTTATAAACATTTTGAAACACTAAATTATAAAGATTTTAAAACATTTATGATTTCCCAACACGGGTTCGAGCCTGGAAGAAGGAAAAAGTTTGAAGTTATACCTTTTCTATAGGTTTCCGGTCAGGAATTACCTACGAAACTTTGTTGCCTGTTGATTTCGGGTCGTAAATTACCAACGGGAAACCTACGGTAAAGGTAAAAACTTTAAACTTTTGTCTTCTTCAAGGCTCGAACCCGAGTTGTTAAATATGTCAAAGGTGCTATGTTGCCAGTAGATTACTACCATCGTCGTGTGTTTAAGTAACAAGTTGAATATATATAATCTCTTTGGAACTCTCTGTAAAATTTTTAACAAAAGTTTATATCCAATGATGTAACAGTTTATAGTCAATGATTTAACAATGTTTTTAACAAAGGGTTTTCGACGATTAAATAGTTTAAATATAAAAAATGTATTATGTAATTACATATGATGATGTACATAAATAAAATTTAAAGTTATCTATAACATCATTTAGAAATATATAAAATCCTTGGGATAGAGATTTAAAAGTTATATTCTGTAAAGAATATTCAAACAATGCTTATTATTTATCTTTATAAACATTTTGAAACACTAAATTATAAAGATTTTAAAACATTTATGATTTCCCAACCCGGGTTCGAGCCTGGAAGAAGGCAAAAGTTTATCGTTTTTACCTTTTCCATGGGTTTCCCGTCAGTAATTACCTACGGGACTTTGGTGCCTGTTGATTTCCCGTCGTAAATTACCAACGAGAAACCTACGGTAAAGGTAAAAACTTTAAACTTTTGTCTTCTTCAAAGCTCGAACCCGGGTTGTGAAATATATCACGGGTGCCAATTTCCAGCACACTACCACCATCATCGTGTGTTTAAGTAACATGTTTTATATATATACGCTCTTTCGAACTCTCTCTAAAATTTTTCACAAAAGTTTATACTCAATGATGTAACAGTTTATAGTCAATGATTTAACAATGTTTTTAACTGAAGATTTTAGACGATTAAATAGTTTAAATATAAACAATGTATGTTGTAATTATATATGGTGATATATATAAATAAAATTTAAAGTTATCTATAACATTATTTAGAAATATATAAAATCCTTGGGATAGAGATTTAAGAGTTATATTCTGTAAAGAATATTCAAACAATGATTATTATTTATATTTATAAACATTTTGAAACACTAAATTATAAAGATTTTAAAACATTTATGATTTCCCAACCCGGGTTCGAGCCTGGAAGAAGGAAAAAGTTTGAAGTTATACCTTTTCTATAGGTTTCCGGTCAGGAATTACCTACGAAACTTTGTTGCCTGTTGATTTCGGGTCGTAAATTACCAACGGGAAACCTACGGTAAAGGTAAAAACTTTAAACTTTTGTCTTCTTCAAGGCTCGAACCCGAGTTGTTAAATATGTCAAAGGTGCTATGTTGCCAGTAGATTACTACCATCGTCGTGTGTTTAAGTAACATGTTTTATATATATACGCTCTTCCGACCTCTCTCTAAAATTTTTCACAAAAGTTTATACTCAATGATGTAACAGTTTATAGTCAATGATTTAACAATGTTTTTAACTGAAGATTTTAGACGATTAAATAGTTTAAATATAAACAACGTATGTTGTAATTATATATGGTGATATATATAAATAAAATTTAAAGTTATCTATAACATCATTTAGAAATATATAAAATCCTTGGGATAGAGATTTAAGAGTTATATCCTGTAAAGAATATTCAAACAATGATTATTATTTATATTTATAAACATTTTGAAACACTAAATTATAAAGATTTTAAAACATTTATGATTTCCCAACCCGGGTTCGAGCCTGGAAGAAGGAAAAAGTTTGAAGTTATACCTTTTCTATAGGTTTCCCGTCAGGAATTACCTACGAAACTTTGTTGCCTGTTGATTTCGGGTCATAAATTACCAACGGGAAACCTACGGTAAAGGTAAAAACTTTAAGCTTTTGTCTTCTTCAAGGCTCGAACCCGAGTTGTTAAATATGTCAAAGGTGCTATGTTGCCAGTAGATTATTACCATCGTCGTGTGTTTAAGTAACAAGTTGAATATATATAATCTCTTTGGAACTCTCTGTAAAATTTTTAACAAAAGTTTATACACAATGATGTAACAGTTAATAGTAAATGATTTAACAATGTTTTTAACAAAGGGTTTTAGACGATTAAATAGTTTAAATATAAAAAATGTATTATGTAATTACATATGATGATGTACATAAATAAAATTTAAAGTTATCTATAACATCATTTACAAATATATAAAATCCTTGGGATAGAGATTTAAAAGTTATATTCTGTAAAGAATATTCAAACAATGCTTATTATTTATCTTTATAAACATTTTGAAACACTAAATTATAAAGATTTTAAAACATTTATGATTTCCCAACCCGGGTTCGAGCCTGGAAGAAGGCAAAAGTTTATCGTTTTTACCTTTTCCATGGGTTTCCCGTCAGTAATTACCTACGGGACTTTGGTGCCTGTTGATTTCCCGTCGTAAATGACCAACGAGAAACCTATGGTAAAGGTAAAAACTTTAAACTTTTGTCTTCTTCAAAGCTCCAACCCGGGTTGTGAAATATATCACGGGTGCCAATTTCCAGCACACTACCACCATCATCGTGTGTTTAAGTAACATGTTTTATATATATACGCTCTTTCGAACTCTCTCTAAAATTTTTCACAAAAGTTTATACTCAATGATGTAACAGTTTATAGTCAATGATTTAACAATGTTTTTAACTGAAGATTTTAGACGATTAAATAGTTTAAATATAAACAATGTATGTTGTAATTATATATGGTGATATATATAAATAAAATTTAAAGTTATCTATAACATTATTTAGAAATATATAAAATCCTTGGGATAGAGATTTAAGAGTTATATTCTGTAAAGAATATTCAAACAATGATTATTATTTATATTTATAAACATTTTGAAACACTAAATTATAAAGATTTTAAAACATTTATGATTTCCCAACCCGGGTTCGAGCCTGGAAGAAGGAAAAAGTTTGAAGTTATACCTTTTCTATAGGTTTCCGGTCAGGAATTACCTACGAAACTTTGTTGCCTGTTGATTTCGGGTCGTAAATTACCAACGGGAAACCTACGGTAAAGGTAAAAACTTTAAACTTTTGTCTTCTTCAAGGCTCGAACCCGAGTTGTTAAATATGTCAAAGGTGCTATGTTGCCAGTAGATTACTACCATCGTCGTGTGTTTAAGTAACATGTTTTATATATATACGCTCTTCCGACCTCTCTCTAAAATTTTTCACAAAAATTTATACTCAATGATGTAACAGTTTATAGTCAATGATTTAACAATGTTTTTAACTGAAGATTTTAGACGATTAAATAGTTTAAATATAAACAATGTATGTTGTAATTATATATGGTGATATATATAAATAAAATTTAAAGTTATCTATATCATCATTTAGAAATATATAAAATCCTTGGGATAGAGATTTAAGAGTTATATCCTGTAAAGAATATTCAAACAATGATTATTATTTATATTTATAAACATTTTGAAACACTAAATTATAAAGATTTTAAAACATTTATGATTTCCCAACCCGGGTTCGAGCCTGGAAGAAGGAAAAAGTTTGAAGTTATACCTTTTCTATAGGTTTCCCGTCAGGAATTACCTACGAAACTTTGTTGCCTGTTGATTTCGGGTAATAAATTACCAACGGGAAACCTACGGTAAAGGTAAAAACTTTAAGCTTTTGTCTTCTTCAAGGCTCGAACCCGAGTTGTTAAATATGTCAAAGGTGCTATGTTGCCAGTAGATTATTACCATCGTCGTGTGTTTAAGTAACAAGTTGAATATATATAATCTCTTTGGAACTCTCTGTAAAATTTTTAACAAAAGTTTATACACAATGATGTAACAGTTAATAGTAAATGATTTAACAATGTTTTTAACAAAGGGTTTTAGACGATTAAATAGTTTAAATATAAAAAATGTATTATGTAATTACATATGATGATGTACATAAATAAAATTTAAAGTTATCTATAACATCATTTACAAATATATAAAATCCTTGGGATAGAGATTTAAAAGTTATATTCTGTAAAGAATATTCAAACAATGCTTATTATTTATCTTTATAAACATTTTGAAACACTAAATTATAAAGATTTTAAAACATTTATGATTTCCCAACCCGGGTTCGAGCCTGGAAGAAGGCAAAAGTTTATCGTTTTTACCTTTTCCATGGGTTTCCCGTCAGTAATTACCTACGGGACTTTGGTGCCTGTTGATTTCCCGTCGTAAATGACCAACGAGAAACCTACGGTAAAGGTAAAAACTTTAAACTTTTGTCTTCTTCAAAGCTCCAACCCGGGTTGTGAAATATATCACGGGTGCCAATTTCCAGCACACTACCACCATCATCGTGTGTTTAAGTAACATGTTTTATATATATACGCTCTTTCGAACTCTCTCTAAAATTTTTCACAAAATTTTATACTCAATGATGTAACAGTTTATAGTCAATGATTTAACAATGTTTTTAACTGAAGATTTTAGACGATTAAATAGTTTAAATATAAAAAATGTATGTTGTAATTATATATGGTGATATATATAAATAAAATTTAAAGTTATCTATAACATAATTTAGAAATATATAAAATCCTTGGGATAGAGATTTAAGAGTTATATTCTGTAAAGAATATTCAAACAATGATTATTATTTATATTTATAAACATTTTGAAACACTAAATTATAAAGATTTTAAAACATTTATGATTTCCCAACCCGGGTTCGAGCCTGAAAGAAGGAAAAAGTTTGAAGTTATACCTTTTCTATAGGTTTCCCGTCAGGAATTACCTACGAAACTTTGTTGCCTGTTGATTTCGGGTCGTAAATTACCAACGGGAAACCTACGGTAAAGGTAAAAACTTTAAACTTTTGTCTTCTTCAAGGCTCGAACCCGAGTTGTTAAATATGTCAAAGGTGCTATGTTGCCAGTAGATTACTACCATCGTCGTGTGTTTAAGTAACATGTTTTATATATATACGCTCTTCCGACCTCTCTCTAAAATTTTTCACAAAAGTTTATACTCAATGATGTAACAGTTTATAGTCAATGATTTAACAATGTTTTTAACTGAAGATTTTAGACGATTAAATAGTTTAAATATAAACAATGTATGTTGTAATTATATATGGTGATATATATAAATAAAATTTAAAGTTATCTATAACATCATTTAGAAATATATAAAATCCTTGGGATAGAGATTTAAGAGTTATATTCTGTAAAGAATATTCAAACAATGATTATTATTTATATTTATAAACATTTTGAAACACTAAATTATAAAGATTTTAAAACATTTATGATTTCCCAACCCGGGTTCGAGCCCGGAAGAAGGAAAAAGTTTGAAGTTATACCTTTTCTATAGGTTTCCCGTCAGGAATTACCTACGAAACTTTGTTGCCTGTTGATTTCGGGTCATAAATTACCAACGGGAAACCTACGGTAAAGGTAAAAACTTTAAGCTTTTGTCTTCTTCAAGGCTCGAACCCGAGTTGTTAAATATGTCAAAGGTGCTATGTTGCCAGTAGATTATTACCATCGTCGTGTGTTTAAGTAACAAGTTGAATATATATAATATCTTCGGAACTCTCTGTAAAATTTTTAACAAAAGTTTATGCACAATGATGTAACAGTTAATAGTAAATGATTTAACAATGTTTTTAACAAAGGGTTTTAGACGATTAAATAGTTTAAATATAAAAAATGTATTTTGTAATTACATATGATGATGTACATAAATAAAATTTAAAGTTATCTATAACATCATTTACAAATATATAAAATCCTTGGGATAGAGATTTAAAAGTTATATTCTGTAAAGAATATTCAAACAATGCTTATTATTTATCTTTATAAACATTTTGAAACACTAAATTATAAAGATTTTAAAACATTTATGATTTCCCAACCCGGGTTCGAGCCTGGAAGAAGGCAAAAGTTTATCGTTTTTACCTTTTCCATGGGTTTCCCGTCAGTAATTACCTACGGGACTTTGGTGCCTGTTGATTTCCCGTCGTAAATTACCAACGAGAAACCTACGGTAAAGGTAAAAACTTTAAACTTTTGTCTTCTTCAAAGCTCGAACCCGGGTTGTGAAATATATCACGGGTGCCAATTTCCAGCACACTACCACCATCATCGTGTGTTTAAGTAACATGTTTTATATATATACGCTCTTTCGAACTCTCTCTAAAATTTTTCACAAAAGTTTATACTCAATGATGTAACAGTTTATAGTCAATGATTTAACAATGTTTTTAATTGAAGATTTTAGACGATTAAATAGTTTAAATATAAACAATGTATGTTTTAATTATATATGGTGATATATATAAATAAAATTTAAAGTTATCTATAACATAATTTAGAAATATATAAAATCCTTGGGATAGAGATTTAACAGTTATATTCTGTAAAGAATATTCAAACAATGATTATTATTTATATTTATAAACATTTTGAAACACTAAATTATAAAGATTTTAAAACATTTATGATTTCCCAACCCGGGTTCGAGCCTGGAAGAAGGAAAAAGTTTGAAGTTATACCTTTTCTTTAGGTTTCCCGTCAGGAATTACCTACGAAACTTCGTTGCCTGTTGATTTCGGGTCGTAAATTACCAACGGGAAACCTACAGTAAAGGTAAAAACTTTAAGCTTTTGTCTTCTTCAAGGCTCGAACCCGAGTTGTTAAATATGTCAAAGGTGCTATGTTGCCAGTAGATTATTACCATCGTCGTGTGTTTAAGTAACAAGTTGAATATATATAGTCTCTTTGGAACTCTCTGTAAAATTTTTAACAAAAGTTTATACACAATGATGTAACAGTTAATAGTAAATGATTTAACAATGTTTTTAACAAAGGGTTTTAGACGATTAAATAGTTTAAATATAAAAAATGTATGTTGTAATTACATATGATTATGTACATAAATAAAATTTAAAGTTATCTATAACATCATTTAGAAATATATAAAATCCTTGGGATAGAGATTTAAAAGTTATATTCTGTAAAGAATATTCAAACAATGATTATTATTTATATTTATAAATATTTTGAAACATTAAATTATAAAGATTTTAAAACATTTATGATTTCCCAACCCAGTTTCGAGCCTGGAAGAAGGAAAAAGTTTGAAGTTATACCTTTTCTATAGGTTTCGCGTCAGGAATTACCTACGAAACTTCGTTGCCTGTTGATTTCGGGTCGTAAATTACCAACGGGAAACCTACGGTAAAGGTAAAAACTTTAAACTTTTGTCTTCTTCAAGGCTCGAACCCGAGTTGTTAAATATGTCAAAGGTGCTATGTTGCCAGTAGATTACTACCATCGTCGTGTGTTTAAGTAACAAGTTGAATATATATAATCTCTTTGGAACTCTCTGTAAAATTTTTAACAAAAGTTTATACCCAATGATGTAACAGTTTATAGTCAATGATTTAACAATGTTTTTAACAAAGGGTTTTCGACGATTAAATAGTTTAAATATAAAAAATGTATTATGTAATTACATATGATGATGTACATAAATAAAATTTAAAGTTATCTATAACATCATTTAGAAATATATAAAATCCTTGGGATAGAGATTTAAAAGTTATATTCTGTAAAGAATATTCAAACAATGCTTATTATTTATCTTTATAAACATTTTGAAACACTAAATTATAAAGATTTTAAAACATTTATGAATTCCCAACCCGGGTTCGAGCCTGAAAGAAGGCAGAAGTTTATCGTTTTTACCTTTTCCATGGGTTTCCCGTCAGTAATTACCTATGGGACTTTGGTGCCTGTTGATTTCCCGTCGTAAATTACCAACGAGAAACCTACGGTAAAGGTAAAAACTTTAAACTTTTGTCTTCTTCAAAGCTCGAACCCGGGTTGTGAAATATATCACGGGTGCCAATTTCCAGCACACTACCACCATCATCGTGTGTTTAAGTAACATGTTTTATATATATACGCTCTTTCGAACTCTCTCTAAAATTTTTCACAAAAGTTTATACTCAATGATGTAACAGTTTATAGTCAATGATTTAACAATGTTTTTAACTGAAGATTTTAGACGATTAAATAGTTTAAATATAAACAATGTATGTTGTAATTATATATGGTGATATATATAAATAAAATTTAAAGTTATCTATAACATTATTTAGAAATATATAAAATCCTTGGGATAGAGATTTAAGAGTTATATTCTGTAAAGAATATTCAAACAATGATTATTATTTA
Source organism: Cardamine chenopodiifolia (assembly GCA_963922655.1). Taxonomy (NCBI): domain Eukaryota; kingdom Viridiplantae; phylum Streptophyta; class Magnoliopsida; order Brassicales; family Brassicaceae; genus Cardamine; species Cardamine chenopodiifolia. Next base: position 4,942,692 of record OZ000463.1, read on the forward strand.
TATTTATAAACATTTTGAAACACTAAATTATAAAGATTTTAAAACATTTATGATTTCCCAACCCGGGTTCGAGCCTGGAAGAAGGAAAAAGTTTGAAGTTATACCTTTTCTATAGGTTTCCGGTCAGGAATTACCTACGAAACTTTGTTGCCTGTTGATTTCGGGTCGTAAATTACCAACGGGAAACCTACGGTAAAGGTAAAAACTTTAAACTTTTGTCTTCTTCAAGGCTCGAACCCGAGTTGTTAAATATGTCAAAGGTGCTATGTTGCCAGTAGATTACTACCATCGTCGTGTGTTTAAGTAACATGTTTTATATATATACGCTCTTCCGACCTCTCTCTAAAATTTTTCACAAAAGTTTATACTCAATGATGTAACAGTTTATAGTCAATGATTTAACAATGTTTTTAACTGAAGATTTTAGACGATTAAATAGTTTAAATATAAACAATGTATGTTGTAATTATATATGGTGATATATATAAATAAAATTTAAAGTTATCTATAACATCATTTAGAAATATATAAAATCCTTGGGATAGAGATTTAAGAGTTATATTCTGTAAAGAATATTCAAACAATGATTATTATTTATATTTATAAACATTTTGAAACACTAAATTATAAAGATTTTAAAACATTTATGATTTCCCAACCCGGGTTCGAGCCTGGAAGAAGGAAAAAGTTTGAAGTTATACCTTTTCTATAGGTTTCCCGTCAGGAATTACCTACGAAACTTTGTTGCCTGTTGATTTCGGGTCATAAATTACCAACGGGAAACCTACGGTAAAGGTAAAAACTTTAAGCTTTTGTCTTCTTCAAGGCTCGAACCCGAGTTGTTAAATATGTCAAAGGTGCTATGTTGCCTGTAGATTATTACCATCGTCGTGTGTTTAAGTAACAAGTTGAATATATATAATCTCTTTGGAACTCTCTGTAAAATTTTTAACAAAAGTTTATACACAATGATGTAACAGTTAATAGTAAATGATTTAACAATGTTTTTAACAAAGGGTTTTAGACGATTAAATAGTTTAAATATAAAAAATGTATTATGTAATTACATATGATGATGTACATAAATAAAATTTAAAGTTATCTATAACATCATTTACAAATATATAAAATCCTTGGGATAGAGATTTAAAAGTTATATTCTGTAAAGAATATTCAAACAATGCTTATTATTTATCTTTATAAACATTTTGAAACACTAAATTATAAAGATTTTAAAACATTTATGATTTCCCAACCCGGGTTCGAGCCTGGAAGAAGGCAAAAGTTTATCGTTTTTACCTTTTCCATGGGTTTCCCGTCAGTAATTACCTACGGGACTTTGGTGCCTGTTGATTTCCCGTCGTAAATGACCAACGAGAAACCTACGGTAAAGGTAAAAACTTTAAACTTTTGTCTTCTTCAAAGCTCGAACCCGGGTTGTGAAATATATCACGGGTGCCAATTTCCAGCACACTACCACCATCATCGTGTGTTTAAGTAACATGTTTTATATATATACGCTCTTTCGAACTCTCTCTAAAATTTTTCACAAAAGTTTATACTCAATGATGTAACAGTTTATAGTCAATGATTTAACAATGTTTTTAACTGAAGATTTTAGACGATTAAATAGTTTAAATATAAACAATGTATGTTGTAATTATATATGGTGATATATATAAATAAAATTTAAAGTTATCTATAACATAATTTAGAAATATATAAAATCCTTGGGATAGAGATTTAAGAGTTATATTCTGTAAAGAATATTCAAACAATGATTATTATTTATATTTATAAACATTTTGAAACACTAAATTATAAAGATTTTAAAACATTTATGATTTCCCAACCCGGGTTCGAGCCTGAAAGAAGGAAAAAGTTTGAAGTTATACCTTTTCTATAGGTTTCCCGTCAGGAATTACCTACGAAACTTTGTTGCCTGTTGATTTCGGGTCGTAAATTACCAACGGGAAACCTACGGTAAAGGTAAAAACTTTAAACTTTTGTCTTCTTCAAGGCTCGAACCCGAGTTGCTAAATATGTCAAAGGTGCTATGTTGCCAGTAGATTACTACCATCGTCGTGTGTTTAAGTAACATGTTTTATATATATACGCTCTTCCGACCTCTCTCTAAAATTTTTCACAAAAGTTTATACTCAATGATGTAACAGTTTATAGTCAATGATTTAACAATGTTTTTAACTGAAGATTTTAGACGATTAAATAGTTTAAATATAAACAATGTATGTTGTAATTATATATGGTGATATATATAAATAAAATTTAAAGTTATCTATAACATCATTTAGATATATATAAAATCCTTGGGATAGAGATTTAAGAGTTATATTCTGTAAAGAATATTCAAACAATGATTATTATTTATATTTATAAACATTTTGAAACACTAAATTATAAAGATTTTAAAACATTTATGATTTCCCAACCCGGGTTCGAGCCTGGAAGAAGGAAAAAGTTTGAAGTTATACCTTTTCTATAGGTTTCCCGTCAGGAATTACCTACGAAACTTTGTTGCCTGTTGATTTCGGGTCATAAATTACCAACGGGAAACCTACGGTAAAGGTAAAAACTTTAAGATTTTGTCTTCTTCAAGGCTCGAACCCGAGTTGTTAAATATGTCAAAGGTGCTATGTTGCCAGTAGATTATTACCATCGTCGTGTGTTTAAGTAACAAGTTGAATATATATAATCTCTTTGGAACTCTCTGTAAAATTTTTAACAAAAGTTTATGCACAATGATGTAACAGTTAATAGTAAATGATTTAACAATGTTTTTAACAAAGGGTTTTAGACGATTAAATAGTTTAAATATAAAAAATTTATTATGTAATTACATATGATGATGTACATAAATAAAATTTAAAGTTATCTATAACATCATTTACAAATATATAAAATCCTTGGGATAGAGATTTAAAAGTTATATTCTGTAAAGAATATTCAAACAATGCTTATTATTTATCTTTATAAACATTTTGAAACACTAAATTATAAAGATTTTAAAACATTTATGATTTCCCAACCCGGGTTCGAGCCTGGAAGAAGGCAAAAGTTTATCGTTTTTACCTTTTCCATGGGTTTCCCGTCAGTAATTACCTACGGGACTTTGGTGCCTGTTGATTTCCCGTCGTAAATTACCAACGAGAAACCTACGGTAAAGGTAAAAACTTTAAACTTTTGTCTTCTTCAAAGCTCGAACCCGGGTTGTGAAATATATCACGGGTGCCAATTTCCAGCACACTACCACCATCATCGTGTGTTTAAGTAACATGTTTTATATATATACGCTCTTTCGAACTCTCTCTAAAATTTTTCACAAAAGTTTATACTCAATGATGTAACAGTTTATAGTCAATGATTTAACAATGTTTTTAACTGAAGATTTTAGACGATTAAATAGTTTAAATATAAACAATGTATGTTGTAATTATATATGGTGATATATATAAATAAAATTTAAAGTTATCTATAACATAATTTAGAAATATATAAAATCCTTGGGATAGAGATTTAAGAGTTATATTCTGTAAAGAATATTCAAACAATGATTATTATTTATATTTATAAACATTTTGAAACACTAAATTATAAAGATTTTAAAACATTTATGATTTCCCAACCCGGGTTCGAGCCTGGAAGAAGGAAAAAGTTTGAAGTTATACCTTTTCTATAGGTTTCCCGTCAGGAATTACCTACGAAACTTCGTTGCCTGTTGATTTCGGGTCGTAAATTACCAACGGGAAACCTACGGTAAAGGTAAAAACTTTAAGCTTTTGTCTTCTTCAAGGCTCGAACCCGAGTTGTTAAATATGTCAAAGGTGCTATGTTGCCAGTAGATTATTACCATCGTCGTGTGTTTAAGTAACAAGTTGAATATATATAGTCTCTTTGGAACTCTCTGTTAAATTTTTAACAAAAGTTTATACACAATGATGTAACAGTTAATAGTAAATGATTTAACAATGTTTTTAACAAAGGGTTTTAGACGATTAAATAGTTTAAATATAAAAAATGTATGTTGTAATTACATATGATGATGTACATAAATAAAATTTAAAGTTATCTATAACATCATTTAGAAATATATAAAATCCTTGGGATAGAGATTTAAAAGTTATATTCTGTAAAGAATATTCAAACAATGCTTATTATTTATCTTTATAAACATTTTGAAACACTAAATTATAAAGATTTTAAAACATTTATGATTTCCCAACCCAGTTTCGAGCCTGGAAGAAGGAAAAAGTTTGAAGTTATACCTTTTCTATAGGTTTCGCGTCAGGAATTACCTACGAAACTTTGGTGCCTGTTGATTTCCCGTCGTAAGTTACCAACGAGAAACCTACGGTAAAGGTAAAAACTTTAAACTTTTGTCTTCTTCAAAGCTCGAACCCGGGTTGTGAAATATATCACGGGTGCCAATTTCCAGCACACTACCACCATCATCGTGTGTTTAAGTAACATGTTTTATATATATACGCTCTTTCGAACTCTCTCTAAAATTTTTCACAAAAGTTTATACTCAATGATGTAACAGTTTATAGTCAATGATTTAACAAAGTTTTTAATCGAAGATTTTAGACGATTAAATAGTTTAATTATAAACAATGTATGTTGTAATTATATATGGTGATATATATAAATAAAATTTAAAGTTATCTATAACATCATTTAGAAATATATAAAATCCTTGGGATAGAGATTTAAGAGTTATATTCTGTAAAGAATATTCAAACAATGATTATTATTTATATTTATAAACATTTTGAAACACTAAATTATAAGGATTTTAAAACATTTATGATTTTCCAACCCGGGTTCGAGCCTGAAAGAAGGAAAAAGTTTGAAGTTATACCTTTTCTATAGGTTTCCCGTCAGGAATTACCTACGAAACTTTGTTGCCTGTTGATTTCGGGTCGTAAATTACCAACGGGAAACCTACGGTAAAGGTAAAAACTTTAAACTTTTGTCTTCTTCAAGGCTCGAACCCGAGTTGTTAAATATGTCAAAGGTGCTATGTTGCCAGTAGATTACTACCATCGTCGTGTGTTTAAGTAACATGTTTTATATATATACGCTCTTCCGACCTCTCTCTAAAATTTTTCACAAAAGTTTATACTCAATGATGTAACAGTTTATAGTCAATGATTTAACAATGTTTTTATCTGAAGATTTTAGACGATTAAATAGTTTAAATATAAACAATGTATGTTGTAATTATATATGGTGATATATATAAATAAAATTTAAATTTATCTATAACATCATTTAGAAATATATAAAATCCTTGGGATAGAGATTTAAAAGTTATATTCTGTAAAGAATATTCAAACAATGCTTATTATTTATCTTTATAAACATTTTGAAACACTAAATTATAAAGATTTTAAAACATTTATGATTTCCCAACCCGGTTTCGCGCCTAGAAGAAGGCAAAAGTTTGAAGTCATACCTTTTCTATAGGTTTCCCGTCAGGAATTACCTACGAAACTTTGTTGCCTGTTGATTTCGGGTCATAAATTACCAACGGGAAACCTACGGTAAAGGTAAAAACTTTAAACTTTTGTCTTCTTCAAGGCTCGAACCCGAGTTGTTAAATATTTCAAAGGTGCTATGTTGCCAGTAGATTACTACCATCGTCGTGTGTTTAAGTAACAAGTTGAATATATATAATCTCTTTGGAACTCTCTGTATAATTTTTAACAAAAGTTTATACCCAATGATGTAACAGTTTATAGTCAATGATTTAACAATGTTTTTAACAAAGGGTTTTAGACGATTAAATAGTTTAAATATAAAAAATGTATTATGTAATTACATATGATGATGTACATAAATAAAATTTAAAGTTATCTATAACATCATTTAGAAATAAATAAAATCCTTGGGATAGAGATTTAAAAGTTATATTCTGTAAAGAATATTCAAACAATGCTTATTATTTATCTTTATAAACATTTTGAAACACTAGTTTATAAAGATTTTAAAACATTTATGATTTCCCAACCCGGGTTCGAGCCTGGAAGAAGGCAAAAGTTTATCGTTTTTACCTTTTCCATGGGTTTCCCGTCAGTAATTACCTACGGGACTTTGGTGCCTGTTGATTTCCCGTCGTAAATTACCAACGAGAAACCTACGGTAAAGGTAAAAACTTTAAACTTTTGTCTTCTTCAAAGCTCGAACCCGGGTTGTGAAATATATCACGGGTGCCAATTTCCAGCACACTACCACCATCATCGTGTGTTTAAGTAACATGTTTTATATATATACGCTCTTTCGAACTCTCTCTAAAATTTTTCACAAAAGTTTATACTCAATGATGTAACAGTTTATAGTCAATGATTTAACAAAGTTTTTAATCGAAGATTTTAGACGATTAAATAGTTTAATTATAAACAATGTATGTTGTAATTATATATGGTGATATATATAAATAAAATTTAAAGTTATCTATAACATCATTTAGAAATATATAAAATCCTTGGGATAGAGATTTAAGAGTTATATTCTGTAAAGAATATTCAAACAATGATTATTATTCATATTTATAAACATTTTGAAACACTAAATTATAAGGATTTTAAAACATTTATGATTTCCCAACCCGGGTTCGAGCCTAGAAGAAGGCAAAAGTTTGAAGTTATACCTTTTCTATAGGTTTCCCGTCAGGAATTACCTACGAAACTTTGTTGCCTGTTGATTTCGGGTCGTAAATTACCAACGGGAAACCTACGGTAAAGGTAAAAACTTTAAACTTTTGTCTTCTTCAAGGCTCGAACCCGAGTTGTTAAATATGTCAAAGGTGCTATGTTGCCAGTAGATTATTACCATCGTCGTGTGTTTAAGTAACAAGTTGAATATATATAATCTCTTTGGAACTCTCTGTAAAATTTTTAACAAAAGTTAATACCCAATGATGTAACAGTTAATAGTCAATGATTTAAAAATGTTTTTAACAAAGGGTTTTAGACGATTAAATAGTTTAAATATAAAAAATGTAGGTTGTAATTACATATGATTATGTACATAAATAAAATTTAAAGTTATCTATAACATCATTTAGAAATATATAAAATCCTTGGGATAGAGATTTAAAAGTTATATTCTGTAAAGAATATTCAAACAATGATTATTATTTATATTTATAAACATTTTGAAACACTAAATTATAAAGATTTTAAAAGATTTATGATTTCCCAACCCGGTTTCGCGCCTAGAAGAAAGCAAAAGTTTGAAGTCATACCTTTTCCATAGGTTTCCCGTCAGGAATTACCTACGAAACTTTGTTGCCTGTTGATTTTGGGTCGTAAATTACCAACGGGAAACCTACGGTAAAGGTAAAAACTTTAAACTTTTGTCTTCTTCAAGGCTCGAACCCGAGTTGTTAAATATGTCAAAGGTGCTATGTTGCCAGTAGATTACTACCATCGTCGTGTGTTTAAGTAACAAGTTGAATATATATAATCTCTTTGGAACTCTCTGTATAATTTTTAACAAAAGTTTATACCCAATGATGTAACAGTTTATAGTCAATGATTTAACAATGTTTTTAACAAAGGGTTTTAGACGATTAAATAGTTTAAATATAAAAAATGTATTATGTAATTACATATGATTATGTACATAAATAAAATTTAAAGTTATCTATAACATCATTTAGAAATATATAAAATCCTTGGGATAGAGATTTAAAAGTTATATTCTGTAAAGAATATTCAAACAATGATTATTATTTATATTTATAAACATTTTGAAACACTAAATTATAAAGATTTTAAAACATTTATGATTTCCCAACCCGGTTTCGCGCCTAGAAGAAGGCAAAAGTTTGAAGTCATACCTTTTCTATAGGTTTCCCGTCAGGAATTACCTACGAAACTTTGTTGCCTGTTGATTTCGGGTCGTAAATTACCAACGGGAAACCTACGGTAAAGGTAAAAACTTTAAACTTTTGTCTTCTTCAAGGCTCGAACCCGAGTTGTTAAATATGTCAAAGGTGCTATGTTGCCAGTAGATTACTACCATCGTCAGGTGTTTATGTAACAAGTTGAATATATATAATCTCTTTGGAACTCTCTGTAAAATTTTTAACAAAAGTTTATACCCAATGATGTAACAGTTTATAGTCAATGATTTAACAATGTTTTTAACAAAGGGTTTTAGACGATTAAATAGTTTAAATATAAAAAATTTATTATGTAATTACATATGATGATGTACATAAATAAAATTTAAAGCTATCTATAACATCATTTAGAAATATATAAAATCCTTGGGATAGAGATTTAAAAGTTATATTCTGTAAAGAATATTCAAACAATGCTTATTATTTATCTTTATAAACATTTTGAAACACTAGTTTATAAAGATTTTAAAACATTTATGATTTCCCAACCCGGGTTCGAGCCTGGAAGAAGGCAAAAGTTTATCGTTTTTACCTTTTCCATGGGTTTCCCGTCAGTAATTACCTACAGGACTTTGGTGCATGTTGATTTCCCGTCGTAAATTACCAACGGGAAACCTACGATAAAGGTAAAAACTTTAACCTTTTGTCTTCTTCAAAGCTCGAACCCGGGTTGTGAAATATATCACGGGTGCCAATTTCCAGCACACTACCACCATCATCGTGTGTTTAAGTAACATGTTTTATATATATACGCTCTTCCGACCTCTCTCTAAAATTTTTCACAAAAGTTTATACTCAATGATGTAACAGTTTATAGTCAATGATTTAACAATGTTTTTAACTGAAGATTTTAGACGATTAAATAGTTTAATTATAAACAATGTATGTTGTAATTATATATGGTGATATATATAAATAAAATTTAAAGTTATCTATAACATCATTTAGAAATATATAAAATCCTTGGGATAGAGATTTAAGAGTTATATTCTGTAAAGAATATTCAAACAATGATTATTATTTATATTTATAAACATTTTGAAACACTAAATTATAAGGATTTTAAAACATTTATGATTTCCCAACCCGGGTTCGAGCCTAGAAGAAGGCAAAAGTTTGAAGTTATACCTTTTCTATAGGTTTCCCGTCAGGAATTACCTACGAAACTTTGTTGCCTGTTGATTTCGGGTCGTAAATTACCAACGGGAAACCTACGGTAAAGGTAAAAACTTTAAACTTTTGTCTTCTTCAAGGCTCGAACCCGAGTTGTTAAATATGTCAAAGGTGCTATGTTGCCAGTAGATTATTACCATCGTCGTGTGTTTAAGTAACAAGTTGAATATATATAATCTCTTTGGAACTCTCTGTAAAATTTTTAACAAAAGTTAATACCCAATGATGTAACAGTTAATAGTCAATGATTTAAAAATGTTTTTAACAAAGGGTTTTAGACGATTAAATAGTTTAAATATAAAAAATGTAGGTTGTAATTACATATGATTATGTACATAAATAAAATTTAAAGTTATCTATAACATCATTTAGAAATATATAAAATCCTTGGGATAGAGATTTAAAAGTTATATTCTGTAAAGAATATTCAAACAATGATTATTATTTATATTTATAAACATTTTGAAACACTAAATTATAAAGATTTTAAAACATTTATGATTTCCCAACCCGGTTTCGCGCCTAGAAGAAAGCAAAAGTTTGAAGTCATACCTTTTCTATAGGTTTCCCGTCAGGAATTACCTACGAAACTTTGTTGCCTGTTGATTTCGGGTCGTAAATTACCAACGGGAAACCTACGGTAAAGGTAAAAACTTTAAACTTTTGTCTTCTTCAAGGCTCGAACCCGAGTTGTTAAATATGTCAAAGGTGCTATGTTGCCAGTAGATTACTACCATCGTCGTGTGTTTAAGTAACAAGTTGAATATATATAATCTCTTTGGAACTCTCTGTATAATTTTTAACAATAGTTTATACCCAATGATGTAACAGTTTATAGTCAATGATTTAACAATGTTTTTAACAAAGGGTTTTAGACGATTAAATAGTTTAAATATAAAAAATTTATTATGTAATTACATATGATGATGTACATAAATAAAATTTAAAGCTATCTATAACATCATTTAGAAATATATAAAATCCTTGGGATAGAGATTTAAAAGTTATATTCTGTAAAGAATATTCAAACAATGCTTATTATTTATCTTTATAAACATTTTGAAACACTAGTTTATAAAGATTTTAAAACATTTATGATTTCCCAACCCGGGTTCGAGCCTGGAAGAAGGCAAAAGTTTATCGTTTTTACCTTTTCCATGGGTTTCCCGTCAGTAATTACCTACGGGACTTTGGTGCATGTTGATTTCCCGTCGTAAATTACCAACGGGAAACCTACGATAAAGGTAAAAACTTTAACCTTTTGTCTTCTTCAAAGCTCGAACCCGGGTTGTGAAATATATCACGGGTGCCAATTTCCAGCACACTACCACCATCATCGTGTGTTTAAGTAACATGTTTTATATATATACGCTCTTCCGACCTCTCTCTAAAATTTTTCACAAAAGTTTATACTCAATGATGTAACAGTTTATAGTCAATGATTTAACAATGTTTTTAACTGAAGATTTTAGACGATTAAATAGTTTAATTATAAACAATGTATGTTGTAATTATATATGGTGATATATATAAATAAAATTTAAAGTTATCTATAACATCATTTAGAAATATATAAAATCCTTGGGATAGAGATTTAAGAGTTATATTCTGTAAAGAATATTCAAACAATGATTATTATTTATATTTATAAACATTTTGAAACACTAAATTATAAGGATTTTAAAACATTTATGATTTCCCAACCCGGGTTCGAGCCTAGAAGAAGGCAAAAGTTTGAAGTTATACCTTTTCTATAGGTTTCCCGTCAGGAATTACCTACGAAACTTTGTTGCCTGTTGATTTCGGGTCGTAAATTACCAACGGGAAACCTACGGTAAAGGTAAAAACTTTAAACTTTTGTCTTCTTCAAGGCTCGAACCCGAGTTGTTAAATATGTCAAAGGTGCTATGTTGCCAGTAGATTATTACCATCGTCGTGTGTTTAAGTAACAAGTTGAATATATATAATCTCTTTGGAACTCTCTGTAAAATTTTTAACAAAAGTTAATACCCAATGATGTAACAGTTAATAGTCAATGATTTAAAAATGTTTTTAACAAAGGGTTTTAGACGATTAAATAGTTTAAATATAAAAAATGTAGGTTGTAATTACATATGATTATGTACATAAATAAAATTTAAAGTTATCTATAACATCATTTAGAAATATATAAAATCCTTGGGATAGAGATTTAAAAGTTATATTCTGTAAAGAATATTCAAACAATGATTATTATTTATATTTATAAACATTTTGAAACACTAAATTATAAAGATTTTAAAACATTTATGATTTCCCAACCCGGTTTCGCGCCTAGAAGAAAGCAAAAGTTTGAAGTCATACCTTTTCTATAGGTTTCCCGTCAGGAATTACCTACGAAACTTTGTTGCCTGTTGATTTCGGGTCGTAAATTACCAACGGGAAACCTACGGTAAAGGTAAAAACTTTAAACTTTTGTCTTCTTCAAGGCTCGAACCCGAGTTGTTAAATATGTCAAAGGTGCTATGTTGCCAGTAGATTACTACCATCGTCGTGTGTTTAAGTAACAAGTTGAATATATATAATCTCTTTGGAACTCTCTGTATAATTTTTAACAATAGTTTATACCCAATGATGTAACAGTTTATAGTCAATGATTTAACAATGTTTTTAACAAAGGGTTTTAGACGATTAAATAGTTTAAATATAAAAAATTTATTATGTAATTACATATGATGATGTACATAAATAAAATTTAAAGCTATCTATAACATCATTTAGAAATATATAAAATCCTTGGGATAGAGATTTAAAAGTTATATTCTGTAAAGAATATTCAAACAATGCTTATTATTTATCTTTATAAACATTTTGAAACACTAGTTTATAAAGATTTTAAAACATTTATGATTTCCCAACCCGGGTTCGAGCCTGGAAGAAGGCAAAAGTTTATCGTTTTTACCTTTTCCATGGGTTTCCCGTCAGTAATTACCTACGGGACTTTGGTGCATGTTGATTTCCCGTCGTAAATTACCAACGGGAAACCTACGATAAAGGTAAAAACTTTAACCTTTTGTCTTCTTCAAAGCTCGAACCCGGGTTGTGAAATATATCACGGGTGCCAATTTCCAGCACACTACCACCATCATCGTGTGTTTAAGTAACATGTTTTATATATATACGCTCTTCCGACCTCTCTCTAAAATTTTTCACAAAAGTTTATACTCAATGATGTAACAGTTTATAGTCAATGATTTAACAATGTTTTTAACTGAAGATTTTAGACGATTAAATAGTTTAATTATAAACAATGTATGTTGTAATTATATATGGTGATATATATAAATAAAATTTAAAGTTATCTATAACATCATTTAGAAATATATAAAATCCTTGGGATAGAGATTTAAGAGTTATATTCTGTAAAGAATATTCAAACAATGATTATTATTTATATTTATAAACATTTTGAAACACTAAATTATAAGGATTTTAAAACATTTATGATTTCCCAACCCGGGTTCGAGCCTAGAAGAAGGCAAAAGTTTGAAGTTATACCTTTTCTATAGGTTTCCCGTCAGGAATTACCTACGAAACTTTGTTGCCTGTTGATTTCGGGTCGTAAATTACCAACGGGAAACCTACGGTAAAGGTAAAAACTTTAAACTTTTGTCTTCTTCAAGGCTCGAACCCGAGTTGTTAAATATGTCAAAGGTGCTATGTTGCCAGTAGATTATTACCATCGTCGTGTGTTTAAGTAACAAGTTGAATGTATATAATCTCTTTGGAACTCTCTGTAAAATTTTTAACAAAAGTTAATACCCAATGATGTAACAGTTAATAGTCAATGATTTAAAAATGTTTTTAACAAAGGGTTTTAGACGATTAAATAGTTTAAATATAAAAAATGTAGGTTGTAATTACATATGATTATGTACATAAATAAAATTTAAAGTTATCTATAACATCATTTAGAAATATATAAAATCCTTGGGATAGAGATTTAAAAGTTATATTCTGTAAAGAATATTCAAACAATGATTATTATTTATATTTATAAACATTTTGAAACACTAAATTATAAAGATTTTAAAACATTTATGATTTCCCAACCCGGTTTCGCGCCTAGAAGAAAGCAAAAGTTTGAAGTCATACCTTTTCTATAGGTTTCCCGTCAGGAATTACCTACGAAACTTTGTTGCCTGTTGATTTCGGGTCGTAAATTACCAACGGGAAACCTACGGTAAAGGTAAAAACTTTAAACTTTTGTCTTCTTCAAGGCTCAAACCCGAGTTGTTAAATATGTCAAAGGTGCTATGTTGCCAGTAGATTACTACCATCGTCGTGTGTTTAAGTAACAAGTTGAATATATATAATCTCTTTGGAACTCTCTGTATAATTTTTAACAATAGTTTATACCCAATGATGTAACAGTTTATAGTCAATGATTTAACAATGTTTTTAACAAAGGGTTTTAGACGATTAAATAGTTTAAATATAAAAAATTTATTATGTAATTACATATGATGATGTACATAAATAAAATTTAAAGCTATCTATAACATCATTTAGAAATATATAAAATCCTTGGGATAGAGATTTAAAAGTTATATTCTGTAAAGAATATTCAAACAATGCTTATTATTTATCTTTATAAACATTTTGAAACACTAGTTTATAAAGATTTTAAAACATTTATGATTTCCCAACCCGGGTTCGAGCCTGGAAGAAGGCAAAAGTTTATCGTTTTTACCTTTTCCATGGGTTTCCCGTCAGTAATTACCTACGGGACTTTGGTGCATGTTGATTTCCCGTCGTAAATTACCAACGGGAAACCTACGATAAAGGTAAAAACTTTAACCTTTTGTCTTCTTCAAAGCTCGAACCCGGGTTGTGAAATATATCACGGGTGCCAATTTCCAGCACACTACCACCATCATCGTGTGTTTAAGTAACATGTTTTATATATATACGCTCTTCCGACCTCTCTCTAAAATTTTTCACAAAAGTTTATACTCAATGATGTAACAGTTTATAGTCAATGATTTAACAATGTTTTTAACTGAAGATTTTAGACGATTAAATAGTTTAATTATAAACAATGTATGTTGTAATTATATATGGTGATATATATAAATAAAATTTAAAGTTATCTATAACATCATTTAGAAATATATAAAATCCTTGGGATAGAGATTTAAGAGTTATATTCTGTAAAGAATATTCAAACAATGATTATTATTTATATTTATAAACATTTTGAAACACTAAATTATAAGGATTTTAAAACATTTATGATTTCCCAACCCGGGTTCGAGCCTAGAAGAAGGCAAAAGTTTGAAGTTATACCTTTTCTATAGGTTTCCCGTCAGGAATTACCTACGAAACTTTGTTGCCTGTTGATTTCGGGTCGTAAATTACCAACGGGAAACCTACGGTAAAGGTAAAAACTTTAAACTTTTGTCTTCTTCAAGGCTCGAACCCGAGTTGTTAAATATGTCAAAGGTGCTATGTTGCCAGTAGATTATTACCATCGTCGTGTGTTTAAGTAACAAGTTGAATATATATAATCTCTTTGGAACTCTCTGTAAAATTTTTAACAAAAGTTAATACCCAATGATGTAACAGTTAATAGTCAATGATTTAAAAATGTTTTTAACAAAGGGTTTTAGACGATTAAATAGTTTAAATATAAAAAATGTAGGTTGTAATTACATATGATTATGTACATAAATAAAATTTAAAGTTATCTATAACATCATTTAGAAATATATAAAATCCTTGGGATAGAGATTTAAAAGTTATATTCTGTAAAGAATATTCAAACAATGATTATTATTTATATTTATAAACATTTTGAAACACTAAATTATAAAGATTTTAAAACATTTATGATTTCCCAACCCGGTTTCGCGCCTAGAAGAAAGCAAAAGTTTGAAGTCATACCTTTTCTATAGGTTTCCCGTCAGGAATTACCTACGAAACTTTGTTGCCTGTTGATTTCGGGTCGTAAATTACCAACGGGAAACCTACGGTAAAGGTAAAAACTTTAAACTTTTGTCTTCTTCAAGGCTCGAACCCGAGTTGTTAAATATGTCAAAGGTGCTATGTTGCCAGTAGATTACTACCATCGTCGTGTGTTTAAGTAACAAGTTGAATATATATAATCTCTTTGGAACTCTCTGTATAATTTTTAACAAAAGTTTATACCCAATGATGTAACAGTTTATAGTCAATGATTTAACAATGTTTTTAACAAAGGGTTTTAGACGATTAAATAGTTTAAATATAAAAAATGTATTATGTAATTACATATGATTATGTACATAAATAAAATTTAAAGTTATCTATAACATCATTTAGAAATATATAAAATCCTTGGGATAGAGATTTAAAAGTTATATTCTGTAAAGAATATTTAAACAATGATTATTATTTATATTTATTAACATTTTGAAACACTAAATTATAAAGATTTTAAAACATTTATGATTTCCCAACCCGGTTTCGCGCCTAGAAGAAGGCAAAAGTTTGAAGTCATACCTTTTCTATAGGTTTCCCGTCAGGAATTACCTACGAAACTTTGTTGCCTGTTGATTTCGGGTCGTAAATTACCAACGGGAAACCTACGGTAAAGGTAAAAACTTTAAACTTTTGTCTTCTTCAAGGCTCGAACCCGAGTTGTTAAATATGTCAAAGGTGCTATGTTGCCAGTAGATTACTACCATCGTCAGGTGTTTATGTAACAAGTTGAATATATATAATCTCTTTGGAACTCTCTGTAAAATTTTTAACAAAAGTTTATACCCAATGATGTAACAGTTTATAGTCAATGATTTAACAATGTTTTTAACAAAGGGTTTTAGACGATTAAATAGTTTAAATATAAAAAATTTATTATATAATTACATATGATGATGTACATAAATAAAATTTAAAGCTATCTATAACATCATTTAGAAATATATAAAATCCTTGGGATAGAGATTTAAAAGTTATATTCTGTAAAGAATATTCAAACAATGCTTATTATTTATCTTTATAAACATTTTGAAACACTAGTTTATAAAGATTTTAAAACATTTATGATTTCCCAACCCGGGTTCGAGCCTGGAAGAAGGCAAAAGTTTATCGTTTTTACCTTTTCCATGGGTTTCCCGTCAGTAATTACCTACGGGACTTTGGTGCATGTTGATTTCCCGTCGTAAATTACCAACGGGAAACCTACGATAAAGGTAAAAACTTTAACCTTTTGTCTTCTTCAAAGCTCGAACCCGGGTTGTGAAATATATCACGGGTGCCAATTTCCAGCACACTACCACCATCATCGTGTGTTTAAGTAACATGTTTTATATATATACGCTCTTCCGACCTCTCTCTAAAATTTTTCACAAAAGTTTATACTCAATGATGTAACAGTTTATAGTCAATGATTTAACAATGTTTTTAACTGAAGATTTTAGACGATTAAATAGTTTAATTATAAACAATGTATGTTGTAATTATATATGGTGATATATATAAATAAAATTTAAAGTTATCTATAACATCATTTAGAAATATATAAAATCCTTGGGATAGAGATTTAAGAGTTATATTCTGTAAAGAATATTCAAACAATGATTATTATTTATATTTATAAACATTTTGAAACACTAAATTATAAGGATTTTAAAACATTTATGATTTCCCAACCCGGGTTCGAGCCTAGAAGAAGGCAAAAGTTTGAAGTTATACCTTTTCTATAGGTTTCCCGTCAGGAATTACCTACGAAACTTTGTTGCCTGTTGATTTCGGGTCGTAAATTACCAACGGGAAACCTACGGTAAAGGTAAAAACTTTAAACTTTTGTCTTCTTCAAGGCTCGAACCCGAGTTGTTAAATATGTCAAAGATGCTATGTTGCCAGTAGATTATTACCATCGTCGTGTGTTTATGTAACAAGTTGAATATATATAATCTCTTTGGAACTCTCTGTAAAATTTTTAACAAAAGTTAATACCCAATGATGTAACAGTTAATAGTCAATGATTTAAAAATGTTTTTAACAAAGGGTTTTAGACGATTAAATAGTTTAAATATAAAAAATGTAGGTTGTAATTACATATGATTATGTACATAAATAAAATTTAAAGTTATCTATAACATCATTTAGAAATATATAAAATCCTTGGGATA
Source organism: Cardamine chenopodiifolia (assembly GCA_963922655.1). Taxonomy (NCBI): domain Eukaryota; kingdom Viridiplantae; phylum Streptophyta; class Magnoliopsida; order Brassicales; family Brassicaceae; genus Cardamine; species Cardamine chenopodiifolia. Next base: position 4,959,951 of record OZ000463.1, read on the forward strand.
GAGATTTAAAAGTTATATTCTGTAAAGAATAATCAAAATATGATTATTATTTATATTTATAAACATTTTGAAACACTAAATTATAAAGATTTTAAAACATTTATGATTTCCCAACCCGGGTTCGAGCCTAGAAGAAGGCAAAAGTTTGAAGTCATACCTTTTCTATAGGTTTCCCGTCAGGAATTACCTACGAAACTTTGTTGCCTGTTGATTTCGGGTCGTAAATTACCAACGGGAAACCTACGGTAAAGGTAAAAACTTTAAACTTTTGTCTTCTTCAAGGCTCGAACCCGAGTTGTTAAATATGTCAAAGGTGCTATGTTGCCAGTAGATTACTACCATCGTCAGGTGTTTATGTAACAAGTTGAATATATATAATCTCTTTGGAACTCTCTGTAAAATTTTTAACAAAAGTTTATACCCAATGATGTAACAGTTTATAGTCAATGATTTAACAATGTTTTTAACAAAGGGTTTTAGACGATTAAATAGTTTAAATATAAAAAATTTATTATGTAATTACATATGATGATGTACATAAATAAAATTTAAAGCTATCTATAACATCATTTAGAAATATATAAAATCCTTGGGATAGAGATTTAAAAGTTATATTCTGTAAAGAATATTCAAACAATGCTTATTATTTATCTTTATAAACATTTTGAAACACTAGTTTATAAAGATTTTAAAACATTTATGATTTCCCAACCCGGGTTCGAGCCTGGAAGAAGGCAAAAGTTTATCGTTTTTACCTTTTCCATGGGTTTCCCGTCAGTAATTACCTACGGGACTTTGGTGCATGTTGATTTCCCGTCGTAAATTACCAACGGGAAACCTACGATAAAGGTAAAAACTTTAACCTTTTGTCTTCTTCAAAGCTCGAACCCGGGTTGTGAAATATATCACGGGTGCCAATTTCCAGCACACTACCACCATCATCGTGTGTTTAAGTAACATGTTTTATATATATACGCTCTTCCGACCTCTCTCTAAAACTTTTCACAAAAGTTTATACTCAATGATGTAACAGTTTATAGTCAATGATTTAACAATGTTTTTAACTGAAGATTTTAGACGATTAAATAGTTTAATTATAAACAATGTATGTTGTAATTATATATGGTGATATATATAAATAAAATTTAAAGTTATCTATAACATCATTTAGAAATATATAAAATCCTTGGGATAGAGATTTAAGAGTTATATTCTGTAAAGAATATTCAAACAATGATTATTATTTATATTTATAAACATTTTGAAACACTAAATTATAAGGATTTTAAAACATTTATGATTTCCCAACCCGGGTTCGAGCCTAGAAGAAGGCAAAAGTTTGAAGTTATACCTTTTCTATAGGTTTCCCGTCAGGAATTACCTACGAAACTTTGTTGCCTGTTGATTTCGGGTCGTAAATTACCAACGGGAAACCTACGGTAAAGGTAAAAACTTTAAACTTTTGTCTTCTTCAAGGCTCGAACCCGAGTTGTTAAATATGTCAAAGATGCTATGTTGCCAGTAGATTATTACCATCGTCGTGTGTTTAAGTAACAAGTTGAATATATATAATCTCTTTGGAACTCTCTGTAAAATTTTTAACAAAAGTTAATACCCAATGATGTAACAGTTAATAGTCAATGATTTAAAAATGTTTTTAACAAAGGGTTTTAGACGATTAAATAGTTTAAATATAAAAAATGTAGGTTGTAATTACATATGATTATGTACATAAATAAAATTTAATGTTATCTATAACATCATTTAGAAATATATAAAATCCTTGGGATAGAGATTTAAAAGTTATATTCTGTAAAGAATAATCAAAATATGATTATTATTTATATTTATAAACATTTTGAAACACTAAATTATAAAGATTTTAAAACATTTATGATTTCCCAACCCGGGTTCGAGCCTAGAAGAAGGCAAAAGTTTGAAGTCATACCTTTTCTATAGGTTTCCCGTCAGGAATTACCTACGAAACTTTGTTGCCTGTTGATTTCGGGTCGTAAATTACCAACGGGAAACCTACGGTAAAGGTAAAAACTTTAAACTTTTGTCTTCTTCAAGGCTCGAACCCGAGTTGTTAAATATGTCAAAAGTGCTATGTTGCCAGTAGATTACTACCATCGTCAGGTGTTTATGTAACAAGTTGAATATATATAATCTCTTTGGAACTCTCTGTAAAATTTTTAACAAAAGTTTATACCCAATGATGTAACAGTTTATAGTCAATGATTTAACAATGTTTTTAACAAAGGGTTTTAGACGATTAAATAGTTTAAATATAAAAAATTTATTATGTAATTACATATGATGATGTACATAAATAAAATTTAAAGCTATCTATAACATCATTTAGAAATATATAAAATCCTTGGGATAGAGATTTAAAAGTTATATTCATTAAAGAATATTCAAACAATGCTTATTATTTATCTTTATAAACATTTTGAAACACTAGTTTATAAAGATTTTAAAACATTTATGATTTCCCAACCCGGGTTCGAGCCTGGAAGAAGGCAAAAGTTTATCGTTTTTACCTTTTCCATGGGTTTCCCGTCAGTAATTACCTACGGGACTTTGGTGCATGTTGATTTCCTGTCGTAAATTACCAACGGGAAACCTACGATAAAGGTAAAAACTTTAACCTTTTTTCTTCTTCAAAGCTTGAACCCGGGTTGTGAAATATATCACGGGTGCCAATTTCCAGCACACTACCACCATCATCGTGTGTTTAAGTAACATGTTTTATATATATACGCTCTTCCGACCTCTCTCTAAAATTTTTCACAAAAGTTTATACTCAATGATGTAACAGTTTATAGTCAATGATTTAACAATGTTTTTAACTGAAGATTTTAGACGATTAAATAGTTTAATTATAAACAATGTATGTTGTAATTATATATGGTGATATATATAAATAAAATTTAAAGTTATCTATAACATCATTTAGAAATATATAAAATCCTTGGGATAGAGATTTAAGAGTTATATTCTGTAAAGAATATTCAAACAATGATTATTATTTATATTTATAAACATTTTGAAACACTAAATTATAAGGATTTTAAAACATTTATGATTTCCCAACCCGGGTTCGAGCCTAGAAGAAGGCAAAAGTTTGAAGTTATACCTTTTCTATAGGTTTCCCGTCAGGAATTACCTACGAAACTTTGTTGCCTGTTGATTTCGGGTCGTAAATTACCAACGGGAAACCTACGGTAAAGGTAAAAACTTTAAACTTTTGTCTTCTTCAAGGCTCGAACCCGAGTTGTTAAATATGTCAAAGGTGCTATGTTGCCAGTAGATTATTACCATCGTCGTGTGTTTAAGTAACAAGTTGAATATATATAATCTCTTTGGAACTCTCTGTAAAATTTTTAACAAAAGTTAATACCCAATGATGTAACAGTTAATAGTCAATGATTTAAAAATGTTTTTAACAAAGGGTTTTAGACGATTAAATAGTTTAAATATAAAAAATGTAGGTTGTAATTACATATGATTATGTACATAAATAAAATTTAAAGTTATCTATAACATCATTTAGAAATATATAAAATCCTTGGGATAGAGATTTAAAAGTTATATTCTGTAAAGAATATTCAAACAATGCTTATTATTTATCTTTATAAACATTTTGAAACACTAGTTTATAAAGATTTTAAAACATTTATGATTTCCCAACCCGGGTTCGAGTCTGGAAGAAGGCAAAAGTTTATCGTTTTTACCTTTTCCATGGGTTTCCCGTCAGTAATTACCTACGGGACTTTGGTGCATGTTGATTTCCCGTCGTAAATTACCAACGGGAAACCTACGATAAAGGTAAAAACTTTAACCTTTTGTCTTCTTCAAAGCTCGAACCCGGGTTGTGAAATATATCACGGGTGCCAATTTCCAGCACACTACCACCATCATCGTGTGTTTAAGTAACATGTTTTATATATATACGCTCTTCCGACCTCTCTCTAAAATTTTTCACAAAAGTTTATACTCAATGATGTAACAGTTTATAGTCAATGATTTAACAATGTTTTTAACTGAAGATTTTAGACGATTAAATAGTTTAATTATAAACAATGTATGTTGTAATTATATATGGTGATATATATAAATAAAATTTAAAGCTATCTATAACATCATTTAGAAATATATAAAATCCTTGGGATAGAGATTTAAGAGTTATATTCTGTAAAGAATATTCAAACAATGATTATTATTTATATTTATAAACATTTTGAAACACTAAATTATAAGGATTTTAAAACATTTATGATTTCCCAACCCGGGTTCGAGCCTAGAAGAAGGCAAAAGTTTGAAGTTATACCTTTTCTATAGGTTTCCCGTCAGGAATTACCTACGAAACTTTGTTGCCTGTTGATTTCGGGTCGTAAATTACCAACGGGAAACCTACGGTAAAGGTAAAAACTTTAAACTTTTGTCTTCTTCAAGGCTCGAACCCGAGTTGTTAAATATGTCAAAGGTGCTATGTTGCCAGTAGATTATTACCATCGTCGTGTGTTTAAGTAACAAGTTGAATATATATAATCTCTTTGGAACTCTCTGTAAAATTTTTAACAAAAGTTTATACCCAATGATGTAACAGTTAATAGTCAATGATTTAAAAATGTTTTTAACAAAGGGTTTTAGACGATTAAATAGTTTAAATATAAAAAATGTAGGTTGTAATTACATATGATTATGTACATAAATAAAATTTAAAGTTATCTATAACATCATTTAGAAATATATAAAATCCTTGGGATAGAGATTTAAAAGTTATATTCTGTAAAGAATATTCAAACAATGATTATTATTTATATTTATAAACATTTTGAAACACTAAATTATAAAGATTTTAAAACATTTATGATTTCCCAACCCAGTTTCGCGCCTAGAAGAAAGCAAAAGTTTGAAGTCATACCTTTTCTATAGGTTTCCCGTCAGGAATTACCTACGAAACTTTGTTGCCTGTTGATTTCGGGTCGTAAATTACCAACGGGAAACCTACGGTAAAGGTAAAAACTTTAAACTTTTGTCTTCTTCAAGGCTCGAACCCGAGTTGTTAAATATGTCAAAGGTGCTATGTTGCCAGTAGATTACTACCATCGTCGTGTGTTTAAGTAACAAGTTGAATATATATAATCTCTTTGGAACTCTCTGTATAATTTTTCACAAAATTTTATACCCAATGATGTAACAGTTTATAGTCAATGATTTAACAATGTTTTTAACAAAAGGTTTTAGACGATTAAATAGTTTAAATATAAAAAATGTATTATGTAATTACATATGATGATGTACATAAATAAAATTTAAAGTTATCTATAACATCATTTAGAAATATATAAAATCCTTGGGATAGAGATTTAAAAGTTATATTCTGTAAAGAATATTCAAACAATGATTATTATTTATATTTATAAACATTTTGAAACACTAAATTATAAAGATTTTAAAACATTTATGATTTCCCAACCCGGTTTCGCGCCTAGAAGAAGGCAAAAGTTTGAAGTCATACCTTTTCTATAGGTTTCCCGTCAGGAATTACCTACGAAACTTTGTTGCCTGTTGATTTCGGGTCGTAAATTACCAACGGAAAACCTACGGTAAAGGTAAAAACTTTAAACTTTTGTCTTCTTCAAGGCTCGAACCCGAGTTGTTAAATATGTCAAAGGTGCTATGTTGCCAGTAGATTACTACCATCGTCAGGTGTTTATGTAACAAGTTGAATATATATAATCTCTTTGGAACTCTCTGTAAAATTTTTAACAAAAGTTTATACCCAATGATGTAACAGCTTATAGTCAATGATTTAACAATGTTTTTAACAAAGGGTTTTAGACGATTAAATAGTTTAAATATAAAAAATGTAGGTTGTAATTACATATGATTATGTACATAAATAAAATTTAAAGTTATCTATAACATCATTTAGAAATATATAAAATCCTTGGGATAGAGATTTAAGAGTTATATTCTGTAAAGAATATTCAAACAATGATTATTATTTATATTTATAAACATTTTGAAACACTAAATTATAAAGATTTTAAAACATTTATGATTTCCCAACCCGGGTTCGAGCCTAGAAGAAGGCAAAAGTTAGAAGTCATACCTTTTCTATAGGTTTCCCGTCAGGAATTACCTACGAAACTTTGTTGCCTGTTGATTTCGGGTCGTAAATTACCAACAGGAAACCTACGGTAAAGGTAAAAACTTTAAACTTTTGTCTTCTTCAAGGCTCGAACCCGAGTTGTTAAATATGTCAAAGGTGCTATGTTGCCAGTAGATTACTACCATCGTCAGGTGTTTATGTAAAAAGTTGAATATATATAATCTCTTTGGAACTCTCTGTAAAATTTTTAACAAAAGTTTATACCCAATGATGTAACAGTTTATAGTCAATGATTTAACAATGTTTTTAACAAAGGGTTTTAGACGATTAAATAGTTTAAATATAAAAAATTTATTATGTAAATACATATGATGATGTACATAAATAAAATTTAAAGTTATCTATAACATCATTTAGAAATATATAAAATCCTTGGGATAGAGATTTAAAAGTTATATTCTGTAAAGAATATTCAAACAATGCTTATTATTTATCTTTATAAACATTTTGAAACACTAAATTATAAAGATTTTAAAACATTTATGATTTCCCAACCCGGGTTCGAGCCTGGAAGAAGGCAAAAGTTTATCGTTTTTACCTTTTCCATGGGTTTCCCGTCAGTAATTACCTACGGGACTTTGGTGCATGTTGATTTCCCGTCGTAAATTACCAACGGGAAACCTACGATAAAGGTAAAAACTTTAACCTTTTGTCTTCTTCAAAGCTCGAACCCGGGTTGTGAAATATATCACGGGTGCCAATTTCCAGCACACTACCACCATCATCGTGTGTTTAAGTAACATGTTTTATATATATACGCTCTTCCGACCTCTCTCTAAAATTTTTCACAAAAGTTTATACTCAATGATGTAACAGTTTATAGTCAATGATTTAACAATGTTTTTAACTGAAGATTTTAGACGATTAAATAGTTTAATTATAAACAATGTATGTTGTAGTTATATATGGTGATATATATAAATAAAATTTAAAGTTATCTATAACATCATTTAGAAATATATAAAATCCTTGGGATAGAGATTTAAGAGTTATATTCTGTAAAGAATATTCAAACAATGATTATTATTTATATTTATAAACATTTTGAAACACTAAATTATAAGGATTTTAAAACATTTATGATTTCCCAACCCGGGTTCGAGCCTAGAAGAAGGCAAAAGTTTGAAGTTATACCTTTTCTATAGGTTTCCCGTCAGGAATTACCTACGAAACTTTGTTGCCTGTTGATTTCGGGTCGTAAATTACCAACGGGAAACCTACGGTAAAGGTAAAAACTTTAAACTTTTGTCTTCTTCAAGGCTCGAACCCGAGTTGTTAAATATGTCAAAGGTGCTATGTTGCCAGTAGATTATTACCATCGTCGTGTGTTTAAGTAACAAGTTGAATATATATAATCTCTTTGGAACTCTCTGTAAAATTTTTAACAAAAGTTTATACCCAATGATGTAACAGTTAATAGTCAATGATTTAAAAATGTTTTTAACAAAGGGTTTTAGACAATTAAATAGTTTAAATATAAAAATGTAGGTTGTAATTACATATGATTATGTACATAAATAAAATTTAAAGTTATCTATAACATCATTTAGAAATATATAAAATCCTTGGGATAGAGATTTAAAAGTTATATTCTGTAAAGAATATTCAAACAATGATTATTATTTATATTTATAAACATTTTGAAACACTAAATTATAAAGATTTTAAAACATTTATGATTTCCCAACCCGGTTTCGCGCCTAGAAGAAAGCAAAAGTTTGAAGTCATACCTTTTCTATAGGTTTCCCGTCAGGAATTACCTACGAAACTTTGTTGCCTGTTGATTTCGGGTCGTAAATTACCAACGGGAAACCTACGGTAAAGGTAAAAACTTTAAACTTTTGTCTTCTTCAAGGCTCGAACCCGAGTTGTTAAATATGTCAAAGGTGCTATGTTGCCAGTAGATTACTACCATCGTCGTGTGTTTAAGTAACAAGTTGAATATATATAATCTCTTTGGAACTCTCTGTATAATTTTTAACAAAAGTTTATACCCAATGATGTAACAGTTTATAGTCAATGATTTAACAATGTTTTTAACAAAGGGTTTTAGACGATTAAATAGTTTAAATATAAAAAATGTATTATGTAATTACATATGATGATGTACATAAATAAAATTTAAAGGTATCTATAACATCATTTAGAAATATATAAAATCCTTGGGATAGAGATTTAAAAGTTATATTCTGTAAAGAATATTCAAACAATGATTATTATTTATATTTATAAACATTTTGAAACACTAAATTATAAAGATTTTAAAACATTTATGATTTCCCAACCCGGTTTCGCGCCTAGAAGAAGGCAAAAGTTTGAAGTCATACCTTTTCTATAGGTTTCCCGTCAGGAATTACCTACGAAACTTTGTTGCCTGTTGATTTCGGGTCATAAATTACCAACGGGAAACCTACGGTAAAGGTAAAAACTTTAAACTTTTGTCTTCTTCAAGGCTCGAACCCGAGTTGTTAAATATGTCAAAGGTGCTATGTTGCCAGTAGATTACTACCATCGTCAGGTGTTTATGTAACAGGTTGAATATATATAATCTCTTTGGAACTCTCTGTAAAATTTTTAACAAAAGTTTATACCCAATGATGTAACAGTTTATAGTCAATGATTTAACAATGTTTTTTACAAAGGGTTTTCGACGATTAAATAGTTTAAATATAAAAAATGTATTATGTAATTACATATGATGATGTACATAAATAAAATTTAAAGTTATCTATAACATCATTTAGAAATATATAAAATCCTTGGGATAGAGATTTAAAAGTTATATTCTGTAAAGAATATTCTAACAATGCTTATTATTTATCTTTATAAACATTTTGAAACACTAAATTATAAAGATTTTAAAACATTTATGATTTCCCAACCCGGGTTCGAGTCTGGAAGAAGGCAAAAGTTTATCGTTTTTACCTTTTCCACGGGTTTCCCGTCAGTAATTACCTACGGGACTTTGGTGCCTGTTGATTTCCCGTCGTAAATTACCAACGAGAAACCTACGGTAAAGGTAAAAACTTTAAACTTTTGTCGTCTTCAAGGCTCGAACCCGAGTTGTTAAATATGTCAAAGGTGCTATGTTGCCAGTAGATTACTACCATCGTCAGGTATCTATAACATCATTTAGAAATATATAAAATCCTTGGGATAGAGATTTAAAAGTTATATTTTGTAAAGAATATTCAAACAATGATTATTATTTATATTTATAAACATTTTGAAACACTAAATTATAAAGATTTTAAAACATTTATGATTTCCCAACCCGGTTTCGCGCCTAGAAGAAGGCAAAAGATTGAAGTCATACCTTTTCTATAGGTTTCCCGTCAGGAATTACCTATGAAACTTTGTTGCCTGTTGATTTCGGGTCATAAATTACCAACGGGAAACCTACGGTAAAGGTAAAAACTTTAAACTTTTGTCTTCTTCAAGGCTCGAACCCGAGTTGTTAAATATGTCAAAGGTGCTATGTTGCCAGTAGATTACTACCATCGTCAGGTGTTTATGTAACAGGTTGAATATATATAATCTCTTTGGAACTCTCTGTAAAATTTTTAACAAAAGTTTATACCCAATGATGTAACAGTTTATAGTCAATGATTTAACAATGTTTTTTACAAAGGGTTTTCGACGATTAAATAGTTTAAATATAAAAAATGTATTATGTAATTACATATGATGATGTACATAAATAAAATTTAAAGTTATCTATAACATCATTTAGAAATATATAAAATCCTTGGGATAGAGATTTAAAAGTTATATTCTGTAAAGAATATTCAAACAATGCTTATTATTTATCTTTATAAACATTTTGAAACACTAAATTATAAAGATTTTAAAACATTTAGGATTTCCCAACCCGGGTTCGAGCCTGGAACAAGGCAAAAGTTTATCGTTTTTACCTTTTCCATGGGTTTCCCGTCAGTAATTATCTACGGGACTTTGGTGCATGTTGATTTCCCGTCGTAAATTACCAACGGGAAACCTACGGTAAAGGTAAAAACTTTAAACTTTTGTCTTCTTCAAAGCTCGAACCCGGGTTGTGAAATATATCACGGGTGCCAATTTCCAGCACACTACCACCATCATCGTGTGTTTAAGTAACATGTTTTATATATATACGCTCTTCCGACCTCTCTCTAAAATTTTTCACAAAAGTTTATACTCAATGATGTAACAGTTTATAGTCAATGATTTAACAATGTTTTTAACTAAAGATTTTAGACGATTAAATAGTTTAATTATAAACAATGTATGTTGTAATTATATATGGTGATATATATAAATAAAATTTAAAGTTATCTATAACATCATTTAGAAATATATAAAATCCTTGGGATAGAGATTTAAGAGTTATATTCTGTAAAGAATATTCAAACAATGATTATTATTTATATTTATAAACATTTTGAAACACTAAATTATAAAGATTTTAAAACATTTATGATTTCCCAACCCGGTTTCGAGCCTAGAAGAAGGCAAAAGTTTGAAGTCATACCTTTTCTATAGGTTTCCGGTCAGGAATTACCTACGAAACTTTGTTGCCAGTTGATTTCGGGTCGTAAATTACCAACGGGAACCCTACGGTAAAGGTAAAAACTTTAAACTTTTGTCTTCTTCAAAGCTCGAACCCGAGTTGTTAAATATGTCAAAGGTGCTATGTTGCCAGTAGATTACTACCATCGTCGTGTGTTTAAGTAACAAGTTGAATATATATAATCTCTTTGGAACTCTACCATCGTCGTGTGTCAAATAGTTTAATTATAAACAGTGTATGTTGTAATTATATATGGTGATGTATATAAATAAAATTTAAAGTTATCTATAACATCATTTAGAAATATATAAAATCCTTGGGATAGAGATTTAAGAGTTATATTCTGTAAAGAATATTCAAACAATGCTTATTATTTATATTTATAAACATTTTGCAACACTAAATTATAAAGATTTTAAAACATTTATGATTTCCCAACCCGGGTTCGAGCTTAGAAGAAGGCAAAAGTTTAAAGTAGTTAACTTTTCTATAGGTTTCCCGTCAGGAATTACCTACGAAACTTTGTTGCCTGTTGATTTCGGGTCGTAAATTACCAACGGGAAACCTACGGTAAAGGTTAAAACTTTAAACTTTTGTCTTCTTCAAGGCTCGAACCCGAGTTGTTAAATATGTCAAAGGTGCTATGTTGCCAGTAGATTACTACCATCGTCGTGTGTTTAAGTAACATGTTTTATATATATACGCTCTTCCGACCTCTCTCTAAAATTTTTCACAAAAGTTTATACTCAATGATATAACAGTTTATAGTCAATGATTTAACAATGTTTTTAACTGAAGATTTTAGACGATTAAATAGTTTAAATATAAACAATGTATGTTGTAATTATATATGGTGATATATATAAATAAAATTTAAAGTTATCTATAACATCATTTAGAAATATATAAAATCCTTGGGATAGAGATTTAAGAGTTATATTCTGTAAAGAATATTCAAACAATGATTATTATTTATCTTTATAAACATTTTGAAACACTAAATTATAAAGATTTTAAAACATTTATGATTTCCCAACCCGGGTTCGAGCCTGGAAGAAGGCAAAAGTTTATCGTTTTTACCTTTTCCATGGGTTTCCCGTCAGTAATTACCTACGGCACTTTGGTGCATGTTGATTTCCCGTCGTAAATTACCAACGGGAAACCTACGATAAAGGTAAAAACTTTAAACTTTTGTCTTCTTCAAAGCTCGAACCCGGGTTGTGAAATATATCACGAGTGCCAATTTCCAGCACACTACCACCATCATCGTGTGTTTAAGTAACATGTTTTATATATATACGCTCTTCCGACCTCTCTCTAAAATTTTTCACAAAAGTTTATACTCAATGATGTAAGAGTTTATAGTCAATGATTTAACAATGTTTTTAACTGAAGATTTTAGACGATTAAATAGTTTAATTATAAACAATGTATGTTGTAATTATATATGGTGATATATATAAATAAAATTTAAAGTTATCTATAACATCATTTAGAAATATATAAAATCCTTGGGATAGAGATTTAAGAGTTATATTCTGTAAAGAATATTCAAACAATGATTATTATTTATATTTATAAACATTTTGAAACACTAAATTATAAGGATTTTAAAACATTTATGATTTCCCAACCCGGGTTCGAGCCTAGAAGAAGGCAAAAGTTTGAAGTTATACCTTTTCTATAGGTTTCCCGTCAGGAATTACCTACGAAACTTTGTTGCCTGTTGATTTCGGGTCGTAAATTACCAACGGGAAACCTACGGTAAAGGTAAAAACTTTAAACTTTTGTCTTCTTCAAGGCTCGAACCCGAGTTGTTAAATATGTCAAAGGTGCTATGTTGCCAGTAGATTATTACCATCGTCGTGTGTTTAAGTAACAAGTTGAATATATATAATCTCTTTGGAACTCTCTGTAAAATTTTTAACAAAAGTTTATACCCAATGATGTAACAGTTAATAGTCAATGATTTAAAAATGTTTTTAACAAAGGGTTTTAGACGATTAAATAGTTTAAATATAAAAAATGTAGGTTGTAATTACATATGATTATGTACATAAATAAAATTTAAAGTTATCTATAACATCATTTAGAAATATATAAAATCCTTGGGATAGAGATTTAAAAGTTATATTCTGTAAAGAATATTCAAACAATGATTATTATTTATATTTATAAACATTTTGAAACACTAAATTATAAAGATTTTAAAACATTTATGATTTCCCAACCCGGTTTCGCGCCTAGAAGAAAGCAAAAGTTTGAAGTCATACCTTTTCTATAGGTTTCCCGTCAGGAATTACATACGAAACTTTGTTGCCTGTTGATTTCGGGTCGTAAATTACCAACGGGAAACCTACGGTAAAGGTACAAAACTTTTGTCTTCTTCAAGGCTCGAACCCGAGTTGTTAAATATGTCAAAGGTGCTATGTTGCCAGTAGATTACTACCATCGTCGTGTGTTTAAGTAACAAGTTGAATATATATAATCTCTTTGGAACTCTCTTTATAATTTTTAACAAAAGTTTATACCCAATGATGTAACAGTTTATAGTCAATGATTTAACAATGTTTTTAACAAAGGGTTTTAGACGATTAAATAGTTTAAATATAAAAAATGTATTATGTAATTACATATAATGATGAACATAAATAAAAAGTTATCTATAACATCATTTAGAAATATATAAAATCCTTGGGATAGAGATTTAAAAGTTATATTCTGTAAAGAATATTCAAACAATGCTTATTATTTATCTTTATAAACATTTTGAAACACTAAATTATAAAGATTTTAAAACATTTATGATTTCCCAACCCGGGTTCGAGCCTGGAAGAAGGCAAAAGTTTATCGTTTTTACCTTTTCCATGGGTTTCCCGTCAGTAATTACCTACGGGACTTTGGTGCCTGTTGATTTCCCGTCGTAAATTACCAACGAGAAACCTACGGTAAAGGTAAAAACTTTAAACTTTTGTCTTCTTCAAGGCTCGAACCCGAGTTGTTAAATATGTCAAAGGTGCTATGTTGCCAGTAGATTACTACCATCGTCAGGTGTTTATGTAACAAGTTGAATATATATAATCTCTTTGGAACTCTCTTTATAATTTTTAACAAAAGTTTATACCCAATGATGTAACAGTTTATAGTCAATGATTTAACAATGTTTTTAACAAAGGGTTTTAGACGATTAAATAGTTTAAATATAAAAAATGTATTATGTAATTACATATGATTATGTACATAAATAAAATTTAAAGTTATCTATAACATCATTTAGAAATATATAAAATCCTTGGGATAGAGATTTAAAAGTTATATTCTGTAAAGAATATTCAAACAATGATTATTATTTATATTTATAAACATTTTGAAACACTAAATTATAAAGATTTTAAAACATTTATGATTTCCCAACCCGGTTTCGCGCCTAGAAGAAGGCAAAAGTTTGAAGTCATACCTTTTCTATAGGTTTCCCGTCAGGAAATACCTACGAAACTTTGTTGCCTGTTGATTTCGGGTCATAAATTACCAACGGAAAACCTACGGTAAAGGTAAAAACTTTAAACTTTTGTCTTCTTCAAGGCTCGAACCCGAGTTGTTAAATATGTCAAAGGTGCTATGTTGCCAGTAGATTACTACCATCGTCAGGTGTTTATGTAACAGGTTGAATATATATAATCTCTTTGGAACTCTCTGTAAAATTTTTAACAAAAGTTTATACCCAATGATGTAACAGTTTATAGTCAATGATTTAACAATGTTTTTAACAAAGGGTTTTCGACGATTAAATAGTTTAAATATAAAAAATGTATTATGTAATTACATATGATGATGTACATAAATAAAATTTAAAGTTATCTATAACATCATTTAGAAATATATAAAATCCTTGGGATAGAGATTTAAAAGTTATATTCTGTAAAGAATATTCAAACAATGCTTATTATTTATCTTTATAAACATTTTGAAACACTAAATTATAAAGATTTTAAAACATTTATGATTTCCCAACCCGGGTTCGAGCCTGGAAGAAGGCAAAAGTTTATCGTTTTTACCTTTTCCATGGGTTTCCCGTCAGTAATTACCTACGGGACTTTGGTGCCTGTTGATTTCCCGTCGTAAATTACCAACGAGAAACCTACGGTAAAGGTAAAAACTTTAAACTTTTGTCTTCTTCAAGGCTCGAACCCGAGTTGTTAAATATGTCAAAGGTGCTATGTTGCCAGTAGATTACTACCATCGTCAGGTGTTTATGTAACAAGTTGAATATGTATAATCTCTTTGGAACTCTCTGTAAAATTTTTAACAAAAGTTTATACCCAATGATTTAACAGTTTATAGTCAACGATTTAACAATGTTTTTAACAAAGGGTTTTAGACGATTAAATAGTTTAAATATAAAAAATTTATTATGTAATTACATATGATGATGTACATAAATAAAATTTAAAGTTATCTATAACATCATTTAGAAATATATAAAATCCTTGGGATAGAGATTTAAAAGTTATATTCTGTAAAGAATATTCAAACAATGCTTATTATTTATCTTTATAAACATTTTGAAACACTAAATTATAAAGATTTTAAAACATTTATGATTTCCCAACCCGGGTTCGAGCCTGGAACAAGGCAAAAGTTTATCATTTTTACCTTTTCCATGGGTTTTCCGTCAGTAATTACCTACGGGACTTTGGTGCATGTTGATTTCCCGTCGTAAATTACCAACGGGAAACCTACGGTAAAGGTAAAAACTTTAAACTTTTGTCTTCTTCAAAGCTCGAACCCGGGTTGTGAAATATATCACGGGTGCCAATTTCCAGCACACTACCACCATCATCGTGTGTTTAAGTAACATGTTTTATATATATACGCTCTTCCGACCTCTCTCTAAAATTTTTCACAAAAGTTTATACTCAATGATGTAACAGTTTATAGTCAATGATTTAACAATGTTTTTAACTGAAGATTTTAGACGATTAAATAGTTTAATTATAAACAATGTATGTTGTAATTATATATGGTGATATATATAAATAAAATTTAAAGTTATCTATAACATCATTTAGAAATATATAAAATCCTTGGGATAGAGATTTAAGAGTTATATTCTGTAAAGAATATTCAAACAATGATTATTATTTATATTTATAAACATTTTGAAACACTAAATTATAAAGATTTTAAAACATTTATGATTTCCCAACCCGGGTTCGAGCCTGGAAGAAGGCAAAAGTTTGAAGTTATACCTTTTCTATAGGTTTCCCGTCAGGAATTACCTACGAAACTTTGTTGCCTGTTGATTTCGGGTCGTAAATTACCAACGGGAAACCTACGGTAAAGGTAAAAACTTTAAGCTTTTGTCTTCTTCAAGGCTCGAACCCGAGTTGTTAAATATGTCAAAGGTGCTATGTTGCCAGTAGATTATTACCATCGTCGTGTGTTTAAGTAACAAGTTGAATATATATAATCTCTTTGGAACTCTCTGTAAAATTTTTAACAAAAGTTTATACACAATGATGTAACAGTTAATAGTAAATGATTTAACAATGTTTTTAAAAAAGGGTTTTAGACGATTAAATAGTTTAAATATAAAAAATGTATGTTGTAATTACATATGATTATGTACATAAATAAAATTTAAAGTTATCTATAACATCATTTAGAAATATATAAAATCCTTGGGATAGAGATTTAAAAGTTATATTCTGTAAAGAATATTCAAACAATGATTATTATTTATATTTATAAACATTTTGAAACATTAAATTATAAAGATTTTAAAACATTTATGATTTCCCAACCCGGTTTAGAGCCTAGAAGAAGGCAAAAGTTTGAAGTCATACCTTTTCTATAGGTTTCCCGTTAGGAATTACCTACGAAACTTTGTTGCCTGTTGATTTCGGGTCGTAAATTACCAACGGGAAACCTACGGTAAAGGTAAAAACTTTAAACTTTTGTCTTCTTCAAGGCTCGAACCCGAGTTGTTAAATATGTCAAAGGTGCTATGTTGCCAGTAGATTACTACCATCGTCAGGTGTTTATGTAACAAGTTGAATATATATAATCTCTTTGGAACTCTCTGTAAAATTTTTAACAAAAGTTTATACCCAATGATGTAACAGTTTATAGTCAACGATTTAACAATGTTTTTAACAAAGGGTTTTAGACGATTAAATAGTTTAAATATAAAAAATTTATTATGTAATTACATATGATGATGTACATAAATAAAATTTAAAGTTATCTATAACATCATTTAGAAATATATAAAATCCTTGGGATAGAGATTTAAAAGTTATATTCTGTAAAGAATATTCAAACAATGCTTATTATTTATCTTTATAAACATTTTGAAACACTAAATTATAAAGATTTTAAAACATTTATGATTTTCCAACCCGGGTTCGAGCCTGGAACAAGGCAAAAGTTTATCATTTTTACCTTTTCCATGGGTTTCCCGTCAGTAATTACCTACGGGACTTTGGTGCATGTTGATTTCCCGTCGTAAATTACCAACGGGAAACCTACGGTAAAGGTAAAAACTTTAAACTTTTGTCTTCTTCAAAGCTCGAACCCGGGTTGTGAAATATATCACGGGTGCCAATTTCCAGCACACTACCACCATCATCGTGTGTTTAAGTAACATGTTTTATATATATACGCTCTTCCGACCTCTCTCTAAAATTTTTCACAAAAGTTTATACTCAATGATGTAACAGTTTATAGTCAATGATTTAACAATGTTTTTAACTGAAGATTTTAGACGATTAAATAGTTTAATTATAAACAATGTATGTTGTAATTATATATGGTGATATATATAAATAAAATTTAAAGTTATCTATAACATCATTTAGAAATATATAAAATCCTTGGGATAGAGATTTAAGAGTTATATTCTGTAAAGAATATTCAAACAATGATTATTATTTATATTTATAAACATTTTGAAACACTAAATTATAAAGATTTTAAAACATTTATGATTTCCCAACCCGGTTTAGAGCCTAGAAGAAGGCAAAAGTTTGAAGTCATACCTTTTCTATAGGTTTCCCGTTAGGAATTACCTACGAAACTTTGTTGCCTGTTGATTTCGGGTCGTAAATTACCAACGGGAAACCTACGGTAAAGGTAAAAACTTTAAACTTTTGTCTTCTTCAAGGCTCGAACCCGAGTTGTTAAATATGTCAAAGGTGCTATGTTGCCAGTAGATTACTACCATCGTCGTGTGTTTAAGTAACAAGTTGAATATATATAATCTCTTTGGAACTCTCTGTAAAATTTTTAACAAAAGTTTATACCCAATGATGTAACAGTTTATAGTCAATGATTTAAAAATGTTTTTAACAAAGGGTTTTCGACGATTAAATAGTTTAAATATAAAAAATGTATTATGTAATTACATATGATGATGTACATAAATAAAATTTAAAGTTATCTATAACATCATTTAGAAATATATAAAATCCTTGGGATAGAGATTTAAAAGTTATATTCTGTAAAGAATATTCAAACAATGCTTATTATTTATCTTTATAAACATTTTGAAACACTAAATTATAAAGATTTTAAAACATTTATGATTTCCCAACCCGGGTTCGAGCCTGGAAGAAGGCAAAAGTTTATCGTTTTTACCTTTTCCATGGGTTTCCTGTCAGTAATTACCTACGGGACTTTGGTGCCTGTTGATTTCCCATCGTAAATTACCAACGAGAAACCTACGGTAAAGGTAAAAACTTTAAACTTTTGTCTTCTTCAAAGCTCGAACCCGGGTTGTGAAATATATCACGGGTGCCAATTTCCAGCACACTACCACCATCATCGTGTGTTTAAGTAACATGTTTTATATATATACGCTCTTCCGACCTCTCTCTAAAATTTTTCACAAAAGTTTATACTCAATGATGTAACAGTTTATAGTCAATGATTTAACAATGTT
This sequence comes from Cardamine chenopodiifolia, assembly GCA_963922655.1. NCBI lineage: Eukaryota > Viridiplantae > Streptophyta > Magnoliopsida > Brassicales > Brassicaceae > Cardamine > Cardamine chenopodiifolia. Next base: position 4,978,629 of record OZ000463.1, read on the forward strand.
TTTAACTGAAGATTTTAGACGATTAAATAGTTTAAATATAAACAATGTATGTTGTAATTATATATGATGATGTATATAAATAAAATTTAAAGTTATCTATAACATCATTTAGAAATGTATATAATCCTTGGGATAGAGATTTAAAAATTATATTATTTATAAAATATTCAAACAATGGTTATTATTTATCTTTATAGACATTTTGAAACACTAAATTATAAAGATTTTAAAACATTTATGATTTCCCAACCCTAGTTCGTACCTAGAAGAAGGCAAAACTTTAATGTTTTTACCTTTTTCGTAGGTTTCCCGTCAGTAATTACCTACGGGACTATGGTGCCAGTTGATTTCCCGTCTTAAATTACAAACGGTTAACCTACGGTAAAGGTTAAAACTTTAAACTTTTGTCTTCTTCAAAGTTCGAACCCGGGTTGTGAAATATATCACGGGTGCCTATTTCCAGCACACTACCACCATCATCGTGTGTTTAAGTAACATGTTTAATATATATAATCTCTTTGGACCTCTCTGTAAGTTTTTAACAAAAGTTTATACTTAATGATGTAACAGTTTATACTCAATGATTTAACAATGTTTTTCACAAAGGATTTTAGAGGATTAAATAGTTTAAATATAAACAATGTATGTTGTAATTATATATGATGATGTATATAAATAAAATTTAAAGTTATCTATAACATCATTTATAAATGTATAAAATCCTTGGGATAGTGATTTAAAAATTATATTATTTAAAAAATATTCAAACAATGCTTATTATTTATCTTTATAGACATTTTGAAACACTAAATTATAAAGATTTTAAAACATTTATGATTTCCCAACCCTAGTTCGTACCTAGAAGAAGGCAAAACTTTAATGTTTTTACCTTTTTCGTAGGTTTCCCGTCAGTAATTACCTACGGGAGTATGGTGCCAGTTGATTTCCCGTCGTAAATTACTAACGGGAAACATACGGTAAAGGTAAAAACTTTAAACTTTTGTCTTCTTCAAGGCTCGAACACGAGTTGTTAAATATGTCAAAGGTGCTATGTTGCCAGTAGATTACTACCATCGTCGTGGGTTTAAGTAACAAGTTGAATATATATAATCTCTTTGGACCTCTCTGTAAGTTTTTAACAAAAGTTTATACTTAATGATGTAACAGTTTATAGTCAATGATTTAACAATGTTTTTCACAAAGGATTTTAGAGGATTAAATAGTTTAAATATAAACAATGTATGTTGTAATTATTTTTGATGATGTACATAAATAAAATTTAAAGTTATCTATAACATCATTTAGAAATATATAAAATCCTTTGGATAGAGATTTAAAAATTATATTATGTAAAAAATATTCAAACAATGCTTATTATTTATCTTTATAGACATTTTGAAACACTAAATTATAAAGATTTTAAAACATTTATGATTTCCCAACCCTAGTTCGTACCTAGAAGAAGGCAAAACTTTAAATTTTTACCTTTTCCGTAGGTTTCCCGTCAGTAATTACCTACGGGACTATGGTGCCAGTTGATTTCCCGTCTTAAATTACCAACGGTTAACCTACGGTAAAGGTAAAAACATTAAACATTTGTCTTCTTCAAAGCTCGAACCCGGGTTGTGAAATATATCACGGGTGCCTATTTCCAGCACACTACCACCATCATCGTGTGTTTAAGTAACATGTTTAATATATATACACTCTTCGGACCTCTCTGTAAAATTTTTGACAAAAGTTTATACTCAATGATGTAACAGTTTATAGTCAATGATTTAACAATGTTTTTCACAAAGGATTTTAGAGGATTAAATAGTTTAAATATAAACAATGTATGTTGTAATTATTTTTGATGATGTACATAAATAAAATTTAAAGTTATCTATAACATCATTTAGAAATATATAAAATCCTTGGGATAGAGATTTAAAAATTATATTATGTAAAAAATATTCAAACAATGCTTATTATTTATCTTTATAGACATTTTGAAACACTAAATTGTAAAGATTTTAAAACATTTATGATTTCCCAACCCTAGTTCGTACCTAGAAGAAGGCAAAACTTTAAATTTTTACCTTTTCCGTAGGTTTCCCGTCAGTAATTACCTACGGGACTATGGTGCCAGTTGATTTCCCATCTTAAATTACCAACGGTTAACCTACGGTAAAGGTAAAAACTTTAAACTTTTGTCTTCTTCAAAGCTCGAACCCGGGTTGTGAAATATATCACGGGTGCCTATTTCCAGCACACTACCACCATCATCGTGTGTTTAAGTAACATGTTTAATATATATACACTCTTCGGACCTCTCTGTAAAATTTTTGACAAAAGTTTATACTTAATGATGTAATTGTTTATAGTCAATAATTTAACAATGTTTTTAACTGAATATTTTAGACGATTAAATAGTTTAAATATAAACAATGTATGTTGTAATTATATATGATGATGTATATAAATAAAATTTAAAGTTATCTATAACATCATTTATAAATGTATAAAATCCTTGGGATAGTGATTTAAAAATTATATTATTTAAAAAAATATTCAAACAATGCTTATTATTTATCTTTATAGACATTTTGAAACACTAAATTATAAAGATTTTAAAACATTTATGATTTCCCAACCCTAGTTCGTACCTAGAAGAAGGCAAAACTTTAAATTTTTACCTTTTCCGTAGGTTTCCCGTCAGTAATTACCTACGGGACTATGGTGCCAGTTGATTTCCCGTCTTAAATTACCTACGGTAAAGGTAAAAACTTTAAACTTTTGTCTTCTTCAAAGCTCGAACCCGTGTTGTGAAATATATCACGGGTGCCTATTTCCAGCACACTACCACCATCATCGTGTGTTTAAGTAACATGTTTAATATATATACACTCTTCGGACCTCTCTGTAAAATTTTTGACAAAAGTTTATACTCAATGATGTAACAGTTTATAGTCAATGATTTAACAATGTTTTTAACTGAAGATTTTAGACGATTAAATAGTTTAAATATAAACAATGTATGTTGTAATTATATATGATGATGTATATAAATAAAATTTAAAGTTATCTATAACATCATTTAGAAATGTATAAAATCCTTGGGATAGAGATTTAAAAATTATATTATTTATAAAATATTGAAACAATGGTTATTATTTATCTTTATAGACATTTTGAAACACTAAATTATAAAGATTTTAAAACATTTATGATTTCCCAACCCTGGTTCGAGCCTAGAAGAAGGCAAAAGTTTGAAGTTATACCTTTTCTATAGGTTTCCCGTCAGGAATTACCTACGAAACTTTGTTGCCTGTTGATTTCTGGTCATAAATTACCAACGGGAAACCTACGGTAAAGGTAAAAACTTTCAACTTTTGTCTTCTTCAAGGCTCGAACCCGAGTTGTTAAATATGTCAAAGGTGCTATGTTGCCAGTAGATTACTACCATCGTCGTGTGTTTAAGTAACAAGTTGAATATATATAATCTCTTTGAAACTCTTTGTAAAATTTTTAACAAGAGTTTATACCCAATGATGTAACAGTTTTTAGTCAATGATTTAACAATGTTTTTAACAAAGGGTTTTAGACGATTAAATAGTTTAAATATAAAAATTGTATGTTGTAATTACATATGATGATGTACATAAATAAAATATAAAGTTATCTATAACATCATTAAGAAATATATAAAATCCTTGGGATAGAGATTTAAAAGTTATATTCTGTAAAGAATATTCAAACAATGCTTATTATTTATCTTTATAAACATTTTGAAACACTAAATTATAAAGATTTTAAAACATTTATGATTTCCCAACTCGGGTTCGAGCCTAGAAGAAGGCAAAAGTTTATCGTTTTTACCTTTTCCATGGGTTTCCCGTGAGTAATTACCTACGATGCTTTGTTGCCTGTTGATTTCGGGTTATAAATTACCAACGGGAAACCTACGGTAAAGGTAAAAACTTTAAACTTTTGTCTTCTTCAAGGCTCGAACCCGAGTTGTTAAATATGTCAAAGGTGCTATGTTGCCAGTAGATTACTACCATCGTCGTGTGTTTAAGTAACAAGTTGAATATATATAATCTCTTTGAAACTCTTTGTAAAATTTTTAACAAGAGTTTATACCCAATGATGTAACAGTTTATAGTCAATGATTTAACAATGTTTTTAACAAAGGGTTTTACACGATTAATAGTTTAAATATAAAAATTGTATGTTGTAATTACATATGATGATGTACATAAATAAAATTTAAAGTTATCTATAACATCATTTAGAAATATATAAAATCCTTGGGATAGAGATTTAAAAGTTATATTCTGTAAAGAATATTCAAACAATGCTTATTATTTATCTTTATAAACATTTTGAAACACTAAATTATAAAGATTTTAAAACATTTATGATTTCCCAACACGGGTTCGAGCCTGGAAGAAGGCAAAAGTTTATCGTTTTTACCTTTTCCATGGGTTTCCCGTCGTAAATTACCAACAGGAAACCTACGGTAAAAGTAAAAACTTTAAAATTTTGTCTTCTTCAATGCTCGAACCCGGGTTGTGAAATATATCACGGGTGCCAATTTCCAGCACACTACAACCATCATCTTGTGTTTAAGTAACATGTTTTATATATATACGCTCTTCCGACCACTCTCTAAAATTTTTCACAAAAGTTTATACTCAATGATGTAACAGTTTGTAGTCAATGATTTAACAATGTTTTAAACTGAAGATTTTAGACGATTAAATAGTTTAATTATAAACAATGTATGTTGTAATTATATATGGTGATGTATATAAATAAAATTTAAAGTTATCTATAACATCATTTAGAAATATATAAAATCCTTGGGATAGAGATTTAAGAGTTATATTCTGTAAAGAATATTCAAACAATGCTTATTATTTATATTTATAAACATTTTGAAACACTAAATTATAAAGATTTTAAAACATTTATGATTTCCCAACCCGGGTTCGAGCCTAGAAGAAGGCAAAAGTTTGAAATTATACCTTTTCCATAGGTTTCCCGTCAGGAATTACCTACGGGACTTTGGTGCTTGTTGATTTCCCGTCGAAATTACCAACGGGAAACCTACGGTAAAGGTAAAAACTTTAAACTTTTGTCTTCTTCAAAGCTCGAACCCGGGTTGTGAAATATATCACGGATGCCAATTTCCAACACACTACCACCATCATCGTGTGTTTAAGTAACATGTTTTATATATATACGCTCTTCCGACCTCTCTCTAAATTTTTTCACAAAAGTTTATACTCAATGATGTAACAGTTTGTAGTCAATGATTTAAAAATGTTTTTAACTGAAGATTTTAGACGATTAAATAGTTTAATTATAAACAATGTATGTTGTAATTATATATGGTGATGTATATAAATAAAATTTAAAGTTATCTATAACATCATTTAGAAATATATAAAATCCTTGGGATAGAGATTTAAGAGTTATATTCTGTAAAGAATATTCAAAAAATGCCTATTATTTATATTTATAAACATTTTGAAACACTAAATTATAAAGATTTTAATACATTTATGATTTCCCAACCCGGGTTCGAGCCTAGAAGAAGGCAAAAGTTTGAAATTATACCTTTTCCATAGGTTTCCCGTCAGGAATTACCTACGGGACTTTGGTGCTTGTTGATTTCCCGTCGAAATTACCAACGGGAAACCTACGTTAAAGGTAAAAACTTTAAACTTTTGTCTTCTTCAAAGCTCGAACCCAGGTTGTGAAATATATCACGGGTGCCTATTGCCAGCACACTACTACCATCATCGTGAGTTTAAGTAACAAGTTTAATATATATACTCTCTTTGGACCTCTCTGTAAAATTTTTCACAAGAGTTTATACTCAATGATGTAACAGTTTATAGTCAAAGATTTAACAATGTTTTTAACAAAAGATTTTAGACTGTTACACAGTTTTAATATAAATATTGTATGTTGTAACTATATATGATGATGTATATAAACACAATTTAATGTTATCTATAGCATCATTTAGAAATATCTAAAATCCTTGGGATAGAGATTTAATATTTATATTCTGTAAAGAATATTCAAACAATGCTTATTATTTATCGTTATAAACATTTTGAAACACTAAATTATAAAGATTTTAAAACATTTATGATTTCTCAACCCGGGTTCGAGCCTGGAAGAAGGCAAAAGTTTATCGTTTTTACCTTTTCCATGGGTTTCCCGTGAGTAATTACCTACTGGACTTTGGAGCCTGTTGATTTCCCGTCGTAAATTACCAACAGGAAACCTACGGTAAAGGTAAAAACTTTAAACTTTTGTCTTCTTCAAAGCTCGAACGCGGGTTGTGAAATATATCACGGGTGCCAATTTACAGCACACTACCACCATCATCGTTTGTTTAAGTAACATGTTTTATATATATACGCTCTTCCGACCTCTCTCTAAAATTTTTCGCAAAAGTTTATACTCAATGATGTAACAGTTTGTAGTCAATGATTTAACAATGATTTTAACTGAAGATTTTAGACGATTAAATAGTTTAATTATAAACAATGTATGTTGTAATTATATATGGTGATGTATATAAATAAAATTTAAAGTTATCTATAACATCATTTAGAAATATATAAAATCTTTGGGATAGAGATTTAAGAGTTATATTCTGTAAAGAATATTCAAACAATGCTTATTATTTTTATTTATAAACATTTTGAAACACTAAATTATAAAGATTTTAAAACATTTATGATTTCCCAACCCGGGTTCGAGCCTAGAAGAAGGCAAAAGTTTGAAGTTATACCTTTTCTATAAGTTTCCCGTCAGGAATTACCTATGAAACTTTGTTGCCTGTTGATTTCGGGTTATAAATTACCAACGGGAAACCTACGGTAAAGGTAAAAACTTTAAACTTTTGTCTTCTTCAAAGCTCGAACCCGGGTTGTGAAATATATCACGGATGCCAATTTCCAACACACTACCACCATCATCGTGTGTTTAAGTAACATGTTTTATATATATACGCTCTTCCGACCTCTCTCTAATTTTTTTCACAAAAGTTTATACTCAATGATGTAACAGTTTGTAGTCAATGATTTAAAAATGTTTTTAACTGAAGATTTTAGACGATTAAATAGTTTAATTATAAACAATGTATGTTGTAATTATATATGGTGATGTATATACATAAAATTTAAAGTTATCTATAACATCATTTAGAAATATATAAAATCCTTGGGATAGAGATTTAAGAGTTATATTCTGTAAAGAATATTCAAAAAATGCCTATTATTTATATTTATAAACATTTTGAAACACTAAATTATAAAGATTTTAATACATTTATGATTTCCCAACCCGGGTTCGAGCCTAGAAGAAGGCAAAAGTTTGAAATTATACCTTTTCCATAGGTTTCCCGTCAGGAATTACCTACGGGACTTTGGTGCTTGTTGATTTCCCGTCGAAATTACCAACGGGAAACCTACGGTAAAGGTAAAAACTTAAAACTTTTGTCTTCTTCAAAGCTCGAACCCAGGTTGTGAAATATATCACGGGTGCCTATTGCCAGCACACTACTACCATCATCGTGAGTTTAAGTAACAAGTTTAATATATATACTCTCTTTGGACCTCTCTGTAAAATTTTTAACAAGAGTTTATACTCAATGATGTAACAGTTTATAGTCAAAGATTTAACAATGTTTTTAACAAAAGATTTTAGACTGTTACACAGTTTTAATATAAATATTGTATGTTGTAACTATATATGATGATGTATATAAACACAATTTAATGTTATCTATAGCATCATTTAGAAATATCTAAAATCCTTGGGATAGAGATTTAATATTTATATTCTGTAAAGAATATTCAAACAATGCTTATTATTTATCGTTATAAACATTTTGAAACACTAAATTATAAAGATTTTAAAACATTTATGATTTCCCAACCCGGGTTCGAGCCTGGAAGAAGGCAAAAGTTTATCGTTTTTACCTTTTCCATGGGTTTTCCGTGAGTAATTACCTACTGGACTTTGGAGCCTGTTGATTTCCCGTCGTAAATTACCAACAGGAAACCTACGGTAAAGGTAAAAACTTTAAACTTTTGTCTTCTTCAAAGCTCGAACGCGGGTTGTGAAATATATCACGGGTGCCAATTTATAGCACACTACCACCATCATCGTTTGTTTAAGTAACATGTTTTATATATATACGCTCTTCCGACCTCTCTCTAAAATTTTTCGCAAAAGTTTATACTCAATGATGTAACAGTTTGTAGTCAATGATTTAACAATGATTTTAACTGAAGATTTTAGACGATTAAATAGTTTAATTATAAACAATGTATGTTGTAATTATATATGGTGATGTATATAAATAAAATTTAAAGTTATCTATAACATCATTTAGAAATATATAAAATCTTTGGGATAGAGATTTAAGAGTTATATTCTGTAAAGAATATTCAAACAATGCTTATTATTTTTATTTATAAACATTTTGAAACACTAAATTATAAAGATTTTAAAACATTTATGATTTCCCAACCCAGGTTCGAGCCTAGAAGAAGGCAAAAGTTTGAAGTTATACCTTTTCTATAAGTTTCCCGTCAGGAATTACCTATGAAACTTTGTTGCCTGTTGATTTCGGGTTATAAATTACCAACGGGAAACCTACGGTAAAGGTAAAAACTTTAAACTTTTGTCTTCTTCAAGGCTCGAACCCGAGTTGTTAAATATGTCAAAGGTGCTATTTTGCCAGTAGATTACTACCATCGTCGTGTGTTTAAGTAACAAGTTGAATATATATAATCTCTTTGAAACTCTCTGTAAAATTTTTAACAAGAGTTTATACCCAGTGATGTAACAGTTTATAGTCAATGATTTAACAATGTTTTTAACAAAGGGTTTTACACGATTAATAGTTTAAATATAAAAATTGTATGTTGTAATTACATATGATGATGTACATAAATAAAATTTAAAGTTATCTATAACATCATTTAGAAATATATAAAATCCTTGGGATAGAGATTTAAAAGTTATATTCTGTAAAGAATATTCAAACAATGCTTATTATTTATCTTTATAAACATTTTGAAACACTAAATTATAAAGATTTTAAAACATTTATGATTTCCCAACACGGGTTCGAGCCTGGAAGAAGGCAAAAGTTTATCGTTTTTACCTTTTCCATGGGTTTCCCGTCGTAAATTACCAACAGGAAACCTACGGTAAAAGTAAAAACTTTAAAATTTTGTCTTCTTCAATGCTCGAACCCGGGTTGTGAAATATATCACGGGTGCCAATTTCCAGCACACTACAACCATCATCTTGTGTTTAAGTAACATGTTTTATATATATACGCTCTTCCGACCACTCTCTAAAATTTTTCACAAAAGTTTATACTCAATGATGTAACAGTTTGTAGTCAATGATTTAACAATGTTTTTAACTGAAGATTTTAGACGATTAAATAGTTTAATTATAAACAATGTATGTTGTAATTATATATGGTGATGTATATAAATAAAATTTAAAGTTATCTATAACATCATTTAGAAATATATAAAATCCTTGGGATAGAGATTTAAGAGTTATATTCTGTAAAGAATATTCAAACAATGCTTATTATTTATATTTATAAACATTTTTAAACACTAAATTATAAAGATTTTAAAACATTTATGATTTCCCAACCCGGGTTCGAGCCTAGAAGAAGGCAAAAGTTTGAAATTATACCTTTTCCATAGGTTTCCCGTCAGGAATTACCTACGGGACTTTGGTGCTTGTTGATTTCCCGTCGAAATTACCAACGGGAAACCTACGGTAAAGGTAAAAACTTTAAACTTTTGTCTTCTTCAAAGCTCGAACCCGGGTTGTGAAATATATCACGGATGCCAATTTCCAACACACTACCACCATCATCGTGTGTTTAAGTAACATGTTTTATATATATACGCTCTTCCGACCTCTCTCTAAATTTTTTCACAAAAGTTTATACTCAATGATGTAACAGTTTGTAGTCAATGATTTAAAAATTTTTTTAACTGAAGATTTTAGACGATTAAATAGTTTAATTATAAACAATGTATGTTGTAATTATATATGGTGATGTATATAAATAAAATTTAAAGTTATCTATAACATCATTTAGAAATATATAAAATCCTTGGGATAGAGATTTAAGAGTTATATTCTGTAAAGAATATTCAAACAATGCCTATTATTTATATTTATAAACATTTTGAAACACTAAATTATAAAGAATTTAAAACATTTATGATTTCCCAACCCGGGTTCGAGCCTAGAAGAAGGCAAAAGTTTGAAATTATACCTTTTCCATAGGTTTCCAGTCAGGAATTACCTACGGGACTTTGGTGCTTGTTGATTTCCCGTCGAAATTACCAACGGGAAACCTACGGTAAAGGTAAAAACTTTAAACTTTTGTCTTCTTCAAAGCTCGAACCCAGGTTGTGAAATATATCACGGGTGCCTATTGCCAGCACACGACTACCATCATCGTGAGTTTAAGTAACAAGTTTAATATATATACTCTCTTTGGACCTCTCTGTAAAATTTTTAACAAGAGTTTATACTCAATGATGTAACAGTTTATAGTCAAAGATTTAACAATGTTTTTAACAAAAGATTTTAGACTGTTACACAGTTTTAATATAAATATTGTATGTTGTAACTATATATGATGATGTATATAAACACAATTTAATGTTATCTATAGCATCATTTAGAAATATCTAAAATCCTTGGGATAGAGATTTAATATTTATATTCTGTAAAGAATATTCAAACAATGCTTATTATTTATCTTTATAAACATTTTGAAACACTAAATTATAAAGATTTTAAAACATTTATGATTTCCCAACCCGGGTTCGAGCCTGGAAGAAGGCAAAAGTTTATCGTTTTTACCTTTTCCATGGGTTTCCCGTCAGTAATTACCTACTGGACTTTGGTGCCTGTTGATTTCCCGTCGTAAATTACCAACGGGAAACCTACGGTAAAGGTAAAAACTTTAAACTTTTGTCTTCTTCAAAGCTCGAACCTGGGTTGTGAAATATATCACGCGTGCCAATTTCCAGCACACTACCACCATCATCGTGTGTTTAAGTAACATGTTTTATATATATACGCTCTTCCGACCTCTCTCTAAAATTTTTCACAAAAGTTTATACTCAATGATGTAACAGTTTATAGTCAATGTTTTTAACTGAAGATTTTAGACGATTAAATAGTTTAATTATAAACAATGTATGTTGTAATTATATATGGTGATATATATAAATAAAATTTAAAGTTATCTATAACATCATTTAGAAATATATAAAATCCGTGGGATAGAGATTTAAGAGTTATATTCTGTAAAGAATATTCAAACAATGATTATTATTTATATTTATAAACATTTTGAAACACTAAATTATAAAGATTTTAAAACATTTATGAATTCCCAACCCGGTTTCGAGCCTAGAAGAAGGCAAAAGTTTGAAGTCATACCTTTTCTATTGGTTTCCCGTCAGGAATTACCTACGAAACTTTGTTGCCTTTTGATTTCGGGTCGTAAATTACCAACGGGAAACCTACGGTAAAGGTAAAAACTACAAACTTTTGTCTTCTTCAAGGCTCGAACCCGAGTTGTTAAATATGTCTAAGGTGCTATGTTGCGAGTAGATTACTACCATCGTCGTGTGTTTCAGTAACAAGTTGAATATATATAATCTCTTTGGAACTCTCTGTAAAAATTTTAACAAAAGTTTATACCCAATGATGTAACAGTTAATAGTCAATGATTTAACAATGTTTTTAACAAAGGGTTTTAGACGATTAAATAGTTTAAATATAAAAAATGTATGTTGTAATTACATATGATTATGTACATAAATAAAATTTAAAGTTATCTATAACATCATTAAGAAATATATAAAATCCTTGGGATAGAGATTTAAAAGTTATATTCTGTAAAGAATATTCAAACAATGCTTATTATTTATCTTTATAAACATTTTGAAACACTAAATTATAAAGATTTTAAAACATTTATGATTTCACAACCCGGGTTCGAGCCTGGAAGAAGGCAAAAGTTTATCGTTTTTACCTTTTCCATGGGTTTCCCGTCAGTAATTACCTACGGGACTTTGGTGCCTGTTGATTTCCCGTCGTAAATTACCAACGGGAAACCTACAGTAAAGGTAAAAACTTTAAACTTTTGTCTTCTTCAAAGCTCGAACCCGGGTTGTGAAATATATCACGCGTGCCAATTTCTAGCACACTACCACCATCATCGTGTGTTTAAGTAACATGTTTTATATATATACGCTCTTCCGACCTCTCTCTAAATTTTTTCACAAAAGTTTATACTCAATGATGTAACAGTTTATAGTCAATGATTTAACAATGTTTTTAACTGAAGATTTTAGACGATTAAATAGTTTAATTATAAACAATGTATGTTGTAATTATATATGGTGATGTATATAAATAAAATTTAAAGTTATCTATAACATCATTTAGAAATATATAAAATCCTTGGGATAGAGATTTAAGAGTTATATTCTGTAAAGAATATTCAAACAATGCTTATTATTTATATTTATAAACATTTTGAACCACTAAATTATAAAGATTTTAAAACATTTATGATTTCCCAACCCGGGTTCGAGCCTAGAAGAAGGCAAAAGTTTGAAGTCATACCTTTTCTATAGGTTTCCCGTCAGGAATTACCTACGAAACTTTGTTGCCTGTTGATTTCGGGTCGTAAATTACCAACGGGAAACCTACGGTAAAGGTAAAAACTTTAAACTTTTGTCTTCTTCAAGGCTCGAACCCGAGTTGTTAAATATGTCAAAGGTGCTATGTTGCGAGTAGATTACTACCATCGTCGTGTGTTTAAGTAACAAGTTGAATATATATAATCTCTTTGGAACTCTCTGTAAAAATTTTAACAAAAGTTTATACCCAATGATGTAACAGTTAATTGTCAATGATTTAACAATGTTTTTAACAAAGGGTTTTAGACGATTAAATAGTTTAAATATAAAAAATGTATGTTGTAATTACATATGATTATGTACATAAATAAAATTTAAAGTTATCTATAACATCATTAAGAAATATATAAAATCCTTGGGATAGAGATTTAAAAGTTATATTCTGTAAAGAATATTCAAACAATGCTTATTATTTATCTTTATAAACATTTTGAAACACTAAATTATAAAGATTTTAAAACATTTATGATTTCCCAACCCGGGTTCGAGCCTGGAAGAAGGCAAAAGTTTATCGTTTTTACCTTTTCCATGGGTTTCCCGTCAGTAATTACCTACGGGACTTTGGTGCCTGTTGATTTCCCGTCGTAAATTACCAACGGGAAACCTACGGTAAAGGTAAAACTTTAAACTTTTGTCTTCTTCAAAGCTCGAACCTGGGTTGTGAAATATATCACGGGTGCCAATTTTCAGCACACTACCACCATCATCGTGTGTTTAAGTAACATGTTTTATATATATACGCTCTTCCGACCTCTCTCTAAATTTTTTCACAAAAGTTTATACTCAATGATGTAACAGTTTGTAGTCAATGATTTAAAAATGTTTTTAACTGAAGATTTTAGACGATTAAATAGTTTAATTATAAACAATGTATGTTGTAATTATATATGGTGATGTATATAAATAAAATTTAAAGTTATCTATATCATCATTTAGAAATATATAAAATCCTTGGGATAGAGATTTAAGAGTTATATTCTGTAAAGAATATTCAAACAATGCTTATTATTTATATTTATAAACATTTTGAAACACTAAATTATAAAGATTTTAAAACATTTATGATTTCCCGACCCGGGTTCGAGCCTAGAAGAAGGCAAAAGTTTGAAATTATACCTTTTCCATAGGTTTCCCGTCAGGAATTACCTACGAAACTTAGGTGCCTGTTGATTTCGGGTCGTAAATTACCAACGGGAAACCTACGGCAAAGGTAAAAACTTTAAACTTTTGTCTTCTTCAAGGCTCGAACCCGAGTTGTTAAATATGTCAAAGGTGCTATGTTGCGAGTAGATTACTACCATCGTCGTGTGTTTAAGTAACAAGTTGAATATATATAATCTCTTCGGAACTCTTATTAAAATTTTTAACAAAAGTTTATACCCAATGATGTAACAGTTTATAGTCAATGATTTAACAATGTTTTTAACAAAGGGTTTTAGACGATTAAATAGTTTAAATATAAAAAATGTATATTGTAATTACATATGATGATGTACATAAATAAAATTTAAAGTTATCTATAAAATCATTTAGAAATATATAAAATCCTTGGGACAGAGATTTAAAAGTTATATTCTGTAAAGAATATTCAAACAATGCTTATTATTTATATTTATAAACATTTTGAAACACTAAATTATAAAGATTTTAAAACATTTATGATTTTCCAACCCGGGTTCGAGCCTAGAAGAAGGCAAAAGTTTGAAGTTATACCTTTTCTATAGGTTTCCCGTCAGGAATTACCTACGAAACTTTGTTGCCTGTTGATTTCGGGTCGTAAATTACCAACGGGAAACTTACGGTAAAGGTAAAAACTTTAAACTTTTGTCTTCTTTAAAGCTCGAACCCGGGTTGTGAAATATATCACGGGTGCCAATTTCCAGCACACTACCACCATCATCGTGTGTTTAAGTAACATGTTTTCTATATATACGCTCTTCCGACCTCTCTCTAAATTTTTTAACAAAAGTTTATACTCAATGATGTAACAGTTTATAGTCAATGATTTAACAATGTTTTTAACTGAAGATTTTATACAATTAAATAGTTTAATTATAAACAATGTATGTTGTAATTATATATGGTGATGTATATAAATAAAATTTAAAGTTATCTATAACATCATTTAGAAATATATAAAATCCTTGGGATAGAGATTTAAGAGTTATATTCTGTAAAGAATATTCAAACAATGCTTATTATTTATATTTATAAACATTTTGAAAGACTAAATTATAAAGATTTTAAAACATTTATGATTTTCCAACCCGGGTTCGAGCCTAGAAGAAGGCAAAAGTTTGAAATTATACCTTTTCCATAGGTTTCCCGTCAGGAATTACCTACGAAACTTAGGTGCCTGTTGATTCCGGCTCGTAAATTACCAACGGGAAACCTACGGCAAAGGTAAAAACTTTAAACTTTTGTCTTCTTCAAGGCTCGAACCCGAGTTGTTAAATATGTCAAAGGTGCTATGTTGCTAGTAGATTACTACCATCGTCGTGTGTTTAAGTAACAAGTTGAATATATATAATCTCTTCGGAACTCTCTGTAAAATTTTTAACAAAAGTTTATACCCAATGATGTAACAGTTTATAGTCAATGATTTAACAATGTTTTTAACAAAGGGTTTTAGACGATTAAATAGTTTAAATATAAAAAATGTATATTGTAATTACATATGATGATGTACATAAATAAAATTTAAAGTTATCTATAACATCATTTAGAAATATATAAAATCCTTGGGATAGAAATTTAAAAGTTATATTCTGTAAAGAATATTCAAACAATGCTTATTATTTATATTTATAAACATTTTGAAACACTAAATTATAAAGATTTTAAAACATTTATGATTTCCCAACCCGGGTTCGAGCCTAGAAGAAGGCAAAAGTTTGAAGTTATATCTTTTCTATAGGTTTCACGTCAGGAATTACCTACGAAACTTTGTTGCCTGTTGATTTCGGGTCGTAAATTACCAACGGGAAACCTACGGTAAAGGTAAAAACTTTAAACTTTTGTCTTCTTCAAGGCTCGAACCCGAGTTGTTAAATATGTTAAAGGTGCTATGTTGCCAGTAGATTACTACCATCGTCGTGTGTTTAAGTAACAAGTTGAATATATATAATCTCTTTGGAACTCTCTGTAAAATTTTTAACAAAATTTTATACCCAATGATGTAACAGTTTATAGTCAATGATTTAACAATGTTTTTAACAAAGGGTTTTAGACGATTAAATAGTTTAAATATAAAAATTGTATGTTGTAATTACATATGATGATGTACATACTCAATGATGTAACAGTTTATAGTCAATGATTTAACAATGTTTTAACTGAAGATTTTAGAGGATTAAATAGTTTAAATATAAACAATGTATGTTGTAATTATTTTTGATGATGTACATAAATAAAATTTAAAGTTATCTATAACATCATTTAGAAATATATAAAATCCTTGGGATAGAGATTTAAAAGTTATATTCTGTAAAGAATATTCAAACAATGCTTATTATTTATCTTTATAAACATTTTGAAACACTAAATTATAAAGATTTTAAAACATTTATGATTTCCCAACCCGGGTTCGAGCCTGGAAGAAGGCAAAAGTTTATCGTTTTTACCTTTTCCATGGGTTTCCCGTTAGTAATTACCTACGGGACTTTGGTGCCTGTTGATTTCCCGTCGTAAATTACCAACGGGAAACCTACGGTAAAGGTAAAACTTTAAACTTTTGTCTTCTTCAAAGCTCGAACCTGGGTTGTGAAATATATCACGGGTGCCAATTTCCAGCACACTACCACCATCATCGTGTGTTTAAGTAACATGTTTTATATATATTCGCTCTTCCGACCTCTCTCTAAATTTTTTCACAAAAGTTTATACTCAATGATGTAACAGTTTATAGTCAATGATTTAACAATGTTTTTAACTGAAGATTTTAGACGATTTAATAGTTTAATTATAAACAAAGTATGTTGTAAATATATATGGTGATGTATATAAATAAAATTTAAAGTTATCTATAACATCATTTAGAAATATATAAAATCCTTGGGATAGAGATTTAAGAGTTATATTCTGTAAAGAATATTCAAACAATGCTTATTATTTATATTTATAAACATTTTGAAACACTAAATTATAAAGATTTTAAAACATTTATGATTTCCCAACCCGGGTTCAAGCCTAGAAGAAGGCAAAAGTTTGATTTTATATATTCAACTTGTTACTTAAACACACGACGATGGTAGTAATCTACTGGCAACATAGCACCTTTGACATATTTAACAACTTGGGTTCGAGCCTAGAAGAAGGCAAAAGTTTGAAATTATACCTTTTCTATAGGTTTCCCGTCAGGAATTACCTACGGGACTTTGGTGGCTGTTGATTTCGCCTCGTAAATTACCAACAGGAAACCTACGGTAAAGGTAAAAACTTTAAACTTTTGTCTTCTTCATGGCTCGAACCCGAGTTGTTAAATATGTCAAAGGTGCTATGTTGCCAGTAGATTACTACCATCGTCGTGTGTTTAAGTAACAAGTTGAATATATATAATCTCTTCGGAACTCTCTGTAAAATTTTTAACAAAAGTTTATACCCAATGATGTAACAGTTTATAGTCAATGATTTAACAATGTTTTTAACAAAGGGTTTTAGACGATTATATAGTTTAAATATAAAAAATGTATATTCTAATTACATATGATGATGTACATAAATAAAATTTAAAGTTATCTATAACATCATTTAGAAATATATAAAATCCTTGGGATGGAGATTTAAAAGTTATATTCTGTAAAGAATATTCAAAAAATGCTTATTATTTATCTTTATAAACATTTTGAAACACTAAATTATAAAGATTTTAAAACATTTATGATTTCCCAACCCGTGTTCGAGCCTGGAAGAAGGCAAAAGTTTATCGTTTTTACCTTTTCCATGGGTTTTCCGTCAGTAATTACCTACGGGACTTTGGTGCCTGTTGATTTCCCGTCGTAAATTACCAACGGGATACCTACGGTAAAGGTAAAAACTTTAAACTTTTGTCTTCTTCAAGGCTCGAACCCAAGTTGTTAAATATGTCAAAGGTGCTATGTTGCCAGTAGATTACTACCATCGTCGTGTGTTTAAGTAACAAGTTGAATATATAAAATCTCTTCGGAACTCTCTGTAAAATTTTTAACAAAAGTTTATACCCAATGATGTAACAGTTTATAGTCAATGATTTAACAATGTTTTTAACAAAGGGTTTTAGACGATTATATAGTTTAAATATAAAAAATGTATATTCTAATTACATATGATGATGTACATAAATAAAATTTAAAGTTATCTATAACATCATTTAGAAATATATAAAATCCTTGGGATGGAGATTTAAAAGTTATATTCTGTAAAGAATATTCAAAAATGCTTATTATTTATCTTTATAAACATTTCGAAACACTAAATTATAAAGATTTTAAAACATTTATGATTTCCCAACCCGGGTTCGAGCCTGGAAGAAGGCAAAAGTTTATCGTTTTTACCTTTTCTATAGGTTTCCCGTCAGGAATTACCTAAGAAACTTTGTTGCCTGTTGATTTCGGGTCGTAAATTACCAACGGGAAACCTACGGTAAAGGTAAAAACTTTAAACTTTTGTCTTCTTCAAGGCTCGAACCCGAGTTGTTAAATATGTCAAAGGTGCTATGTTGCCAGTAGATTACTACCATCGTCGTGTGTTTAAGTAACAAGTTGAATATATATAATCTCTTTGGAACTCTCTGTATAATTTTTAACAAAATTTTATACCCAATGATGTAACAGTTTATAGTCAATGATTTAACAATGTTTTTAACAAAGGGTTTTAGACGATTAAATAGTTTAAATATAAAAAATGTATTATGTAATTACATATGATGATGTACATAAATAAAATTTAAAGTTATCTATAACATCATTTAGAAATATATAAAATCCTTGGGATAGAGATTTAAAAGTTATATTCTGTAAAGAATATTCAAACAATGCTTATTATTTATCTTTATAAACATTTTGAAACACTAAATTATAAAGATTTTAAAACATTTATGATTTCCCAACCCGGGTTCGAGCCTGGAAGAAGGCAAAAGTTTATCGTTTTTACCTTTTCCATGGGTTTCCCGACAGTAATTACCTACGGGACTTTGGTGCCTGTTGATTTCCCGTCGTAAATTACCAACGGGATACCTACGGTAAAGGTAAAAACTTTAAACTGTTGTCTTCTTCAAGGCTCGAACCCGAGTTGTTAAATATGTCAAAGGTGCTATGTTGCCAGTAGATTACTACCATCGTCGTGTGTTTAAGTAACAAGTTGAATATATATAATCTCTTTGGAGCTCTCTGTATAATTTTTAACAAAATTTTATACCCAATGATGTAACAGTTTATAGTCAATGATTTAACAATGTTTTTAACAAAGGGTTTTAGACGATTAAATAGTTTAAATATAAAAAATGTATTATGTAATTACATATGATGATGTACATAAATAAAATTTAAAGTTATCTATAACATCATTTAGAAATATATAAAATCCTTGGGATAGAGATTTAAAAGTTATATTCTGTAAAGAATATTCAAACAATGCTTATTATTTATCTTTATAAACATTTTGAAACACTAAATTATAAAGATTTTAAAACATTTATGATTTCCCAACCCGGGTTCGAGCCTGGAAGAAGGCAAAAGTTTATCGTTTTTACCTTTTCCATGGGTTTCCCGACAGTAATTACCTACGGGACTTTGGTGCCTGTTGATTTCCCGTCGTAAATTACCAACGGGATACCTACGGTAAAGGTAAAAACTTTAAACTGTTGTCTTCTTCAAGGCTCGAACCCGAGTTGTTAAATATGTCAAAGGTGCTATGTTGCCAGTAGATTACTACCATCGTCGTGTGTTTAAGTAACAAGTTGAATATATATAATCTCTTTGGAACTCTCTGTAAAATTTTTAACAAAAATTTATACCTAATGATGTAACAGTTTATAGTGAATGATTTACCAATGTTTTTAACAAAGGGTTTTAGACGATTAAATAGTTTAAATATAAAAAATATATGTTGTAATTATATATGGTGATGTATATAAATAAAATTTAAAGTTATCTATAACATCATTTAGAAATATATAAAATCCTTGGGATAGAGATTTAAAAGTTATATTCTGTAAAGAATATTCAAACAATGCTTATTATTTATCTTTATAAACATTTTGAAACACTAAATTATAAAGATTTTAAAACATTTATGATTTCCCAACCCGGGTTCGATCCTGGAAGAAGGCAAAAGTTTATTGTTTTTACCTTTTCCATGGGTTTCCCGTCGTAAATTACCAACAGGAAACCTACGGTAAAGGTAAAAACTTTAAACTTTTGTCTTCTTCAAAGCTCGAACCCGGGTTGTGAAATATATCACGGGTGCCAATTTCCAGCACACTACCACCATCATCGTGTGTTTAAGTAACATGTTTTATATATATACGCTCTTCCGACCTCTCTCTAAAATTTTTCACAAAAGTTTATACTCAATGATGTAACAGTTTATAGTCAATGATTTAACAATGACTTTAACTGAAGATTTTAGACGATTAAATAGTTTAATTATAAACAATGTATGTTGTAATTATATATGGTGATGTATATAAATAAAATTTAAAGTTATCTATAACATCATTTAGAAATATATAAAATCCTTGGGATAGAGATTTAAGAGTTATATTCTATAAAGAATATTCAAACAATGCTTATTATTTATATTTATAAACATTTTGAAAGGCTAAATTATAAATATTTTAAAACATTTATGATTTCCCAACCCGGGTTCGAGCCTAGAAGAAGGCAAAAGTTTGAAGTTATACCTTTTCTATAGGTTTCCCGTCAGGAATTACCTACGAAACTTTGTTGCCTGTTGATTTCGGGTCATAAATTACCAACGGGAAACCTACGGTAAAGGTAAAAACTTTAAACTTTTGTCTTCTTCAAGGCTCGAACCCGAGTTGTTAAATATGTCAAAGGTGCTATGTTGCCAGTAGATTACTACCATCGTCGTGTGTTTAAGTAACAAGTTGAATATATATAATCTCTTTGGAACTCTCTGTAAAATTTTTATCAAAAGTTTATACCCAATGATGTAACAGTTTATAGTCAATGATTTAACAATGTTTTTAACAAAGGGATTTAGACGATTAAATAGTTTAAATATAAAAAATGTATGTTGTAATTACATATGATGATGTACATAATTAAAATTTAAAGTTATCTATAACATCATTTAGAAATATATAAAATCCTTGGGATAGAGATTTAAAAGTTATATTCTGTAAAGAATATTCAAACAATGCTTATTATTTATCGTTATAAACATTTTGAAACACTAAATTATAAAGATTTTAAAACATTTATGATTTCCCAACCCGGGTTCGAGCCTAGAAGAAGGCAAAAGTTTAAAGTTTTTACCTTTTCCATAGGTTTCCCGTCAGGAATTACCTACGGGACTTTGGTGCTTGTTGATTTCCCGTCGAAATTACCAACGGGAAACCTACGGTAAAGGTAAAAACTTTAAACATTTGTCTTCTTCAAAGCTCGAACCCAGGTTGTGAAATATATCACGGGTGCCTATTGCCAGCACACTACTACCATCATCGTGAGTTTAAGTAACAAGTTTAATATATATACTCTCATTGGACCTCTCTGTAAAATTTTTAACAAGAGTTTATACTCAATGATGTAACAGTTTATAGTCAATGATTTAACAATGTTTTTAACAAAAGATTTTAGACTGTTACACAGTTTTAATATAAATATTGTATGTTGTAACTATATACGATGATGTATATAAACACAATTTATCTATAGCATCATTTAGAAATATCTAAAATCCTTGGGATAGAGATTTAATATTTATATTCTGCAAAGAATATTCAGACAATGCTTATTATTTATCTTTATAAACATTTTGAAACACTAAATTATAAAGATTTGAAAACTTTTATGATTTTCCAACCCGGGTTTGAGCCTAGAAGAAGGCAAAAGTTTATCGTTTTTACCTTTTCCATAGGTTTCCCGTCAGGAATTACCTACGGGACTTTGGTGGCTGTTGATTTCGCCTCGTAAATTACCAACAGGAAACCTACGGTAAAGGTAAAAACTTTAAACTTTTGTCTTCTTCAAGGCTCGATCCCAAGTTGTTAAATATGTCAAAGGTGCTATGTTGCCAGTAGATTACTACCATCGTCGTGTGTTTAAGTAACAAGTTGAATATATAAAATCTCTTCGGAACTCTCTGTAAAATTTTTAACAAAAGTTTATACCCAATGATGTAACAGTTTATAGTCAATGATTTAACAATGTTTTTAACAAAGGGTTTTAGACGATTATATAGTTTAAATATAAAAAATGTATATTCTAATTACATATGATGATGTACATAAATAAAATTTAAAGTTATCTATAACATCATTTAGAAATATATAAAATCCTTGGGATGGAGATTTAAAAGTTATATTCTGTAAAGAATAATCAAAAAATGCTTATTATTTATCTTTATAAACATTTTGAAACACTAAATTATAAAGATTTTAAAACATTTATGATTTCCCAACCCGGGTTCGAGCCTGGAAGAAGGCAAAAGTTTATCGTTTTTACCTTTTCCATGGGTTTTCCGTCAGTAATTACCTACGGGACTTTGGTGCCTGTTGATTTCCCGTCGTAAATTACCAACGGGATACCTACGGTAAAGGTAAAAACTTTAAACTTTTGTCTTCTTCAAGGCTCGAACCCGAGTTGTTAAATATGTCAAAGGTGCTATGTTGCTAGTAGATTACTACCATCGTCGTGTGTTTAAGTAACAAGTTGAATATATATAATCTCTTTGGAACTCTCTGTAAAATTTTTAACAAAAGTTTATACCCAATGATGTAACAGTTTATAGTCAATGATTTAACAATGTTTTTAACAAAGGGTTTTAGACGATTAAATAGTTTAAATATAAAAAATGTATGTTGTAATTACATATGATGATGTACATAAATAAAATTTAAAGTTATCTATAACATCATTTAGAAATATATAAAATCCTTGGGATGGAGATTTAAAAGTTATATTCTGTAAAGAATATTCAAACAATGCTTATTATTTATCTTTATAAACATTTTGAAACACTAAATTATAAAGATTTTAAAACATTTATGATTTCCCAACCCGGGTTCGAGCCTGGAAGAAGGCAAAAGTTTATCGTTTTTACCTTTTCCATGGGTTTCCCGACAGTAATTACCTACGGGACTTTGGTGCCTGTTGATTTCCCGTCGTAAATTACCAACGGGATACCTACGGTAAAGGTAAAAACTTTAAACTGTTGTCTTCTTCAAGGCTCGAACCCGAGTTGTTAAATATGTCAAAGGTGCTATGTTGCCAGTAGATTACTACCATCGTCGTGTGTTTAAGTAACAAGTTGAATATATATAATCTCTTTGGAACTCTCTGTAAAATTTTTAACAAAAATTTATACCTAATGATGTAACAGTTTATAGTGAATGATTTACCAATGTTTTTAACAAAGGGTTTTAGACGATTAAATAGTTTAAATATAAAAAATATATGTTGTAATTATATATGGTGATGTATATAAATAAAATTTAAAGTTATCTATAACATCATTTAGAAATATATAAAATCCTTGGGATAGAGATTTAAAAGTTATATTCTGTAAAGAATATTCAAACAATGCTTATTATTTATCTTTATAAACATTTTGAAACACTACATTATAAAGATTTTAAAACATTTATGATTTCCCAACCCGGGTTCGATCCTGGAAGAAGCAAAAGTTTATTGTTTTTACCTTTTCCATGGGTTTCCCGTCGTAAATTACCAACAGGAAACCTACGGTAAAGGTAAAAACTTTAAACTTTTGTCTTCTTCAAAGCTCGAACCCGGGTTGAAAAATATATCACGGGTGCCAATTTCCAGCACACTACCACCATCATCGTGTGTTTAAGTAACATGTTTTATATATATACGCTCTTCCGACCTCTCTCTAAAATTTTTCACAAAAGTTTATACTCAATGATGTAACAGTTTATAGTCAATGATTTAACAATGACTTTAACTGAAGATTTTAGACGATTAAATAGTTTAATTATAAACAATGTATGTTGTAATTATATATGGTGATGTATATAAATAAAATTTAAAGTTATCTATAGCATCATTTAGAAATATATAAAATCCTTGGGATAGAGATTTAAGAGTTATATTCTATAAAGAATATTCAAACAATGCTTATTATTTATATTTATAAACATTTTGAAAGGCTAAATTATAAAGATTTTAAAACATTTATGATTTCCCAACCCGGGTTCGAGCCTAGAAGAAGGCAAAAGTTTGAAGTTATACCTTTTCTATAGGTTTCCCGTCAGGAATTACCTACGAAACTTTGTTGCCTGTTGATTTCGGGTCGTAAATTACCAACGGGAAACCTACGGTAAAGGTAAAAACTTTAAACTTTTCTCTTCTTCAAGGCTCGAACCCGAGTTGTTAAATATGTCAAAGGTGCTATGTTGCCAGTAGATTACTACCATCGTCGTGTGTTTAAGTAACAAGTTGAATATATATAATCTCTTTGGAACTCTCTGTAAAATTTTTATCAAAAGTTTATACCCAATGATGTAACAGTTTATAGTCAATGATTTAACAATGTTTTTAACAAAGGGTTTTAGACGATTAAATAGTTTAAATATAAAAAATGTGTGTTGTAATTACATATGATGATGTACATAAATAAAATTTAAAGTTATCTATAACATCATTTAGAAATATATAAAATCCTTCGGATAGAGATTTAAAAGTTATATTCTGTAAAGAATATTCAAACAATGCTTATTATTTATCGTTATAAACATTTTGAAACACTAAATTATAAAGATTTTAAAACATTTATGATTTCCCAACCCGGGTTCGAGCCTAGAAGAAGGCAAAAGTTTAAAGTTTTTACCTTTTCCATAGGTTTCCCGTCAGGAATTACCTACGGGACTTTGGTGCTTGTTGATTTCCCGTCGAAATTACCAACGGGAAACCTACGGTAAAGGTAAAA
The DNA here is from genome assembly GCA_963922655.1 of Cardamine chenopodiifolia. Classification (NCBI taxonomy): domain Eukaryota; kingdom Viridiplantae; phylum Streptophyta; class Magnoliopsida; order Brassicales; family Brassicaceae; genus Cardamine; species Cardamine chenopodiifolia. The sequence goes on from OZ000463.1 coordinate 5,003,525, forward strand.
ACTTTAAACATTTGTCTTCTTCAAAGCTCGAACCCAGGTTGTGAAATATATCACGGGTGCCTATTGCCAGCACACTACTACCATCATCGTGAGTTTAAGTAACAAGTTTAATATATATACTCTCTTTGGACCTCTCTGTAAAAATTTTAACAAGAGTTTATACTCAATGATGTAACAGTTTATAGTCAATGATTTAACAATGTTTTTAACAAAAGATTTTAGACTGTTACACAGTTTTAATATAAATATTGTATGTTGTAACTATATACGATGATGTATATAAACACAATTTATCTATAGCATCATTTAGAAATATCTAAAATCCTTGGGATAGAGATTTAATATTTATATTCTGCAAAGAATATTCAGACAATGCTTATTATTTATCTTTATAAACATTTTGAAACACTAAATTATAAATATTTGAAAACTTTTATGATTTTCCAACCCGGGTTTGAGCCTAGAAGAAGGCAAAAGTTTATCGTTTTTACCTTTTCCATAGGTTTCCCGTCAGGAATTACCTACGGGACTTTGGTGGCTGTTGATTTCGCCTCGTAAATTACCAACAGGAAACCTACGGTAAAGGTAAAAACTTTAAACTTTTGTCTTCTTCATGGCTCGAACCCGAGTTGTTAAATATGTCAAAGGTGCTATGTTGCCAGTAGATTACTACCATTGTCGTGTGTTTAAGTAACAAGTTGAATATATATAATCTCTTTGGAACTCTCCGTAAAATTTTAAACAAAAGTTTATGCCCAATGATGTAACAGTTTATAGTCAATGATTTAACAATGTTTTTAACAAAGGGTTTTAGACGATTAAATAGTTTAAATATAAAAATGTATGTTGTAATTACATATGATGATGTACATAAATAAAATTTAAAGTTATCTATAACATCATTTAGAAATATATAAAATCCTTGGGATAGAGATTTAAAAGTTATATTCTGTAAAGAATATTCAAACAATGCTTATTAATTATTTTTATAAACATTTTGAAACACTAAATTATAAAGATTTTAAAACATTTATGATTTCCCAACCCGGGTTCGAGCCTGGAAGAAGGCAAAAGTTTATCGTTTTTACCTTTTCCATGGGTTTCCCGTCGTAAATTACCAACAGGAAACCTACGGTAAAAGTAAAAACTTTAAAATTTTGTCTTCTTCAATGCTCGAACCCGGGTTGTGAAATATATCACGGGTGCCAATTTCCAGCACACTACAACCATCATCTTGTGTTTAAGTAACATGTTTTATATATATACGCTCTTCCGACCACTCTCTAAAATTTTTCACAAAAGTTTATACTCAATGATGTAACAGTTTGTAGTCAATGATTTAACAATGTTTTTAACTGAAGATTTTAGACGATTAAATAGTTTAATTATAAACAATGTATGTTGTAATTATATATGGTGATGTATATAAATAAAATTTAAAGTTATCTATAACATCATTTAGAAATATATAAAATCCTTGGGATAGAGATTTAAGAGTTATATTCTGTAAAGAATATTCAAACAATGCTTATTATTTATATTTATAAACATTTTGAAACACTAAATTATAAAGATTTTAAAACATTTATGATTTCCCAACCCGGGTTCGAGCCTAGAAGAAGGCAAAAGTTTGAAATTATACCTTTTCCATAGGTTTCCCGTCAGGAATTACCTACGGGACTTTGGTGCTTGTTGATTTCCCGTCGAAATTACCAACGGGAAACCTACTGTAAAGGTAAAAACTTTAAACTTTTGTCTTCTTCAAAGCTCGAACCCGGGTTGTGAAATATATCACGGATGCCAATTTCCAACACACTACCACCATCATCGTGTGTTTAAGTAACATGTTTTATATATATACGCTCTTCCGACCTCTCTCTAAATTTTTTCACAAAAGTTTATACTCAATGATGTAACAGTTTGTAGTCAATGATTTAAAAAATTTTTTAACTGAAGATTTTAGACGATTAAATAGTTTAATTATAAACAATGTATGTTGTAATTATATATGGTGATGTATATAAATAAAATTTAAAGTTATCTATAACATCATTTAGAAATATATAAAATCCTTGGGATAGAGATTTAAGAGTTATATTCTGTAAAGAATATTCAAACAATGCCTATTATTTATATTTATAAACATTTTGAAACACTAAATTATAAAGAATTTAAAACATTTATGATTTCCCAACCCGGGTTCGAGCCTAGAAGAAGGCAAAAGTTTGAAATTATACCTTTTCCATAGGTTTCCCGTCAGGAATTACCTACGGGACTTTGGTGCTTGTTGATTTCCCGTCGAAATTACCAACGGGAAACCTACGGTAAAGGTAAAAACTTTAAACTTTTGTCTTCTTCAAAGCTCGAACCCGGGTTGTGAAATATATCACGGATGCCAATTTCCAACACACTACCACCATCATCGTGTGTTTAAGTAACATGTTTTATATATATACGCTCTTCCGACCTCTCTCTAAATTTTTCACAAAAGTTTATACTCAATGATGTAACAGTTTGTAGTCAATGATTTAAAAATGTTTTTAACTGAAGATTTTAGACGATTAAATAGTTTAATTATAAACAATGTATGTTGTAATTATATATCGTGATGTATATAAATAAAATTTAAAGTTATCTATAACATCATTTAGAAATATATAAAATCCTTGGGATAGAGATTTAAGAGTTATATTCTGTAAAGAATATTCAAACAATGCTTATTATTTATATTTATAAACATTTTGAAACACTAAATTATAAAGATTTTAAAACATTTATGATTTCCCAACCCGGGTTCGAGCCTAGAAGAAGGCAAAAGTTTGAAGTCATACCTTTTCCATAGGTTTCCCGTCAGGAATTACCTACGGGACTTTGGTGCTTGTTGATTTCCCGTCAAAATTACCAACGGGAAACCTACGGTAAAGGTAAAAACTTTAAACTTTTGTCTTCTTCAAAGCTCGAACCCAGGTTGTGAAATATATCACGGGTGCCTATTGCCAGCACACTACTACCATCATCGTGAGTTTAAGTAACAAGTTTAATATATATACTCTCTTTGGACCTCTCTGTAAAATTTTTAACAAGAGTTTATACTCAATGATGTAACAGTTTATAGTCAAAGATTTAACAATGTTTTTAACAAAAGATTTTAGACTGTTACACAGTTTTAATATAAATATTGTATGTTGTAACTATATATGATGATGTATATAAACACAATTTAATGTTATCTATAGCATCATTTAGAAATATCTAAAATCCTTGGGATAGAGATTTAATATTTATATTCTGTAAAGAATATTCAAACAATGCTTATTATTTATCTTTATAAACATTTTGAAACACTAAATTATAAAGATTTTAAAACATTTATGATTTCCCAACCCGGGTTCGAGCCTGGAAGAAGGCAAAAGTTTATCGTTTGTACCTTTTCCATGGGTTTCCCGTCAGTAATTACCTACTGGCCTTTGGTGCCTGTTGATTTCCCATCGTAAATTACCAACGGGAAACCTACGGTAAAGGTAAAAACTTTAAACTTTTGTCTTCTTCAAAGCTCGAACCTGGGTTGTGAAATATATTACGCGTGCCAATTTCCAGCACACTACCACCATCATCGTGTGTTTAAGTAACATGTTTTATATATATACGCTCTTCCGACCTCTCTCTAAAATTTTTCACAAAAGTTTATACTCAATGATGTAACAGTTTATAGTCAATGTTTTTAACTGAAGATTTTAGACGATTAAATAGTTTAATTATAAACAATGTATGTTGTAATTATATATGGTGATATATATAAATAAAATTTAAAGTTATCTATAACATCATTTAGAAATATATAAAATCCGTGGGATAGAGATTTAAGAGTTATATTCTGTAAAGAATATTCAAACAATGATTATTATTTATATTTATAAACATTTTGAAACACTAAATTATAAAGATTTTAAAACATTTATGAATTCCCAACCCGGTTTCGAGCCTAGAAGAAGGCAAAAGTTTGAAGTCATACCTTTTCTATTGGTTTCCCGTCAGGAATTACCTACGAAACTTTGTTGCCTTTTGATTTCGGGTCGTAAATTACCAACGGGAAACCTACGGTAAAGGTAAAAACTTTAAACTTTTGTCTTCTTCAAGGCTCGAACCCGAGTTGTTAAATATGTCAAAGGTGCTATGTTGCGAGTAGATTACTACCATCGTCGTGTGTTTCAGTAACAAGTTGAATATATATAATCTCTTTGGAACTCTCTGTAAAAATTTTAACAAAAGTTTATACCCAATGATGTAACAGTTAATAGTCAATGATTTAACAATGTTTTTAACAAAGGGTTTTAGACGATTAAATAATTTAAATATAAAAAATGTATGTTGTAATTACATATGATTATGTACATAAATAAAATTTAAAGTTATCTATAACATCATTAAGAAATATATAAAATCCTTGGGATAGAGATTTAAAAGTTATATTCTGTAAAGAATATTCAAACAATGCTTATTATTTATCTTTATAAACATTTTGAAACACTAAATTATAAAGATTTTTAAACATTTATGATTTCACAACCCGGGTTCGAGCCTGGAAGAAGGCAAAAGTTTATCGTTTTTACCTTTTCCATGGGTTTCCCGTCAGTAATTACCTACGGGACTTTGGTGCCTGTTGATTTCCCGTCGTAAATTACCAACGGGAAACCTACGGTAAAGGTAAAAACTTTAAACTTTTGTCTTCTTCAAAGCTCGAACCCGGGTTGTGAAATATATCACGCGTGCCAATTTCTAGCACACTACCACCATCATCGTGTGTTTAAGTAACATGTTTTATATATATACGCTCTTCCGACCTCTCTCTAAATTTTTTCACAAAAGTTTATACTCAATGATGTAACAGTTTATAGTCAATGATTTAACAATGTTTTTAACTGAATATTTTAGACGATTAAATAGTTTAATTATAAACAATGTATGTTGTAATTATATATGGTGATGTATATAAATAAAATTTAAAGTTATCTATAACATCATTTAGAAATATATAAAATCCTTGGGATAGAGATTTAAGAGTTATATTCTGTAAAGAATATTCAAACAATGCTTATTATTTATATTTATAAACATTTTGAACCACTAAATTATAAAGATTTTAAAACATTTATTGTTTCCCAACCCGGGTTCGAGCCTGGAAGAAGGCAAAAGTTTATCGTTTTTACCTTTTCCATGGGTTTCCCGTCAGGAATTACCTACTGGACTTTGGTGCCTGTTGATTTCCCGTCGTAAATTACCAACGGGAAACCTACGGTAAAGGTAAAAACTTTAAACTTTTGTCTTCTTCAAAGCTCGAACCCGGGTTGTGAAATATATCACGCGTGCCAATTTCTAGCACACTACCACCATCATCGTGTGTTTAAGTAACATGTTTTATATATATACGCTCTTCCGACCTCTCTCTAAATTTTTTCACAAAAGTTTATACTCAATGATGTAACAGTTTATAGTCAATGATTTAACAATGTTTTTAACTGAATATTTTAGACGATTAAATAGTTTAATTATAAACAATGTATGTTGTAATTATATATGGTGATGTATATAAATAAAATTTAAAGTTATCTATAACATCATTTAGAAATATATAAAATCCTTGGGATAGAGATTTAAGAGTTATATTCTGTAAAGAATATTCAAACAATGCTTATTATTTATATTTATAAACATTTTGAACCACTAAATTATAAAGATTTTAAAACATTTATGATTTCCCAACTCGGGTTCGAGCCTGGAAGAAGGCAAAAGTTTATCGTTTTTACCTTTTCCATGGGTTTCCCGTCAGTAATTACCTACTGGACTTTGGTGCCTGTTGATTTCCCGTCGTAAATTACCAACGGGAAACCTACGATAAAGGTAAAAACTTTAAACTTTTGTCTTCTTCAAAGCTCGAACCTGGGTTGTGAAATATATTACGCGTGCCAATTTCCAGCACACTACCACCATCATCGTGTGTTTAAGTAACATGTTTTATATATATACGCTCTTCCGACCTCTCTCTAAAATTTTTCACAAAAGTTTATACTCAATGATGTAACAGTTTATAGTCAATGTTTTTAACTGAAGATTTTAGACGATTAAATAGTTTAATTATAAACAATGTATGTTGTAATTATATATGGTGATATATATAAATAAAATTTAAAGTTATCTATAACATCATTTAGAAATATATAAAATCCGTGGGATAGAGATTTAAGAGTTATATTCTGTAAAGAATATTCAAACAATGATTATTATTTATATTTATAAACATTTTGAAACACTAAATTATAAAGATTTTAAAACATTTATGAATTCCCAACCCGGTTTCGAGCCTAGAAGAAGGCAAAAGTTTGAAGTCATACCTTTTCTATTGGTTTCCCGTCAGGAATTACCTACGAAACTTTGTTGCCTTTTGATTTCGGGTCGTAAATTACCAACGGGAAACCTACGGTAAAGGTAAAAACTTTAAACTTTTGTCTTCTTCAAGGCTCGAACCCGAGTTGTTAAATATGTCAAAGGTGCTATGTTGCGAGTAGATTACTACCATCGTCGTGTGTTTCAGTAACAAGTTGAATATATATAATCTCTTTGGAACTCTCTGTAAAAATTTTAACAAAAGTTTATACCCAATGATGTAACAGTTAATAGTCAATGATATAACAATGTTTTTAACAAAGGGTTTTAGACGATTAAATAGTTTAAATATAAAAAATGTATGTTGTAATTACATATGATGATGTACATAAATAAAATTTAAAGTTATCTATAACATCATTAAGAAATATATAAAATCCTTGGGATAGAGATTTAAAAGTTATATTCTGTAAAGAATATTCAAACAATGCTTATTATTTATCTTTATAAACATTTTGAAACACTAAATTATAATGATTTTTAAACATTTATGATTTCACAACCCGGGTTCGAGCCTGGAAGAAGGCAAAAGTTTATCGTTTTTACCTTTTCCATGGGTTTCCCGTCAGTAATTACCTACGGGACTTTGGTGCCTGTTGATTTCCCGTCGTAAATTACCAACGGGAAACCTACGGTAAAGGTAAAAACTTTAAACTTTTGTCTTCTTCAAAGCTCGAACCCGGGTTGTGAAATATATCACGCGTGCCAATTTCTAGCACACTACCACCATCATCGTGTGTTTAAGTAACATGTTTTATATATATACGCTCTTCCGACCTCTCTCTAAATTTTTTCACAAAAGTTTATACTCAATGATGTAACAGTTTATAGTCAATGATTTAACAATGTTTTTAACTGAATATTTTAGACGATTAAATAGTTTAAATATAAACAATGTATGTTGTAATTATACATGGTGATGTATATAAATAAAATTTAAAGTTATCTATAACATCATTTAGAAATATATAAAATCCTTGGGATAGAGATTTAAGAGTTATATTCTGTAAAGAATATTCAAACAATGCTTATTATTTATATTTATAAACATTTTGAACCACTAAATTATAAAGATTTTAAAACATTTATGATTTCCCAACCCGGGTTCGAGCCTAGAAGAAGGCAAAAGTTTAAAGTCATACCTTTTCTATAGGTTTCCCGTCAGGAATTACCTACGAAACTTTGTTGCCTGTTGATTTCGGGTCGTAAATTACCAACGGGAAACCTACGGTAAAGGTAAAAACTTTAAACTTTTGTCTTCTTCAAGGCTCGAACCCGAGTTGTTAAATATGTCAAAGGTGCTATGTTGCGAGTAGATTACTACCATCGTCGTGTGTTTCAGTAACAAGTTGAATATATATAATCTCTTTGGAACTCTCTGTAAAAATTTTAACAAAAGTTTATACCCAATGATGTAACAGTTAATTGTCAATGATTTAACAATGTTTTTAACAAAGGGTTTTAGACGATTAAATAGTTTAAATATAAAAAATGTATGTTGTAATTACATATGATTATGTACATAAATAAAATTTAAAGTTATCTATAACATCATTAAGAAATATATAAAATCCTTGGGATAGAGATTTAAAAGTTATATTCTGTAAAGAATATTCAAACAATGCTTATTATTTATCTTTATAAACATTTTGAAACACTGAATTATAAAGATTTTAAAACATTTATGATTTCCCAACCCGGGTTCGAGCCTGGAAGAAGGCAAAAGTTTATCGTTTTTACCTTTTCCATGGGTTTCCCGTCAGTAATTACCTACGGGACTTTGGTGCCTTTTGATTTCCCGTCGTAAATTACCAACGGGAAACCTACGGTAAAGGTAAAAACTTTAAACTTTTGTCTTCTTCAAAGCTCGAACCCGGGTTGTGAAATATATCACGCGTGCCAATTTCCAGCACACTACCACCATCATCGTGTGTTTAAGTAACATGTTTTATATATATACGCTCTTCCGACCTCTCTCTAAATTTTTTCACAAAAGTTTATACTCAATGATGTAACAGTTTGTAGTCAATGATATAAAAATGTTTTTAACTGAAGATTTTAGACGATCAAATAGTTTAATTATAAACAATGTATGTTGTAATTATATATGGTGATGTATATAAATAAAATTTAAAGTTATCTATATCATCATTTAGAAATATATAAAATCCTTGGGATAGAGATTTAAGAGTTATATTCTGTAAAGAATATTCAAACAATGCTTATTATTTATATTTATAAACATTTTGAAACACTAAATTATAAAGATTTTAAAACATTTATGATTTCCCAACCCGGGTTCGAGCCTAGAAGAAGGCAAAAGTTTGAAATTATACCTTTTCCATAGGTTTCCCGTCAGGAATTACCTACGAAACTTAGGTGCCTGTTGATTTCGGGTCGTAAATTACCAACGGGAAACCTACGGCAAAGGTAAAAACTTTAAACTTTTGTCTTCTTAAAGGCTCGAACCCGAGTTGTTAAATATGTCAAAGGTGCTATGTTGCCAGTAGATTACTACCATCGTCGTGTGTTTAAGTAACAAGTTGAATATATATAATCTCTTCGGAACTCTTTGTAAAATTTTTAACAAAAGTTTATACCCAATGATGTAACAGTTTATAGTCAATAATTTAACAATGTTTTTAACAAAGGGTTTTAGACGATTAAATAGTTTAAATATAAAAAATGTATATTGTAATTACATATGATGATGTACATAAATAAAATTTAAAGTTATCTATAACATCATTTAGAAATATATAAAATCCTTGGGACAGAGATTTAAAAGTTATATTCTGTAAAGAATATTCAAACAATGCTTATTATTTATATTTATAAACATTTTGAAACACTAAATTATAAAGATTTTAAAACATTTATGATTTCCCAACCCGGGTTCGAGCCTAGAAGAAGGCAAAAGTTTGAAGTTATACCTTTTCTATAGGTTTCCCGTCAGGAATTACCTACGAAACTTTGTTGCATGTTGATTTCGGGTCGTAAATTACCAACGGGAAACCTACGGTAAAGGTAAAAACTTTAAACTTTTGTCTTCTTTAAAGCTCGAACCCGGGTTGTGAAATATATCACGGGTGCCAATTTCCAGCACACTACCACCATCATCGTGTGTTTAAGTAACATGTTTTCTATATATACGCTCTTCCGACCTCTCTCTAAATTTTTTAACAAAAGTTTATACTCAATGATGTAACAGTTTATAGTCAATGATTTAACAATGTTTTTAACTGAAGATTTTATACGATTAAATAGTTTAATTATAAACAATGTATGTTGTAATTATATATGGTGATGTATATAATTAAAATTTAAAGTTATCTATAACATCATTTAGAAATATATAAAATCCTTGGGATAGAGATTTAAGAGTTATATTCTGTAAAGAATATTCAAACAATGCTTATTATTTATATTTATAAACATTTTGAAAGACTAAATTATAAAGATTTTAAAACATTTATGATTTTCCAACCCGGGTTCGAGCCTAGAAGAAGGCAAATGTTTGAAATTATACCTTTTCCATAGGTTTCCCGTCAGGAATTACCTACGAAACTTAGGTGCCTGTTGATTCCGGCTCGTAAATTACCAACGGGAAACCTACGGCAAAGGTAAAAACTTTAAACTTTTGTCTTCTTCAAGGCTCGAACCCGAGTTGTTAAATATGTCAAAGGTGCTATGTTGCCAGTAGATTACTACCATCGTCGTGTGTTTAAGTAACAAGTTGAATATATATAATCTCTTCGGAACTCTCTGTAAAATTTTTAACAAAAGTTTATACCCAATGATGTAACAGTTTATAGTCAATGATTTAACAATGTTTTTAACAAAGGGTTTTAGACGATTAAATAGTTTAAATATAAAAAATGTATATTGTAATTACATATGATGATGTACATAAATAAAATTTAAAGTTATCTATAACATCATTTAGAAATATATAAAATCCTTGGGATAGAGATTTAAAAGTTATATTCTGTGAAGAATATTCAAACAATGCTTATTATTTATATTTATAAACATTTTGAAACACTAAATTATAAAGATTTTAAAAGATTTATGATTTCCCAACCCGGGTTAGAGCCTAGAAGAAGGCAAAAGTTTGAAGTTATACCTTTTCTATAGGTTTCACGTCAGGAATTACCTACGAAACTTTGTTGCCTGTTGATTTCGGGTCGTAAATTACCAACGGGAAACCTACGGTAAAGGTAAAAACTTTAAACTTTTGTCTTCTTCAAGGCTCGAACCCGAGTTGTTAAATATGTCAAAGGTGCTATGTTGCCAGTAGCTTACTACCATCGTCTTGTGTTTAAGTAACAAGTTGAATATATATAATCTCTTTGGAACTCTCTGTAAAATTTTTTACAAAATTTTATACCCAATGATGTAACAGTTTATAGTCAATGATTTAACAATGTTTTTAACAAAGGGTTTTAGACGATTAAATAGTTTAAATATAAAAGTTGTATGTTGTAATTACATATGATGATGTACATAAATAAAATTTAAAGTTATCTATAACATCATTTAGAAATATATAAAATCCTTGGGATAGAGATTTAAAAGTTATATTCTGTAAAGAATATTCAAACAATGCTTATTATTTATCTTTATAAACATTTTGAAACACTAAATTATAAAGATTTTAAAACATTTCTGATTTCCCAACCCGCGTTCGAGCCTGGAAGAAGGCAAAATTTTATCGTTTTTACCTTTTCCATGGGTTTCCCGTCAGTAATTACCTACGGGACTTTGGTGCCTGTTGATTTCCCGTCGTAAATTACCAACGGGAAACCTACGGTAAAGGTAAAACTTTAAACTTTTGTCTTCTTCAAAGCTCGAACCTGGGTTGTGAAATATATCACGGGTGCCAATTTCCAGCACACTACCACCATCATCGTGTGTTTAAGTAACATGTTTTATATATATACGCTCTTCCGACCTCTCTCTAAATTTTTTCACAAAAGTTTATACTCAATGATGTAACAGTTTGTAGTCAATGATTTAAAAATGTTTTTAACTGAAGATTTTAGACGATTAAATAGTTTAATTATAAACAATGTATGTTGTAATTATATATGGTGATGTATATAAATAAAATTTAAAGTTATCTATATCATCATTAAGAAATATATAAAATCCTTGGGATAGAGATTTAAGAGTTATATTCTGTAAAGAATATTCAAACAATGCTTATTATTTATATTTATAAACATTTTGAAACACTAAATTATAAAGATTTTAAAACATTTATGATTTCCCAACCCGGGTTCGAGCCTAGAAGAAGGCAAAAGTTTAAAATTATACCTTTTCCATAGGTTTCCCGTCAGGAATTACCTACGAAACTTGGGTGCCTGTTGATTTCGGGTCGTAAATTACCAACGGGAAACCTACGGCAAAGGTAAAAACTTTAAACTTTTGTCTTCTTCAAGGCTCGAACCCGAGTTGTTAAATATGTCAAAGGTGCTATGTTGCCAGTAGATTACTACCATCGTCGTGTGTTTAAGTAACAAGTTGAATATATATAATCTCTTCGGAACTCTTTGTAAAATTTTTAACAAAAGTTTATACCCAATGATGTAACAGTTTATAGTCAATGATTTAACAATGTTTTTAACAAAGGGTTTTAGACGATTAAATAGTTTAAATATAAAAAATGTATATTGTAATTACATATGATGATGTACATAAATAAAATTTAAAGTTATCTATAACATCATTTAGAAATATATAAAATCCTTGGGACAGAGATTTAAAAGTTATATTCTGTAAAGAATATTCAAACAATGCTTATTATTTATATTTATAATCATTTTGAAACACTAAATTATAAAGATTTTAAAACATTTATGATTTCCCAACCCGGGTTCGAGCTTAGAAGAAGGCAAAAGTTTGAAGTTATACCTTTTCTATAGGTTTCCCGTCAGGAATTACCTACGAAACTTTGTTGCCTGTTGATTTCCCGTCGTAAATTACCAACGGGAAACCTACGGTAAAGGTAAAAACTTTAAACTTTTGTCTTCTTTAAAGCTCGAACCCGGGTTGTGAAATATATCACGGGTGCCAATTTCCAGCACACTACCACCATCATCGTGTGTTTAAGTAACATGTTTTCTATATATACGCTCTTCCGACCTCTCTCTAAATTTTTTAACAAAAGTTTATACTCAATGATGTAACAGTTTATAGTCAATGATTTAACAATGTTTTTAACTGAAGATTTTATACGATTAAATAGTTTAATTATAAACAATGTATGTTGTAATTATATATGGTGATTTATATAAATAAAATTTAATGTTATCTATAACATCATTTAGAAATATATAAAATCCTTGGGATAGAGATTTAAGAGTTATATTCTGTAAAGAATATTCAAACAATGCTTATTATTTATATTTATAAACATTTTGAAAGACTAAATTATAAAGATTTTAAAACATTTATGATTTTCCAACCCGGGTTCGAGCCTAGAAGAAGGCAAAAGTTTGAAATTATACCTTTTCCATAGGTTTCCCGTCAGGAATTACCTACGAAACTTAGGTGCCTGTTGATTCCGGCTCGTAAATTACCAACGGGAAACCTACGGCAAAGGTAAAAACTTTAAACTTTTGTCTTCTTCAAGGCTCGAACCCGAGTTGTTAAATATGTCAAAGGTGCTATGTTGCCAGTAGATTACTACCATCGTCGTGTGTTTAAGTAACAAGTTGAATATATATAATCTCTTCGGAACTCTCTGTAAAATTTTTAACAAAAGTTTATACCCAATGATGTAACAGTTTATAGTCAATGATTTAACAATGTTTTTAACAAAGGGTTTTAGACGATTAAATAGTTTAAATATAAAAAATGTATATTGTAATTACATATGATGATGTACATAAATAAAATTTAAAGTTATCTATAACATCATTTAGAAATATATAAAATCCGTGGGATAGAGATTTAAAAGTTATATTCTGTAAAGAATATTCAAACAATGCTTATTATTTATATTTATAAACATTTTGAAACACTAAGTTATAAAGATTTTAAAACATTTATGATTTCCCAACCCGGGTTCGAGCCTAGAAGAAGGCAAAAGTTTGAAGTTATACCTTTTCTATAGGTTTCACGTCAGGAATTACCTACGAAACTTTGTTGCCTGTTGATTTCGGGTCGTAAATTACCAACGGGAAACCTACGGTAAAGGTAAAAACTTTTGTCTTCTTAAAGGCTCGAACCCGAGTTGTTAAATATGTCAAAGGTGCTATGTTGCCAGTAGATTACTACCATCGTCGTGTGTTTAAGTAACAAGTGGAATATATGTAATCTCTTTGGAACTCTCTGTAAAAATTTTAACAAAATTTTATACCCAATGATGTAACAGTTTATAGTAAATGATTTAACAATGTTTTTAACAAAGGGTTTTAGACGATTAAATAGTTTAAATATAAAAGTTGTATGTTGTAATTACATATGATGATGTACATAAATAAAATTTAAAGTTATCTATAACATCATTTAGAAATATATAAAATCTTGGGATAGAGATTTAAAAGTTATATTCTGTAAAAAATATTCAAACAATGCTTATTATTTATCTTTATAAACATTTTGAAACACTAAATTATAAAGATTTTAAAACATTTATGATTTCCCAACCCGGGTTCGAGCCTGGAAGAAGGCAAAAGTTAATCGTTTTTACCTTTTCCATGGGTTTCCCGTCAGTAATTACCTACGGGACTTTGGTGCCTGTTGATTTCCCGTCGTAAATTACCAACGGGAAACCTACGGTAAAGGTAAAACTTTAAACTTTTGTCTTCTTCAAAGCTCGAACCTGGGTTGTGAAATATATCACGGGTGCCAATTTCCAGCACACTACTACCATCATCGTGTGTTTAAGTAACATGTTTTATATATATACGCTCTTCCGACCTCTCTCTAAATTTTTTCACAAAAGTTTATACTCAATGATGTAACAGTTTGTAGTCAATGATTTAAAAATGTTTTTAACTGAAGATTTTAGACGATTAAATAGTTAATTATAAACAATGTATGTTGTAATTATATATGGTGATGTATATAAATAAAATTTAAAGTTATCTATATCATCATTTAGAAATATATAAAATCCTTGGGATAGAGATTTAAGAGTTATATTCTGTAAAGAATATTCAAACAATGCTTATTATTTATATTTATAAACATTTTGAAACACTAAATTATAAAGATTTTAAAACATTTATGATTTCCCAACCCGGGTTCGAGCCTAGAAGAAGGCAAAAGTTTGAAATTATACCTTTTCCATAGGTTTCCCGTCAGGAATTACCTACGAAACTTGGGTGCCTGTTGATTTCGGGTCGTAAATTACCAACGGGAAACCTACGGCAAAGGTAAAAACTTTAAACTTTTGTCTTCTTCAAGGCTCGAACCCGAGTTGTTAAATATGTCAAAGGTGCTATGTTGCCAGTAGATTACTACCATCGTCGTGTGTTTAAGTAACAAGTTGAATATATATAATCTCTTCGGAACTCTTTGTAAAATTTTTAACAAAAGTTTATACCCAATGATGTAACAGTTTATAGTCAATGATTTAACAATGTTTTTAACAAAGGGTTTTAGACGATTAAATAGTTTAAATATAAAAAATGTATATTGTAATTACATATGATGATGTACATAAATAAAATTTAAAGTTATCTATAACATCATTTAGAAATATATAAAATCCTTGGGACAGAGATTTAAAAGTTATATTCTGTAAAGAATATTCAAACAATGCTTATTATTTATATTTATAATCATTTTGAAACACTAAATTATAAAGATTTTAAAACATTTATGATTTCCCAACCCGGGTTCGAGCTTAGAAGAAGGCAAAAGTTTGAAGTTATACCTTTTCTATAGGTTTCCCGTCAGGAATTACCTACGAAACTTTGTTGCCTGTTGATTTCCCGTCGTAAATTACCAACGGGAAACCTACGGTAAAGGTAAAAACTTTAAACTTTTGTCTTCTTTAAAGCTCGAACCCGGGTTGTGAAATATATCACGGGTGCCAATTTCCAGCACACTACCACCATCATCGTGTGTTTAAGTAACATGTTTTCTATATATACGCTCTTCCGACCTCTCTCTAAATTTTTTAACAAAAGTTTATACTCAATGATGTAACAGTTTATAGTCAATGATTTAACAATGTTTTTAACTGAAGATTTTATACGATTAAATAGTTTAATTATAAACAATGTATGTTGTAATTATATATGGTGATTTATATAAATAAAATTTAAAGTTATCTATAACATCATTTAGAAATATATAAAATCCTTGGGATAGAGATTTAAGAGTTATATTTTGTAAAGAATATTCAAACAATGCTTATTATTTATATTTATAAACATTTTGAAAGACTAAATTATAAAGATTTTAAAACATTTATGATTTTCCAACCCGGGTTCGAGCCTAGAAGAAGGCAAAAGTTTGAAATTATACCTTTTCCATAGGTTTCCCGTCAGGAATTACCTACGAAACTTAGGTGCCTGTTGATTCCGGCTCGTAAATTACCAACGGGAAACCTACGGCAAAGGTAAAAACTTTAAACTTTTGTCTTCTTCAAGGCTCGAACCCGAGTTGTTAAATATGTCAAAGGTGCTATGTTGCCAGTAGATTACTACCATCGTCGTGTGTTTAAGTAACAAGTTGAATATATATAATCTCTTCGGAACTCTCTGTAAAATTTTTAACAAAAGTTTATACCCAATGATGTAACAGTTTATAGTCAATGATTTAACAATGTTTTTAACAAAGGGTTTTAGACGATTAAATAGTTTAAATATAAAAAATGTATATTGTAATTACATATGATGATGTACATAAATAAAATTTAAAGTTATCTATAACATCATTTAGAAATATATAAAATCCTTGGGATAGAGATTTAAAAGTTATATTCTGTAAAGAATATTCAAACAATGCTTATTATTTATATTTATAAACATTTTGAAACACTAAGTTATAAAGATTTTAAAACATTTATGATTTCCCAACCCGGGTTCGAGCCTAGAAGAAGGCAAAAGTTTGAAGTTATACCTTTTCTATAGGTTTCCCGTCAGGAATTACCTACGAAACTTTGTTGCATGTTGATTTCGGGTCGTAAATTACCAACGGGAAACCTACGGTAAAGGTAAAAACTTTAAACTTTTGTCTTCTTTAAAGCTCGAACCCGGGTTGTGAAATATATCACGGGTGCCAATTTCCAGCACACTACCACCATCATCGTGTGTTTAAGTAACATGTTTTCTATATATACGCTCTTCCGACCTCTCTCTAAATTTTTTAACAAAAGTTTATACTCAATGATGTAACAGTTTATAGTCAATGATTTAACAATGTTTTTAACTGAAGATTTTATACGATTAAATAGTTTAATTATAAACAATGTATGTTGTAATTATATATGGTGATGTATATAATTAAAATTTAAAGTTATCTATAACATCATTTAGAAATATATAAAATCCTTGGGATAGAGATTTAAGAGTTATATTCTGTAAAGAATATTCAAACAATGCTTATTATTTATATTTATAAACATTTTGAAAGACTAAATTATAAAGATTTTAAAACATTTATGATTTTCCAACCCGGGTTCGAGCCTAGAAGAAGGCAAATGTTTGAAATTATACCTTTTCCATAGGTTTCCCGTCAGGAATTACCTACGAAACTTAGGTGCCTGTTGATTCCGGCTCGTAAATTACCAACGGGAAACCTACGGCAAAGGTAAAAACTTTAAACTTTTGTCTTCTTCAAGGCTCGAACCCGAGTTGTTAAATATGTCAAAGGTGCTATGTTGCCAGTAGATTACTACCATCGTCGTGTGTTTAAGTAACAAGTTGAATATATATAATCTCTTCGGAACTCTCTGTAAAATTTTTAACAAAAGTTTATACCCAATGATGTAACAGTTTATAGTCAATGATTTAACAATGTTTTTAACAAAGGGTTTTAGACGATTAAATAGTTTAAATATAAAAAATGTATATTGTAATTACATATGATGATGTACATAAATAAAATTTAAAGTTATCTATAACATCATTTAGAAATATATAAAATCCTTGGGATAGAGATTTAAAAGTTATATTCTGTGAAGAATATTCAAACAATGCTTATTATTTATATTTATAAACATTTTGAAACACTAAATTATAAAGATTTTAAAACATTTATGATTTCCCAACCCGGGTTCGAGCCTAGAAGAAGGCAAAAGTTTGAAGTTATACCTTTTCTATAGGTTTCACGTCAGGAATTACCTACGAAACTTTGTTGCCTGTTGATTTCGGGTCGTAAATTACCAACGGGAAACCTACGGTAAAGGTAAAAACTTTAAACTTTTGTCTTCTTCAAGGCTCGAACCCGAGTTGTTAAATATATCACGGGTGCCAATTTCCAGCACACTACCACCATCATCGTGTGTTTAAGTAACATGTTTTATATATATACGCTCTTCCGACCTCTCTCTAAATTTTTTCACAAAAGTTTATACTCAATGATGTAACAGTTTGTAGTCAATGATTTAAAAATGTTTTTAACTGAAGATTTTAGACGATTAAATAGTTTAATTATAAACAATGTATGTTGTAATTATATATGGTGATGTATATAAATAAAATTTAAAGTTATCTATATCATCATTTAGAAATATATAAAATCCTTGGGATAGAGATTTAAGAGTTATATTCTGTAAAGAATATTCAAACAATGCTTATTATTTATATTTATAAACATTTTGAAACACTAAATTATAAAGATTTTAAAACATTTATGATTTCCCAACCCGGGTTCGAGCCTAGAAGAAGGCAAAAGTTTGAAATTATACCTTTTCCATAGGTTTCCCGTCAGGAATTACCTACGAAACTTGGGTGCCTGTTGATTTCGGGTCGTAAATTACCAACGGGAAACCTACGGCAAAGGTAAAAACTTTAAACTTTTGTCTTCTTCAAGGCTCGAACCCGAGTTGTTAAATATGTCAAAGGTGCTATGTTGCCAGTAGATTACTACCATCGTCGTGTGTTTAAGTAACAAGTTGAATATATATAATCTCTTCGGAACTCTTTGTAAAATTTTTAACAAAAGTTTATACCCAATGATGTAACAGTTTATAGTCAATGATTTAACAATGTTTTTAACAAAGGGTTTTAGACGATTAAATAGTTTAAATATAAAAAATGTATATTGTAATTACATATGATGATGTACATAAATAAAATTTAAAGTTATCTATAACATCATTTAGAAATATATAAAATCCTTGGGACAGAGATTTAAAAGTTATATTCTGTAAAGAATATTCAAACAATGCTTATTATTTATATTTATAATCATTTTGAAACACTAAATTATAAAGATTTTAAAACATTTATGATTTCCCAACCCGGGTTCGAGCTTAGAAGAAGGCAAAAGTTTGAAGTTATACCTTTTCTATAGGTTTCCCGTCAGGAATTACCTACGAAACTTTGTTGCCTGTTGATTTCCCGTCGTAAATTACCAACGGGAAACCTACGGTAAAGGTAAAAACTTTAAACTTTTGTCTTCTTTAAAGCTCGAACCCGGGTTGTGAAATATATCACGGGTGCCAATTTCCAGCACACTACCACCATCATCGTGTGTTTAAGTAACATGTTTTCTATATATACGCTCTTCCGACCTCTCTCTAAATTTTTTAACAAAAGTTTATACTCAATGATGTAACAGTTTATAGTCAATGATTTAACAATGTTTTTAACTGAAGATTTTATACGATTAAATAGTTTAATTATAAACAATGTATGTTGTAATTATATATGGTGATTTATATAAATAAAATTTAATGTTATCTATAACATCATTTAGAAATATATAAAATCCTTGGGATAGAGATTTAAGAGTTATATTCTGTAAAGAATATTCAAACAATGCTTATTATTTATATTTATAAACATTTTGAAAGACTAAATTATAAAGATTTTAAAACATTTATGATTTTCCAACCCGGGTTCGAGCCTAGAAGAAGGCAAAAGTTTGAAATTATACCTTTTCCATAGGTTTCCCGTCAGGAATTACCTACGAAACTTAGGTGCCTGTTGATTCCGGCTCGTAAATTACCAACGGGAAACCTACGGCAAAGGTAAAAACTTTAAACTTTTGTCTTCTTCAAGGCTCGAACCCGAGTTGTTAAATATGTCAAAGGTGCTATGTTGCCAGTAGATTACTACCATCGTCGTGTGTTTAAGTAACAAGTTGAATATATATAATCTCTTCGGAACTCTTTGTAAAATTTTTAACAAAAGTTTATACCCAATGATGTAACAGTTTATAGTCAATGATTTAACAATGTTTTTAACAAAGGGTTTTAGACGATTAAATAGTTTAAATATAAAAAATGTATATTGTAATTACATATGATGATGTACATAAATAAAATTTAAAGTTATCTATAACATCATTTAGAAATATATAAAATCCTTGGGACAGAGATTTAAAAGTTATATTCTGTAAAGAATATTCAAACAATGCTTATTATTTATATTTATAATCATTTTGAAACACTAAATTATAAAGATTTTAAAACATTTATGATTTCCCAACCCGGGTTCGAGCTTAGAAGAAGGCAAAAGTTTGAAGTTATACCTTTTCTATAGGTTTCCCGTCAGGAATTACCTACGAAACTTTGTTGCCTGTTGATTTCCCGTCGTAAATTACCAACGGGAAACCTACGGTAAAGGTAAAAACTTTAAACTTTTGTCTTCTTTAAAGCTCGAACCCGGGTTGTGAAATATATCACGGGTGCCAATTTCCAGCACACTACCACCATCATCGTGTGTTTAAGTAACATGTTTTCTATATATACGCTCTTCCGACCTCTCTCTAAATTTTTTAACAAAAGTTTATACTCAATGATGTAACAGTTTATAGTCAATGATTTAACAATGTTTTTAACTGAAGATTTTATACGATTAAATAGTTTAATTATAAACAATGTATGTTGTAATTATATATGGTGATTTATATAAATAAAATTTAATGTTATCTATAACATCATTTAGAAATATATAAAATCCTTGGGATAGAGATTTAAGAGTTATATTCTGTAAAGAATATTCAAACAATGCTTATTATTTATATTTATAAACATTTTGAAAGACTAAATTATAAAGATTTTAAAACATTTATGATTTTCCAACCCGGGTTCGAGCCTAGAAGAAGGCAAAAGTTTGAAATTATACCTTTTCCATAGGTTTCCCGTCAGGAATTACCTACGAAACTTAGGTGCCTGTTGATTCCGGCTCGTAAATTACCAACGGGAAACCTACGGCAAAGGTAAAAACTTTAAACTTTTGTCTTCTTCAAGGCTCGAACCCGAGTTGTTAAATATGTCAAAGGTGCTATGTTGCCAGTAGATTACTACCATCGTCGTGTGTTTAAGTAACAAGTTGAATATATATAATCTCTTCGGAACTCTCTGTAAAATTTTTAACAAAAGTTTATACCCAATGATGTAACAGTTTATAGTCAATGATTTAACAATGTTTTTAACAAAGGGTTTTAGACGATTAAATAGTTTAAATATAAAAAATGTATATTGTAATTACATATGATGATGTACATAAATAAAATTTAAAGTTATCTATAACATCATTTAGAAATATATAAAATCCGTGGGATAGAGATTTAAAAGTTATATTCTGTAAAGAATATTCAAACAATGCTTATTATTTATATTTATAAACATTTTGAAACACTAAGTTATAAAGATTTTAAAACATTTATGATTTCCCAACCCGGGTTCGAGCCTAGAAGAAGGCAAAAGTTTGAAGTTATACCTTTTCTATAGGTTTCACGTCAGGAATTACCTACGAAACTTTGTTGCCTGTTGATTTCGGGTCGTAAATTACCAACGGGAAACCTACGGTAAAGGTAAAAACTTTTGTCTTCTTAAAGGCTCGAACCCGAGTTGTTAAATATGTCAAAGGTGCTATGTTGCCAGTAGATTACTACCATCGTCGTGTGTTTAAGTAACAAGTGGAATATATGTAATCTCTTTGGAACTCTCTGTAAAAATTTTAACAAAATTTTATACCCAATGATGTAACAGTTTATAGTAAATGATTTAACAATGTTTTTAACAAAGGGTTTTAGACGATTAAATAGTTTAAATATAAAAGTTGTATGTTGTAATTACATATGATGATGTACATAAATAAAATTTAAAGTTATCTATAACATCATTTAGAAATATATAAAATCTTGGGATAGAGATTTAAAAGTTATATTCTGTAAAAAATATTCAAACAATGCTTATTATTTATCTTTATAAACATTTTGAAACACTAAATTATAAAGATTTTAAAACATTTATGATTTCCCAACCCGGGTTCGAGCCTGGAAGAAGGCAAAAGTTAATCGTTTTTACCTTTTCCATGGGTTTCCCGTCAGTAATTACCTACGGGACTTTGGTGCCTGTTGATTTCCCGTCGTAAATTACCAACGGGAAACCTACGGTAAAGGTAAAACTTTAAACTTTTGTCTTCTTCAAAGCTCGAACCTGGGTTGTGAAATATATCACGGGTGCCAATTTCCAGCACACTACTACCATCATCGTGTGTTTAAGTAACATGTTTTATATATATACGCTCTTCCGACCTCTCTCTAAATTTTTTCACAAAAGTTTATACTCAATGATGTAACAGTTTGTAGTCAATGATTTAACAATGTTTTTAACTGAAGATTTTAGACGATTAAATAGTTAATTATAAACAATGTATGTTGTAATTATATATGGTGATGTATATAAATAAAATTTAAAGTTATCTATATCATCATTTAGAAATATATAAAATCCTTGGGATAGAGATTTAAGAGTTATATTCTGTAAAGAATATTCAAACAATGCTTATTATTTATATTTATAAACATTTTGAAACACTAAATTATAAAGATTTTAAAACATTTATGATTTCCCAACCCGGGTTCGAGCCTAGAAGAAGGCAAAAGTTTGAAATTATACCTTTTCCATAGGTTTCCCGTCAGGAATTACCTACGAAACTTGGGTGCCTGTTGATTTCGGGTCGTAAATTACCAACGGGAAACCTACGGCAAAGGTAAAAACTTTAAACTTTTGTCTTCTTCAAGGCTCGAACCCGAGTTGTTAAATATGTCAAAGGTGCTATGTTGCCAGTAGATTACTACCATCGTCGTGTGTTTAAGTAACAAGTTGAATATATATAATCTCTTCGGAACTCTTTGTAAAATTTTTAACAAAAGTTTATACCCAATGATGTAACAGTTTATAGTCAATGATTTAACAATGTTTTTAACAAAGGGTTTTAGACGATTAAATAGTTTAAATATAAAAAATGTATATTGTAATTACATATGATGATGTACATAAATAAAATTTAAAGTTATCTATAACATCATTTAGAAATATATAAAATCCTTGGGACAGAGATTTAAAAGTTATATTCTGTAAAGAATATTCAAACAATGCTTATTATTTATATTTATAATCATTTTGAAACACTAAATTATAAAGATTTTAAAACATTTATGATTTCCCAACCCGGGTTCGAGCTTAGAAGAAGGCAAAAGTTTGAAGTTATACCTTTTCTATAGGTTTCCCGTCAGGAATTACCTACGAAACTTTGTTGCCTGTTGATTTCCCGTCGTAAATTACCAACGGGAAACCTACGGTAAAGGTAAAAACTTTAAACTTTTGTCTTCTTTAAAGCTCGAACCCGGGTTGTGAAATATATCACGGGTGCCAATTTCCAGCACACTACCACCATCATCGTGTGTTTAAGTAACATGTTTTCTATATATACGCTCTTCCGACCTCTCTCTAAATTTTTTAACAAAAGTTTATACTCAATGATGTAACAGTTTATAGTCAATGATTTAACAATGTTTTTAACTGAAGATTTTATACGATTAAATAGTTTAATTATAAACAATGTATGTTGTAATTATATATGGTGATTTATATAAATAAAATTTAAAGTTATCTATAACATCATTTAGAAATATATAAAATCCTTGGGATAGAGATTTAAGAGTTATATTCTGTAAAGAATATTCAAACAATGCTTATTATTTATATTTATAAACATTTTGAAAGACTAAATTATAAAGATTTTAAAACATTTATGATTTTCCAACCCGGGTTCGAGCCTAGAAGAAGGCAAAAGTTTGAAATTATACCTTTTCCATAGGTTTCCCGTCAGGAATTACCTACGAAACTTAGGTGCCTGTTGATTCCGGCTCGTAAATTACCAACGGGAAACCTACGGCAAAGGTAAAAACTTTAAACTTTTGTCTTCTTCAAGGCTCGAACCCGAGTTGTTAAATATGTCAAAGGTGCTATGTTGCCAGTAGATTACTACCATCGTCGTGTGTTTAAGTAACAAGTTGAATATATATAATCTCTTCGGAACTCTCTGTAAAATTTTTAACAAAAGTTTATACCCAATGATGTAACAGTTTATAGTCAATGATTTAACAATGTTTTTAACAAAGGGTTTTAGACGATTAAATAGTTTAAATATAAAAAATGTATATTGTAATTACATATGATGATGTACATAAATAAAATTTAAAGTTATCTATAACATCATTTAGAAATATATAAAATCCTTGGGATAGAGATTTAAAAGTTATATTCTGTAAAGAATATTCAAACAATGCTTATTATTTATATTTATAAACATTTTGAAACACTAAGTTATAAAGATTTTAAAACATTTATGATTTCCCAACCCGGGTTCGAGCCTAGAAGAAGGCAAAAGTTTGAAGTTATACCTTTTCTATAGGTTTCACGTCAGGAATTACCTACGAAACTTTGTTGCCTGTTGATTTCGGGTCGTAAATTACCAACGGGAAACCTACGGTAAAGGTAAAAACTTTTGTCTTCTTAAAGGCTCGAACCCGAGTTGTTAAATATGTCAAAGGTGCTATGTTGCCAGTAGATTACTACCATCGTCGTGTGTTTAAGTAACAAGTGGAATATATGTAATCTCTTTGGAACTCTCTGTAAAAATTTTAACAAAATTTTATACCCAATGATGTAACAGTTTATAGTAAATGATTTAACAATGTTTTTAACAAAGGGTTTTAGACGATTAAATAGTTTAAATATAAAAGTTGTATGTTGTAATTACATATGATGATGTACATAAATAAAATTTAAAGTTATCTATAACATCATTTAGAAATATATAAAATCTTGGGATAGAGATTTAAAAGTTATATTCTGTAAAAAATATTCAAACAATGCTTATTATTTATCTTTATAAACATTTTGAAACACTAAATTATAAAGATTTTAAAACATTTATGATTTCCCAACCCGGGTTCGAGCCTGGAAGAAGGCAAAAGTTAATCGTTTTTACCTTTTCCATGGGTTTCCCGTCAGTAATTACCTACGGGACTTTGGTGCCTGTTGATTTCCCGTCGTAAATTACCAACGGGAAACCTACGGTAAAGGTAAAACTTTAAACTTTTGTCTTCTTCAAAGCTCGAACCTGGGTTGTGAAATATATCACGGGTGCCAATTTCCAGCACACTACTACCATCATCGTGTGTTTAAGTAACATGTTTTCTATATATACGCTCTTCCGACCTCTCTCTAAATTTTTTAACAAAAGTTTATACTCAATGATGTAACAGTTTATAGTCAATGATTTAACAATGTTTTTAACTGAAGATTTTATACGATTAAATAGTTTAATTATAAACAATGTATGTTGTAATTATATATGGTGATGTATATAAATAAAATTTAAAGTTATCTATAACATCATTTAGAAATATACAAAATCCTTGGGATAGAGATTTAAGAGTTATATTCTGTAAAGAATATTCAAACAATGCTTATTATTTATATTTATAAACATTTTGAAAGACTAAATTATAAAGATTTTAAAACATTTATGATTTTCCATTCCGGGTTCGAGCCTAGAAGAAGGCAAAAGTTTGAAATTATACCTTTTCCATAGGTTTCCCGTCAAGAATTACCTACGAAACTTAGGTGCCTGTTGATTCCGGCTCGTAAATTACCAACGGGAAACCTACGGCAAAGGTAAAAACTTTAAACTTTTGTCTTCTTCAAGGCTCGAACCCGAGTTGTTAAATATGTCAAAGGTGCTATGTTGCCAGTAGATTACTACCATCGTCGTGTGTTTAAGTAACAAGTTGAATATATATAATCTCTTCGGAACTCTCTGTAAAATTTTTAACAAAAGTTTATACCCAATGATGTAACAGTTTATAGTCAATGATTTAACAATGTTTTTAACAAAGGGTTTTAGACGATTAAATAGTTTAAATATAAAAAATGTATATTGTAATTACATATGATGATGTACACAAATAAAATTTAAAGTTATCTATAACATCATTTAGAAATATATAAAATCCTTGGGATAGAGATTTAAAAGTTATATTCTGTAAAGAATATTCAAACAATGCTTATTATTTATATTTATAAACATTTTGAAACACTAAATTATAAAGATTTTAAAACATTTATGATTTCCCAACCCGGGTTCGAGCCTAGAAGAAGGCAAAAGTTTGAAGTTATACCTTTTCTATAGGTTTCACGTCAGGAATTACCTACGAAACTTTGTTGCCTGTTGATTTCGGGTCGTAAATTACCAACGGGAAACCTACGGTAAAGGTAAAAACTTTAAACTTTTGTCTTCTTCAAGGCTCGAACCCGAGTTGTTAAATATGTCAAAGGTGCTATGTTGCCAGTAGATTACTACCATCGTCGTGTGTTTAAGTAACAAGTTGAATATATATAATCTCTTTGGAACTCTCTGTAAAATTTTTAACAAAATTTTATACCCAATGATGTAACAGTTTATAGTCAATGATTTAACAATGTTTTTAACAAAGGGTTTTAGACGATTAAATAGTTTAAATATAAAAATTGTATGTTGTAATTACATATGATGATGTACATAAATAAAATTTAAAGTTATCTATAACATCATTTAGAAATATATAAAATCCTTGGGATAGAGATTTAAAAGTTATATTCTGTAAAGAATATTCAAACAATGCTTATTATTTATCTTTATAAACATTTTGAAACACTAAATTATAAAGATTTTAAAACATTTATGATTTCCCAACCCGGGTTCGAGCCTGGAAGAAGGCAAAAGTTTATCGTTTTTACCTTTTCCATGGGTTTCCCGACAGTAATTACCTACGGGACTTTGGTGCCTGTTGATTTCCCGTCGTAAATTACCAACGGGAAACCTACGGTAAAGGTAAAACTTTAAACTTTTGTCTTCTTCAAAGCTCGAACCTGGGTTGTGAAATATATCACGGGTGCCAATTTCCAGCACACTACCATCATCATCGTGTGTTTAAGTAACATGTTTTATATATATTCGCTCTTCCGACCTCTCTCTAAATTTTTTCACAAAAGTTTATACTCAATGATGTAACAGTTTATAGCAATGATTTAACAATGTTTTTAACTGAAGATTTTAGACGATTTAATAGTTTAATTATAAACAAAGTATGTTGTAAATATATATGGTGATGTATATAAATAAAATTTAAAGTTATCTATAACATCATTTAGAAATATATAAAATCCTTGGGATAGAGATTTAAGAGTTATATTCTGTAAAGAATATTCAAACAATGCTTATTATTTATATTTATAAACATTTTGAAACACTAAATTATAAAGATTTTAAAACATTTATGATTTCCCAACCCGGGTTCGAGCCTAGAAGAAGGCAAAAGTTTGAAATTATACCTTTTCTATAGGTTTCCCGTCAGGAATTACCTACGAAACTTTGGTGCCTGTTGATTTCGGGTCGTAAATTACCAACGGGAAACCTACGGTAAAGGTAAAAACTTTAAACTTTTGTCTTCTTCAAGGCTCGAACCCAAGTTGTTAAATATGTCAAAGGTGCTATGTTGCCAGTAGATTACTACCATCGTCGTGTGTTTAAGTAACAAGTTGAATATATAAAATCTCTTCGGAACTCTCTGTAAAATTTTTAACAAAAGTTTATACCCAATGATGTAACAGTTTATAGTCAATGATTTAACAATGTTTTTAACAAAGGGTTTTAGACGATTATATAGTTTAAATATAAAAAATGTATATTCTAATTACATATGATGATGTACATAAATAAAATTTAAAGTTATCTATAACATCATTTAGAAATATATAAAATCCTTGGGATGGAGATTTAAAAGTTATATTCTGTAAAGAATATTTAAAAAATGCTTATTATTTATCTTTATAAACATTTTGAAACACTAAATTATAAAGATTTTAAAACATTTATGATTTCCCAACCCGGGTTCGAGCCTGGAAGAAGGCAAAAGTTTATCGTTTTTACCTTTTCCATGGGTTTTCCGTCAGTAATTACCTACGGGACTTTGGTGCCTGTTGATTTCCCGTCGTAAATTACCAACGGGATACCTACGGTAAAGGTAAAAACTTTAAACTTTTGTCTTCTTCAAGGCTCGAACCCGAGTTGTTAAATATGTCAAAGGTGCTATGTTGCTAGTAGATTACTACCATCGTCGTGTGTTTAAGTAACAAGTTGAATATATATAATCTCTTTGGAACTCTCTGTAAAATTTTTAACAAAAGTTTATACCCAATGATGTAACAGTTTATAGTCAATGATTTAACAATGTTTTTAACAAAGGGTTTTAGACGATTAAATAGTTTAAATATAAAAAATGTATGTTGTAATTACATATGATGATGTACATAAATAAAATTTAAAGTTATCTATAACATCATTTAGAAATATATAAAATCCTTGGGATAGAGATTTAAAAGTTATATTCTGTAAAGAATATTCAAACAATGCTTATTATTTATCTTTATAAACATTTTGAAACACTAAATTATAAAGATTTTAAAACATTTATGATTTCCCAACCCGGGTTCGAGCCTGGAAGAAGGCAAAAGTTTATCGTTTTTACCTTTTCCATGGGTTTTCCGTCAGTAATTACCTACGGGACTTTGGTGCCTGTTGATTTCCCGTCGTAAATTACCAACGGGATACCTACGGTAAAGGTAAAAACTTTAAACTTTTGTCTTCTTCAAGGCTCGAACCCGAGTTGTTAAATATGTCAAAGGTGCTATGTTGCTAGTAGATTACTACCATCGTCGTGTGTTTAAGTAACAAGTTGAATATATATAATCTCTTTGGAACTCTCTGTAAAATTTTTAACAAAAGTTTATACCCAATGATGTAACAGTTTATAGTCAATGATTTAACAATGTTTTTAACAAAGGGTTTTAGACGATTAAATAGTTTAAATATAAAAAATGTATGTTGTAATTACATATGATGATGTACATAAATAAAATTTAAAGTTATCTATAACATCATTTAGAAATATATAAAATCCTTGGGATAGAGATTTAAAAGTTATATTCTGTAAAGAATATTCAAACAATGCTTATTATTTATCTTTATAAACATTTTGAAACACTAAATTATAAAGATTTTAAAACATTTATGATTTCCCAACCCGGGTTCGAGCCTGGAAGAAGGCAAAAGTTTATCGTTTTTACCTTTTCCATGGGTTTCCCGACAGTAATTACCTACGGGACTTTGGTGCCTGTTGATTTCCCGTCGTAAATTACCAACGGGATACCTACGGTAAAGGTAAAAACTTTAAACTTTTGTCTTCTTCAAGGCTCGAACCCGAGTTGTTAAATATGTCAAAGGTGCTATGTTGCCAGTAGATTACTACCATCGTCGTGTGTTTAAGTAACAAGTTGAATATATATAATCTCTTTGGAACTCTCTGTAAAATTTTTAACAAAAATTTATACCTAATGATGTAACAGTTTATAGTGAATGATTTACCAATGTTTTTAACAAAGGGTTTTAGACGATTAAATAGTTTAAATATAAAAAATATATGTTGTAATTATATATGGTGATGTATATAAATAAAATTTAAAGTTATCTATAACATCATTTAGAAATATATAAAATCCTTGGGATAGAGATTTAAAAGTTATATTCTGTAAAGAATATTCAAACAATGCTTATTATTTATCTTTATAAACATTTTGAAACACTAAATTATAAAGATTTTAAAACATTTATGATTTCCCAACCCGGGTTCGATCCTGGACGAAGGCAAAAGTTTATTGTTTTTACCTTTTCCATGGGTTTCCCGTCGTAAATTACCAACAGGAAACCTACGGTAAAGGTAAAAACTTTAAACTTTTGTCTTCTTCAAAGCTCGAACCCGGGTTGTGAAATATATCACGGGTGCCAATTTCCAGCACACTACCACCATCATCGTGTGTTTAAGTAACATGTTTTATATATATACGCTCTTCCGACCTCTCTCTAAAATTTTTCACAAAAGTTTATACTCAATGATGTAACAGTTTATAGTCAATGATTTAACAATGACTTTAACTGAAGAATTTAGACGATTAAATAGTTTAATTATAAACAATGTATGTTGTAATTATATATGGTGATGTATATAAATAAAATTTAAAGTTATCTATAACATCATTTAGAAATATATAAAATCCTTGGGATAGAGATTTAAGAGTTATATTCTATAAAGAATATTCAAACAATGCTTATTATTTATATTTATAAACATTTTGAAAGGCTAAATTATAAACATTTTAAAACATTTATGATTTCCCAACCCGGGTTCGAGCCTAGAAGAAGGCAAAAGTTTGAAGTTATACCTTTTCTATAGGTTTCCCGTCAGGAATTACCTACGAAACTTTGTTGCCTGTTGATTTCGGGTCGTAAATTACCAACGGGAAACCTACGGTAAAGGTAAAAACTTTAAACTTTTGTCTTCTTCAAGGCTCGAACCCGAGTTGTTAAATATGTCAAAGGTGCTATGTTGCCAGTAGATTACTACCATCGTCGTGTGTTTAAGTAACAAGTTGAATATATATAATCTCTTTGGAACTCTCTGTAAAATTTTTATCAAAAGTTTATACCCAATGATGTAACAGTTTATAGTCAATGATTTAACAATGTTTTTAACAAAGGGTTTTAGACGATTAAATAGTTTAAATATAAAAAATGTATGTTGTAATTACATATGATGATGTACATAAATAAAATTTAAAGTTATCTATAACATCATTTAGAAATATATAAAATCCTTCGGATAGAGATTTAAAAGTTATATTCTGTAAAGAATATTCAAACAATGCTTATTATTTATCGTTATAAACATTTTGAAACACTAAATTATAAAGATTTTAAAACATTTATGATTTCCCAACCCGGGTTCGAGCCTAGAAGAAGGCAAAAGTTTAAAGTTTTTACCTTTTCCATAGGTTTCCCGTCAGGAATTACCTACGGGACTTTGGTGCTTGTTGATTTCCCGTCGAAATTACCAACGGGAAACCTACGGTAAAGGTAAAAACTTTAAACATTTGTCTTCTTCAAAGCTCGAACCCAGGTTGTGAAATATATCACGGGTGCCTATTGCCAGCACACTACTACCATCATCGTGAGTTTAAGTAACAAGTTTAATATATATACTCTCTTTGGACCTCTTTGTAAAATTTTTAACAAGAGTTTATACTCAATGATGTAACAGTTTATAGTCAATGATTTAACAATGTTTTTAACAAAAGATTTTAGACTGTTACACAGTTTTAATATAAATATTGTATGTTGTAACTATATACGATGATGTATATAAACACAATTTATCTATAGCATCATTTAGAAATATCTAAAATCCTTGGGATAGAGATTTAATATTTATATTCTGCAAAGAATATTCAGACAATGCTTATTATTTATCTTTATAAACATTTTGAAACACTAAATTATAAAGATTTGAAAACTTTTATGATTTTCCAACCCGGGTTTGAGCCTAGAAGAAGGCAAAAGTTTATCGTTTTTACCTTTTCCATAGGTTTCCCGTCAGGAATTACCTACGGGACTTTGGTGGCTGTTGATTTCGCCTCGTAAATTACCAACAGGAAACCTACGGTAAAGGTAAAAACTTTAAACTTTTGTCTTCTTCAAGGCTCGAACCCGAGTTGTTAAATATGTCAAAGGTGCTATGTTGCCAGTAGATTACTACCATTGTCGTGTGTTTAAGTAACAAGTTGAATATATATAATCTCTTTGGAACTCTCCGTAAAATTTTAAACAAAAGTTTATGCCCAATGATGTAACAGTTTATAGTCAATGATTTAACAATGTTTTTAACAAAGGGTTTTAGACGATTAAATAGTTTAAATATAAAAAATGTATGTTGTAATTATATATGATGATGTACATAAATAAAATTTAAAGTTATCTATAACATCATTTAGAAATATATAAAATCCTTGGGATAGAGATTTAAAAGTTATATTCTGTAAAGAATATTCAAACAATGCTTATTATTTATATTTATAAACATTTTGAAACACTAAATTATAAATATTTTAAAACATTTATGATTTCCCAACCCGGGTTCGAGCCTAGAAGAAGGCAAAAGTTTGAAGTTATACCTTTTCTATAGGTTTCCTGCCAGGAATTACCTACGAATCTTTGTTGCCTGTTGATTTCGGGTCATAAATTACCAACGGGAAACCTACGGTAAAGGGAAAAACTTTAAACTTTTGTCTTCTTCAAGGCTCGAACCCGAGTTGTTAAATATGTCAAAGGTGCTATGTTGCCAGTAGATTACTACCATCGTCGTGTGTTTAAGTAACAAGTTGAATATATATAATCTCTTTGGAACTCTCCGTAAAATTTTTAACAAAAGTTTATACCCAATGATGTAACAGTTTATAGTCAATGATTTAACAATGTTTTTAACAAGGGGTTTTAGATGATTAAATAGTTTAAATATAAAAAATGTATGTTGTAATTATATATGATGATGTACATAAATAAAATTTAAAGTTATCTATAACATCATTTAGAAATATATAAAATCCTTGGGATAGAGATTTAAAAATTATACTATGTAAAAAATATTCAAACAATGCTTATTATTTATCTTTATAAACATTTTGAAACACTAAATTATAAAGATTTGAAAACTTTTATGATTTTCCAACCCGGGTTTGAGCCTAGAAGAAGGCAAAAGTTTATCGTTTTTACCTTTTCCATAGGTTTCCCGTCAGGAATTACCTACGGGACTTTGGTGGCTGTTGATTTCGCCTCGTAAATTACCAACAGGAAACCTACGGTAAAGGTAAAAACTTTAAACTTTTGTCTTCTTCAAGGCTCGAACCCGAGTTGTTAAATATGTCAAAGGTGCTATGTTGCCAGTAGATTACTACCATTGTCGTGTGTTTAAGTAACAAGTTGAATATATATAATCTCTTTGGAACTCTCCGTAAAATTTTAAACAAAAGTTTATGCCCAATGATGTAACAGTTTATAGTCAATGATTTAACAATGTTTTTAACAAAGGGTTTTAGACGATTAAATAGTTTAAATATAAAAAATGTATGTTGTAATTATATATGATGATGTACATAAATAAAATTTAAAGTTATCTATAACATCATTTAGAAATATATAAAATCCTTGGGATAGAGATTTAAAAGTTATATTCTGTAAAGAATATTCAAACAATGCTTATTATTTATATTTATAAACATTTTGAAACACTAAATTATAAATATTTTAAAACATTTATGATTTCCCAACCCGGGTTCGAGCCTAGAAGAAGGCAAAAGTTTGAAGTTATACCTTTTCTATAGGTTTCCTGCCAGGAATTACCTACGAATCTTTGTTGCCTGTTGATTTCGGGTCATAAATTACCAACGGGAAACCTACGGTAAAGGGAAAAACTTTAAACTTTTGTCTTCTTCAAGGCTCGAACCCGAGTTGTTAAATATGTCAAAGGTGCTATGTTGCCAGTAGATTATTACCATCGTCGTGTGTTTAAGTAACAAGTTGAATATATATAATCTCTTTGGAACTCTCCGTAAAATTTTTAACAAAAGTTTATACCCAATGATGTAACAGTTTATAGTCAATGATTTAACAATGTTTTTAACAAGGGGTTTTAGATGATTAAATAGTTTAAATATAAAAAATGTATGTTGTAATTATATATGATGATGTACATAAATAAAATTTAAAGTTATCTATAACATCATTTAGAAATATATAAAATCCTTGGGATAGAGATTTAAAAATTATATTATGTAAAAAATATTCAAACAATGCTTATTATTTAACTTTATAGACATTTTGAAACTCTAAATTATAAAGATTTTAAAACATTTATGATTTCCCAACCCTAGTTCGTACCTAGAAGAAGGCAAAACTTTAAATTTTTACCTTTTCCATAGGTTTCCCGTCAGTAATTACCTACGGGATTATGATGCCAGTTGATTTCCCGTCTTAAATTACCAACGGTTAACCTACGGTAAAGGAAAAAACATTAAACTTTTGTCTTCTTCAAATCTCGAACCCGGGTTGTGAAATATATCACGGGTGCCTATTTCCAGCACACTACCACCATCATCGTGTGTTTAAGTAACATGTTTAATATATATACACTCTTCGGACCTCTCTGTAAAATTTTTGACAAAAGTTTATACTCAATGATGTAACAGTTTATAGTCAATGATTTAACAATGTTTTTAACTGAAGATTTTAGACGATTAAATAGTTTAAATATAAACAATGTATGTTGTAATTATATATGATGATGTATATAAATAAAATTTAAAGTTATCTATAACATCATTTAGAAATGTATAAAATCCTTGGGATAGAGATTTAAAAATTATATTATTTATAAAATATTCAAACAATGGTTATTATTTATCTTTATAGACATTTTGAAACACTAAATTATAAAGATTTTAAAACATTTATGATTTCCCAACCCTAGTTCGTACCTAGAAGAAGGCAAAACTTTAATGTTTTTACCTTTTTCGTAGGTTTCCCGTCAGTAATTACCTACGGGACTATGGTGCCAGTTGATTTCCCGTCGTAAATTACTAACGGGAAACATACGGTAAAGGTAAAAACTTTAAACTTTTGTCTTCTTCAAGGCTCGAACCCGAGTTGTTAAATATGTCAAAGGTGCTATGTTGCCAGTAGATTACTACCATCGTCGTGGGTTTAAGTAACAAGTTGAATATATATAATCTCTTTGGACCTCTCTGTAACTTTTTAACAAAAGTTTATACTTAATGATGTAACAGTTTATAGTCAATGATTTAACAATGTTTTTCACAAAGGATTTTAGAGGATTAAATAGTTTAAATATAAACAATGTATGTTGTAATTATATATGATGATGTACATAAATAAAATTTAAAGTTATCTATAACATCATTTAGAAATATATAAAATCCTTGGGATAGAGATTTAAAAATTATATTATGTAAAAAATATTCAAACAATGCTTATTATTTATCTTTATAGACATTTTGAAACTCTAAATTATAAAGATTTTAAAACATTTATGATTTCCCAACCCTAGCTCGTACCTAGAAGAAGGCAAAACTTTAAAATTTTTACCTTTTCCGTGGGTTTCCCGTCAGTAATTACCTACGGGACTATGGTGCCAGTTGATTTCCCGTCTTAAATTACCAACGGTTAACCTACGGTAAAGGTAAAAACTTTAAACTTTTGTCTTCTTCAAAGCTCGAACCCGGGTTGTGAAATATATCACGGGTGCCTATTTCCAGCACACTACCACCATCATCGTGTGTTTAAGTAACATGTTTAATATATATACACTCTTCGGACCTCTCTGTAAAATTTTTGACAAAAGTTTATACTCAATGATGTAACAGTTTATAGTCAATGATTTAACAATGTTTTTAACTGAAGATTTTAGACGATTAAATAGTTTAAATATAAACAATGTATGTTGTAATTATATATGATGATGTATATAAATAAAATTTAAAGTTATCTATAACATCATTTAGAAATGTATAAAATCCTTGGGATAGAGATTTAAAAATTATATTATTTAAAAAATATTCAAACAATGGTTATTATTTATCTTTATAGACATTTTGAAACACTAAATTATAAAGATTTTAAAACATTTATGATTTCCCAACCCGGGTTCGAGCCTAGAAGAAGGCAAAAGTTTGAAGTTATACCTTTTCTATAGGTTTCCTGCCAGGAATTACCTACGGGACTATGGTGCCAGTTGATTTCCCGTCGTAAATTACTAACGGGAAACATACGGTAAAGGTAAAAACTTTAAACTTTTGTCTTCTTCAAGGCTCGAACCCGAGTTGTTAAATATGTCAAAGGTGCTATGTTGCCAGTCGATTACTACCATCGTCGTGGGTTTAAGTAACAAGTTGAATATATATAATCTCTTTGGACCTCTCTGTAAGTTTTTAACAAAAGTTTATACTTAATGATGTAACAGTTTATAGTCAATGATTTAACAATGTTTTTCACAAAGGATTTTAGAGGATTAAATAGTTTAAATATAAACAATGTATGTTGTAATTATTTTTGATGATGTACATAAATAAAATTTAAAGTTATCTATAACATCATTTAGAAATATATAAAATCCTTGGGATAGAGATTTAAAAATTATATTATGTAAAAAATATTCAAACAATGCTTATTATTTAACTTTATAGACATTTTGAAACTCTAAATTATAAAGATTTTAAAACATTTATGATTTCCCAACCCTAGCTCGTACCTAGAAGAAGGCAAAACTTTAAAATTTTTACCTTTTCCGTGGGTTTCCCGTCAGTAATTACCTACGGGACTATGGTGCCAGTTGATTTCCCGTCTTAAATTACCAACGGTAAACCTACGGTAAAGGTAAAAACTTTAAACTTTTGTCTTCTTCAAAGCTCGAACCCGGGTTGTGAAATATATCACGGGTGCCTATTTCCAGCACACTACCACCATCATCGTGTGTTTAAGTAACATGTTTAATATATATACACTCTTCGGACCTCTCTGTAAAATTTTTGACAAAAGTTTATACTCAATGATGTAACAGTTTATAGTCAATGATTTAACAATGTTTTAACTGAAGATTTTAGACGATTAAATAGTTTAAATATAAACAATGTATGTTGTAATTATATATGATGATGTATATAAATAAAATTTAAAGTTATCTATAACATCATTTAGAAATGTATAAAATCCTTGGGATAGAGATTTAAAAATTATATTATTTATAAAATATTCAAACAAAGGTTATTATTTATCTTTATAGACATTTTGAAACACTAAATTATAAAGATTTTAAAACATTTATGATTTCCCAACCCTAGTTCGTACCTAGAAGAAGGCAAAACTTTAATGTTTTTACCTTTTTCGTAGGTTTCCCGTCAGTAATTACCTACGGGACTATGGTGCCAGTTGATTTCCCGTCGTAAATTACTAACGGGAAACATACGGTAAAGGTAAAAACTTTAAACTTTTGTCTTCTTCAAGGCTCGAACCCGAGTTGTTAAATATGTCAAAGGTGCTATGTTGCCAGTAGATTACTACCATCGTCGTGGGTTTAAGTAACAAGTTGAATATATATAATCTCTTTGGACTCTCTGTAAGTTTTTAACAAAAGTTTATACTTAATGGTGTAACAGTTTATAGTCAATGATTTAACAATGTTTTTCACAAAGGATTTTAGAGGATTAAATAGTTTAAATATAAACAATGTATGTTGTAATTATTTTTGATGATGTACATAAATAAAATTTAAAGTTATCTATAACATCATTTAGAAATATATAAAATCCTTGGGATAGAGATTTAAAAATTATATTATGTAAAAAATATTCAAACAATGCTTATTATTTAACTTTATAGACATTTTGAAACTCTAAATTATAAACATTTTAAAACATTTATGATTTCCCAACCCTAGTTCGTACCTAGAAGAAGGCAAAACTTTAAATTTTTACCTTTTCCATAGGTTTCCCGTCAGTAATTACCTACGGGATTATGATGCCAGTTGATTTCCCGTCTTAAATTACCAACGGTTAACCTACGGTAAAGGTAAAAACTTTAAACTTTTGTCTTCTTCAAAGCTCGAACTCGGGTTGTGAAATATATCACGGGTGCCTATTTCCAGCACACTACCACCATCATCGTGTGTTTAAGTAACATGTTTAATATATATACACTCTTCGGACCTCTCTGTAAAATTTTTGACAAAAGTTTATACTCAATGATGTAACAGTTTATAGTCAATGATTTAACAATGTTTTTAACTGAAGATTTTAGACGATTAAATAGTTTAAATATAAACAATGTATGTTGTAATTATATATGATGATGTATATAAATAAAATTTAAAGTTATCTATAACATCATTTAGAAATGTATAAAATCCTTGGGATAGAGATTTAAAAATTATATTATTTAAAAAATATTCAAACAATGGTTATTATTTATCTTTATAGACATTTTGAAACACTAAATTATAAAGATTTTAAAACATTTATGATTTCCTAACCCTAGCTCGTACCTAGAAGAAGGCAAAACTTTAAAATTTTTACCTTTTCTGTGGGTTTCCCGTCAGTAATTACCTACGGGACTATGGTGCCAGTTGATTTCCCGTCTTAAATTACCAACGGTTAACCTACGGTAAAGGTAAAAACTTTAAACTTTTGTCTTCTTCAAAGCTCGAACCCGGGTTGTGAAATGTATCACGGGTGCCTATTTCCAGCACACTACCACCATCATCGTGTGTTTAAGTAACATGTTTAATATATATACACTCTTCGGACCTCTCTGTAAAATTTTTGACAAAAGTTTATACTCAATGATGTAACAGTTTATAGTCAATGACTTAACAATGTTTTTAGCTGAAGATTTTAGACGATTAAATAGTTTAAATATAAACAATGTATGTTGTAATTATATAAGATGATGTATATAAATAAAATTTAAAGTTATCTATAACATCATTTAGAAATGTATAAAATCCTTGGGATAGTGATTTAAAAATTATATTATTTATAAAATATTCAAACAATGGTTATTATTTATCTTTATAGACATTTTGAAACACTAAATTATAAAGATTTTAAAACATTTATGATTTCCCAACCCTAGTTCGTACCTAGAAGAAGGCAAAACTTTAATGTTTTTACCTTTTTCGTAGGTTTCCCGTCAGTAATTACCTACGGGACTATGGTGCCAGTTGATTTTCCGTCTTAAATTACCAACGGTTAACCTACGGTAAAGGTTAAAACTTTAAACTTTTGTCTTCTTCAAAGCTCGAACCCGGGTTGTGAAATATATCACGGGTGCCTATTTCCAGCACACTACCACCATCATCGTGTGTTTAAGTAACATGTTTAATATATATAATCTCTTTGGACCTCTCTGTAAGTTTTTAACAAAAGTTTATACTTAATGATGTAACAGTTTATAGTCAATGATTTAACAATGTTTTTCACAAAGGATTTTAGAGGATTAAATAGTTTAAATATAAACAATGTATGTTGTAATTATTTTTGATGATGTACATAAATAAAATTTAAAGTTATCTATAACATCATTTAGAAATATATAAAATCCTTGGGATAGAGATTTAAAAATTATATTATGTAAAAAATATTCAAACAATGCTTATTATTTATCTTTATAGACATTTTGAAACTCTAAATTATAAAGATTTTAAAACATTTATGATTTCCCAACCCTAGCTCGTACCTAGAAGAAGGCAAAACTTTAAAATTTTTACCTTTTCCGTAGGTTTCCCGTCAGTAATTACCTACGGGACTATGGTGCCAGTTGATTTCCCGTCTTAAATTACCAACGGTTAACCTACGGTAAAGGAAAAAACATTAAACTTTTGTCTTCTTCAAATCTCGAACCCGGGTTGTGAAATATATCACGGGTGCCTATTTCCAGCACACTACCACCATCATCGTGTGTTTAAGTAACATGTTTAATATATATACACTCTTCGGACCTCTCTGTAAAATTTTTGACAAAAGTTTATACTCAATGATGTAACAGTTTATAGTCAATGATTTAACAATGTTTTTAACTGAAGATTTTAGACGATTAAATAGTTTAAATATAAACAATGTATGTTGTAATTATATATGATGATGTATATAAATAAAATTTAAAGTTATCTATAACATCATTTAGAAATGTATAAAATCCTTGGGATAGAGATTTAAAAATTATATTATTTATAAAATATTCAAACAATGGTTATTATTTATCTTTATAGACATTTTGAAACACTAAATTATAAAGATTTTAAAACATTTATGATTTCCCAACCCTAGTTCGTACCTAGAAGAAGGCAAAACTTTAATGTTTTTACCTTTTTCGTAGGTTTCCCGTCAGTAATTACCTACGGGACTATGGTGCCAGTTGATTTCCCGTCGTAAATTACTAACGGGAAACATACGGTAAAGGTAAAAACTTTAAACTTTTGTCTTCTTCAAGGCTCGAACCCGAGTTGTTAAATATGTCAAAGGTGCTATGTTGCCAGTAGATTACTACCATCGTCGTGGGTTTAAGTAACAAGTTGAATATATATAATCTCTTTGGACCTCTCTGTAAGTTTTTAACAAAAGTTTATACTTAATGATGTAACAGTTTATAGTCAATGATTTAACAAAGTTTTTCACAAAGGATTTTAGAGGATTAAATAGTTTAAATATAAACAATGTATGTTGTAATTATTTTTAATGATGTACATAAATAAAATTTAAAGTTATCTATAACATCATTTAGAAATATATAAAATCATTGGGATAGAGATTTA
The DNA here is from genome assembly GCA_963922655.1 of Cardamine chenopodiifolia. NCBI lineage: Eukaryota > Viridiplantae > Streptophyta > Magnoliopsida > Brassicales > Brassicaceae > Cardamine > Cardamine chenopodiifolia. Next base: position 5,043,704 of record OZ000463.1, read on the forward strand.
AAAATTATATTATGTAAAAAATATTCAAACAATGCTTATTATTTATCTTTATAGACATTTTGAAACACTAAATTATAAAGATTTTAAAACATTTATGATTTTCCAACCCTAGTTCGTACCTAGAAGAAGGCAAAACTTTAAATTTTTACCTTTTCCGTAGGTTTCCCGTCAGTAATTACCTACGGGACTATGGTGCCAGTTGATTTCCCGTCTTAAATTACCAACGGTTAACCTACGGTAAAGGTAAAAACTTTAAACTTTTGTCTTCTTCAAAGCTCGAACCCGGGTTGTGAAATATATCACGGGTGCCTATTTCCAGCACACTACCACCATCATCGTGTGTTTAAGTAACATGTTTCATATATATACACTCTTCGGACCTCTCTGTAAAATTTTTGACAAAAGTTTATACTCAATGATGTAACAGTTTATAGTCAATGATTTAACAATGTTTTAACTGAAGATTTTAGAGGATTAAATAGTTTGAATATAAACAATGTATGTTGTAATTATTTTTGATGATGTACATAAATAAAATTTAAAGTTATCTATAACATCATTTAGAAATATATAAAATCCTTGGGATAGAGATTTAAAAATTATATTATGTAAAAAATATTCAAACAATGGTTATTATTTATCTTTATAGACATTTTGAAACACTAAATTATAAAGATTTTAAAACATTTATGATTTCCCAACCCTAGTTCGTACCTAGAAGAAGGCAAAACTTTAAATTTTTACCTTTTCCGTAGGTTTCCCGTCAGTAATTACCTACGGGACTATGGTGCCAGTTGATTTCCCGTCTTAAATTACCTACGGTAAAGGTAAAAACTTTAAACTTTTGTCTTCTTCAAAGCTCGAACCCGGGTTGTGAAATATATCACGGGTGCCTATTTCTAGCACACTACCACCATCATCGTGTGTTTAAGTAACATGTTTAATATATATACACTCTTCGGACCTCTCTGTAAAATTTTTGACAAAAGTTTATACTCAATGATGTAACAGTTTATAGTCAATGATTTAACAATGTTTTAACTGAAGATTTTAGACGATTAAATAGTTTAAATATAAACAATGTATGTTGTAATTATTTTTGATGATGTACATAAATAAAATTTAAAGTTATCTATAACATCATTTAGAAATATATAAAATCCTTGGGATAGAGATTTAAAAATTATATCATGTAAAAAATATTCAAACAATGCTTATTATTTATCTTTATAGACATTTTGAAACACTAAATTGTAAAGATTTTAAAACATTTATGATTTCCCAACCCTAGTTCGTACCTAGAAGAAGGTAAAACTTTAAATTTTTACCTTTTCCGTAGGTTTCCCGTCAGTAATTACCTACGGGACTATGGTGCCAGTTGATTTCCCGTCTTAAATTACCAACGGTTAACCTACGGTAAAGGTAAAAACTTTAAACTTTTGTCTTCTTCAAAGCTCGAACCCGGGTTGTGAAATATATCACGGGTGCCTATTTCCAGCACACTACCACCATCATCGTGTGTTTAAGTAACATGTTTAATATATATACACTCTTCGGACCTCTCTGTAAAATTTTTGACAAAAGTTTATACTTAATGATGTAATTGTTTATAGTCAATAATTTAACAATGTTTTTAACTGAAGATTTTAGACGATTAAATAGTTTAAATATAAACAATGTATGTTGTAATTATATATGATGATGTATATAAATAAAATTTAAAGTTATCTATAACATCATTTATAAATGTATAAAATCCTTGGGATATTGATTTAAAAATTATATTATTTAAAAAATATTCAAACAATGCTTATTATTTATCTTTATAGACATTTTGAAACACTAAATTATAAAGATTTTAAAACATTTATGATTTCCCAACCCTAGTTCGTACCTAGAAGAAGGCAAAACTTTAAATTTTTACCTTTTCCGTAGGTTTCCCGTCAGTAATTACCTACGGGACTATGGTGCCAGTTGATTTCCCGTCTTAAATTACCTACAGTAAAGGTAAAAACTTTAAACTTTTGTCTTCTTCAAAGCTCGAACCCGGGTTGTGAAATATATCACGGGTGCCTATTTCCAGCACACTACCACCATCATCGTGTGTTTAAGTAACATGTTTAATATATATACACTCTTCGGACCTCTCTGTAAAATTTTTGACAAAAGTTTATACTCAATGATGTAACAGTTTATAGTCAATGATTTAACAATGTTTTTAACTGAAGATTTTAGACGATTAAATAGTTTAAATATAAACAATGTATGTTGTAATTATATATGATGATGTATATAAATAAAATTTAAAGTTATCTATAACATCATTTAGAAATGTATAAAATCCTTGGGATAGAGATTTAAAAATTATATTATTTATAAAATATTCAAACAATGGTTATTATTTATCTTTATAGACATTTTGAAACACTAAATTTTAAAGATTTTAAAACATTTATGATTTCCCAACCCTAGCTCGTACCTAGAAGAAGGCAAAACTTTTAAATTTTTACCTTTTCCGTAGGTTTCCCGTCAGTAATTACCTACGGGATTATGGTGCCAGTTGATTTCCCGTCGTAAATTACTAACGGGAAACCTACGGTAAAGGTAAAAACTTTAAACTTTTGTCTTCTTCAAGGCTCGAACCCGAGTTGTTAAATATGTCAAAGGTGCTATGTTGCCAGTAGATTACGACCATCGTCGTGGGTTTAAGTAACAAGTTGAATACATATAATCTCTTTGGACCTCTCTGTAAGTTTTTAACAAAAGTTTATACTTAATGATGTAACAGTTTATAGTCAATGATTTAACAATGTTTTTCACAAAGGATTTTAGAGGATTAAATAGTTTAAATATAAACAATGTATGTTGTAATTATTTTTGATGATGTACATAAATAAAATTTAAAGTTATCTATAACATCATTTAGAAATATATAAAATCCTTGGGATAGAGATTTAAAAATTATATTATGTAAAAAATATTCAAACAATGCTTATTATTTATCTTTATAGACATTTTGAAACACTAAATTATAAAGATTTTAAAACATTTATGATTTCCCAACCCTAGTTCGTACCTAGAAGAAGGCAAAACTTTAAAGTTTTTACCTTTTTCGTAGGTTTCCCGTCAGTAATTACCTACGGGACTATGGTGCCAGTTGATTTCCCGTCGTAAATTACTAACGGGAAACATACGGTAAAGGTAAAAACTTTAAACTTTTGTCTTCTTCAAGGCTCGAACCCGAGTTGTTAAATATGTCAAAGGTGCTATGTTGCCAGTAGATTACTACCATCGTCGTGGGTTTAAGTAACAAGTTGAATATATATAATCTCTTTGGACCTCTCTGTAAGTTTTTAACAAAAGTATATACTTAATGATGTAACAGTTTATAGTCAATGATTTAACAATGTTTTTCACAAAGGATTTTAGAGGATTAAATAGTTTAAATATAAACAATGTATGTTGTAATTATATATGATGATGTATATAAATAAAATTTAAAGTTATCTATAACATCATTTATAAATGTATAAAATCCTTGGGATAGTGATTTAAAAATTATATTATTTAAAAAATATTCAAACAATGCTTATTATTTATCTTTATAGACATTTTGAAACACTAAATTTTAAAGATTTTAAAACATTTATGATTTCCCAACCCTAGTTCGTACCTAGAAGAAGGCAAAACTTTAATGTTTTTACCTTTTTCGTAGGTTTCCCGTCAGTAATTACCTACGGGACTATGATGCCAGTTGATTTCCCGTCGTAAATTACTAACGGGAAACCTACGGTAAAGGTAAAAACTTTAAACTTTTGTCTTCTTCAAGGCTCGAACCCGAGTTGTTAAATATGTCAAAGGTGCTATGTTGCCAGTAGATTACGACCATCGTCGTGGGTTTAAGTAACAAGTTAAATATATATAATCTATTTGGACCTCTCTGTAAGTTTTTAACAAAAGTTTATACTTAATGATGTAACAGTTTATAGTCAATGATTTAACAATGTTTTTCACAAAGGATTTTAGAGGATTAAATAGTTTAAATATAAACAATGTATGTTGTAATTATTTTTGATGATGTACATAAATAAAATTTAAAGTTATCTATAACATCATTTAGAAATATATAAAATCCTTGGGATAGAGATTTAAAAATTATATTATGTAAAAAATATTCAAACAATGCTTATTATTTATCTTTATAGACATTTTGAAACACTAAATTATAAAGATTTTAAAACATTTATGATTTCCCAACCCTAGTTCGTACCTAGAAGAAGGCAAAACTTTAAATTTTTACCTTTTCCGTAGGTTTCCCGTCAGTAATTACCTACGGGACTATGGTGCCAGTTGATTTCCCGTCTTAAATTACCAACGGTTAACCTACGGTAAAGGTAAAAACTTTAAACATTTGTCTTCTTCAAAGCTCGAACCCGGGTTGTGAAATATATCACGGGTGCCTATTTCCAGCACACTACCACCATCATCGTGTGTTTAAGTAACATGTTTAATATATATACACTCTTCGGACCTCTCTGTAAAATTTTTGACAAAAGTTTATACTCAATGATGTAACAGTTTATAGTCAATGATTTAACAATGTTTTAACTGAAGATTTTAGAGGATTAAATAGTTTAAATATAAACAATGTATGTTGTAATTATTTTTGATGATGTACATAAATAAAATTTAAAGTTATCTATAACATCATTTAGAAATATATAAAATCCTTGGGATAGAGATTTAAAAATTATATTATGTAAAAAATATTCAAACAATGCTTATTATTTATCTTTATAGACATTTTGAAACACTAAATTGTAAAGATTTTAAAACATTTATGATTTTCCAACCCTAGTTCATACCTAGAAGAAGGCAAAACTTTAATGTTTCTACCTTTTTCGTAGGTTTCCCGTCCGTAATTACCTCCGGGACTATGGTGCCAATTGATTTCCCGTCGTAAATTACTAACGGGAAACCTACGGTAAAGGTAAAAACTTTAAACTTTTGTCTTCTTCAAGGCTCGAACCCGAGTTGTTAAATATGTCAAAGGTGCTATGTTGCCAGTAGATTACTACCATCGTCGTGGGTTTAAGTAACAAGTTGAATATATATAATCTCTTTGGACCTCTCTGTAAGTTTTTAACAAAAGTTTATACTTAATGATGTAACAGTTTATAGTCAATGATTTAACAATGTTTTTCACAAAGGATTTTAGAGGATTAAATAGTTTAAATATAAACAATGTATGTTGTAATTATTTTTGATGATGTACATAAATAAAATTTAAAGTTATCTATAACATCATTTAGAAATATATAAAATCCTTGGGATAGAGATTTAAAAATTATATTATGTAAAAAATATTCAAACAATGCTTATTATTTATCTTTATAGACATTTTGAAACACTAAATTATAAAGATTTTAAAACATTTATGATTTCCCAACCCTAGTTCGTACCTAGAAGAAGGCAAAACTTTAAATTTTTACCTTTTCCGTAGGTTTCCCGTCAGTAATTACCTACGGGACTATGGTGCCAGTTGATTTCCCGTCTTAAATTACCAACGGTTAACCTACGGTAAAGGTAAAAACTTTAAACTTTTGTCTTCTTCAAAGCTCGAACCCGGGTTGTGAAATATATCACGGGTGCCTATTTCCAGCACACTACCACCATCATCGTGTGTTTATGTAACATGTTTAATATATATACACTCTTCGGACCTCTCTGTAATATTTTTGACAAAAGTTTATACTTAATGATGTAATTGTTTATAGTCAATAATTTAACAATGTTTTTAACTGAAGATTTTAGACGATTAAATAGTTTAAATATAAACAATGTATGTTGTAATTATATATGATGATGTATATAAATAAAATTTAAAGTTATCTATAACATCATTTATAAATGTATAAAATCCTTGGGATAGTGATTTAAAAATTATATTATTTAAAAAATATTCAAACAATGCTTATTATTTATCTTTATAGACATTTTGAAACACTAAATTATAAAGATTTTAAAACATTTATGATTTTCCAACCCTAGTTCATACCTAGAAGAAGGCAAAACTTTAATGTTTCTACCTTTTTCGTAGGTTTCCCGTCAGTAATTACCTACGGGACTATGATGCCAGTTGATTTCCCGTCGTAAATTACTAACGGGAAACCTACGGTAAAGGTAAAAACTTTAAACTTTTGTCTTCTTCAAGGCTCGAACCCGAGTTGTTAAATATGTCAAAGGTGCTATGTTGCCAGTAGATTACGACCATCGTCGTGGGTTTAAGTAACAAGTTAAATATATATAATCTATTTGGACCTCTCTGTAAGTTTTTAACAAAAGTTTATACTTAATGATGTAACAGTTTATAGTCAATGATTTAACAATGTTTTTCACAAAGGATTTTAGAGGATTAAATAGTTTAAATATAAACAATGTATGTTGTAATTATTTTTGATGATGTACATAAATAAAATTTAAAGTTATCTATAACATCATTTAGAAATATATAAAATCCTTGGGATAGAGATTTAAAAATTATATTATGTAAAAAATATTCAAACAATGCTTATTATTTATCTTTATAGACATTTTGAAACACTAAATTATAAAGATTTTAAAACATTTATGATTTCCCAACCCTAGTTCGTACCTAGAAGAAGGCAAAACTTTAAATTTTTACCTTTTCCGTAGGTTTCCCGTCAGTAATTACCTACGGGACTATGGTGCCAGTTGATTTCCCGTCTTAAATTACCAACGGTTAACCTACGGTAAAGGTAAAAACTTTAAACATTTGTCTTCTTCAAAGCTCGAACCCGGGTTGTGAAATATATCACGGGTGCCTATTTCCAGCACACTACCACCATCATCGTGTGTTTAAGTAACATGTTTAATATATATACACTCTTCGGACCTCTCTGTAAAATTTTTGACAAAAGTTTATACTCAATGATGTAACAGTTTATAGTCAATGATTTAACAATGTTTTAACTGAAGATTTTAGAGGATTAAATAGTTTAAATATAAACAATGTATGTTGTAATTATTTTTGATGATGTACATAAATAAAATTTAAAGTTATCTATAACATCATTTAGAAATATATAAAATCCTTGGGATAGAGATTTAAAAATTATATTATGTAAAAAATATTCAAACAATGCTTATTATTTATCTTTATAGACATTTTGAAACACTAAATTGTAAAGATTTTAAAACATTTATGATTTTCCAACCCTAGTTCATACCTAGAAGAAGGCAAAACTTTAATGTTTCTACCTTTTTCGTAGGTTTCCCGTCCGTAATTACCTCCGGGACTATGGTGCCAATTGATTTCCCGTCGTAAATTACTAACGGGAAACCTACGGTAAAGGTAAAAACTTTAAACTTTTGTCTTCTTCAAGGCTCGAACCCGAGTTGTTAAATATGTCAAAGGTGCTATGTTGCCAGTAGATTACTACCATCGTCGTGGGTTTAAGTAACAAGTTGAATATATATAATCTCTTTGGACCTCTCTGTAAGTTTTTAACAAAAGTTTATACTTAATGATGTAACAGTTTATAGTCAATGATTTAACAATGTTTTTCACAAAGGATTTTAGAGGATTAAATAGTTTAAATATAAACAATGTATGTTGTAATTATTTTTGATGATGTACATAAATAAAATTTAAAGTTATCTATAACATCATTTAGAAATATATAAAATCCTTGGGATAGAGATTTAAAAATTATATTATGTAAAAAATATTCAAACAATGCTTATTATTTATCTTTATAGACATTTTGAAACACTAAATTATAAAGATTTTAAAACATTTATGATTTCCCAACCCTAGTTCGTACCTAGAAGAAGGCAAAACTTTAAATTTTTACCTTTTCCGTAGGTTTCCCGTCAGTAATTACCTACGGGACTATGGTGCCAGTTGATTTCCCGTCTTAAATTACCAACGGTTAACCTACGGTAAAGGTAAAAACTTTAAACTTTTGTCTTCTTCAAAGCTCGAACCCGGGTTGTGAAATATATCACGGGTGCCTATTTCCAGCACACTACCACCATCATCGTGTGTTTATGTAACATGTTTAATATATATACACTCTTCGGACCTCTCTGTAATATTTTTGACAAAAGTTTATACTTAATGATGTAATTGTTTATAGTCAATAATTTAACAATGTTTTTAACTGAAGATTTTAGACGATTAAATAGTTTAAATATAAACAATGTATGTTGTAATTATATATGATGATGTATATAAATAAAATTTAAAGTTATCTATAACATCATTTATAAATGTATAAAATCCTTGGGATAGTGATTTAAAAATTATATTATTTAAAAAATATTCAAACAATGCTTATTATTTATCTTTATAGACATTTTGAAACACTAAATTATAAAGATTTTAAAACATTTATGATTTTCCAACCCTAGTTCATACCTAGAAGAAGGCAAAACTTTAATGTTTCTACCTTTTTCGTAGGTTTCCCGTCCGTAATTACCTCCGGGACTATGGTGCCAATTGATTTCCCGTCGTAAATTACTAACGGGAAACCTACGGTAAAGGTAAAAACTTTAAACTTTTGTCTTCTTCAAGGCTCGAACCCGAGTTGTTAAATATGTCAAAGGTGCTATGTTGCCAGTAGATTACTACCATCGTCGTGGGTTTAAGTAACAAGTTGAATATATATAATCTCTTTGGACCTCTCTGTAAGTTTTTAACAAAAGTTTATACTTAATGATGTAACAGTTTATAGTCAATGATTTAACAATGTTTTTCACAAAGGATTTTAGAGGATTAAATAGTTTAAATATAAACAATGTATGTTGTAATTATTTTTGATGATGTACATAAATAAAATTTAAAGTTATCTATAACATCATTTAGAAATATATAAAATCCTTGGGATAGAGATTTAAAAATTATATTATGTAAAAAATATTCAAACAATGCTTATTATTTATCTTTATAGACATTTTGAAACACTAAATTATAAAGATTTTAAAACATTTATGATTTCCCAACCCTAGTTCGTACCTAAAAGAAGGCAAAACTTTAAATTTTTACCTTTTCCGTAGGTTTCCCGTCAGTAATTACCTACGGGACTATGGTGCCAGTTGATTTCCCGTCTTAAATTACCAACGGTTAACCTACGGTAAAGGTAAAAACTTTAAACTTTTGTCTTCTTCAAAGCTCGAACCCGGGTTGTGAAATATATCACGGGTGCCTATTTCCAGCACACTACCACCATCATCGTGTGTTTAAGTAACTTGTTTAATATATATACACTCTTCGGACCTCTCTGTAAAATTTTTGACAAAAGTTTATACTCAATGATGTAACAGTTTATAGTCAATGATTTAACAATGTTTTAACTGAAGATTTTAGAGGATTAAATAGTTTAAATATAAACAATGTATGTTGTAATTATATATGATGATGTATATAAATAAAATTTAAAGTTATCTATAACATCATTTAGAAATGTATAAAATCCTTGGGATAGAGATTTAAAAATTATATTATGTAAAAAATATTTAAACAATGCTTATTATTTATTTTTATAGACATTTTGAAACACTAAATTATAAATATTTTAAAACATTTATGATTTCCCAACCCTAGTTCGTACCTAGAAGAAGGCAAAACTTTAAAGTTTTTACCTTTTTCGTAGGTTTCCCGTCAGTAATTACCTACGGGACTATGGTGCCAGTTGATTTCCCGTCGTAAATTACTAACGGGAAACCTACGGTAAAGGTAAAAACTTTAAACTTTTGTCTTCTTCAAGGCTCGAACCCGAGTTGTTAAATATGTCAAAGGTGCTATGTTGCCAGTAGATTACTACCATCGTCGTGGGTTTAAGTAACAAGTTGAATATATATAATCTCTTTGGACCTCTCTGTAAGTTTTTAACAAAAGTTTATACTTAATGATGTAACAGTTTATAGTCAATGATTTAACAATGTTTTTCACAAAGGATTTTAGAGGATTAAATAGTTTAAATATAAACAATGTATGTTGTAATTATATATGATGATGTACATAAATAAAATTTAAAGTTATCTATAACATCATTTAGAAATATATAAAATCCTTGGGATAGAGATTTAAAAATTATATTATGTAAAAAATATTCAAACAATGCTTATTATTTATCTTTATAGACATTTTGAAACTCTAAATTATAAAGATTTTAAAACATTTATGATTTCCCAACCCTAGCTCGTACCTAGAAGAAGGCAAAACTTTAAAATTTTTACCTTTTCCGTAGGTTTCCCGTCAGTAATTACCTACGGGACTATGGTGCCAGTTGATTTCCCGTCTTAAATTACCAACGGTTAACCTACGGTAAAGGTAAAAACTTTAAACTTTTGTCTTCTTCAAAGCTCGAACCCGGGTTGTGAAATATATCACGGGTGCCTATTTCCAGCACACTACCACCATCATCGTGTGTTTAAGTAACATGTTTAATATATATACACTCTTCGGCCCTCTCTGTAAAATTTTTGACAAAAGTTTATACTCAATGATGTAACAGTTTATAGTCAATGATTTAACAATGTTTTTAACTGAAGATTTTAGACGATTAAATAGTTTAAATATAAACAATGTATGTTGTAATTATATATGATGATGTATATAAATAAAATTTAAAGTTATCTATAACATCCTTTAGAAATGTATAAAATCCTTGGGATAGAGATTTAAAAATTATACTATTTATAAAATATTCAAATAATGGTTATTATTTATCTTTATAGACATTTTGAAACACTAAATTATAATGATTTTAAAACATTTATGATTTCCCAACCCTAGTTCGTACCTAGAAGAAGGCAAAACTTTAATGTCTTTACCTTTTTCGTAGGTTTCCCGTCAGTAATTACCTACGGGACTATGGTGCCAGTTGATTTCCCGTCGTAAATTACTAACGGGAAACCTGCGGTAAAGGTAAAAACTTTAAACTTTTGTCTTCTTCAAGGCTCGAACCCGAGTTGTTAAATATGTCAAAGGTGCTATGTTGCCAGTAGATTACTACCATCGTCGTGGGTTTAAGTAACAAGTTGAATATATATAATCTCTTTGGACCTCTCTGTAACTTTTTAACAAAAGTTTATACTTAATGATGTAACAGTTTATAGTCAATGATTTAACAATGTTTTTCACAAAGGATTTTAGAGGATTAAATAGTTTAAATATAAACAATGTATGTTGTAATTATATATGATGATGTGCATAAATAAAATTTAAAGTTATCTATAACATCATTTAGAAATATATAAAATCCTTGGGATAGAGATTTAAAAATTATATTATGTAAAAAATATTCAAACAATGCTTATTATTTATCTTTATAGACATTTTGAAACACTAAATTATAAAGATTTTAAAACATTTATGATTTCCCAACCCTAGCTCGTACCTAGAAGAAGGCAAAACTTTAAATTTTTACCTTTTCCGTAGGTTTCCCGTCAGTAATTACCTACGGGACTATGGTGCCAGTTGATTTCCCGACTTAAATTACCAACGGTTAACCTACGGTAAAGGTAAAAACTTTAAACTTTTGACTTCTTCAAAGTTCGAACCCGGGTTGTGAAATATATCACGGGTGCCTATTTCCAGCACACTACCACCATCATCGTGTGTTTAAGTAACATGTTTAATAGATATACACTCTTCGGACCTCTCTGTAAAATTTTTGACAAAAGTTTATACTCAATGATGTAACAGTTTATAGTCAATGATTTAACAATGTTTTTAACTGAAGATTTTAGACGATTAAATAGTTTAAATATAAACAATGTATGTTGTAATTATATATGATGATGTATATAAATAAAATTTAAAGTTATCTATAACATCCTTTAGAAATGTATAAAATCCTTGGGATAGAGATTTAAAAATTATACTATTTATAAAATATTCAAATAATGGATATTATTTATCTTTATAGACATTTTGAAACACTAAATTATAATGATTTTAAAACATTTATGATTTCCCAACCCTAGTTCGTACCTAGAAGAAGGCAAAACTTTAATGTTTTTACCTTTTTCGTAGGTTTCCCGTCAGTAATTACCTACGGGACTATGGTGCCAGTTGATTTCCCGTCGTAAATTACTAACGGGAAACCTGCGGTAAAGGTAAAAACTTTAAACTTTTGTCTTCTTCAAGGCTCCAACCCGATTTGTTAAATATGTCAAAGGTGCTATGTTGCCAGTAGATTACTACCATCGTCGTGGGTTTAAGTAACAAGTTGAATATATATAATCTCTTTGGACCTCTCTGTAACTTTTTAACAAAAGTTTATACTTAATGATGTAACAGTTTATAGTCAATGATTTAACAATGTTTTTCACAAAGGATTTTAGAGGATTAAATATTTTAAATATAAACAATGTATGTTGTAATTATATATGATGATGTACATAAATAAAATTTAAAGTTATCTATAACATCATTTAGAAATATATAAAATCCTTGGGATAGAGATTTAAAAATTATATTATGTAAAAAATATTCAGACAATGCTTATTATTTATCTTTATAGACATTTTGAAACTCTAAATTATAAAGATTTTAAAACATTTATGATTTCCCAACCCTAGCTCGTACCTGGAAGAAGGCAAAGCTTTAAAAATTTTACCTTTTCCGTAGGTTTCCCGTCAGTAATTACCTACGGGACTATGGTGCCAGTTGATTTCCCGTCTTAAATTACCAACGGTTAACCTACGGTAAAGGAGAAAACATTAAACTTTTGTCTTCTTCAAAGCTCGAACCCGGGTTGTGAAATATATCACGGGTGCCTATTTCCAGCACACTACCACCATAATCGTGTGTTTAAGTAACATGTTTAATATATATACACTCTTCGGACCTCTCTGTAAAATTTTTGACAAAAGTTTATACTCAATGATGTAACAGTTTATAGTCAATGATTTAACAATGTTTTTAACTGAAGATTTTAGACGATTAAATAGTTTAAATATAAACAATGTATGTTGTAATTATATATGATGATGTATATAAATAAAATTTAAAGTTATCTATAACATCATTTAGAAATGTATAAAATCCTTGGGATAGAGAATTAAAAATTATATTATTTAAAAAATATTCAAACAATGGTTATTATTTATCTTTATAGACATTTTGAAACACTAAATTATAAAGATTTTAAAACATTTATGATTTCCCAACCCTAGTTCGTACCTAGAAGAAGGCAAAACTTTAATGTTTTTACCTTTTTCGTAGGTTTCCCGTCAGTAATTACCTACGGGACTATGGTGCCAGTTGATTTCCCGTCGTAAATTACTAACGGGAAACCTACCTTAAAGTTAAAAAATTTAAACTTTTGTCTTCTTCAAGGCTCGAACCCGAGTTGTTAAATATGTCAAAGGTGCTATGTTGCCAGTAGATTACTACCATCGTCGTGGGTTTAAGTAACAAGTTGAATATATATAATCTCTTTGGACCTCTCTGTAACTTCTTAACAAAAGTTTATACTTAATGATGTAACAGTTTATAGTCAATGATTTAACAATGTTTTTCACAAAGGATTTTAGAGGATTAAATATTTTAAATATAAACAATGTATGTTGTAATTATATATGATGATGTACACAACTAAAATTTAAAGTTATCTATAACATCATTTAGAAATATATAAAATCCTTGGGATAGAGATTTAAAAATTATATTATGTAAAAAATATTTAAACAATGCTTATTATTTATCTTTATAGACATTTTGAAACTCTAAATTATAAAGATTTTAAAACATTTATGATTTCCCAACCCTAGCTCGTACCTGGAAGAAGGCAAAGCTTTAAAATTTTTACCTTTTCCGTAGGTTTCCCGTCAGTAATTACCTACGGGACTATGGTGCCAGTTGATTTCCCGTCTTAAATTACCAACGGTTAACCTACGGTAAAGGAAAAAACATTAAACTTTTGTCTTCTTCAAAGCTCGAACCCGGGTTGTGAAATATATCAAGGGTGCCTATTTCCAGCACACTACCACCATCATCGTGTGTTTAAGTAACATGTTTAATATATATACACTTTTCGGACCTCTCTGTAAAATTTTTGACAAAAGTTTATACTCAATGATGTAACAGTTTATAGTCAATGATTTAACAATGTTTTTAACTGAAGATTTTAGACGATTAAATAGTTTAAATATAAACAATGTATGTTGTAATTATATATGATGATGTATATAAATAAAATTTAAAGTTATATATAACATCATTTAGAAATGTATAAAATCCTTGGGATAGAGATTTAAAAATTATATTATTTAAAAAATATTCAAACAATGCTTATTATTTATCTTTATAGACATTTTCAAACACTAAATTATAAAGATTTTAAAACATTTATGATTTTCCAACCCTAGTTCGTACCTAGAAGAAAGCAAAACTTTAATGTTTTTACTTTTTTCGTAGGTTTCCCGTCAGTAATTACCTACGGGACTATGGTGCCAGTTGATTTCCCGTCGTAAATTACTAACGGGAAACCTACGGTAAAGGTAAAAACTTTAAACTTTTGTCTTCTTCAAGGCTCGAACCCGAGTTGTTAAATATGTCAAAGGTGCTATGTTGCCAGTAGATTACTACCATCGTCGTGGGTTTAAGTAACAAGTTGAATATATATAATCTCTTTGGACCTCTCTGTAACTTTTTAACAAAAGTTTATACTTAATGATGTAACAGTTTATAGTCAATGATTTAACAATGTTTTTCACAAAGGATTTTAGAGGATTAAATAGTTTAAATATAAACAATGTATGTTGTAATTATATATGATGATGTACATAAATAAAATTTAAAGTTATCTATAACATCATTTAGAAATATATAAAATCCTTGGGATAGAGATTTAAAAATTATATTATGTAAAAAATATTCAAACAATGCTTATTATTTATCTTTATAGACATTTTGAAACACTAAATTATAAAGATTTTAAAACATTTATGATTTCCCAACCCTAGCTCGTACCTAGAAGAAGGCAAAACTTTAAAATTTTTACCTTTTCCGTAGGTTTCCCGTCAGTAATTACCTACGGGACTATGGTGCCAGTTGATTTCCCGTCTTAAATTACCAACGGTTAACCTACGGTAAAGGTAAAAACTTTAAACTTTTGTCTTCTTCAAAGCTCGAACCCGGGTTGTGAAATATATCACGGGTGCCTATTTCCAGCACACTACCACCATCATCGTGTGTTTAAGTAACATGTTTAATATATATACACTCTTGGGACCTCTCTGTAAAATTTTTGACAAAAGTTTATACTCAATGATGTAACAGTTTATAGTCAATGATTTAACAATGTTTTTAACTGAAGATTTTAGACGATTAAATAGTTTAAATATAAACAATGTATGTTGTAATTATATATGATGATGTATATAAATAAAATTTAAAGTTATCTATAACATCATTTAGAAATGTATAAAATCCTTGGGATAGAGATTTAAAAATTATATTATTTAAAAAATTTTCAAACAATACTTATTATTTATCTTTATAGACATTTTAAAACACTAAATTATAAAGATTTTAAAACATTTATGATTTCCCAACCCTAGTTCGTACCTAGAAGAAGGCAAAACTTTAATGTTTTTACCTTTTTCGTAGGTTTCCCGTCAGTAATTACCTACGGGACTATGGTGCCACTTGATTTCCCGTCGTAAATTACTAACGGGAAACCTACGGTAAAGGTAAAAACTTTAAACTTTTGTCTTCTTCAAGGCTCGAACCCGAGTTGTTAAATATGTCAAAGGTGCTATGTTGCCAGTAGATTACTACCATCATCGTGGGTTTAAGTAACAAGTTATATATATATAATCTCTTTGGACCTCTCTGTAACTTTTTAACAAAAGTTTATACTTAATGATGTAACAGTTTATAGTCAATGATTTAACAATGTTTTTCACAAAGGATTTTAGAGGATTAAATATTTTAAATATAAACAATGTATGTTGTAATTATATATGACGATGTACATAAATAAAATTTAAAGTTATCTATAACATCATTTAGAAATATATAAAATCCTTGGGATAGAGATTTAAAAATTATATTATGTAAAAAATATTCAAACAATGCTTATTATTTATCTTTATAGACATTTTGAAACTCTAAATTATAAAGATTTTAAAACATTTATGATTTCCCAACCCTAGCTCGTACCTAGAAGAAGGCAAAACTTTAAAATTTTTACCTTTTCCGTAGGTTTCCCGTCAGTAATTACCTACGGGACTATGGTGCCAGTTGATTTCCCGTCTTAAATTACCAACGGTTAACCTACGGTAAAGGAGAAAACATTAAACTTTTGTCTTCTTCAAAGCTCGAACCCGGGTTGTGAAATATATCACGGGTGCCTATTTCCAGCACACTACCACCATAATCGTGTGTTTAAGTAACATGTTTAATATATATACACTCTTCGGACCTCTCTGTAAAATTTTTGACAAAAGTTTATACTCAATGATGTAACAGTTTATAGTCAATGATTTAACAATGTTTTTAACTGAAGATTTTAGACGATTAAATAGTTTAAATATAAACAATGTATGTTGTAATTATATATGATGATGTATATAAATAAAATTTAAAGTTATCTATAACATCATTTAGAAATGTATAAAATCCTTGGGATAGAGAATTAAAAATTATATTATTTAAAAAATATTCAAACAATGGTTATTATTTATCTTTATAGACATTTTGAAACACTAAATTATAAAGATTTTAAAACATTTATGATTTCCCAACCCTAGTTCGTACCTAGAAGAAGGCAAAACTTTAATGTTTTTACCTTTTTCGTAGGTTTCCCGTCAGTAATTACCTACGGGACTATGGTGCCAGTTGATTTCCTGTCGTAAATTACTAACGGGAAACCTACGGTAAAGGTAAAAAATTTAAACTTTTGTCTTCTTCAAGGCTCGAACCCGAGTTGTTAAATATGTCAAAGGTGCTATGTTGCCAGTAGATTACTACCATCGTCGTGGGTTTAAGTAACAAGTTGAATATATATAATCTCTTTGGACCTCTCTGTAACTTTTTAACAAAAGTTTATACTTAATGATGTAACAGTTTATAGTCAATGATTTAACAATGTTTTTCACAAAGGATTTTAGAGGATTAAATAGTTTAAATATAAACAATGTATGTTGTAATTATATATGATGATGTATATAAATAAAATTTAAAGTTATCTATAACATCATTTATAAATGTATAAAATCCTTGGGATAGTGATTTAAAAATTATATTATTTAAAAAATATTCAAACAATGCTTATTATTTATCTTTATAGACATTTTGAAACACTAAATTATAAAGATTTTAAAACATTTATGATTTCCCAACCCTAGCTCGTACCTAGAAGAAGGCAAAACTTTAAATTTTTAACTTTTCCGTAGGTTTCCCGTCAGTAATTACCTACGGGACTATGGTGCCAGTTGATTTCCCGACTTAAATTACCAACGGTTAACCTACGGTAAAGGTAAAAACTTTAAACTTTTGACTTCTTCAAAGTTCGAACCCGGGTTGTGAAATATATCACGGGTGCCTATTTCCAGCACACTACCACCATCATCGTGTGTTTAAGTAACATGTTTAATATATATACACTAATCGGACCTCTCTGTAAAATTTTTGACAAAAGTTTATACTCAATGATGTAACAGTTTATAGTCAATGATTTAACAATGTTTTTAACTGAAGATTTTAGACGATTAAATAGTTTAAATATAAACAATGTATGTTGTAATTATATATGATGATGTATATAAATAAAATTTAAAGTTATATATAACATCATTTAGAAATGTATAAAATCCTTGGGATAGAGATTTAAAAATTATATTATGTAAAAAATATTCAAACAATGCTTATTATTTATCTTTATAGACATTTTGAAACACTAAATTATAAAGATTTTAAAACATTTATGATTTCCCAACCCTAGCTCGTACCTAGAAGAAGGCAAAACTTTAAAATTTTTACCTTTTCCGTAGGTTTCCCGTCAGTAATTACCTACGGGACTATGGTGCCAGTTGATTTCCCGTCTTAAATTACCAACGGTTAACCTACGGTAAAGGAAAAAACATTAAACTTTTGTCTTCTTCAAAGCTCGAACCCGGGTTGTGAAATATATCACGGGTGCCTATTTCCAGCACACTACCACCATCATCGTGTGTTTAAGTAACATGTTTAATATATATACACTTTTCGGACCTCTCTGTAAAATTTTTGACAAAAGTTTATACTCAATGATGTAACAGTTTATAGTCAATGATTTAACAATGTTTTTAACTGAAGATTTTAGACGATTAAATAGTTTAAATATAAACAATGTATGTTGTAATTATATATGATGATGTATATAAATAAAATTTAAAGTTATATATAACATCATTTAGAAATGTATAAAATCCTTGGGATAGAGATTTAAAAATTATATTATTTAAAAAATATTCAAACAATGCTTATTATTTATCTTTATAGACATTTTCAAACACTAAATTATAAAGATTTTAAAACATTTATGATTTTCCAACCCTAGTTCGTACCTAGAAGAAGGCAAAACTTTAATGTTTTTACCTTTTTCGTAGGTTTCCCGTCAGTAATTACCTACGGGACTATGGTGCCAGTTGATTTCCCGTCGTAAATTACTAACGGGAAACCTACGGTACAGGTAAAAACTTTAAACTTTTGTCTTCTTCAAGGCTCGAACCCGAGTTGTTAAATATGTCAAAGGTGCTATGTTGCCAGTAGATTACTACCATCGTCGTGGGTTTAAGTAACAAGTTGAATATATATAATCTCTTTGGACCTCTCTGTAACTTTTTAACAAAAGTTTATACTTAATGATGTAACAGTTTATAGTCAATGATTTAACAATGTTTTTCACAAAGGATTTTAGAGGATTAAATATTTTAAATATAAACAATGTATGTTGTAATTATATATGATGATGTACATAAATAAAATTTAAAGTTATCTATAACATCATTTAGAAATATATAAAATCCTTGGGATAGAGATTTAAAAATTATATTATGTAAAAAATATTCAGACAATGCTTATTATTTAGCTTTATAGACATTTTGAAACTCTAAATTATAAAGATTTTAAAACATTTATGATTTCCAAACCCTAGCTCGTACCTGGAAGAAGGCAAAGCTTTAAAATTTTTACCTTTTCCGTAGGTTTCCCGTCAGTAATTACCTACGGGACTATGGTGCCAATTGATTTCCCGTCTTAAATTACCAATGGTTAACCTACGGTAAAGGAAAAAACATTAAACTTTTGTCTTCTTCAAAGCTCGAACCCGGGTTGTGAAATATATCACGGGTGCCTATTTCCAGCACACTACCACCATCATCGTGTGTTTAAGTAACATGTATAATATATATACACTAATCGGACCTCTCTGTAAAATTTTTGACAAAAGTTTATACTCAATGATGTAACAGTTTATAGTCAATGATTTAACAATGTTTTTAACTGAAGATTTTAGACGATTAAATAGTTTAAATATAAACAATGTATGTTGTAATTATATATGATGATGTATATAAATAAAATTTATAGTTATCTATAACATCATTTAGAAATGTATAAAATCCTTGGGATAGAGATTTAAAAATTATATTATTTAAAAAATTTTCAAACAATACTTATTATTTATCTTTATAGACATTTTAAAACACTAAATTATAAAGATTTTAAAACATTTATGATTTCCCAACCCTAGTTCGTACCTAGAAGAAGGCAAAACTTTAATGTTTTTACCTTTTTCGTAGGTTTCCCGTCAGTAATTACCTACGGGACTATGGTGCCAGTTGATTTCCCGTCGTAAATTACTAACGGGAAACCTACGGTAAAGGTAAAAACTTTAAACTTTTGTCTTCTTCAAGGCTCGAACCCGAGTTGTTAAATATGTCAAAGGTGCTATGTTGCCAGTAGATTACTACCATCATCGTGGGTTTAAGTAACAAGTTATATATATATAATCTCTTTGGACCTCTCTGTAACTTTTTAACAAAAGTTTATACTTAATGATGTAACAGTTTATAGTCAATGATTTAACAATGTTTTTCACAAAGGATTTTAGAGGATTAAATATTTTAAATATAAACAATGTATGTTGTAATTATATATGACGATGTACATAAATAAAATTTAAAGTTATCTATAACATCATTTAGAAATATATAAAATCCTTGGGATAGAGATTTAAAAATTATATTATGTAAAAAATATTCAAACAATGCTTATTATTTATCTTTATAGACATTTTGAAACTCTAAATTATAAAGATTTTAAAACATTTATGATTTCCCAACCCTAGCTCGTACCTAGAAGAAGGCAAAACTTTAAAATTTTTACCTTTTCCGTAGGTTTCCCGTCAGTAATTACCTACGGGACTATGGTGCCAGTTGATTTCCCGTCTTAAATTACCAACGGTTAACCTACGGTAAAGGAGAAAACATTAAACTTTTGTCTTCTTCAAAGCTCGAACCCGGGTTGTGAAATATATCACGGGTGCCTATTTCCAGCACACTACCACCATAATCGTGTGTTTAAGTAACATGTTTAATATATATACACTCTTCGGACCTCTCTGTAAAATTTTTGACAAAAGTTTATACTCAATGATGTAACAGTTTATAGTCAATGATTTAACAATGTTTTTAACTGAAGATTTTAGACGATTAAATAGTTTAAATATAAACAATGTATGTTGTAATTATATATGATGATGTATATAAATAAAATTTAAAGTTATCTATAACATCATTTAGAAATGTATAAAATCCTTGGGATAGAGAATTAAAAATTATATTATTTAAAAAATATTCAAACAATGGTTATTATTTATCTTTATAGACATTTTGAAACACTAAATTATAAAGATTTTAAAACATTTATGATTTCCCAACCCTAGTTCGTACCTAGAAGAAGGCAAAACTTTAATGTTTTTACCTTTTTCGTAGGTTTCCCGTCAGTAATTACCTACGGGACTATGGTGCCAGTTGATTTCCTGTCGTAAATTACTAACGGGAAACCTACGGTAAAGGTAAAAAATTTAAACTTTTGTCTTCTTCAAGGCTCGAACCCGAGTTGTTAAATATGTCAAAGGTGCTATGTTGCCAGTAGATTACTACCATCGTCGTGGGTTTAAGTAACAAGTTGAATATATATAATCTCTTTGGACCTCTCTGTAACTTTTTAACAAAAGTTTATACTTAATGATGTAACAGTTTATAGTCAATGATTTAACAATGTTTTTCACAAAGGATTTTAGAGGATTAAATAGTTTAAATATAAACAATGTATGTTGTAATTATATATGATGATGTACATAAATAAAATTTAAAGTTATCTATAACATCATTTAGAAATATATAAAATCCTTGGGATAGAGATTTAAAAATTATATTATGTAAAAAATATTCAAACAATGCTTATTATTTATCTTTATAGACATTTTGAAACACTAAATTATAAAGATTTTAAAACATTTATGATTTCCCAACCCTAGCTCGTACCTAGAAGAAGGCAAAACTTTAAATTTTTAACTTTTCCGTAGGTTTCCCGTCAGTAATTACCTACGGGACTATGGTGCCAGTTGATTTCCCGACTTAAATTACCAACGGTTAACCTACGGTAAAGGTAAAAACTTTAAACTTTTGACTTCTTCAAAGTTCGAACCCGGGTTGTGAAATATATCACGGGTGCCTATTTCCAGCACACTACCACCATCATCGTGTGTTTAAGTAACATGTTTAATAGATATACACTCTTCGGACCTCTCTGTAAAATTTTTGACAAAAGTTTATACTCAATGATGTAACAGTTTATAGTCAATGATTTAACAATGTTTTTAACTGAAGATTTTAGACGATTAAATAGTTTAAATATAAACAATGTATGTTGTAATTATATATGATGATGTATATAAATAAAATTTAAAGTTATCTATAACATCATTTAGAAATGTATAAAATCCTTGGGATAGAGAATTAAAAATTATATTATTTAAAAAATATTCAAACAATGGTTATTATTTATCTTTATAGACATTTTGAAACACTAAATTATAAAGATTTTAAAACATTTATGATTTCCCAACCCTAGTTCGTACCTAGAAGAAGGCAAAACTTTAATGTTTTTACCTTTTTCGTAGGTTTCCCGTCAGTAATTACCTACGGGACTATGGTGCCAGTTGATTTCCTGTCGTAAATTACTAACGGGAAACCTACGGTAAAGGTAAAAAATTTAAACTTTTGTCTTCTTCAAGGCTCGAACCCGAGTTGTTAAATATGTCAAAGGTGCTATGTTGCCAGTAGATTACTACCATCGTCGTGGGTTTAAGTAACAAGTTGAATATATATAATCTCTTTGGACCTCTCTGTAACTTTTTAACAAAAGTTTATACTTAATGATGTAACAGTTTATAGTCAATGATTTAACAATGTTTTTCACAAAGGATTTTAGAGGATTAAATAGTTTAAATATAAACAATGTATGTTGTAATTATATATGATGATGTATATAAATAAAATTTAAAGTTATCTATAACATCATTTATAAATGTATAAAATCCTTGGGATAGTGATTTAAAAATTATATTATTTAAAAAATATTCAAACAATGCTTATTATTTATCTTTATAGACATTTTGAAACACTAAATTATAAAGATTTTAAAACATTTATGATTTCCCAACCCTAGCTCGTACCTAGAAGAAGGCAAAACTTTAAATTTTTAACTTTTCCGTAGGTTTCCCGTCAGTAATTACCTACGGGACTATGGTGCCAGTTGATTTCCCGACTTAAATTACCAACGGTTAACCTACGGTAAAGGTAAAAACTTTAAACTTTTGACTTCTTCAAAGTTCGAACCCGGGTTGTGAAATATATCACGGGTGCCTATTTCCAGCACACTACCACCATCATCGTGTGTTTAAGTAACATGTTTAATATATATACACTAATCGGACCTCTCTGTAAAATTTTTGACAAAAGTTTATACTCAATGATGTAACAGTTTATAGTCAATGATTTAACAATGTTTTTAACTGAAGATTTTAGACGATTAAATAGTTTAAATATAAACAATGTATGTTGTAATTATATATGATGATGTATATAAATAAAATTTAAAGTTATATATAACATCATTTAGAAATGTATAAAATCCTTGGGATAGAGATTTAAAAATTATATTATGTAAAAAATATTCAAACAATGCTTATTATTTATCTTTATAGACATTTTGAAACACTAAATTATAAAGATTTTAAAACATTTATGATTTCCCAACCCTAGCTCGTACCTAGAAGAAGGCAAAACTTTAAAATTTTTACCTTTTCCGTAGGTTTCCCGTCAGTAATTACCTACGGGACTATGGTGCCAGTTGATTTCCCGTCTTAAATTACCAACGGTTAACCTACGGTAAAGGAAAAAACATTAAACTTTTGTCTTCTTCAAAGCTCGAACCCGGGTTGTGAAATATATCACGGGTGCCTATTTCCAGCACACTACCACCATCATCGTGTGTTTAAGTAACATGTTTAATATATATACACTTTTCGGACCTCTCTGTAAAATTTTTGACAAAAGTTTATACTCAATGATGTAACAGTTTATAGTCAATGATTTAACAATGTTTTTAACTGAAGATTTTAGACGATTAAATAGTTTAAATATAAACAATGTATGTTGTAATTATATATGATGATGTATATAAATAAAATTTAAAGTTATATATAACATCATTTAGAAATGTATAAAATCCTTGGGATAGAGATTTAAAAATTATATTATTTAAAAAATATTCAAACAATGCTTATTATTTATCTTTATAGACATTTTCAAACACTAAATTATAAAGATTTTAAAACATTTATGATTTTCCAACCCTAGTTCGTACCTAGAAGAAGGCAAAACTTTAATGTTTTTACCTTTTTCGTAGGTTTCCCGTCAGTAATTACCTACGGGACTATGGTGCCAGTTGATTTCCCGTCGTAAATTACTAACGGGAAACCTACGGTACAGGTAAAAACTTTAAACTTTTGTCTTCTTCAAGGCTCGAACCCGAGTTGTTAAATATGTCAAAGGTGCTATGTTGCCAGTAGATTACTACCATCGTCGTGGGTTTAAGTAACAAGTTGAATATATATAATCTCTTTGGACCTCTCTGTAACTTTTTAACAAAAGTTTATACTTAATGATGTAACAGTTTATAGTCAATGATTTAACAATGTTTTTCACAAAGGATTTTAGAGGATTAAATATTTTAAATATAAACAATGTATGTTGTAATTATATATGATGATGTACATAAATAAAATTTAAAGTTATCTATAACATCATTTAGAAATATATAAAATCCTTGGGATAGAGATTTAAAAATTATATTATGTAAAAAATATTCAGACAATGCTTATTATTTAGCTTTATAGACATTTTGAAACTCTAAATTATAAAGATTTTAAAACATTTATGATTTCCAAACCCTAGCTCGTACCTGGAAGAAGGCAAAGCTTTAAAATTTTTACCTTTTCCGTAGGTTTCCCGTCAGTAATTACCTACGGGACTATGGTGCCAATTGATTTCCCGTCTTAAATTACCAATGGTTAACCTACGGTAAAGGAAAAAACATTAAACTTTTGTCTTCTTCAAAGCTCGAACCCGGGTTGTGAAATATATCACGGGTGCCTATTTCCAGCACACTACCACCATCATCGTGTGTTTAAGTAACATGTATAATATATATACACTAATCGGACCTCTCTGTAAAATTTTTGACAAAAGTTTATACTCAATGATGTAACAGTTTATAGTCAATGATTTAACAATGTTTTTAACTGAAGATTTTAGACGATTAAATAGTTTAAATATAAACAATGTATGTTGTAATTATATATGATGATGTATATAAATAAAATTTATAGTTATCTATAACATCATTTAGAAATGTATAAAATCCTTGGGATAGAGATTTAAAAATTATATTATTTAAAAAATTTTCAAACAATACTTATTATTTATCTTTATAGACATTTTAAAACACTAAATTATAAAGATTTTAAAACATTTATGATTTCCCAACCCTAGTTCGTACCTAGAAGAAGGCAAAACTTTAATGTTTTTACCTTTTTCGTAGGTTTCCCGTCAGTAATTACCTACGGGACTATGGTGCCAGTTGATTTCCCGTCGTAAATTACTAACGGGAAACCTACGGTAAAGGTAAAAACTTTAAACTTTTGTCTTCTTCAAGGCTCGAACCCGAGTTGTTAAATATGTCAAAGGTGCTATGTTGCCAGTAGATTACTACCATCATCGTGGGTTTAAGTAACAAGTTATATATATATAATCTCTTTGGACCTCTCTGTAACTTTTTAACAAAAGTTTATACTTAATGATGTAACAGTTTATAGTCAATGATTTAACAATGTTTTTCACAAAGGATTTTAGAGGATTAAATATTTTAAATATAAACAATGTATGTTGTAATTATATATGACGATGTACATAAATAAAATTTAAAGTTATCTATAACATCATTTAGAAATATATAAAATCCTTGGGATAGAGATTTAAAAATTATATTATGTAAAAAATATTCAAACATTGCTTATTATTTATCTTTATAGACATTTTGAAACTCTAAATTATAAAGATTTTAAAACATTTATGATTTCCCAACCCTAGCTCGTACCTAGAAGAAGGCAAAACTTTAAAATTTTTACCTTTTCCGTAGGTTTCCCGTCAGTAATTACCTACGGGACTATGGTGCCAGTTGATTTCCCGTCTTAAATTACCAACGGTTAACCTACGGTAAAGGAGAAAACATTAAACTTTTGTCTTCTTCAAAGCTCGAACCCGGGTTGTGAAATATATCACGGGTGCCTATTTCCAGCACACTACCACCATAATCGTGTGTTTAAGTAACATGTTTAATATATATACACTCTTCGGACCTCTCTGTAAAATTTTTGACAAAAGTTTATACTCAATGATGTAACAGTTTATAGTCAATGATTTAACAATGTTTTTAACTGAAGATTTTAGACGATTAAATAGTTTAAATATAAACAATGTATGTTGTAATTATATATGATGATGTATATAAATAAAATTTAAAGTTATCTATAACATCATTTAGAAATGTATAAAATCCTTGGGATAGAGAATTAAAAATTATATTATTTAAAAAATATTCAAACAATGGTTATTATTTATCTTTATAGACATTTTGAAACACTAAATTATAAAGATTTTAAAACATTTATGATTTCCCAACCCTAGTTCGTACCTAGAAGAAGGCAAAACTTTAATGTTTTTACCTTTTTCGTAGGTTTCCCGTCAGTAATTACCTACGGGACTATGGTGCCAGTTGATTTCCTGTCGTAAATTACTAACGGGAAACCTACGGTAAAGGTAAAAAATTTAAACTTTTGTCTTCTTCAAGGCTCGAACCCGAGTTGTTAAATATGTCAAAGGTGCTATGTTGCCAGTAGATTACTACCATCGTCGTGGGTTTAAGTAACAAGTTGAATATATATAATCTCTTTGGACCTCTCTGTAACTTTTTAACAAAAGTTTATACTTAATGATGTAACAGTTTATAGTCAATGATTTAACAATGTTTTTCACAAAGGATTTTAGAGGATTAAATAGTTTAAATATAAACAATGTATGTTGTAATTATATATGATGATGTACATAAATAAAATTTAAAGTTATCTATAACATCATTTAGAAATATATAAAATCCTTGGGATAGAGATTTAAAAATTATATTATGTAAAAAATATTCAAACAATGCTTATTATTAATCTTTATAGACATTTTGAAACACTAAATTATAAAGATTTTAAAACATTTATGATTTCCCAACCCTAGCTCGTACCTAGAAGAAGGCAAAACTTTAAATTTTTAACTTTTCCGTAGGTTTCCCGTCAGTAATTACCTACGGGACTATGGTGCCAGTTGATTTCCCGACTTAAATTACCAACGGTTAACCTACGGTAAAGGTAAAAACTTTAAACTTTTGACTTCTTCAAAGTTCGAACCCGGGTTGTGAAATATATCACGGGTGCCTATTTCCAGCACACTACCACCATCATCGTGTGTTTAAGTAACATGTTTAATAGATATACACTCTTCGGACCTCTCTGTAAAATTTTTGACAAAAGTTTATACTCAATGATGTAACAGTTTATAGTCAATGATTTAACAATGTTTTTAACTGAAGATTTTAGACGATTAAATAGTTTAAATATAAACAATGTATGTTGTAATTATATATGATGATGTATATAAATAAAATTTAAAGTTATCTATAACATCATTTATAAATGTATAAAATCCTAGGGATAGTGATTTAAAAATTATATTATTTAAAAAATATTCAAACAATGCTTATTATTTATCTTTATAGACATTTTGAAACACTAAATTATAAAGATTTTAAAACATTTATGATTTCCCAACCCTAATTCGTACCTAGAAGAAGGCAAAACTTTAATGTTTTTACCTTTTTCGTAGGTTTCCCGTCAGTAATTACCTACGGGACTATGGTGCCAGTTATTTTCCCGTCGTAAATTACTAACGGAAAACCTACGGTAAAGGTAAAAACTTTAAACTTTTGTCTTCTTCAAGGCTCGAACCCGAGTTGTTAAATATGTCAAAGGTGCTATGTTGCCAGTAGATTACTACCATCGTCGTGGGTTTAAGTAACAAGTTGAATATATATAATCTCTTTGGACCTCTCTGTAACTTTTTAACAAAAGTTTATACTTAATGATGTAACAGTTTATAGTCAATGATTTAACAATGTTTTTCACAAAGGATTTTAGAGGATTAAATAGTTTAAATATAAACAATGTATGTTGTAATTATATATGATGATGTACATAAATAAAATTTAAAGTTATCTATAACATCATTTAGAAATATATAAAATCCTTGAGATAGAGATTCAAAAATTATATTATGTAAAAAATATTCAAACAATGCTTATTATTTATCTTTATAGACATTTTGAAACACTAAATTATAAAGATTTTGAAACATTTATTATTTCCCAACCCTAGTTCGTACCTAGAAGAAGGCAAAACTTTAAAATTTTTACCTTTTCCATAGGTTTCCCGTCAGTAATTACCTACGGGACTATGGTGCCAGTTGATTTCCCGTCTTAAATTACCAACGGTTAACCTACGGTAAAAGTAAAAACTTTAAACTTTTGTCTTCTTCAAAGCTCTAACCCGGGTTGTGAAATATATCACGGGTGCCTATTTCCAGCACACTACCACCATTATCGTGTGTTTAAGTAACATGTTTAATACATATACACTCTTCGGACCTCTCTGTAAAATTTTTGACAAAAGTTTATACTCAATGATGTAACAGTTTATAGTTAATGATTTAACAATGTTTTAACTGAAGATTTTAGACGATTAAATAGTTTAAATATAAACAATGTATGTTGTAATTATATATGATGATGTATATAAATAAAATTTAAAGTTATCTATAACATCATTTAGAAATGTATAAAATCCTTGGGATAGAGATTTAAAAATTATATTATGTAAAAAATATTTAAACAATGCTTATTATTTATTTTTATAGACATTTTGAAACACTAAATTATAAAGATTTTAAAACATTTATGATTTCCCAACCCTAGTTCGTACCTAGAAGAAGGCGAAACTTTAAAGTTTTTACCTTTTTCGTAGGTTTCCCGTCAGTAATTACCTACGGGACTATGGTGCCAGTTGATTTTCCGTCGTAAATTACTAACGGGAAACCTACGGTAAAGGTAAAAACTTTAAACTTTTGTCTTCTTGAAAGCTCGAACCCGGGTTGTGAGATATATCACGGGTGCCTATTTCCAGCACACTACCACCATTATCGTGTGTTTAAGTAACATGTTTAATATATATACACTCTTCGGACCTCTCTGTAAAATTTTTGACAAAAGTTTATACTCAATGATGTAACAGTTTATAGTCAATGATTTAACAATGTTTTAACTGAAGATTTTAGACGATTAAATAGTTTAAATATAAACAATGTATGTTGTAATTATATATGATGATGTATATAAACAAAATTTAAAGTTATCTATAACATCATTTATAAATGTATAAAATCCTTGGAATAGTGATTTAAAAATTATATTATTTAAAAAATATTCAAACAATGCTTATTATTTATCTTTATAGACATTTTGACACACTAAATTATAATGATTTTAAAACATTTATGATTTCCCAACCCTAGTTCGTACCTAGAAGAAGGCAAAACTTTAATGTTTTTACCTTTTTCGTAAGTTTCCCGTGAGTAATTACCTACGGGACTATGGTGCCAGTTGATTTCCCGTCGTAAATTACTAACGGGAATCCTACGGTAAAGGTAAAAACTTTAAACTTTTGTCTTCTTCAATGCTCGAACCCGAGTTGTTAAATATGTCAAAGGTGCTATGTTGCCATTAGATTACTACCATCGTCGTGGGTTTAAGTAACAAGTTGAATATATATAATCTCTTTGGACCTCTCTGTAACTTTTTAACAAAAGTTTATACTTAATGATGTAACAGTTTATAGTCAATGATTTAATAATGTTTTTCACAAAGGATTTTAGAGGATTAAATAGTTTAAATATAAACAATCTATGTTGTAATTATATATGATGATGTACATAAATAAAATTTAAAGTTATCTATAACATCATTTAGAAATATATAAAATCCTTGGGATAGAGATTTAAAAATTATATTATGTAAAAAATATTCAAACAATGCTTATTATTTATCTTTATAGACATTTTGAAACTCTAAATTATAAAGATTTTAAAACATTTATGATTTCCCAACCCTAGCTCGTACCTAGAAGAAGGCAAAACTTTAAAATTTTTACCTTTTCCATAGGTTTCCCGTCAGTAATTACCTACGGGACTATGGTGCCAGTTGATTTCCCGTCTTAAATTACCAACGGTTAACCTACGGTAAAGGTAAAAACTTTAAACTTTTGTCTTCTTCAAAGCTCGAACCCAGGTTGTGAAATATATCACGGGTGCCTATTTCCAGCACACTACCACCATCATCGTGTGTTTAAGTAACATGTTTAATATATATACACTCTTCGGACCTCTCTGTAAAATTTTTGACAAAAGTTTATACTCAATGATGTAACAGTTTATAGTCAATGATTTAACAATGTTTTTAACTGAAGATTTTAGACGATTAAATAGTTTAAATATAAACAATGTATGTTGTAATTATATATGATGATGTATATAAATAAAATTTAAAGTTATCTATAACATCATTTATAAATGTATAAAATCCTAGGGATAGTGATTTAAAAATTATATTATTTAAAAAATATTCAAACAATGCTTATTATTTATCTTTATAGACATTTTGAAACACTAAATTATAAAGATTTTAAAACATTTATGATTTCCCAACCCTAGTTCGTACCTAGAAGAAGGCAAAACTTTAATGTTTTTACCTTTTTCGTAGGTTTCCCGTCAGTAATTACCTACGGGACTATGGTGCCAGTTATTTTCCCGTCGTAAATTACTAACGGGAAACCTACGGTAAAGGTAAAAACTTTAAACTTTTGTCTTCTTCAAGGCTCGAACCCGAGTTGTTAAATATGTCAAAGGTGCTATGTTGCCAGTAGATTACTACCATCGTCGTGGGTTTAAGTAACAAGTTGAATATATATAATCTCTTTGGACCTCTCTGTAACTTTTTAACAAAAGTTTATACTTAATGATGTAACAGTTCATAGTCAATGATTTAACAATGTTTTTCACAAAGGATTTTAGAGGATTAAATAGTTTAAATATAAACAATGTATGTTGTAATTATATATGATGATGTACATAAATAAAATTTAAAGTTATCTATAACATCATTTAGAAATATATAAAATCCTTGAGATAGAGATTTAAAAATTATATTATGTAAAAAATATTCAAACAATGCTTATTATTTATCTTTATAGACAATTTGAAACACTAAATTATAAAGATTTTGAAACATTTATGATTTCCCAACCCTAGTTAGTACCTAGAAGAAGGCAAAACTTTAAAATTTTTACCTTTTCCATAGGTTTCCCGTCAGTAATTACCTACGGGACTATGGTGCCAGTTGATTTCCCGTCTTAAATTACCAACGGTTAACCTACGGTAAAAGTAAAAACTTTAAACTTTTGTCTTCTTCAAAGCTCTAACCCGGGTTGTGAAATATATCACGGGTGTCTATTTCCAGCACACTACCACCATTATCGTGTGTTTAAGTAACATGTTTAATACATATACACTCTTCGGACCTCTCTGTAAAATTTTTGACAAAAGTTTATACTCAATGATGTAACAGTTTATAGTTAATGATTTAACAATGTTTTAACTGAAGATTTTAGACGATTAAATAGTTTAAATATAAACAATGTATGTTGTAATTATATATGATGATGTATATAAATAAAATTTAAAGTTATCTATAACATCATTTAGAAATGTATAAAATCCTTGGGATAGAGATTTAAAAATTATATTATGTAAAAAATATTTAAACAATGCTTATTATTTATTTTTATAGACATTTTGAAACACTAAATTATAAAGATTTTAAAACATTTATGATTTCCCAACCCTAGTTCGTACCTAGAAGAAGGCAAAACTTTAAAGTTTTTACCTTTTTCGTAGGTTTCCCGTCAGTAATTACCTACGGGACTATGGTGCCAGTTGATTTCCCGTCGTAAATTACTAACGGGAAACCTACGGTAAAGGTAAAAACTTTAAACTTTTGTCTTCTTGAAAGCTCGAACCCGAGTTGTGAGATATATCAAGGGTGCCTATTTCCAGCACACTACCACCATTATCGTGTGTTTAAGTAACATGTTTAATATATATACACTCTTCGGACCTCTCTGTAAAATTTTTGACAAAAGTTTATACTCAATGATGTAACAGTTTATAGTCAATGATTTAACAATGTTTTAACTGAAGATTTTAGACGATTAAATAGTTTAAATATAAACAATGTATGTTGTAATTATATATGATGATGTATATAAATAAAATTTAAAGTTATCTATAACATCATTTATAAATGTATAAAATCTTTGGGATAGTGATTTAAAAATTATATTATTTAAAAAATATTCAAACAATGCTTATTATTTATCTTTATAGACATTTTGAAACACTAAATTATAATGATTTTAAAACATTTATGATTTCCCAACCCTAGTTCGTACCTAGAAGAAGTCAAAACTTTAATGTTTTTACCTTTTTCGTAAGTTTCCCGTCAGTAATTACCTACGGGACTATGGTGCCAGTTGATTTCTCGTCGTAAATTACTAACGGGAATCCTACGGTAAAGGTAAAAACTTTAAACTTTTGTCTTCTTCAATGCTCGAACCCGAGTTGTTAAATATGTCAAAGGTGCTATGTTGCCAGTAGATTACTACCATCGTCGTGGGTTTAAGTAACAAGTTGAATATATATAATCCCTTTGGACCTCTCTGTAACTTTTTAACAAAAGTTTATACTTAATGATGTAACAGTTTATAGTCAATGATTTAACAATGTTTTTCACAAAGGATTTTAGAGGATTAAATAGTTTAAATATAAACAATGTATGTTGTAATTATATATGATGATGTACATAAATAAAATTTAAAGTTATCTATAACATCATTTAGAAATATATAAAATCCTTGGGATAGTGATTTAAAAATTATATTATGTAAAAAATATTCAAACAATGCTTATTATTTATCTTTATAGACATTTTGAAACACTAAATTATAAAGATTTTAAAACATTTATGATTTCCCAACCCTAGTTCGTACCTAGAAGAAGGCAAAACTTTAAAGTTTTTACCTTTTTCGTAGGTTTCCCGTCAGTAATTACCTACGGGACTATGGTGCCAGTTGATTTCCCATCGTAAATTACTAACGGGAAACCTACGGTAAAGGTAAAAACTTTAAACTTTTGTCTTCTTGAAAGCTCGAACCCGAGTTGTGAGATATATCAAGGGTGCCTATTTCCAGCACACTACCACCATTATCGTGTGTTTAAGTAACATGTTTAATATATATACACTCTTCGGACCTCTCTGTAAAATTTTTGACAAAAGTTTATACTCAATGATGTAACAGTTTATAGTCAATGATTTAACAATGTTTTAACTGAAGATTTTAGACGATTAAATAGTTTAAATATAAACAATGTATGTTGTAATTATATATGATGATGTATATAAATAAAATTTAAAGTTATCTATAACATCATTTATAAATGTATAAAATCTTTGGGATAGTGATTTACAAATTATATTATTTAAAAAATATTCAAACAATGCTTATTATTTATCTTTATAGACATTTTGAAACACTAAATTATAATGATTTTAAAACATTTATGATTTCCCAACCCTAGTTCGTACCTAGAAGAAGTAAAAACTTTAATGTTTTTACCTTTTTCGTAAGTTTCCCGTCAGTAATTACCTACGGGACTATGGTGCCAGTTGATTTCCCGTCGTAAATTACTAACGGGAATCCTACGGTAAAGGTAAAAACTTTAAACTTTTGTCTTCTTCAATGCTCGAACCCGAGTTGTTAAATATGTCAAAGGTGCTATGTTGCCAGTAGATTACTACCATCGTCGTGGGTTTAAGTAACAAGTTGAATATATATAATCTCTTTGGACCTCTCTGTAACTTTTTAACAAAAGTTTATACTTAATGATGTAACAGTTTATAGTCAATGATTTAACAATGTTTTTCACAAAGGATTTTAGAGGATTAAATAGTTTAAATATAAACAATGTATGTTGTAATTATATATGATGATGTACATAAATAAAATTTAAAGTTATCTATAACATCATTTAGAAATATATAAAATCCTTGAGATAGAGATTTAAAAATTATATTATGTA
Source organism: Cardamine chenopodiifolia (assembly GCA_963922655.1). Classification (NCBI taxonomy): domain Eukaryota; kingdom Viridiplantae; phylum Streptophyta; class Magnoliopsida; order Brassicales; family Brassicaceae; genus Cardamine; species Cardamine chenopodiifolia. The sequence continues at coordinate 5,077,703 of OZ000463.1, forward strand.
AAAAATATTCAAACAATGCTTATTATTTATCTTTATAGACATTTTGAAACACTAAATTATAAAGATTTTGAAACATTTATGATTTCCCAACCCTAGTTAGTACCTAGAAGAAGGCAAAACTTTAAAATTTTTACCTTTTCCATAGGTTTCCCGTCAGTAATTACCTACGGGACTATGGTGCCAGTTGATTTCCCGTCTTAAATTACCAACGGTTAACCTACGGTAAAGGTAAAAACTTTAAACTTTTGTCTTCGTCAAAGCTCGAACCCAGGTTGTGAAATATATCACGGGTGCCTATTTCCAGCACACTACCACCATTATCGTGTGTTTAAGTAACATGTTTAATATATATACACTCTTCGGACCTCTCTGTAAAATTTTTGACAAAAGTTTATACTCAATGATGTAACAGTTTATAGTCAATGATTTAACAATGTTTTAACTGAAGATTTTAGACGATTAAATAGTTTAAATATAAACAATGTATGTTGTAATTATATATGATGATGTATATAAATAAAATTTAAAGTTATCTATAACATCATTTATAAATGTATAAAATCTTTGGGATAGTGATTTAAAAATTATATTATTTAAAAAATATTCAAACAATGCTTATTATTTATCTTTATAGACATTTTGAAACACTAAATTATAATGATTTTAAAACATTTATGATTTCCCAACCCTAGTTCGTACCTAGAAGAAGTCAAAACTTTAATGTTTTTACCTTTTTCGTAAGTTTCCCGTCAGTAATTACCTACGGGACTATGGTGCCAGTTGATTTCCCGTCGTAAATTACTAACGGGAATCCTACGGTAAAGGTAAAAACTTTAAACTTTTGTCTTCTTCAATGCTCGAACCCGAGTTGTTAAATATGTCAAAGGTGCTATGTTGCCAGTAGATTACTACCATCGTCGTGGGTTTAAGTAACAAGTTGAATATATATAATCTCTTTGGACCTCTCTGTAACTTTTTAACAAAAGTTTATACTTAATGATGTAACAGTTTATAGTCAATGATTTAACAATGTTTTTCACAAAGGATTTTAGAGGATTAAATAGTTTAAATATAAACAATGTATGTTGTAATTATATATGATGATGTACATAAATAAAATTTAAAGTTATCTATAACATCATTTAGAAATATATAAAATCCTTGGGATAGTGATTTAAAAATTATATTATGTAAAAAATATTCAAACAATGCTTATTATTTATCTTTATAGACATTTTGAAACTCTAAATTATAAAGATTTTAAAACATTTATGATTTCCCAACCCTAGCTCGTACCTAGAAGAAGGCAAAACTTTAAAATTTTTACCTTTTCCGTAGGTTTCCCGTCAGTAATTACCTACGGGACTATGGTGCCAGTTGATTTCCCGTCTTAAATTACCAACGGTTAACCTACGGTAAAGGTAAAAACTTTAAACTTTTGTCTTCTTCAAAGCTCGAACCCAGGTTGTGAAATATATCACGGGTGCCTATTTCCAGCACACTACCACCATCATCGTGTGTTTAAGTAACATGTTTAATATATATACACTCTTCGGACCTCTCTTTAAAATTTTTGACAAAAGTTTATACTCAATGATGTAACAGTTTATAGTCAATGATTTAACAATGTTTTTAACTGAAGATTTTAGACGATTAAATAGTTTAAATATAAACAATGTATGTTGTAATTATATATGATGATGTATATAAATAAAATTTAAAGTTATCTATAACATCATTTAGAATTGTATAAAATCCTTGGGATAGAGATTTAAAAATTATATTATTTAAAAAATATTCAAACAATGGTTATTATTTATCTTTATAGACATTTTGAAACACTAAATTATAAAGATTTTAAAACATTTATGATTTCCCAACCCTAGTTCGTACCTAGAAGAAGGCAAAACTTTAATGTTTTTACCTTTTTCGTAGGTTTCCCGTCTGTAATTACCTACGGGACTATCGTGCCAGTTGATTTCCCGTCGTAAATTACTAACAGGAAACCGACGGTAAAGGTAAAAACTTTAAACTTTTGTCTTCTTCAAGGCTCGAACCCGAGTTGTTAAATATGTCAAAGGTGCTATGTTGACAGTAGATTACTACCATCGTCGTGGGTTTAAATAACAAGTTGAATATATATAGTCTCTTTAGACTTCTCTGGAACTTTTTAACAAAAGTTTATACTTAATGATGTAACAGTTTATAGTCAATGATTTAACAATGTTTTTCACAAAGGATTTTAGAGGATTAAATAGTTTAAATATAAACAATGTATGTTGTAATTATATATGATGATGTACATAAATAAAATTTAAAGTTATCTATAACATCATTTAGAAATATATAAAATCCTTGGGATAGAGATTTAAAAATTATATTATGTAAAAAATATTCAAACAATGCTTATTATTTATCTTTATAGACATTTTGAAACACTAAATTATAAAGATTTTAAAACATTTATGATTTCCCAACCCTAGTTCGTACCTAGAAGAAGGCAAAACTTTAAATTTTTACCTTTTCCGTAGGTTTCCCGTCAGTAATTACCTACGGGACTATGGTGCCAGTTGATTTCCCGTCTTAAATTACCAATGGTTAACCTACGGTAAAGGTAAAAACTTTAAACTTTTGTCTTCTTCAAGGCTCGAACCCGAGTTGTTAAATATGTCAAAGGTGCTATGTTCCCAGTAGATTACTACCATCGTCGTGGGTTTAAGTAACAAGTTGAATATATATAATCTCTTTGGACCTCTCTGTAACTTTTTAACAAAAGTTTATACTTAATGATGTAACAGTTTATAGTCAATGATTTAACAATGTTTTTCACAAAGGATTTTAGAGGATTAAATATTTTAAATATAAACAATGTATGTTGTAATTATATATGATGATGTACATAAATAAAATTTAAAGTTATCTATAACATCATTTAGAAATATATAAAATCCTTGGGATAGAGATTTAAAAATTATATTATGTAAAAAATATTCAAACAATGCTTATTATTTATCTTTATAGACATTTTGAAACTCTAAATTATAAAGATTTTAAAACATTTATGATTTCCCAACCCTAGCTCGTACCTAGAAGAAGGCAAAACTTTAAAATTTTTACCTTTTCCGTAGGTTTCCCGTCAGTAATTACCTACGGGACTATGGTGCCAGTTGATTTCCCGTCTTAAATTACCAACGTTTAACCTACGGTAAAGGTAAAAATTTTAAACTTTTGCCTTCTTCAAAGCTCGAACCCGGGTTGTGAAATATATCACGGGTGCCTATTTCCAGCACACTACCACCATCATCGTGTGTTTAAGTAACATGTTTCATATATATACACTCTTCGGACCTCTCTGTAAAATTTTTGACAAAAGTTTATAGTCATTGATGTAACAGTTTATAGTCAATGATTTAACAATGTTTTTAACTGAAGATTTTAGATGATTAAATAGTTTAAATATAAACAATGTATGTTGTAATTATATATGATGATGTATATAAATAAAATTTAAAGTCATCTATAACATCATTTAGAAATGTATAAAATCCTTGGGATAGAGATTTAAAAATTATATTATTTAAAAAATATTCAAACAATGCTTATTATTTATCTTTATAGACATTGTGAAACACTAAATTATAAAGATTTTAAAACATTTATGATTTCCCAACCCTAGCTCGTACCTAGAAGAAGGCAAAACTTTTAAATTTTTACCTTTTCCGTAGGTTTCCCGTCAGTAATTACCTACGGGACTATGGTGCCAGTTGATTTCCCGTCTTAAATTACCAACGGTTAACCTACGGTAAAGGTAAAAACTTTAAACTTTTGTCTTCTTCAAAGCTCGAACCCGGGTTGTGAAATATATCACGGGTGCCTATTTCCAGCACAATACCACCATCATCGTGTGTTTAAGTAACATGTTTCATATATATACACTCTTCGGACCTCTCTGTAAAATTTTTGACAAAAGTTTATACTCATTGATGTAACAGTTTATAGTCAATGATTTAACAATGTTTTTAACTGAAGATTTTAGATGATTAAATAGTTTAAATATAAACAATGTATGTTGTAATTATATATGATGATGTACATAAATAAAATTTAAAGTTATCTATAACATCATTTAGAAATATATAAAATCCTTGGGATAGAGATTTAAAAATTATATTATGTAAAAAATATTCAAACAATGCTTATTATTTATCTTTATAGACATTTTGAAACTCTAAATTATAAAGATTTTAAAACATTTATGATTTCCCAACCCTAGCTCGTACCTAGAAGAAGGCAAAACTTTAAAATTTTTACCTTTTCCGTAGGTTTCCCGTAAGTAATTACCTACGGGACTATGGTGCCAGTTGATTTCCCGTCTTAAATTACCAACGGTTAACCTACGGTAAAGGTAAAAACTTTAAACTTTTGTCTTCTTCAAAGCTCGAACCCAGGTTGTGAAATATATCACGGGTGCCTATTTCCAGCACACTACCACCATCATCGTGTGTTTAAGTAACATGTTTAATATATATACACTCTTCGGACCTCTCTGTAAAATTTTTGACAAAAGTTTATACTCAATGATGTAACAGTTTATAGTCAATGATTTAACAATGTTTTTAACTGAAGATTTTAGACGATTAAATAGTTTAAATATAAACAATGTATGTTGTAATTATATATGATGATGTATATAAATAAAATTTAAAGTTATCTATAACATCATTTAGAAATGTATAAAATCCTTGGGATAGAGATTTAAAAATTATATTATTTAAAAAATATTCAAACAATGGTTATTATTTATCTTTATAGACATTTTGAAACACTAAATTATAAAGATTTTAAAACATTTATGATTTCCCAACCCTAGTTCGTACCTAGAAGAAGGCAAAACTTTAATGTTTTTACCTTTTTCGTAGGTTTCCCGTCTGTAATTACCTACGGGACTATCGTGCCAGTTGATTTCCCGTCGTAAATTACTAACAGGAAACCTACGGTAAAGGTAAAAACTTTAAACTTTTGTCTTCTTCAAGGCTCGAACCCGAGTTGTTAAATATGTCAAAGGTGCTATGTTGACAGTAGATTACTACCATCGTCGTGGGTTTAAGTAACAAGTTGAATATATATAGTCTCTTTAGACTTTTCTGGAACTTTTTAACAAAAGTTTATACTTAATGATGTAACAGTTTATAGTCAATGATTTAACAATGTTTTTCACAAAGGATTTTAGAGGATTAAATAGTTTAAATATAAACAATGTATGTTGTAATTATATATGATGATGTACATAAATAAAATTTAAAGTTATCTATAACATCATTTAGAAATATATAAAATCCTTGGGATAGAGATTTAAAAATTATATTATGTAAAAAATATTCAAACAATGCTTATTATTTATCTTTATAGACATTTTGAAACACTAAATTATAAAGATTTTAAAACATTTATGATTTCCCAACCCTAGTTCGTACCTAGAAGAAGGCAAAACTTTAAATTTTTACCTTTTCCGTAGGTTTCCCGTCAGTAATTACCTACGGGACTATGGTGCCAGTTGATTTCCCGTCTTAAATTACCAATGGTTAACCTACGGTAAAGGTAAAAACTTTAAACTTTTGTCTTCTTCAAGGCTCGAACCCGAGTTGTTAAATATGTCAAAGGTGCTATGTTCCCAGTAGATTACTACCATCGTCGTGGGTTTAAGTAACAAGTTGAATATATATAATCTCTTTGGACCTCTCTGTAACTTTTTAACAAAAGTTTATACTTAATGATGTAACAGTTTATAGTCAATGATTTAACAATGTTTTTCACAAAGGATTTTAGAGGATTAAATATTTTAAATATAAACAATGTATGTTGTAATTATATATGATGATGTACATAAATAAAATTTAAAGTTATCTATAACATCATTTAGAAATATATAAAATCCTTGGGATAGAGATTTAAAAATTATATTATGTAAAAAATATTCAAACAATGCTTATTATTTATCTTTATAGACATTTTGAAACTCTAAATTATAAAGATTTTAAAACATTTATGATTTCCCAACCCTAGCTCGTACCTAGAAGAAGGCAAAACTTTAAAATTTTTACCTTTTCCGTAGGTTTCCCGTCAGTAATTACCTACGGGACTATGGTGCCAGTTGATTTCCCGTCTTAAATTACCAACGTTTAACCTACGGTAAAGGTAAAAATTTTAAAATTTTGCCTTCTTCAAAGCTCGAACCCGGGTTGTGAAATATATCACGGGTGCCTATTTCAAGCACACTACCACCATCATCGTGTGTTTAAGTAACATGTTTCATATATATACACTCTTCGGACCTCTCTGTAAAATTTTTGACAAAAGTTTATACTCATTGATGTAACAGTTTATAGTCAATGATTTAACAATGTTTTTAACTAAAGATTTTAGATGATTAAATAGTTTAAATATAAACAATGTATGTTGTAATTATATATGATGATGTATATAAATAAAATTTAAAGTTATCTATAACATCATTTAGAAATGTATAAAATCCTTGGGATAGAGATTTAAAAATTATATTATTTAAAAAATATTCAAACAATGCTTATTATTTATCTTTATAGACATTTTGAAACACTAAATTATAAAGATTTTAAAACATTTATGATTTCCAAACCCTAGCTCGTACCTAGAAGAAGGCAAAACTTTAAAATTTTTACCTTTTCCGTAGGTTTCCCGTCAGTAATTACCTACGGGACTATGGTGCCAGTTGATTTCCCGTCTTAAATTACCAACGGTTAACCTACGGTAAAGGAAAAAACTTTAAACTTTTGTCTTCTTCAAAGCTCGAACCCGGGTTGTGAAATATATCATGGGTGCCTATTTCTAGCACACTACCATCATCATCGTGTGTTTAAGTAACATGTTTAATATATATACACTCTTCGGACCTCTCTGTAAAATTTTTGACAAAAGTTTACTCAATGATGTAACAGTTTATAGTCAATGATTTAACAATGTTTTTAACTGAAGATTTTAGACGATTAAATAGTTTAAATATAAACAATGTATGTTGTAATTATATATGATGATGTACATAAATAAAATTTAAAGTTATCTATAACATCATTAAGAAATATATAAAATCCTTGGGATAGAGATTTAAAAATTATATTATGTAAAAAATATTCAAACAATGCTTATTATTTATCTTTATAGACAGTTTGAAACACTAAATTATAATGATTTTAAAACATTTATGATTTCCCAACCCTAGCTCGTACCTAGAAGAAGGCAAAACTTTAAATTTTTACCTTTTCCGTAGGTTTCCCGTCAGTAATTACCTACGGGACTTTGGTGCCAGTTGATTTTCCGTCTTAAATTACCAACGGTTAACCTACGGTAAAGGTAAAAACTTTAAACTTTTGTCTTCTCCAAAGCTCGAACCCGGGTTGTGAAATATATCACGGGTGCCTATTTCCAGCACACTACCACCATCATCGTGTGTTTAAGTAACATGTTTCATATATATACACTCTTCGGACCTCTCTGTAAAATTTTTGACAAAAGTTTATACTCATTGATGTAACAGTTTATAGTCAATGATTTAACAATGTTTTTCACAAAGGATTTTAGAGGATTAAATATTTTAAATATAAACAATGTATGTTGTAATTATATATGATGATGTACATAAATAAAATTTAAAGTTATCTATAACATCATTTAGAAATATATAAAATCCTTGGGATAGAGATTTAAAAATTATATTATGTAAAAAATATTCAAACAATGCTTATTATTTATCTTTATAGACATTTTGAAACTCTAAATTATAAAGATTTTAAAACATTTATGATTTCCCAACCCTAGCTCGTACCTAGAAGAAGGCAAAACTTTAAAATTTTTACCTTTTCCGTAGGTTTCCCGTCAGTAATTACCTATGGGACTATGGTGCCAGTTGATTTCCCGTCGTAAATTACTAACGGGAAACCTACGGTAAAGGTAAAAACTTTAAACTTTTGTCTTCTTCAAGGCTCCAACCCGAGTTGTTAAATATGTCAAAGGTGCTATGTTGCCAGTAGATTACTACCATCGTCGTGGGTTTAAGTAACAAGTTGAATATATATAATCTCTTTGGACCTCTCTGTAACTTTTTAACAAAAGTTTATACTTAATGATGTAACAGTTTATAGTCAATGATTTAACAATGTTTTTCACAAAGGATTTTAGAGGATTAAATATTTTAAATATAAACAATGTATGTTGTAATTATATATGATGATGTACATAAATAAAATTTAAAGTTATCTATAACATCATTTAGAAATATATAAAATCCTTGGGATAGAGATTTAAAAATTATATTATGTAAAAAATATTCAAACAATGCTTATTATTTATCTTTATAGACATTTTGAAACACTAAATTATAATGATTTTAAAACATTTATGATTTCCCAACCCTAGCTCGTACCTAGAAGAAGGCAAAACTTTAAATTTTTACCTTTTCCGTAGGTTTCCCGTCAGTAATTACCTACGGGACTATGGTGCCAGTTGATTTCCCTTCTTAAATTACCAACGGTTAACCTACGGTAAAGGTAAAAACTTTAAACTTTTGTCTTCTCCAAAGCTCGAACCCGGGTTGTGAAATATATCACGGGTGCCTATTTCCAGCACACTACCACTATCATCGTGTGTTTAAGTAACATGTTTCATATATATACACTCTTCGGACCTCTCTGTAAAATTTTTGACAAAAGTTTATACTCATTGATGTAACAGTTTAGAGTCAATGATTTAACAATGTTTTTAACTGAAGATTTTAGACGATTAAATAGTTTAAATATAAACAATGTATGTTGTAATTATATATGATGATGTATATAAATAAAATTTAAAGTTATCTATAACATCATTTAGAAATGTATAAAATCCTTGGGATAGAGATTTAAAATTATATTATTTAAAAAATATTCAAACAATGCTTATTATTTATCTTTAGAGACATTTTGAAACACTAAATTATAAAGATTTTAAAACATTTATGATTTCCCAACCCTAGTTCGTACCTAGAAGAAGGCAAAACATTAATGTTTTTACCTTTTTCGTAGGTTTCCCGTCAGTAATTACCTACGGGACTATGGTGCCAGTTGATTTCCCGTCGTAAATTACTAACGGGAAACCTACGGTAAAGGTAAAAACTTTAAACTTTTGTCTTCTTCAAGGCTCGAACCCGAGTTGTTAAATATATCAAAGGTCCTATGTTGCCAGTAGATTACTACCATCGTCGTGGGTTTAAGTAACAAGTTGAATATATATAATCTCTTTGGACCTCTCTGTAACTTTTTAACAAAAGTTTATACTTAATGATGTAACAGTTTATAGTCAATGATTTAACAATGTTTTTCACAAAGGATTTTAGAGGATTAAATATTTTAAATATAAACAATGTATGTTGTAATTATATATCATGATGTACATAAATAAAATTTAAAGTTATCTATAACATCATTTAGAAATATATAAAATCCTTGGGATAGAGATTTAAAAATTATATTATGTAAAAAATATTCAGACAATGCTTATTACTTATCTTTATAGACATTTTGAAACACTAAATTATAATGATTTTATAACATTTATGATTTTCCAACCCTAGTTCGTACCTAGAAGAAGGCAAAACTTTAAATTTTTACCTTTTCCGTAGATTTCCCATCAGTAATTACCTACGGGACTATGGTGCCAGTTGATTTCCCCTCTTAAATTACCAACGGTTAACCTACGGTAAAGGTAAAAACTTTAAACTTTTGTCTTCTTCAAAGCTCGAACCCGGGTTGTGAAATATATCACGGGTGCCTATTTCCAGCACACTACCACCATCATCGTGTGTTTAAGTAACATGTTTAATATATATACACTCTTCGGACCTCTCTGTAAAATTTTTGACAAAAGTTTATACTCAATGATGTAACAGTTTATAGTCAATGATTTAACAATGTTTTTAACTGAAGATTTTAGACGATTAAATAGTTTAAATATAAACAATGTATGTTGTAATTATATATGATGATGTATATAAATAAAATTTAAAGTTATCTATAACATCATTTCGAAATGTATAAAATCCTTGGGATAGAGATTTAAAAATTATATTATTTAATAAATATTCAAACAATGCTTATTATTTATCTTTATAGACATTTTGAAACACTAAATTATAAAGATTTTAAAACATTTATGATTTCCCAACCCTAGTTCGTACCTAGAAAAAGGCAAAACTTTAATGTTTTTACCTTTTTCGTAGGTTTCCCGTCAGTAATTACCTACGGGACTAAGGTGCCAGTTGATTTCCCGTCGTAAATTACTAACGGGAAACCTACGGTAAAGGTAAAAACTTTAAACTTTTGTCTTCTTCTAGGCTCGAACCCGAGTTGTTAAATATGTCAAAGGTGCTATGTTGCCAGTAGATTACTACCATCGTCGTGGGTTTAAGTAACAAGTTGAATATATATAATCTCTTTGGACCTCTCTGTAACTTTTTAACAAAAGTTTATACTTAATGATGTAACAGTTTATAGTCAATGATTTAACAATGTTTTTCACAAAGGATTTTAGAGGATTAAATATTTTAAATATAAACAATGTATGTTGTAATTATATATGATGATGTACATAAATAAAATTTAAAGTTATCTATAACATCATTTAGAAATATATAAAATCCTTGGGATAGAGATTTAAAAATTATATTATGTAAAAAATATTCAAACAATGCTTATTATTTATCTTTATAGACATTTTGAAACTCTAAATTATAAAGATTTTAAAACATTTATGATTTCCCAACCCTAGCTCGTACCTAGAAGAAGGCAAAACTTTAAATTTTTACCTTTTCCGTAGATTTCCCGTCAGTAATTACCTACGGGACTATGGTGCCAGTTGATTTCCCCTCTTAAATTACCAACGGTTAACCTACGGTAAAGGTAAAAACTTTAAACTTTTGTCTTCTTCAAAGCTCGAACCCGGGTTGCGAAATATATCACGGGTGCCTATTTCCAGCACACTACCACCATCATCGTGTGTTTAAGTAACATGTTTCATATATATACACTCTTCGGACCTCTCTGTAAAATTTTTGACAAAAGTTTATACTCATTGATGTAACAGTTTATAGTCAATGATTTAACAATGTTTTTAACTCAAGATTTTAGATGATTAAATAGTTTAAATATAAACAATGTATGTTGTAATTATATATGATGATGTATATAAATAAAATTTAAAGTTATCTATAACATCATTTAGAAATGTATAAAATCCTTGGGATAGAGATTTAAAAATTATATTATTTAAAAAATATTCAAACAATGCTTATTATTTATCTTTATAGACATTTTGAAACACTAAATTATAAAGATTTTAAAACATTTATGATTTCCCAACCCTAGTTCGTACCTAGAAGAAGGCAAAACTTTAATGTTTTTACCTTTTTCGTAGGTTTCCCGTCTGTAATTACCTACGGGACTATCGTGCCAGTTGATTTCCCGTCGTAAATTACTAACGGGAAACCTACGGTAAAGGTAAAAATTTTAAACTTTTGTCTTCTTCAAGGCTCGAACCCGAGTTGTTAAATATGTTAAAGGTGCTATGTTGACAGTAGATTACTACCATCGTCGTGGGTTTAAGTAACAAGTTGAATATATATAATCTCTTTAGACTTCTCTGGAACTTTTTAACAAAAGTTTATACTTAATGATGTAACAGTTTATAGTCAATGATTTAACAATGTTTTTCACAAAGGATTTTAGAGGATTAAATAGTTTAAATATAAACAATGTATGTTGTAATTATATATGATGATGTACATAAAGAAAATTTAAAGTTATCTATAACATCATTTAGAAATATATAAAATCCTTGGTCATAGAGATTTAAAAATTATATTATGTAAAAAATATTCAAACAATGCTTATTATTTATCTTTATAGACATTTTGAAACACTAAATTATAATGATTTTAAAACATTTATGATTTCCCAACCCTAGCTCGTACCTAGAAGAAAGCAAAACTTTAAGTATTTACCTTTTCCGTAGGTTTCCCGTCAGTAATTACCTACGGGACTATGATGCCAGTTGATTTCCTGTCTTAAATTACCAACGGTTAACCTACGGTAAAGGTAAAAACTTTAAACTTTTGTCTTCTCCAAAGCTCGAACCCGGGTTGTGAAATATATCACGGGTGCCTATTTCCAGCACACTACCACCATCATCGTGTGTTTAAGTAACATGTTTCATATATATACACTCTTCGGACCTCTCTGTAAAATTTTTGACAAAAGTTTATACTCATTGATGTAACTGTTTATAGTCAATGATTTAACAATGTTTTTAACTGAAGATTTTAGACGATTAAATAGTTTAAATATAAACAATGTATGTTGTAATTATATATGATGATGTACATAAATAAAATTTAAAGTTATCTATAACATCATTTAGAAATATATGAAATCCTTGGGATAGAGATTTAAAAATTATATTATGTAAAAAATATTCAAACAATGCTTATTATTTATCTTTATAGACATTTTGAAACACTAAATTATAAAGATTTTAAAACATTTATGATTTCCCAACCCTAGCTCGTACCTAGAAGAAGGCAAAACTTTAAATTTTTACCTTTTCCGTAGGTTTGCCGTCAGTAATTACCTACGGGACTATGGTGCCAGTTGATTTCCCGTCTTAAATTACCAACGGTTAACCTACGGTAAAGGTAAAAACTTTAAACTTTTGTCTTCTCCAAAGCTCGAACCCGGGTTGTGAAATATATCACGGGTGCCTATTTCCAGCACACTACCACCATCATCGTGTGTTTAAGTAACATGTTTCATATATATACACTCTTCGGACCTCTCTGTAAAATTTTTGACAAAAGTTTATACTCATTGATGTAACAGTTTATAGTCAATGATTTAACAATGTTTTAACTGAAGATTTTAGACGATTAAATAGTTTAAATATAAACAATGTATGTTGTAATTATATATGATGATGTATATAAATAAAATTTAAAGTTATCTATAACATCATTTAGAAATGTATAAAATCCTTGGGATAGAGATTTAAAAATTATATTATTTAAAAAATATTCAAACAATGCTTATTATTTATCTTTATAGACATTTTGAAACACTAAATTATAAAGATTTTAAAACATTTATGATTTCCCAACCCTAGTTCGTACCTAGAAGAAGGCAAAACATTAATGTTTTTACCTTTTTCGTAGGTTTCCCGTCGGTAATTACCTACGGGACTATGGTGCCAGGTTATTTCCCGTCGTAAATTACTAACGGGAAACCTACGGTAAAGGTAAAAACTTTAAACTTTTGTCTTCTTCAAGGCTCGAACCCGAGTTATTAAATATGTCAAAGGTGCTATGTTGCCAGTAGATTACTACCATCGTCGTGGGTTTAAGTAACAAGTTGAATATATATAATCTCTTTGCACCTCTCTGTAACTTTTTAACAAAAGTTTATACTTAATGATGTAACAGTTTATAGTCAATGATTTAACAATGTTTTTCACAAAGGATTTTAGAGGATTAAATAGTTTAAATATAAACAATGTATGTTGTAATTATATATGATGATGTACATAAATAAAATTTAAAGTTATCTATAACATCATTTAGAAATATATAAAATCCTTGGGATAGAGATTTAAAAATTATATTATGTAAAAAATATTCAAACAATGCTTATTATTTATCTTTATAGACATTTTGAAACACTAAATTATAATGATTTTAAAACATTTATGATTTCCCAACCCTAGCTCGTACCTAGAAGAAGGCAAAACTTTAAATTTTTACCTTTTCCGTAGGTTTCCCGTCAGTAATTACCTACGGGACTATGGTGCCAGTTGATTTCCCGTCTTAAATTACCAACGGTTAACCTACGGTAAAGGTAAAAACTTTAAACTTTTGTCTTCTCCAAAGCTCGAACCCGGGTTGTGAAATATATCACGGGTGCCTATTTCCAGCACACTACCACCATCATCGTGTGTTTAAGTAACATGTTTCATATATATACACTCTTCGGACCTCTCTGTAAAATTTTTGACAAAAGTTTATACTCATTGATGTAACAGTTTATAGTCAATGATTTAACAATGTTTTAACTGAAGATTTTAGACGATTAAATAGTTTAAATATAAACAATGTATGTTGTAATTATATATGATGATGTATATAAATAAAATTTAAAGTTATCTATAACATCATTTAGAAATGTATAAAATCCTTGGGATAGAGATTTAAAAATTATATTATTTAAAAAATATTCAAACAATGCTTATTATTTATCTTTATAGACATTTTGAAACACTAAATTATAAAGATTTTAAAACATTTATGATTTCCCAACCCTAGTTCGTACCTAGAAGAAGGCAAAACATTAATGTTTTTACCTTTTTCGTAGGTTTCCCGTCGGTAATTACCTACGGGACTATGGTGCCAGGTTATTTCCCGTCGTAAATTACTAACGGGAAACCTACGGTAAAGGTAAAAACTTTAAACTTTTGTCTTCTTCAAGGCTCGAACCCGAGTTATTAAATATGTCAAAGGTGCTATGTTGCCAGTAGATTACTACCATCGTCGTGGGTTTAAGTAACAAGTTGAATATATATAATCTCTTTGCACCTCTCTGTAACTTTTTAACAAAAGTTTATACTTAATGATGTAACAGTTTATAGTCAATAATTTAACAATGTTTTTCACAAAGGATTTTAGAGGATTAAATAGTTTAAATATAAACAATGTATGTTGTAATTATATATGATGATGTACATAAATAAAATTTAAAGTTATCTATAACATCATTTAGAAATATATAAAATCCTTGGGATAGAGATTTAAAAATTATATTATGTAAAAAATATTCAAACAATGCTTATTATTTATCTTTATAGACATTTTGAAACACTAAATTATAATGATTTTAAAACATTTATGATTTCCCAACCCTAGCTCGTACCTAGAAGAAGGCAAAACTTTAAATTTTTACCTTTTCCGTAGGTTTCCCGTCAGTAATTACCTACGGGACTATGGTGCCAGTTGATTTCCCGTCTTAAATTACCAACGGTTAACCTACGGTAAAGGTAAAAACTTTAAACTTTTGTCTTCTCCAAAGCTCGAACCCGGGTTGTGAAATATATCACGGGTGCCTATTTCCAGCACACTACCACCATCATCGTGTGTTTAAGTAACATGTTTCATATATATACACTCTTCGGACCTCTCTGTAAAATTTTTGACAAAAGTTTATACTCATTGATGTAACAGTTTATAGTCAATGATTTAACAATGTTTTAACTGAAGATTTTAGACGATTAAATAGTTTAAATATAAACAATGTATGTTGTAATTATATATGATGATGTATATAAATAAAATTTAAAGTTATCTATAACATCATTTAGAAATGTATAAAATCCTTGGGATAGAGATTTAAAAATTATATTATTTAAAAAATATTCAAACAATGCTTATTATTTATCTTTATAGACATTTTGAAACACTAAATTATAAAGATTTTAAAACATTTATGATTTCCCAACCCTAGTTCGTACCTAGAAGAAGGCAAAACATTAATGTTTTTACCTTTTTCGTAGGTTTCCCGTCGGTAATTACCTACGGGACTATGGTGCCAGGTTATTTCCCGTCGTAAATTACTAACGGGAAACCTACGGTAAAGGTAAAAACTTTAAACTTTTGTCTTCTTCAAGGCTCGAACCCGAGTTATTAAATATGTCAAAGGTGCTATGTTGCCAGTAGATTACTACCATCGTCGTGGGTTTAAGTAACAAGTTGAATATATATAATCTCTTTGCACCTCTCTGTAACTTTTTAACAAAAGTTTATACTTAATGATGTAACAGTTTATAGTCAATGATTTAACAATGTTTTTCACAAAGGATTTTAGAGGATTAAATAGTTTAAATATAAACAATGTATGTTGTAATTATATATGATGATGTACATAAATAAAATTTAAAGTTATCTATAACATCATTAAGAAATATATAAAATCCTTGGGATAGAGATTTAAAAATTATATTATGTAAAAAATATTCAAACAATGCTTATTATTTATCTTTATAGACAGTTTGAAACACTAAATTATAATGATTTTAAAACATTTATGATTTCCCAACCCTAGCTCGTACCTAGAAGAAGGCAAAACTTTAAATTTTTACCTTTTCCGTAGGTTTCCCGTCAGTAATTACCTACGGGACTATGGTGCCAGTTGATTTCCCGTCTTAAATTACCAACGGTTAACCTACGGTAAAGGTAAAAACTTTAAACTTTTGTCTTCACCAAAGCTCGAACCTGGGTTGTGAAATATATCACGGGTGCCTATTTCCAGCACACTACCACCATCATCGTGTGTTTAAGTAACATGTTTCATATATATACACTCTTCGGACCTCTCTGTAAAATTTTTGACAAAAGTTTATACTCATTGATGTAACAGTTTATAGTCAATGATTTAACAATGTTTTTAACTGAAGATTTTAGACGATTAAATAGTTTAAATATAAACAATGTATGTTGTAATTATATATGATGATGTATATAAATAAAATTTAAAGTTATCTATAACATCATTTAGAAATGTATAAAATCCTTGGGATAGAGATTTAAAAATTATATTATTTAAAAAATATTCAAACAATGCTTATTATTTGTCTTTATAGACATTTTGAAACACTAAATTATAAAGATTTTAAAACATTTATGATTTCCCAACCCTAGTTCGTACCTAGAAGAAGGCAAAACATTAATGTTTTTACCTTTTTCGTAGGTTTCCCGTCAGTAATTACCTACGGGACTATGGTGCCAGTTGATTTCCCGTCGTAAATTACTAACGGGAAACCTACGGTAAAGGTAAAAACTTTAAACTTTTGTCTTCTTCAAGGCTCAAACCCGAGTTGTTAAATATGTCAAAGGTGCTATGTTGCCAGTAGATTACTACCATCGTTGTGGGTTTAAGTAACAAGTTGAATATATATAATCTCTTTGGACCTCTCTGTAACTTTTTAACAAAAGTTTATACTTAATGATGTAACAGTTTATAGTCAATGATTTAACAATGTTTTTCACAAAGGATTTTAGAGGATTAAATAGTTTAAATATAAACAATGTATGTTGTAATTATATATGATGATGTACATAAATAAAATTTAAAGTTATCTATAACATCATTAAGAAATATATAAAATCCTTGGGATAGAGATTTAAAAATTATATTATGTAAAAAATATTCAAAGAATGCTTATTATTTATCTTTATAGACATTTTGAAACACTAAATTATAATGATTTTAAAACATTTATGATTTCCCAACCCTAGCTCGTACCTAGAAGAAGGCAAAACTTTAAATTTTTACCTTTTCCGTAGGTTTCCCGTCAGTAATTACCTACGGGACTATGGTGCCAGTTGATTTCCCGTCTTAAATTACCAACGGTTAACCTACGGTAAAGGTAAAAACTTTAAACTTTTGTCTTCTCCAAAGCTCGAACCCGGGTTGTGAAATATATCACGGGTGCCTATTTCCAGCACACTACCACCATCATCGTGTGTTTAAGTAACATGTTTCATATATATACACTCTTCGGACCTCTCTGTAAAATTTTTGACAAAAGTTTATACTCATTGATGTAACAGTTTATAGTCAATGATTTAACAATGTTTTTAACTGAAGATTTTAGACGATTAAATAGTTTAAATATAAACAATGTATGTTGTAATTATATATGATGATGTATATAAATAAAATTTAAAGTTATCTATAACATCATTTAGAAATGTATAAAATCCTTGGGATAGAGATTTAAAAATTATATTATTTAAAAAATATTCAAACAATGCTTATTATTTATCTTTATAGACATTTTGAAACACTAAATTATAAAGATTTTAAAACATTTATGATTTCCCAACCCTAGTTCGTACCTAGAAGAAGGCAAAACATTAATGTTTTTACCTTTTTCGTAGGTTTCCCGTCGGTAATTACCTACGGGACTATGGTGCCAGGTTATTTCCCGTCGTAAATTACTAACGGGAAACCTACGGTAAAGGTAAAAACTTTAAACTTTTGTCTTCTTCAAGGCTCGAACCCGAGTTATTAAATATGTCAAAGGTGCTATGTTGCCAGTAGATTACTACCATCGTCGTGGGTTTAAGTAACAAGTTGAATATATATAATCTCTTTGGACCTCTCTGTAACTTTTTAACAAAAGTTTATACTTAATGATGTAACAGTTTATAGTCAATGATTTAACAATGTTTTTCACAAAGGATTTTAGAGGATTAAATAGTTTAAATATAAACAATGTATGTTGTAATTATATATGATGATGTACATAAATAAAATTTAAAGTTATCTATAACATCATTAAGAAATATATAAAATCCTTGGGATAGAGATTTAAAAATTATATTATGTAAAAAATATTCAAACAATGCTTATTATTCATCTTTATAGACAGTTTGAAACACTAAATTATAATGATTTTAAAACATTTATGATTTCCCAACCCTAGCTCGTACCTAGAAGAAGGCAAAACTTTAAATTTTTACCTTTTCCGTAGGTTTCCCGTCAGTAATTACCTACGGGACTATGGTGCCAGTTGATTTCCCGTCTTAAATTACCAACGGTTAACCTACGGTAAAGGTAAAAACTTTAAACTTTTGTCTTCACCAAAGCTCGAACCTGGGTTGTGAAATATATCACGGGTGCCTATTTCCAGCACACTACCACCATCATCGTGTGTTTAAGTAACATGTTTCATATATATACACTCTTCGGACCTCTCTGTAAAATTTTTGACAAAAGTTTATACTCATTGATGTAACAGTTTATAGTCAATGATTTAACAATGTTTTTAACTGAAGATTTTAGACGATTAAATAGTTTAAATATAAACAATGTATGTTGTAATTATATATGATGATGTATATAAATAAAATTTAAAGTTATCTATAACATCATTTAGAAATGTATAAAATCCTTGGGATAGAGATTTAAAAATTATATTATTTAAAAAATATTCAAACAATGCTTATTATTTGTCTTTATAGACATTTTGAAACACTAAATTATAAAGATTTTAAAACATTTATGATTTCCCAACCCTAGTTCGTACCTAGAAGAAGGCAAAACATTAATGTTTTTACCTTTTTCGTAGGTTTCTCGTCAGTAATTACCTACGGGACTATGGTGCCAGTTGATTTTCCGTCGTAAATTACTAACGGGAAACCTACGGTAAAGGTAAAAATTTTAAACTTTTGTCTTCTTCAAGGCTCAAACCCGAGTTGTTAAATATGTCAAAGGTGCTATGTTGCCAGTAGATTACTACCATCGTTGTGGGTTTAAGTAACAAGTTGAATATATATAATCTCTTTGGACCTCTCTGTAACTTTTTAACAAAAGTTTATACTTAATGATGTAACAGTTTATAGTCAATGATTTAACAATGTTTTTCACAAAGGATTTTAGAGGATTAAATAGTTTAAATATAAACAATGTATGTTCTAATTATATATGATGATGTACATAAATAAAATTTAAAGTTATCTATAACATCATTAAGAAATATATAAAATCCTTGGGATAGAGATTTAAAAATTATATTATGTAAAAAATATTCAAACAATGCTTATTATTTATCTTTATAGACATTTTGAAACACTAAATTATAATGATTTTAAAACATTTATGATTTCCCAACCCTAGCTCGTACCTAGAAGAAGGCAAAACTTTAAATTTTTACCTTTTCTGTAGGTTTCCCGTCAGTAATTACCTACGGGACTATGGTGCCAGTTGATTTCCCGTCTTAAATTACCAACGGTTAACCTACGGTAAAGGTAAAAACTTTAAACTTTTGTCTTCTCCAAAGCTCGAACCCGGGTTGTGAAATATATCACGGGTGCCTATTTCCAGCACACTACCACCATCATCGTGTGTTTAAGTAACATGTTTCATATATATACACTCTTCGGACCTCTCTGTAAAATTTTTGACAAAAGTTTATACTCATTGATGTAACAGTTTATAGTCAATGATTTAACAATGTTTTTAACTGAAGATTTTAGACGATTAAATAGTTTAAATATAAACAATGTATGTTGTAATTATATATGATGATGTATATAAATAAAATTTAAAGTTATCTATAACATCATTTAGAAATGTATAAAATCCTTGGGATAGAGATTTAAAAATTATATTATTTAAAAAATATTCAAACAATGCTTATTATTTATCTTTAGAGACATTTTGAAACACTAAATTATAAAGATTTTAAAACATTTATGATTTCCCAACCCTAGTTCGTACCTAGAAGAAGGCAAAACATTAATGTTTTTACCTTTTTCGTAGGTTTCCCGTTAGTAATTACCTACGGGACTATGGTGCCAGTTGATTTCCCGTCTTAAATTACTAACGGGAAACCTACGGTAAAGGTAAAAACTTTAAACTTTTGTCTTCTTCAAGGCTCGAACCCGAGTTGTTAAATATGTCAAAGGTGCTATGTTGCCAGTAGATTACTACCATCGTCGTGGGTTTAAGTAACAAGTTGAATATATATAATCTCTTTGGACCTCTCTGTAACTTTTTAACAAAAGTTTATACTTAATGATGTAACAGTTTATAGTCAATGATCTAACAATGTTTTTCACAAAGGATATTAGAGGATTAAATAGTTTAAATATAAACAATGTATGTTGTAATTATATATGATGATGTACATAAATAAAATTTAAAGTTATCTATAACATCATTTAGAAATATATAAAATCCTTGGGATAGAGATTTAAAAATTATATTATGTAAAAAATATTCAAACAATGCTTATTACTTATCTTTATAGACATTTTGAAACACTAAATTATAATGATTTTATAACATTTATGATTTCCCAACCCTAGTTCATACCTAGAAGAAGGCAAAACTTTAAATTTTTACCTTTTCCGTAGGTTTCCCGTCAGTAATTACCTACGGGACTATGGTGCCAGTTGATTTCCCGTCTTAAATTACCAACGGTTAACCTACGGTAAAGGTAAAAACTTTAAACTTTTTTCTTCTTCAAAGCTCGAACCCGGGTTGTGAAATATATCACGGGTGCCTATTTCCAGCACACTACCACCATCATCGTGTGTTTAAGTAACATGTTTAATATATATACACTCTTCGGACCTCTGTGTAAAATTTTTGACAAAAGTTTATACTCATTGATGTAACAGTTTATAATCAATGATTTAACAATGTTTTTTACTGAAGATTTTAGACGATTAAATAATTTAAATATAAACAACGTATGTTGTAATTATATATGATGATGTATATAAATAAAATTTAAAGTTATCTATGACATCATTTAGAAATGTATAAAATCCTTGGGATAGAGATTTAAAAATTATATTATGTAAAAAATATTTAAACAATGCTTATTATTTATCTTTATAGACATTTTGAAACACTAAATTGTAAAGATTTTAAAACATTTATGATTTCCCAACCCTAGTTCGTACCTAGAAGAAGGCAAAACTTTAATGTTTTTACCTTTTTCGTAGGTTTCCCGTCAGTAATTACCTACGGGACTATGGTGCCAGTTGATTTCCCGTCGTAAATTACTAACGGGAAACCTACGGTAAAGGTAAAAACTTTAAACTTTTGTCTTCTTCAAAGCTCGAACCCGGGTTGTGAAATATATCACAGGTGCCTATTTCCAGCACACTACCACCATCATCGTGTGTTTAAGTAACATGTTTCATATATATACACTCTTCGGACCTCTCTGTAAAATTTTTGACAAAAGTTTATACTCATTGATGTAACAGTTTATAGTCAATGATTTAACAATGTTTTTAACTGAAGATTTTAGACGATTAAATAATTTAAATATAATAAATGTATGTTGTAATTATATATGATGATGTATATAAATAAAATTTAAAGTTATCTATGACATCATTTAGAAATGTATAAAATCCTTGGGATAGAGATTTAAAAATTATATTATGTAAAAAATATTCAAACAATGCTTATTATTTATCTTTATAGACATTTTGAAACACTAAATTGTAAAGATTTTAAAACATTTATGATTTCCCAACCCTATTTCATACCTAGAAGAAGGCAAAAATTTAATGTTTTTACCTTTTTCGTAGGTTTCCCCTCTGTAATTACCTACGGGACTATCGTGCCAGTTGATTTCCCGTCTTAAATTACCAACGGTTAACCTACGGTAAAGGTAAAAACTTTAAACTTTTGTCTTCTTCAAAGCTCGAACCCGGGTTGTGAAATATATCACGGGTGCCTATTTCCAGCACACTACCACCATCATCGTGTGTTTAAGTAACATGTTTCATATATATACACTCTTCGGACCTCTCTGTAAAATTTTTGACAAAAGTTTATACTCATTGATGTAACAGTTTATAGTCAATGATTTAACAATGTTTTTAACTGAAGATTTTAGACGATTAAATAGTTTAAATATAAACAATGTATGTTGTAATTATATATGATGATGTATATAAATAAAATTTAAAGTTATCTATAACATCATTTAGAAATGTATAAAATCCTTGGGATAGAGATTTAAAAATTATATTATTTAAAAAATATTCAAACAATGCTTATTATTTATCTTTATTGACATTTTGAAACACTAAATTATAAAGATTTTAAAACATTTATGATTTCCCAACTCTAGTTCGTACCTAGAAGAAGGAAAAACATTAATGTTTTTACCTTTTTCGTAGGTTTCCCGTCAGTAATTACCTACGGGACTATGGTGCCAGTTGATTTCCCGTCGTAAATTACTAACGGGAAACCTACGGTAAAGGTAAAAAATTTAAACTTTTGTCTTCTTCAAGGCTCGAACCCGAGTTGTTAAATATGTCAAAGGTGCTATGTTGCCAGTAGATTACTACCATCGTCGTGGGTTTAAGTAACAAGTTGAATATATATAATCTCTTTGGACCTCTCTGTAACTTTTTAACAAAAGTTTATACTTAATGATGTAACAGTTTATAGTCAATGATTTAACAATGTTTTTCACAAAGGATTTTAGAGGAATAAATAGTTTAAATATAAACAATGTATGTTGTAATTATATATGATGATGTACATAAATAAAATTTAAAGTTATCTATAACATCATTTAGAAATATATAAAATCCTTGGGATAGAGATTTAAAAATTATATTATGTAAAAAATATTCAAACAATGCTTATTATTTATCTTTATAGACATTTTGAAACACTAAATTATAATGATTTTAAAACATTTATGATTTCCCAACCCTAGCTCGTACCTAGAAGAAGGCAAAACTTTAAATTTTTACCTTTTCCGTAGGTTTCCCGTCAGTAATTACCTACGGGACTATGGTGCCAGTTGATTTCCCGTCTTAAATTACCAACGATTAACCTACGGTAAAGGTAAAAACTTTAAACTTTTGTCTTCTTCAAAGCTCGAACCCGGGTTGTGAAATATATCACGGGTGCCTATTTCCAGCACACTACCACCATCATCGTGTGTTTAAGTAACATGTTTCATATATATACACTCTTCGGACCTCTCTGTAAAATTTTTGACAAAAGTTTATACTCATTGATGTAACAGTTTATAGTCAATGATTTAACAATGTTTTTAACTGAAGATTTTAGACGATTAAATAGTTTAAATATAAACAATGTATGTTGTAATTATATATGATGATGTATATAAATAAAATTTAAAGTTATCTATAACATCATTTAGAAATGTATAAAATCCTTGGGATAGAGATTTAAAAATTATATTATTTAAAAAATATTCAAACAATGCTTATTATTTATCTTTATAGACATTTTGAAACACTAAATTATAAAGATTTTAAAACATTTATGATTTCCCAACCATAGTTCGTACCTAGAAGAAGGCAAAACATTAATGTTTTTACCTTTTTCGTAGGTTTCCCGTCAGTAATTACCTACGGGACTATGATGCCAGTTGATTTCCCGTCGTAATTTACTTACGGGAAACCTACGGTAATGGTAAAAACTTTAAACTTTTGTCTTCTTCAACGCTCGAACCCGAGTTGTTAAATATGTCAAAGGTGCTATGTTGCCAGTAGATTACTACCATAGTCGTGGGTTTAAGTAACAAGTTGAATATATATAATCTCTTTGGACCTCTCTGTAACTTTTTAACAAAAGTTTATACTTAATGATGTAACAGTTTATAGTCAATGATTTAAAAATGTTTTTCACAAAGGATTTTAGAGGATTAAATAGTTTAAATATAAACAATGTATGTTGTAATTATATATGATGATGTACATAAATAAAATTTAAAGTTATCTATAACATCATTTAGAAATATATAAAATCCTTGGGATAGAGATTTAAAAATTATATTATGTAAAAAATATTCAAACAATGCTTATTATTTATCTTTATAGACATTTTAAAACACTAAATTATAAAGATTTTAAAACATTTATGATTTCCCAACCCTAGTTCGTACCTAGAAGAAGGCAAAACATTAATGTTTTTACCATTTTCGTAGGTTTCCCATCAGTAATTACCTACGGGACTATGGTGCCAGTTGATTTCCCGTCGTAAATTACTAACGGGAAACCTACGGTAAAGGTAAAAACTTTAAACTTTTGTCTTCTTCAAGGCTCGAACCCGAGTTGTTAAATATGTCAAAGGTGCTATGTTGCCAGTAGATTACTACCATCGTCGTGGGTTTAAGTAACAAGTTGAATATATATAATCTCTTTGGACCTCTCTGTAACTTTTTAACAAAAGTTTATACTTAATGATGTAACAGTTTATTGTCAATGATTTAACAATGTTTTTCACAAAGGATTTTAGAGGATTAAATAGTTTAAATATAAACAATGTATGTTGTAATTATATATGATGATGTACATAAATAAAATTTAAAGTTATCTATAACATCATTTAGAAATATATAAAATCCTTGGGAAAGAGATTTAAAAATTATATTATGTAAAAAATATTCAAACAATGCTTATTATTTATCTTTATAGACATTTTGAAACACTAAATTATAAAGATTTTAAAACATTTATGATTTCCCAACCCTAGTTCGTACCTAGAAGAAGGCAAAACATTAATGTTTTTACCATTTTCGTAGGTTTCCCGTCAGTAATTACCTACGGGACTATGGTGCCAGTTGATTTCCCGTCGTAAATTACTAACGGGAAACCTACGGTAAAGGTAAAAACTTTAAATTTTTGTCTTCTTCAAAGCTCGAACCCGAGTTGTTAAATATGTCAAAGGTGCTATGTTGCCAGTAGATTACTACCATCGTCGTGGGTTTAAGTAACAAGTTGAATATATATAATCTCTTTGGACCTCTCTGTAACTTTTTAACAAAAGTTTATACTTAATGATGTAACAGTTTATAGTCAATGATTTAAAAATGTTTTTCACAAAGGATTTTAGAGGATTAAATAGTTTAAATATAAACAATGTATGTTGTAATTATATATGATGATGTACATAAATAAAATTTAAAGTTATCTATAACATCATTTAGAAATGTATAAAATCCTTGGGATAGAGATTTAAAAATTATATTATGTAAAAAATATTCAAACAATGCTTATTATTTATCTTTATAGACATTTTGAAACACTATATTATAAAGATTTTAAAACATTTATGATTTCCCAACCCTAGTTCGTACCTAGAAGAAGGCAAAACTTTAATGTTTTTACCTTTTTCGTAGGTTTACCGTCAGTAATTACCTACGGGACTATGGTGCCAGTTGATTTCCCGTCGTAAATTACTAACGGGAAACCTACGGTAAAGGTAAAAACCTTAAACTTTTGTCTTCTTCAAAGCTCGAACCCGGGTTGTGAAATATATCACAGGTGCCTATTTCCAGCACACTACCACCATCATCGTGTGTTTAAGTAACATGTTTAATATATATACACTCTTCGGACCTCTCTGTAAAATTTTTGACAAAAGTTTATACTCATTGATGTAACAGTTTATAGTCAATGATTTAACAATGTTTTTAACTGAAGATTTTAGACGATTAAATAATTTAAATATAATAAATGTATGTTGTAATTATATATGATGATGTATATAAATAAAATTTAAAGTTATCTATGACATCATTTAGAAATGTATAAAATCCTTGGGATAGAGATTTAAAAATTATATTATGTAAAAAATATTCAAACAATGCTTATTATTTATCTTTATAGACATTTTGAAACACTAAATTGTAAAGATTTTAAAACATTTATGATTTCCCAACCCTAGTTCATACCTAGAAGAAGGCAAAACTTTAATGTTTTTACCTTTTTCGTAGGTTTCCCGTCTGTAATTACCTACGGGACTATCGTGCCAGTTGATTTCCCGTCTTAAATTACCAACGGTTAACCTACGGTAAAGGTAAAAACTTTAAACTTTTGTCTTCTTCAAAGCTCGAACCCGGGTTGTGAAATATATCACGGGTGCCTATTTCCAGCACACTACCACCATCATCGTGTGTTTAAGTAACATGTTTCATATATATACACTCTTCGGACCTCTCTGTAAAATTTTTGACAAAAGTTTATACTCATTGATGTAACAGTTTATAGTCAATGATTTAACAATGTTTTTAACTGAAGATTTTAGACGATTAAATAATTTAAATATAATAAATGTATGTTGTAATTATATATGATGATGTATATAAATAAAATTTAAAGTTATCTATGACATCATTTAGAAATGTATAAAATCCTTGGGATAGAGATTTAAAAATTATATTATGTAAAAAATATTCAAACAATGCTTATTATTTATCTTTATAGACATTTTGAAACACTAAATTGTAAAGATTTTAAAACATTTATGATTTCCCAACCCTAGTTCGTACCTAGAAGAAGGCAAAACTTTAATGTTTTTACCTTTTTCGTAGGTTTCCCGTCTGTAATTACCTACGGGACTATCGTGCCAGTTGATTTCCCGTCTTAAATTACCAACGGTTAACCTACGGTAAAGGTAAAAACTTTAAACTTTTGTCTTCTTCAAAGCTCGAACCCGGGTTGTGAAATATATCACGGGTGCCTATTTCCAGCACACTACCACCATCATCGTGTGTTTAAGTAACATGTTTCATATATATACACTCTTCGGACCTCTCTGTAAAATTTTTGACAAAAGTTTATACTCATTGATGTAACAGTTTATAGTCAATGATTTAACAATGTTTTTAACTGAAGATTTTAGACGATTAAATAGTTTAAATATAAACAATGTATGTTGTAATTATATATGATGATGTATATAAATAAAATTTAAAGTTATCTACAACATCATTTAGAAATGTATAAAAAACTTGGGATAGAGATTTAAAAATTATATTATTTAAAAAATATTCAAACAATGCTTATTATTTATCTTTATAGACATTTTGAAACACTAAATTATAAAGATTTTAAAACATTTATGATTTCCCAACCCTAGTTCGTACCTAGAAGAAGGCAAAACATTAATGTTTTTACCGTTTTCGTAGGTTTCCCGTCAGTAATTACCTACGGGACTATGGTGCCTGTTGATTTCCCGTCGTAAATTACTAACGGGAAACCTACGGTAAAGGTAAAAACTTTAAACTTTTGTCTTCTTCAAGGCTCGAACCCGAGTTGTTAAATATGTCAAAGGTGCTATGTTGCCAGTAGATTACTACCATCGTCGTGGGTTTAAGTAACAAGTTGAATATATATAATCTCTTTGGACCCCTCTGTAACTTTTTAACAAAAGTTTATACTTAATGATGTAACAGTTTATAGTCAATGATTTAACAATGTTTTTCACAAAGGATTTTAGAGGAATAAATAGTTTAAATATAAACAATGTATGTTGTAATTATATATGATGATGTACATAAATAAAATTTAAAGTTATCTATAACATCATTTAGAAATATATAAAATCCTTGGGATAGAGATTTAAAAATTATATTATGTAAAAAATATTCAAACAATGCTTATTATTTATCTTTATAGACATTTTGAAACACTAAATTATAATGATTTTAAAACATTTATGATTTCCCAACCCTAGCTCGTACCTAGAAGAAGGCAAAACTTTAAATTTTTACCTTTTCCGTAGGTTTCCCGTCAGTAATTACCTACGGGACTATGGTGCCAATTGATTTCCCGTCTTAAATTACCAACGATTAACCTACGGTAAAGGTAAAAACTTTAAACTTTTGTCTTCTTCAAAGCTCGAACCCGGGTTGTGAAATATATCACGGGTGCCTATTTCCAGCACACTACCACCATCATCGTGTGTTTAAGTAACATGTTTCATATATATACACTCTTCGGACCTCTCTGTAAAATTTTTGACAAAAGTTTATACTCATTGATGTAACAGTTTATAGTCAATGATTTAACAATGTTTTTAACTGAAGATTTTAGACGATTAAATAGTTTAAATATAAACAATGTATGTTGTAATTATATATGATGATGTATATAAATAAAATTTAAAGTTATCTATAACATCATTTAGAAATGTATAAAATCCTTGGGATAGAGATTTAAAAATTATATTATTTAAAAAATATTCAAACAATGCTTATTATTTATCGTTATAGACATTTTGAAACACTAAATTATAAAGATTTTAAAACATTTATGATTTCCCAACCCTAGTTCGTACCTAGAAGAAGGCAAAACTTTAATGTTTTTACCTTTTTCGTAGGTTTCCCGTCAGTAATTACCTACGGGACTATGGTGCCAGTTGATTTCCCGTCGTCAATTACTAACGGGAAACCTACGGTAAAGGTAAAAACCATAAAGTTTTGTCTTCTTCAAAGCTCAAACCCGGGTTGTGAAATATATCACAGGTGCCTATTTCCAGCACACTACCACCATCATCGTGTGTTTAAGTAACATGTTTAATATATATACACTCTTCGGACCTCTCTGTAAAATTTTTGACAAAAGTTTATACTCATTGATGTAACAGTTTATAGTCAATGATTTAACAATGTTTTTAACTGAAGATTTTAGACGATTAAATAATTTAAATATAATAAATGTATGTTGTAATTATATATGATGATGTATATAAATAAAATTTAAAGTTATCTATGACATCATTTAGAAATGTATAAAATCCTTGGGATAGAGATTTAAAAATTATATTATGTAAAAAATATTCAAACAATGCTTATTATTTATCTTTATAGACATTTTGAAACACTAAATTGTAAAGATTTTAAAACATTTATGATTTCCCAACCCTAGTTCGTACCTAGAAGAAGGCAAAACTTTAATGTTTTTACCTTTTTCGTAGGTTTCCCGTCTGTAATTACCTACGGGACTATCGTGCCAGTTGATTTCCCGTCTTAAATTACCAACGGTTAACCTACGGTAAAGGTAAAAACTTTAAACTTTTGTCTTCTTCAAAGCTCGAACCCGGGTTGTGAAATATATCACAGGTGCCTATTTCCAGCACACTACCACCATCATCGTGTGTTTAAGTAACATGTTTAATATATATACACTCTTCGGACCTCTCTGTAAAATTTTTGACAAAAGTTTATACTCATTGATGTAACAGTTTATAGTAAATGATTTAACAATGTTTTTAAATGAAGATTTTAGACGATTAAATAATTGAAATATAAACAATGTATGTTGTAATTATATATGATGATGTATATAAATAAAATTTAAAGTTATCTATAACATCATTTAGAAATGTATAAAATCCTTGGGATAGAGATTTAAAAATTATATTATTTAAAAAATATTCAAACAATGCTTATTATTTATCTTTATAGACATTTTGAAACACTAAATTATAAAGATTTTAAAACATTTATGATTTCCCAACCCTAGTTCGTACCTAGAAGAAGGCAAAACATTAATGTTTTTACCATTTTCGTAGGTTTCCCGTCAGTAATTACCTACGGGACTATGGTGCCAGTTGATTTCCCGTTGTAAATTACTAACGGGAAACCTACGGTAAAGGTAAACACTTTAAACTTTTGTCTTCTTCAAGGCTCGAACCCGAGTTGTTAAATATGTCAAAGGTGCTATGTTGCCAGTAGATTACTACCATCGTCGTGGGTATAAGTAACAAGTTGAATATATATAATCTCTTTGGACCTCTCTGTAACTTTTTAACAAAAGTTTATACTTAATGATGTAACAGTTTATAGTCAATGATTTAACAATGTTTTTCACAAAGGATTTTAGAGGATTAAATAGTTTAAATATAAACAATATATGTTGTAATTATATATGATGATGTACATAAGTAAAATTTAAAGTTATCTATAACATCATTTAGAAATATATAAAATCCTTGGGATAGAGATTTAAAAATCATATTATGTAAAAAATATTCAAACAATGCTTATTATTTATCTTTATAGACATTTTGAAACACTAAATTATAAAGATTTTAAAACATTTATGATTTCCCAACCCTAGTTCGTACCTAGAAGAAGGCAAAACATTAATGTTTTTACCATTTTCGTAGGTTTCCCGTCAGTAATTACCTACGGGACTATGGTTCCAGTTGATTTCCCGTCGTAAATTACTAACGGGAAACCTACGGTAAAGGTAAAAACTTTAAACTTTTGTCTTCTTCAAAGCTCGAACCCGGGTTGTGAAATATATCACGGGTGCCTATTTCCAGCACACTACCACCATCATCGTGTGTTTAAGTAACATGTTTCATATATATACACTCTTCGGACCTCTCTGTAAAATTTTTGACAAAAGTTTATACTCATTGATGTAACAGTTTATAGTCAATGATTTAACAATGTTTTTAACTGAAGATTTTAGACGATTAAATAGTTTAAATATAAACAATGTATGTTGTAATTATATATGATGATGTATATAAATAAAATTTAAAGTTATCTACAACATCATTTAGAAATGTATAAAAAACTTGGGATAGAGATTTAAAAATTATATTATTTAAAAAATATTCAAACAATGCTTATTATTTATCTTTATAGACATTTTGAAACACTAAATTATAAAGATTTTAAAACATTTATGATTTCCCAACCCTAGTTCGTACCTAGAAGAAGGCAAAACATTAATGTTTTTACCGTTTTCGTAGGTTTCCCGTCAGTAATTACCTACGGGACTATGGTGCCTGTTGATTTCCCGTCGTAAATTACTAACGGGAAACCTACGGTAAAGGTAAAAACTTTAAACTTTTGTCTTCTTCAAGGCTCGAACCCGAGTTGTTAAATATGTCAAAGGTGCTATGTTGCCAGTAGATTACTACCATCGTCGTGGGTTTAAGTAACAAGTTGAATATATATAATCTCTTTGGACCCCTCTGTAACTTTTTAACAAAAGTTTATACTTAATGATGTAACAGTTTATAGTCAATGATTTAACAATGTTTTTCACAAAGGATTTTAGAGGAATAAATAGTTTAAATATAAACAATGTATGTTGTAATTATATATGATGATGTACATAAATAAAATTTAAAGTTATCTATAACATCATTTAGAAATATATAAAATCCTTGGGATAGAGATTTAAAAATTATATTATGTAAAAAATATTCAAACAATGCTTATTATTTATCTTTATAGACATTTTGAAACACTAAATTATAAAGATTTTAAAACATTTATGATTTCCCAACCCTAGTTCGTACCTAGAAGAAGGCAAAACATTAATGTTTTTACCATTTTCGTAGGTTTCCCGTCAGTAATTACCTACGGGACTATGGTTCCAGTTGATTTCCCGTCGTAAATTACTAACGGGAAACCTACGGTAAAGGTAAAAACTTTAAACTTTTGTCTTCTTCAAGGCTCGAACCCGAGTTGTTAAATATGTCAAAGGTGCTATGTTGCCAGTAGATTACTACCATCGTCGTGGGTTTAAGTAACAAGTTGAATATATATAATCTCTTTGGACCTCTCTGTAACTTTTTAACAAAAGTTTATACTTAATGATGTAACAGTTTATAGTCAATGATTTAAAAATGTTTTTCACAAAGGATTTTAGAGGATTAAATAGTTTAAATATAAACAATGTATGTTGTAATTATATATGATGATGTACATAAATAAAATTTAAAGTTATCTATAACATCATTTAGAAATGTATAAAATCCTTGGGATAGAGATTTAAAAATTATATTATGTAAAAAATATTCAAACAATGCTTATTATTTATCTTTATAGACATTTTGAAACACTAAATTGTAAAGATTTTAAAACATTTATGATTTCCCAACCCTAGTTCGTACCTAGAAGAAGGCAAAACTTTAATGTTTTTACCTTTTTCGTAGGTTTCCCGTCTGTAATTACCTACGGGACTATCGTGCCAGTTGATTTCCCGTCTTAAATTACCAACGGTTAACCTACGGTAAAGGTAAAAACTTTAAACTTTTGTCTTCTTCAAAGCTCGAACCCGGGTTGTGAAATATATCACAGGCGCCTATTTCCAGCACACTACCACCATCATCGTGTGTTTAACTAACATGTTTAATATATATACACTCTTCGGACCTCTCTGTAAAATTTTTGACAAAAGTTTATACTCATTGATGTAACAGTTTATAGTAAATGATTTAACAATGTTTTTAAATGAAGATTTTAGACAATTAAATAATTGAAATATAAACAATGTATGTTGTAATTATATATGATGATGTATATAAATAAAATTTAAAGTTATCTATAACATCATTTAGAAATGTATAAAATCCTTGGGATAGAGATTTAAAAATTATATTATTTAAAAAATATTCAAACAATGCTTATTATTTATCTTTATAGACATTTTGAAACACTAAATTATAAAGATTTTAAAACATTTATGATTTCCCAACCCTAGTTCGTACCTAGAAGAAGGCAAAACATTAATGTTTTTACCTTTTTCGTAGGTTTCCCGTCAGTAATTACCTACGGGACAATGGTGCCAGTTGATTTCCCGTCGTAATTTACTAACGGGAAACCTACGGTAAAGGTAAAAACTTTAAACTTTTGTCTTCTTCAAGGCTCGAACCCGAGTTGTTAAATATGTCAAAGGTGCTATGTTGCGCGTAGATTACTACCATCGTCGTGGGTTTAAGTAACAAGTTGAATATATATAATCTCTTTGGACCTCTCTGTCACTTTTTAACAAAAGTTTATACTTAATGATGTAACAGTTTATAGTCAATGATTTAACAATGTTTTTCACAAAGGATTTTAGAGGATTAAATAGTTTAAATATAAACAATGTATGTTGTAATTATATATGATGATGTACATAAATAAAATTTAAAGTTATCTATAACATCATTTAGAAATATATAAAATCCTTGGGATAGATATTTAAAAATTATATTATGTAAAAAATATTCAAACAATGCTTATTATTTATCTTTATAGACATTTTGAAACACTAAATTATAAAGATTTTAAAACATTTATGATTTCCCAACCCTAGCTCGTACCTAGAAGAAGGCAAAACTTTAAATTTTTACCTTTTCCGTAGGTTTCCCGTCAGTAATTACCTACGGGACTATGGTGCCAGTTGATTTCCCGTCTTAAATTACCAACGGTTAACCTACGGTAAAGGTAAAAACTTTAAACTTTTGTCTTCTTCAAAGCTAGAACCCGGGTTGTGAAATATATCACGGGTGCCTATTTCCAGCACACTACCACCATCATCGTGTGTTTAAGTAACATGTTTAATATATATACACTCTTCGGACCTCTGTGTAAAATTTTTGACAAAAGTTTATACTCATTGATGTAACAGTTTATAGTCAATGATTTAACGATGTTTTTAACTGAAGATTTTAGACGATTAAATAATTTAAATATAAACAATGTATGTTGTAATTATATATGATGATGTATATAAATAAAATTTAAAGTTATCTATGACATCAGTTAGAAAATGTATAAAATCCTTGGGATAGAGATTTAAAAATTATATTATTTAAAAAATATTCAAACAATGCTTATTATTTATCTTTATAGACATTTTGAAACACTAAATTATAAAGATTTTAAAACATTTATGATTTCCCAACCCTAGTTCGTACCTAGAAGAAGGCAAAACATTAATGTTTTTACCATTTTCGTAGGTTTCCCGTCAGTAATTACCTACGGGACTATGGTGCCAGTTGATTTCCCGTCGTAAATTACTAACGGGAAACCTACGGTAAAGGTAAAAACTTTAAACTTTTGCCTTCTTCAAGGCTCGAACCCGAGTTGTTAAATATGTCAAAGGTGCTATGTTGCTAGTAGATTACTACCATCGTCGTGGTTTTAAGTAACAAGTTGAATATATATAATCTCTTTGGACCTCTCTGTAACTTTTTAACAAAAGTTTATACTTAATGATGTAACAGTTTATAGTCAATGATTTAACAATGTTTTTCACAAAGGATTTTAGAGGATTAAATAGTTTAAATATAAACAATGTATGTTGTAATTATATATGATGATGTACATAAATAAAATTTAAAGTTATCTATAACATCATTTAGAAATGTATAAAATCCTTGGGATAGAGATTTAAAAATTATATTATGTAAAAAATATTCAAACAATGCTTATTATTTATCTTTATAGACATTTTGAAACACTAAATTATAAAGATTTTAAAACATTTATGATTTCCCAACCCTAGTTCGTACCTAGAAGAAGGCAAAACATTAATGTTTTTACCATTTTCGTAGGTTTCCCGTCAGTAATTACCTACGGGACTATGGTTCCAGTTGATTTCCCGTCGTAAATTACTAACGGGAAACCTACGGTAAAGGTAAAAACTTTAAACTTTTGTCTTCTTCAAGGCTCGAACCCGAGTTGTTAAATATGTCAAAGGTGCTATGTTGCCAGTAGATTACTACCATCGTCGTGGGTATAAGTAACAAGTTGAATATATATAATCTCTTTGGACCTCTCTGTAACTTTTTAACAAAAGTTTATACTTAATGATGTAACAGTTTATAGTCAATGATTTAACAATGTTTTTCACAAAGGATTTTAGAGGATTAAATAGTTTAAATATAAACAATATATGTTGTAATTATATATGATGATGTACATAAATAAAATTTAAAGTTATCTATAACATCATTTAGAAATATATAAAATCCTTGGGATAGAGATTTAAAAATTATATTATGTAAAAAATATTCAAACAATGCTTATTATTTATCTTTATAGACATTTTGAAACACTAAATTATAAAGATTTTAAAACATTTATGATTTCCCAACCCTAGTTCGTACCTAGAAGAAGGCAAAACATTAATGTTTTTACCATTTTCGTAGGTTTCCCGTCAGTAATTACCTACGGGACTATGGTTCCAGTTGATTTCCCGTCGTAAATTACTAACGGGAAACCTACGGTAAAGGTAAAAACTTTAAACTTTTGTCTTCTTCAAGGCTCGAACCCGAGTTGTTAAATATGTCAAAGGTGCTATGTTGCCAGTAGATTACTACCATCGTCGTGGGTTTAAGTAACAAGTTGAATATATATAATCTCTTTGGACCTCTCTGTAACTTTTTAACAAAAGTTTATACTTAATGATGTAACAGTTTATAGTCAATGATTTAAAAATGTTTTTCACAAAGGATTTTAGAGGATTAAATAGTTTAAATATAAACAATGTATGTTGTAATTATATATGATGATGTACATAAATAAAATTTAAAGTTATCTATAACATCATTTAGAAATGTATAAAATCCTTGGGATAGAGATTTAAAAATTATATTATGTAAAAAATATTCAAACAATGCTTATTATTTATCTTTATAGACATTTTGAAACACTAAATTGTAAAGATTTTAAAACATTTATGATTTTCCAACCCTAGTTCGTACCTAGAAGAAGGCAAAACTTTAATGTTTTTACCTTTTTCGTAGGTTTCCCGTCTGTAATTACCTACGGGACTATCGTGCCAGTTGATTTCCCGTCTTAAATTACCAACGGTTAACCTACGGTAAAGGTAAAAACTTTAAACTTTTGTCTTCTTCAAAGCTCGAACCCGGGTTGTGAAATATATCACAGGTGCCTATTTCCAGCACACTACCACCATCATCGTGTGTTTAACTAACATGTTTAATATATATACACTCTTCGGACCTCTCTGTAAAATTTTTGACAAAAGTTTATACTCATTGATGTAACAGTTTATAGTAAATGATTTAACAATGTTTTTAAATGAAGATTTTAGACAATTAAATAATTGAAATATAAACAATGTATGTTGTAATTATATATGATGATGTATATAAATAAAATTTAAAGTTATCTATAACATCATTTAGAAATGTATAAAATCCTTGGGATAGAGATTTAAAAATTATATTATTTAAAAAATATTCAAACAATGCTTATTATTTATCTTTATAGACATTTTGAAACACTAAATTATAAAGATTTTAAAACATTTATGATTTCCCAACCCTAGTTCGTACCTAGAAGAAGGCAAAACATTAATGTTTTTACCTTTTTCGTAGGTTTCCCGTCAGTAATTACCTACGGGACAATGGTGCCAGTTGATTTCCCGTCGTAATTTACTAACGGGAAACCTACGGTAAAGGTAAAAACTTTAAACTTTTGTCTTCTTCAAGGCTCGAACCCGAGTTGTTAAATATGTCAAAGGTGCTATGTTGCGAGTAGATTACTACCATCGTCGTGGGTTTAAGTAACAAGTTGAATATATATAATCTCTTTGGACCTCTCTGTAACTTTTTAACAAAAGTTTATACTTAATGATGTAACAGTTTATAGTCAATGATTTAACAATGTTTTTCACAAAGGATTTTAGAGGATTAAATAGTTTAAATATAAACAATGTATGTTGTAATTATATATGATGATGTACATAAATAAAATTTAAAGTTATCTATAACATCATTTAGAAATATATAAAATCCTTGGGATAGAGATTTAAAAATTATATTATGTAAAAAATATTCAAACAATGCTTATTATTTATCTTTATAGACATTTTGAAACACTAAATTATAAAGATTTTAAAACATTTATGATTTCCCAACCCTAGTTCGTACCTAGAAGAAGGCAAAACATTAATGTTTTTACCATTTTCGTAGGTTTCCCGTCAGTAATTACCTACGGGACTATGGTGCCAGTTGATTTCCCGTCGTAAATTACTAACGGGAAACCTACGGTAAAGGTAAAAACTTTAAACTTTTGTCTTCTTCAAGGCTCGAACCCGAGTTGTTAAATATGTCAAAGGTGCTATGTTGCCAGTAGATTACTACCATCGTCGTGGGTATAAGTAACAAGTTGAATATATATAATCTCTTTGGACCTCTCTGTAACTTTTTAACAAAAGTTTATACTTAATGATGTAACAGTTTATAGTCAATGATTTAACAATGTTTTTCACAAAGGATTTTAGAGGATTAAATAGTTTAAATATAAACAATGTATGTTGTAATTATATATGATGATGTACATAAATAAAATTTAAAGTTATCTATAACATCATTTAGAAATATATAAAATCCTTGGGATAGAGATTTAAAAATTATATTATGTAAAAAATATTCAAACAATGCTTATTATTTATCTTTATAGACATTTTGAAACACTAAATTATAAAGATTTTAAAACATTTATGATTTCCCAACCCTAGTTCGTACCTAGAAGAAGGCAAAACATTAATGTTTTTACCATTTTCGTAGGTTTCCCGTCAGTAATTACCTACGGGACTATGGTGCCAGTTGATTTCCCGTCGTAAATTACTAACGGGAAACCTACGGTAAAGGTAAAAACTTTAAACTTTTGTCTTCTTCAAGGCTCGAACCCGAGTTGTTAAATATGTCAAAGGTGCTATGTTGCCAGTAGATTACTACCATCGTCGTGGGTTTAAGTAACAAGTTGAATATATATAATCTCTTTGGACCTCTCTGTAACTTTTTAACAAAAGTTTATACTTAATGATGTAACAGTTTATAGTCAATGATTTAAAAATGTTTTTCACAAAGGATTTTAGAGGATTAAATAGTTTAAATATAAACAATGTATGTTGTAATTATATATGATGATGTACATAAATAAAATTTAAAGTTATCTATAACATCATTTAGAAATGTATAAAATCCTTGGGATAGAGATTTAAAAATTATATTATGTAAAAAATATTCAAACAATGCTTATTATTTATCTTTATAGACATTTTGAAACACTAAATTGTAAAGATTTTAAAACATTTATGATTTCCCAACCCTAGTTCGTACCTAGAAGAAGGCAAAACTTTAATTTTTTTTACCTTTTTCGTAGGTTTCCCGTCAGTAATTACCTACGGGACTATGGTGCCAGTTGATTTCCCGTCGTAAATTACTAACGGGAAACCTACGGTAAAGGTAAAAACTTTAAACTTTTGTCTTCTTCAAAGGTCGAACCCGGGTTGTGAAATATATCACAGGTGCCTATTTCCAGCACACTACCACCATCATCGTGTGTTTAAGTAACATGTTTAATATATATACACTCTTCGGACCTCTCTGTAAAATTTTTGACAAAAGTTTATACTCATTGATGTAACAGTTTATAGTCAATGATTTAACAATGTTTTTAACTGAAGATTTTAGACGATTAAATAATTTAAATATAATAAATGTATTTTGTAATTATATATGATGATGTATATAAATAAAATTTAAAGTTATCTATGACATCATTTAGAAATGTATAAAATCCTTGGGATAGAGATTTAAAAATTATATTATGTAAAAAATATTCAAACAATGCTTATTATTTATCTTTATAGACATTTTGAAACACTAAATTGTAAAGATTTTAAAACATTTATGATTTCCCAACCCTAGTTCGTACCTAGAAGAAGGCAAAACTTTAATGTTTTTACCTTTTTCGTAGGTTTCCCGTCTGTAATTACCTACGGGACTATCGTGCCAGTTGATTTCCCGTCTTAAATTACCAACGGTTAACCTACGGTAAAGGTAAAAACTTTAAACTTTTGTCTTCTTCAAAGCTCGAACCCGGGTTGTGAAATATATCACGGGTGCCTATTTCCAGCACACTACCACCATCATCGTGTGTTTAAGTAACATGTTTCATATATATACACTCTTCGGACCTCTCTGTAAAATTTTTGACAAAAGTTTATACTCATTGATGTAACAGTTTATAGTCAATGATTTAACAATGTTTTTAACTGAAGATTTTAGACGATTAAATAGTTTAAATATAAACAATGTATGTTGTAATTATATATGATGATGTATATAAATAAAATTTAAAGTTATCTACAACATCATTTGAAATGTATAAAAAACTTGGGATAGAGATTTAAAAATTATATTATTTAAAAAATATTCAAACAATGCTTATTATTTATCTTTATAGACATTTTGAAACACTAAATTATAAAGATTTTAAAACATTTATGATTTCCCAACCCTAGTTCGTACCTAGAAGAAGGCAAAACATTAATGTTTTTACCGTTTTCGTAGGTTTCCCGTCAGTAATTACCTACGGGACTATGGTGCCTGTTGATTTCCCGTCGTAAATTACTAACGGGAAACCTACGGTAAAGGTAAAAACTTTAAACTTTTGTCTTCTTCAAGGCTCGAACCCGAGTTGTTAAATATGTCAAAGGTGCTATGTTGCCAGTAGATTACTACCATCGTCGTGGGTTTAAGTAACAAGTTGAATATATATAATCTCTTTGGACCTCTCTGTAACTTTTTAACAAAAGTTTATACTTAATGATGTAACAGTTTATAGTCAATGATTTAACAATGTTTTTCACAAAGGATTTTAGAGGAATAAATAGTTTAAATATCAACAATGTATGTTGTAATTATATATGATGATGTACATAAATAAAATTTAAAGTTATCTATAACATCATTTAGAAATATATAAAATCCTTGGGATAGAGATTTAAAAATTATATTATGTAAAAAATATTCAAACAATGCTTATTATTTATCTTTATAGACATTTTGAAACACTAAATTATAATGATTTTAAAACATTTATGATTTCCCAACCCTAGCTCGTACCTAGAAAAAGGCAAAACTTTAAATTTTTACCTTTTCCGTAGGTTTCCCGTCAGTAATTACCTACGAGACTATGGTGCCAGTTGATTTCCCGTCTTAAATTACCAACGATTAACCTACGGTAAAGGTAAAAACTTTAAACTTTTGTCTTCTTCAAAGCTCGAACCCGGGTTGTGAAATATATCACGGGTGCCTATTTCCAGCACACTACCACCATCATCGTGTGTTTAAGTAACATGTTTCATATATATACACTCTTCGGACCTCTCTGTAAAATTTTTGACAAAAGTTTATACTCATTGATGTAACAGTTTATAGTCAATGATTTAACAATGTTTTTAACTGAAGATTTTAGACGATTAAATAGTTTAAATATAAACAATGTATGTTGTAATTATATATGATGATGTATATAAATAAAATTTAAAGTTATCTATAACATCATTTAGAAATGTATAAAATCCTTGGGATAGAGATTTAAAAATTATATTATTTAAAAAATATTCAAACAATGCTTATTATTTATCTTTATAGACATTTTGAAACACTAAATTATAAAGATTTTAAAACATTTATGATTTCCCAACCCTAGTTCGTACCTAGAAGAAGGCAAAACATTAATGTTTTTACCATTTTCGTAGGTTTCCCGTCAGTAATTATTTACGGGACTATGGTGCCAGTTGATTTCCCGTCGTAAATTACTAACGGGAAACCTACGGTAAAGGTAAAAACTTTAAACTTTTGTCTTCTTCAAGGCTCGAACCCGAGTTGTTAAATATGTCAAAGGTGCTA
This sequence comes from Cardamine chenopodiifolia, assembly GCA_963922655.1. Lineage (NCBI taxonomy): Eukaryota > Viridiplantae > Streptophyta > Magnoliopsida > Brassicales > Brassicaceae > Cardamine > Cardamine chenopodiifolia. The sequence goes on from OZ000463.1 coordinate 5,118,571, forward strand.
TGTTGCCAGTAGATTACTACCATCGTCGTGGGTTTAAGTAACAAGTTGAATATATATAATCTCTTTGGACCTCTCTGTAACTTTTTAACAAAAGTTTATACTTAATGATGTAACAGTTTATAGTCAATGATTTAAAAATGTTTTTCACAAAGGATTTTAGAGGATTAAATAGTTTAAATATAAACAATGTATGTTGTAATTATATATGATGATGTACATAAATAAAATTTAAAGTTATCTATAACATCATTTAGAAATGTATAAAATCCTTGGGATAGAGATTTAAAAATTATACTATGTAAAAAATATTCAAACAATGCTTATTATTTATCTTTATAGACATTTTGAAACACTATATTATAAAGATTTTAAAACATTTATGATTTCCCAACCCTAGTTCGTACCTAGAAGAAGGCAAAACTTAAATGTTTTTACCTTTTTCGTAGGTTTCCCGTCAGTAATTACCTACGGGACTATGGTGCCAGTTGATTTCCCGTCGTAAATTACTAACGGAAAACCTACGGTAAAGGTAAAAACTTTAAACTTTTGTCTTCTTCAAAGGTCGAACCCGGGTTGTGAAATATATCACAGGTGCCTATTTCCAGCACACTACCACCATCATCGTGTGTTTAAGTAACATGTTTAATATATATACACTCTTCGGACCTCTCTGTAAAATTTTTGACAAAAGTTTATACTCATTGATGTAACAGTTTATAGTCAATGATTTAACAATGTTTTTAGCTGAAGATTTTAGACGATTAAATAATTTAAATATAATAAATGTATGTTGTAATTATATATGATGATGTATATAAATAAAATTTAAAGTAATCTATGACATCATTTAGAAATGTATAAAATCCTTGGGATAGAGATTTAAAAATTATATTATGTAAAAAATATTCAAACAATGCTTATTATTTATCTTTATAGACATTTTGAAACACTAAATTGTAAAGATTTTAAAACATTTATGATTTCCCAACCCTAGTTCGTACCTAGAAGAAGGCAAAACTTTAATGTTTTTACCTTTTTCGTAGGTTTCCCGTCTGTAATTACCTACGGGACTATCGTGCCAGTTGATTTCCCGTCTTAAATTACCAACGGTTAACCTACGGTAAAGGTAAAAACTTTAAACTTTTGTCTTCTTCAAAGCTCGAACCCGGGTTGTGAAATATATCACGGGTGCCTATTTCCAGCACACTACCACCATCATCGTGTGTTTAAGTAACATGTTTCATATATATACACTCTTCGGACCTCTCTGTAAAATTTTTGACAAAAGTTTATACTCATTGATGTAACAGTTTATAGTCAATGATTTAACAATGTTTTTAACTGAAGATTTTAGACGATTAAATAGTTTAAATATAAACAATGTATGTTGTAATTATATATGATGATGTATATAAATAAAATTTAAAGTTATCTATAACATCATTTAGAAATGTATAAAATCCTTGGGATAGAGATTTAAAAATTATATTATTTAAAAAATATTCAAACAATGCTTATTATTTATCTTTATAGACATTTTGAAACACTAAATTATAAAGATTTTAAAACATTTATGATTTCCCAACCCTAGTTCGTACCTAGAAGAAGGCAAAACATTAATGTTTTTACCGTTTTCGTAGGTTTCCCGTCAGTAATTACCTACGGGACTATGGTGCCTGTTGATTTCCCGTCGTAAATTACTAACGGGAAACCTACGGTAAAGGTAAAAACTTTAAACTTTTGTCTTCTTCAAGGCTCGAACCCGAGTTGTTAAATATGTCAAAGGTGCTATGTTGCTAGTAGATTACTACGATCGTCGTGGGTTTAAGTAACAAGTTGAATATATATAATCTCTTTGGACCTCTCTGTAACTTTTTAACAAAAGTTTATACTTAATGATGTAACAGTTTATAGTCAATGATTTAACAATGTTTTTCACAAAGGATTTTAGAGGAATAAATAGTTTAAATATAAACAATGTATGTTGTAATTATATATGATGATGTACATAAATAAAATTTAAAGTTATCTATAACATCATTTAGAAATGTATAAAATCCTTGGGATAGAGATTTAAAAATTATATTATTTAAAAAATATTCAAACAATGCTTATTATTTATCTTTATAGACATTTTGAAACACTAAATTATAAAGATTTTAAAACATTTATGATTTCCCAACCCTAGTTCGTACCTAGAAGAAGGCAAAACATTAATGTTTTTACCGTTTTCGTAGGTTTCCCGTCAGTAATTACCTACGGGACTATGGTGCCTGTTGATTTCCCGTCGTAAATTACTAACAGGAAACCTACGGTAAAGGTAAAAACTTTAAACTTTTGTCTTCTTCAAGGCTCGAACCCGAGTTGTTAAATATGTCAAAGGTGCTATGTTGCCAGTTGATTACTACCATCGTCGTGGGTTTAAGTAACAAGTTGAATATATATAATCTCTTTGGACCTCTCTGTAACTTTTTAACAAAAGTTTATACTTAATGATGTAACAGTTTATAGTCAATGATTTAACAATGTTTTTCACAAAGGATTTTAGAGGAATAAATAGTTTAAATATAAACAATGTATGTTGTAATTATATATGATGATGTACATAAATAAAATTTAAAGTTATCTATAACATCATTTAGAAATATATAAAATCCTTGGGATAGAGATTTAAAAATTATATTATGTAAAAAATATTCAAACAATGCTTATTATTTATCTTTATAGACATTTTGAAACACTAAATTATAATGATTTTAAAACATTTATGATTTCCCAACCCTAGCTCGTACCTAGAAGAAGGCAAAACTTTAAATTTTTACCTTTTCCGTAGGTTTCCCGTCAGTAATTACCTACGGGACTATGGTGCCAGTTGATTTCCCGTCTTAAATTACCAACGATTAACCTACGGTAAAGGTAAAAACTTTAAACTTTTGTCTTCTTCAAAGCTCGAACCCGGGTTGTGAAATATATCACGGGTGCCTATTTCCAGCACACTACCACCATCATCGTGTGTTTAAGTAACATGTTTCATATATATACACTCTTCGGACCTCTCTGTAAAATTTTTGACAAAAGTTTATACTCATTGATGTAACAGTTTATAGTCAATGATTTAACAATGTTTTTAACTGAAGATTTTAGACGATTAAATAGTTTAAATATAAACAATGTATGTTGTAATTATATATGATGATGTATATAAATAAAATTTAAAGTTATCTATAACATCATTTAGAAATGTATAAAATCCTTGGGATAGAGATTTAAAAATTATATTATTTAAAAAATATTCAAACAATGCTTATTATTTATCTTTATAGACATTTTGAAACACTAAATTGTAAAGATTTTAAAACATTTATGATTTCCCAACCCTAGTTCGTACCTAGAAGAAGGCAAAACATTAATGTTTTTACCTTTTTCGTAGGTTTCCCGTCAGTAATTACCTACGGGACAATGGTGCCAGTTGATTTCCCGTCGTAATTTACTAACGGGAAACCTACGGTAAAGGTAAAAACTTTAAACTTTTGTCTTCTTCAAGGCTCGAACCCGAGTTGTTAAATATGTCAAAGGTGCTATGTTGCCAGTAGATTACTACCATCGTCGTGGGTTTAAGTAACAAGTTGAATATATATAATCTCTTTGGACCTCTCTGTAACTTTTTAACAAAAGTTTATACTTAATGATGTAACAGTTTATAGTCAATGATTTAACAATGTTTTTCACAAAGGATTTTAGAGGATTAAATAGTTTAAATATAAACAATGTATGTTGTAATTATATATAATGATGTACATAAATAAAATTTAAAGTTATCTATAACATCATTTAGAAATATATAAAATCCTTGGGATAGAGATTTAAAAATTATATTATGTAAAAAATATTCAAACAATGCTTATTATTTATCTTTATAGACATTTTGAAACACTAAATTATAAAGATTTTAAAACATTTATGATTTCCCAACCCTAGTTCGTACCTAGAAGAAGGCAAAACATTAATGTTTTTACCATTTTCATAGGTTTCCCGTCAGTAATTACCTACGGGACTATGGTGCCAGTTGATTTCCCATCGTAAATTACTAACGGGAAACCTACGGTAAAGGTAAAAACTTTAAACTTTTGTCTTCTTCAAGGCTCGAACCCGAGTTGTTAAATATGTCAAAGGTGTTATGTTGCCAGTAGATTACTACCATCGTCGTGGGTTTAAGTAACAAGTTGAATATATATAATCTCTTTGGACCTCACTGTAACTTTTTAACAAAAGTTTATACTTAATGATGTAACAGTTTATAGTCAATGATTTAACAATGTTTTTCACAAAGGATTTTAGAGGATTAAATAGTTTAAATATATACAATGTATGTTGTAATTATATATGATAATATACATAAATAAAATTTAAAGTTATCTATAACATCATTTAGAAATGTATAAAATTCTTGGGATAGAGATTTAAAAATTATATTATGTAAAAAATATTCAAACAATGCTTATTATTTATCTTTATAGACATTTTGAAACACTATATTATAAAGATTTTAAAACATTTATGATTTTCCAACACTAGTTCGTACCTAGAAGAAGGCAAAACTTTAATGTTTTTACCTTTTTCGTAGGTTTCCAGTCAGTAATTACCTACGGGACTATGGTGCCAGTTGATTTCCCGTCGTAAATTACTAACGGGAAACCGACGGTAAAGGTAAAAACTTTAAACTTTTGTCTTCTTCAAAGCTCGAACCCGGGTTGTGAAATATATCACAGGTGCCTATTTCCAGCTCACTACCACCATCATCGTGTGTTTAAGTAACATGTTTAATATATATACACTCTTCGGACCTCTCTATAAAATTTTTGACAAAAGTTTATACTCATTGATGTAACAGTTTATAGTCAATGATTTAACAATGTTTTTAACTGAAGATTTAAGACGATTAAATAATTTAAATATAATAAATGTATGTTGTAATTATATATGATGATGTATATAAATAAAATTTAAAGTTATCTATGAGATCATTTAGAAATGTATAAAATCCTTGGGATAGAGATTTAAAAATTATATTATGTAAATAATATTCAAACAATGCTTATTATTTATCTTTATAGACATTTTGAAACACTAAATTATAAAGATTTTAAAACATTTATGATTTCCCAACCCTAGTTCGTACCTAGAAGAAGGCAAAACTTTAATGTTTTTACCATTTTCGTAGGTTTCCCGTCAGTAATTACCTACGGGACTATGGTGCCAGTTGATTTCCCGTCGTAAATTACTAACGGGAAACCTACGGTAAAGGTAAAAACTTTAAACTTTTGTCTTCTTCAAGGCTCGAACCCGAGTTGTTAAATATGTCAAAGGTGCTATGTTGCCAGTAGATTACTACCATCGTCGTGGGTTTAAGTAACAAGTTGAATATATATAATCTCTTTGGACCTCTCTGTAACTTTTTAACAAAAGTTTATACTTAATGATGTAACAGTTTATAGTCAATGATTTAACAATGTTTTTCACAAAGGATTTTAGAGGATTAAATAGTTTAAATATAAACAATGTATGTTGTAATTATATATGATGATGTACATAAATAAAATTTAAAGTTATCTATAACATCATTTAGAAATGTATAAAATCCTTGGGATAGAGATTTAAAAATTATATTATGTAAAAAATATTCAAACAATGCTTATTATTTATCTTTATAGACATTTTGAAACACTAAATTGTAAAGATTTTAAAACATTTATGATTTCCCAACCCTAGTTCGTACCTAGAAGAAGGCAAAACTTTAATTTTTTTTACCTTTTTCGTAGGTTTCCCGTCAGTAATTACCTACGGGACTATGGTGCCAGTTGATTTCCCGTCGTAAATTACTAACGGGAAACCTACGGTAAAGGTAAAAACTTTAAACTTTTGTCTTCTTCAAAGGTCGAACCCGGGTTGTGAAATATATCACAGGTGCCTATTTCCAGCACACTACCACCATCATCGTGTGTTTAAGTAACATGTTTAATATATATACACTCTTCGGACCTCTCTGTAAAATTTTTGACAAAAGTTTATACTCATTGATGTAACAGTTTATAGTCAATGATTTAACAATGTTTTTAACTGAAGATTTTAGACGATTAAATAATTTAAATATAATAAATGTATTTTGTAATTATATATGATGATGTATATAAATAAAATTTAAAGTTATCTATGACATCATTTAGAAATGTATAAAATCCTTGGGATAGAGATTTAAAAATTATATTATGTAAAAAATATTCAAACAATGCTTATTATTTATCTTTATAGACATTTTGAAACACTAAATTGTAAAGATTTTAAAACATTTATGATTTCCCAACCCTAGTTCGTACCTAGAAGAAGGCAAAACTTTAATGTTTTTACCTTTTTCGTAGGTTTCCCGTCAGTAATTACCTACGGGACTATGGTGCCAGTTGATTTCCCGTCGTAAATTACTAACGGGAAACCTACGGTAAAGGTAAAAACTTTAAACTTTTGTCTTCTTCAAAGGTCGAACCCGGGTTGTGAAATATATCACAGGTGCCTATTTCCAGCACACTACCACCATCATCGTGTGTTTAAGTAACATGTTTAATATATATACACTCTTCGGACCTCTCTGTAAAATTTTTGACAAAAGTTTATACTCATTGATGTAACAGTTTATAGTCAATGATTTAACAATGTTTTTAACTGAAGATTTTAGACGATTAAATAATTTAAATATAATAAATGTATTTTGTAATTATATATGATGATGTATATAAATAAAATTTAAAGTTATCTATGACATCATTTAGAAATGTATAAAATCCTTGGGATAGAGATTTAAAAATTATATTATGTAAAAAATATTCAAACAATGCTTATTATTTATCTTTATAGACATTTTGAAACACTAAATTGTAAAGATTTTAAAACATTTATGATTTCCCAACCCTAGTTCGTACCTAGAAGAAGGCAAAACTTTAATGTTTTTACCTTTTTCGTAGGTTTCCCGTCTGTAATTACCTACGGGACTATCGTGCCAGTTGATTTCCCGTCGTAAATTACTAACGGGAAACCTACGGTAAAGGTAAAAACTTTAAACTTTTGTCTTCTTCAAGGCTCGAACCCGAGTTGTTAAATATGTCAAAGGTGCTATGTTGCCAATAGATTACTACCATCGTCGTGGGTTTAAGTAACAAGTTGAATATATATAATCTCTTTGGAACTCTCTGTCACTTTTTAACAAAAGTTTATACTTAATGATGTAACAGTTTATAGTCAATGATTTAACAATGTTTTTCACAAAGGATTTTAGAGGATTAAATAGTTTAAATATAAACAATGTATGTTGTAATTATATATGATGATGTACATAAATAAAATTTAAAGTTATCTATAACATCATTTAGAAATGTATAAAATCCTTGGGATAGAGATTTAAAAATTATATTATGTAAAAAATATTCAAACAATGCTTATTATTTATCTTTATAGACATTTTGAAACACTATATTATATAGATTTTAAAACATTTATGATTTCCCAACCCTAGTTCGTACCTAGAAGAAGGCAAAACTTTAATGTTTTTACCTTTTTCGTAGGTTTCCCGTCAGTAATTACCTACGGGACTATGGTGCCAGTTGATTTCCCGTCGTAAATTACTAACGGGAAACCTACGGTAAAGGTAAAAACCTTAAACTTTTGTCTTCTTCAAAGCTCGAACCCGGGTTGTGAAATATATCACAGGTGCCTATTTCCAGCACACTACCACCATCATCGTGTGTTTAAGTAACATGTTTAATATATATACACTCTTCGGACCTCTCTGTAAAATTTTTGACAAAAGTTTATACTCATTGATGTAACAGTTTATAGTCAATGATTTAACAATGTTTTTAACTGAAGATTTTAGACGATTAAATAATTTAAATATAATAAATGTATGTTGTAATTATATATGATGATGTATATAAATAAAATTTAAAGTTATCTATGACATCATTTAGAAATGTATAAAATCCTTGGGATAGAGATTTAAAAATTATATTATGTAAAAAATATTCAAACAATGCTTATTATTTATCTTTATAGACATTTTGAAACACTAAATTGTAAAGATTTTAAAACATTTATGATTTCCCAACCCTAGTTCGTACCTAGAAGAAGGCAAAACTTTAATGTTTTTACTTTTTTCGTAGGTTTCCCGTCTGTAATTACCTACGGGACTATCGTGCCAGTTGATTTCCCGTCGTAAATTACTAACGGGAAACCTACGGTAAAGGTAAAAACTTTAAACTTTTGTCTTCTTCAAGGCTCGAACCCGAGTTGTTAAATATGTCAAAGGTGCTATGTTGCCAATAGATTACTACCATCGTCGTGGGTTTAAGTAACAAGTTGAATATATATAATCTCTTTGGACCTCTCTGTCACTTTTTAACAAAAGTTTATACTTAATGATGTAACAGTTTATAGTCAATGATTTAACAATGTTTTTCACAAAGGATTTTAGAGGATTAAATAGTTTAAATATAAACAATGTATGTTGTAATTATATATGATGATGTACATAAATAAAATTTAAAGTTATCTATAACATCATTTAGAAATATATAAAATCCTTGGGATAGATATTTAAAAATTATATTATGTAAAAAATATTCAAACAATGCTTATTATTTATCTTTATAGACATTTTGAAACACTAAATTATAAAGATTTTAAAACATTTATGATTTCCCAACCCTAGCTCGTACCTAGAAGAAGGCAAAACTTTAAATTTTTACCTTTTCCGTAGGTTTCCCGTCAGTAATTACCTACGGGACTATGGTGCCAGTTGATTTCCCGTCTTAAATTACCAACGGTTAACCTACGGTAAAGGTAAAAACTTTAAACTTTTGTCTTCTTCAAAGCTCGAACCCGGGTTGTGAAATATATCACGGGTGCCTATTTCCAGCACACTACCACCATCATCGTGTGTTTAAGTAACATGTTTAATATATATACACTCTTCGGACCTCTGTGTAAAATTTTTGACAAAAGTTTATACTCATTGATGTAACAGTTTATAGTCAATGATTTAACGATGTTTTTAACTGAAGATTTTAGACGATTAAATAATTTAAATATAAACAATGTATGTTGTAATTATATATGATGATGTATATAAATAAAATTTAAAGTTATCTATGACATCAGTTAGAAAATGTATAAAATCCTTTGGATAGAGATTTAAAAATTATATTATTTAAAAAATATTCAAACAATGCTTATTATTTATCTTTATAGACATTTTGAAACACTAAATTATAAAGATTTTAAAACATTTATGATTTCCCAACCCTAGTTCGTACCTAGAAGAAGGCAAAACATTAATGTTTTTACCATTTTCGTAGGTTTCCCGTCAGTAATTACCTACGGGACTATGGTGCCAGTTGATTTCCCGTCGTAAATTACTAACGGGAAACCTACGGTAAAGGTAAAAACTTTAAACTTTTGCCTTCTTCAAGGCTCGAACCCGAGTTGTTAAATATGTCAAAGGTGCTATGTTGCTAGTAGATTACTACCATCGTCGTGGGTTTAAGTAACAAGTTGAATATATATAATCTCTTTGGACCTCTCTGTAACTTTTTAACAAAAGTTTATACTTAATGATGTAACAGTTTATAGTCAATGATTTAACAATGTTTTTCACAAAGGATTTTAGAGGATTAAATAGTTTAAATATAAACAATGTATGTTGTAATTATATATGATGATGTACATAAATAAAATTTAAAGTTATCTATAACATCATTTAGAAATGTATAAAATCCTTGGGATAGAGATTTAAAAATTATATTATGTAAAAAATATTCAAACAATGCTTATTATTTATCTTTATAGACATTTTGAAACACTAAATTATAAAGATTTTAAAACATTTATGATTTCCCACCCCTAGTTTGTACCTAGAAGAAGGCAAAACTTTAATGTTTTTACCTTTTTCGTAGGTTTCCCGTCAGTAATTACCTACGGGACTATGGTGCCAGTTGATTTCCCGTCGTAAATTACTAACGGGAAATCTACGGTAAAGGTAAAAACTTTAAACTTTTGTCTTCTTCAAAGCTCGAACCCGGGTTGTGAAATATATCACAGGTGCCTATTTCCAGCACACTACCACCATCATCGTGTGTTTAAGTAACATGTTTAATATATATACACTCTTCGGACCTCTCTGTAAAATTTTTTACAAAAGTTTATACTCATTGATGTAACAGTTTATAGTCAATGATTTAACAATGTTTTTAACTGAAGATTTTAGACGATTAAATAATTTAAATATAAACAATGTATGTTGTAATTATATATGATGATGTATATAAATAAAATTTAAAGTTATCTATGACATCATTTAGAAATGTATAAAATCCTTGGGATAGAGATTTAAAAATTATATTATGTAAAAAATATTCAAACAATGCTTATTATTTATCTTTATAGACATTTTCAAACACTAAATTGTAAAGATTTTAAAACATTTATGATTTCCCAACCCTAGTTCGTACCTAGAAGAAGGCAAAACTTTAATGTTTTTACCTTTTTCGTAGGTTTCCCGTCTGTAATTACCTACAGGACTATCGTGCCAGTTGATTTCCCGTCGTAAATTACTAACGGGAAACCTACGGTAAAGGTAAAAACTTTAAACTTTTGTCTTCTTCAAGGCTCGAACCCGAGTTGTTAAATATGTCAAAGGTGCTATGTTGCCAATAGATTACTACCATCATCGTGGGTTTAAGTAACAAGTTGAATATATATAATCTCTTTGGACCTCTCTGTAACTTTTTAACAAAAGTTTATACTTAATGATGTAATAGTTTATAGTCAATGATTTAACAATGCTTTTCACAAAGGATTTTAGAGGATTAAATAGTTTAAATATAAACAATGTATGTTGTAATTATATATGATGATGTACATAAATAAAACTTAAAGTTATCTATAACATCATTTAGAAATATATAAAATCCTTGGGATAGAGATTTAAAAATTATATTATGTAAAAAATATTCAAACAATGCTTATTATTTATCTTTATAGACATTTTGAAACACTAAATTATAAAGATTTTAAAACATTTATGATTTCCCAACCCTAGTTCGTACCTAGAAGAAGGCAAAACATTAATGTTTTTACCATTTTCGTAGGTTTCCCGTCAGTAATTACCTACGGGACTATGGTGCCAGTTGATTTCCCGTCGTAAATTACTAACGGGAAACCTACGGTAAAGGTAAAAACTTTAAACTTTTGCCTTCTTCAAGGCTCGAACCCGAGTTGTTAAATATGTCAAAGGTGCTATGTTGCTAGTAGATTACTACCATCGTCGTGGGTTTAAGTAACAAGTTGAATATATATAATCTCTTTGGACCTCTCTGTAACTTTTTAACAAAAGTTTATACTTAATGATGTAACAGTTTATAGTCAATGATTTAACAATGTTTTTCACAAAGGATTTTAGAGGATTAAATAGTTTAAATATAAACAATGTATGTTGTAATTATATATGATGATGTACATAAATAAAATTTAAAGTTATCTATAACATCATTTAGAAATGTATAAAATCCTTGGGATAGAGATTTAAAAATTATATTATGTAAAAAATATTCAAACAATGCTTATTATTTATCTTTATAGACATTTTGAAACACTAAATTATAAAGATTTTAAAACATTTATGATTTCCCAACCCTAGTTCGTACCTAGAAGAAGGCAAAACTTTAATGTTTTTACCTTTTTCGTAGGTTTCCCGTCAGTAATTACCTACGGGACTATGGTGCCAGTTGATTTCCCGTCGTAAATTACTAACGGGAAACCTACGGTAAAGGTAAAAACTTTAAACTTTTGTCTTCTTCAAAGCTCGAACCCGGGTTGTGAAATATATCACAGGTGCCTATTTCCAGCACACTACCACCATCATCGTGTGTTTAAGTAACATGTTTAATATATATACACTCTTCGGACCTCTCTGTAAAATTTTTTACAAAAGTTTATACTCATTGATGTAACAGTTTATAGTCAATGATTTAACAATGTTTTTAACTGAAGATTTTAGACGATAAAATAATTTAAATATAAACAATGTATGTTGTAATTATATATGATGATGTATATAAATAAAATTTAAAGTTATCTATGACATCATTTAGAAATGTATAAAATCCTTGGGATAGAGATTTAAAAATTATATTATGTAAAAAATATTCAAACAATGCTTATTATTTATCTTTATAGACATTTTCAAACACTAAATTGTAAAGATTTTAAAACATTTATGATTTCCCAACCCTAGTTCGTACCTAGAAGAAGGCAAAACTTTAATGTTTTTACCTTTTTCGTAGGTTTCCCGTCTGTAATTACCTACAGGACTATCGTGCCAGTTGATTTCCCGTCGTAAATTACTAACGGGAAACCTACAGTAAAGGTAAAAACTTTAAACTTTTGTCTTCTTCAAGGCTCGAACCCGAGTTGTTAAATATGTCAAAGGTGCTATGTTGCCAATAGATTACTACCATCATCGTGGGTTTAAGTAACAAGTTGAATATATATAATCTCTTTGGACCTCTCTGTAACTTTTTAACAAAAGTTTATACTTAATGATGTAATAGTTTATAGTCAATGATTTAACAATGCTTTTCACAAAGGATTTTAGAGGATTAAATAGTTTAAATATAAACAATGTATGTTGTAATTATATATGATGATGTACATAAATAAAATTTAAAGTTATCTATAACATCATTTAGAAATATATAAAATCCTTGGGATAGAGATTTAAAAATTATATTATGTAAAAAATATTCAAACAATGCTTATTATTTATCTTTATAGACATTTTGAAACACTAAATTATAAAGATTTTAAAACATTTATGATTTCCCAACCCTAGTTCGTACCTAGAAGAAGGCAAAACATTAATGTTTTTACCATTTTCGTAGGTTTCCCGTCAGTAATTACCTACGGGACTATGGTGCCAGTTGATTTCCCGTCGTAAATTACTAACGGGAAACCTACGGTAAAGGTAAAAACTTTAAACTTTTGCCTTCTTCAAGGCTCGAACCCGAGTTGTTAAATATGTCAAAGGTGCTATGTTGCTAGTAGATTACTACCATCGTCGTGGGTTTAAGTAACAAGTTGAATATATATAATCTCTTTGGACCTCTCTGTAACTTTTTAACAAAAGTTTATACTTAATGATGTAACAGTTTATAGTCAATGATTTAACAATGTTTTTCACAAAGGATTTTAGAGGATTAAATAGTTTAAATATAAACAATGTATGTTGTAATTATATATGATGATGTACATAAATAAAATTTAAAGTTATCTATAACATCATTTAGAAATGTATAAAATCCTTGGGATAGAGATTTAAAAATTATATTATGTAAAAAATATTCAAACAATGCTTATTATTTATCTTTATAGACATTTTGAAACACTAAATTATAAAGATTTTAAAACATTTATGATTTCCCAACCCTAGCTCGTACCTAGAAGAAGGCAAAACTTTAAATTTTTACCTTTTCCGTAGGTTTCCCGTCAGTAATTACCTACGGGACTATGGTGCCAGTTGATTTCCCGTCGTAAATTACTAACGGGAAACCTACGGTAAAGGTAAAAACCTTAAACTTTTGTCTTCTTCAAAGCTCGAACCCGGGTTGTGAAATATATCACAGGTGCCTATTTCCAGCACACTACCACCATCATCGTGTGTTTAAGTAACATGTTTAATATATATACACTCTTCGGACCTCTCTGTAAAATTTTTGACAAAAGTTTATACTCATTGATGTAACAGTTTATAGTCAATGATTTAACAATGTTTTTAACTGAAGATTTTAGACGATTAAATAATTTAAATATAATAAATGTATTTTGTAATTATATATGATGATGTATATAAATAAAATTTAAAGTTATCTATGACATCATTTAGAAATGTATAAAATCCTTGGGATAGAGATTTAAAAATTATATTATGTAAAAAATATTCAAACAATGCTTATTATTTATCTTTATAGACATTTTGAAACACTAAATTGTAAAGATTTTAAAACATTTATGATTTCCCAACCCTAGTTCGTACCTAGAAGAAGGCAAAACTTTAATGTTTTTACCTTTTTCGTAGGTTTCCCGTCTGTAATTACCTACGGGACTATCGTGCCAGTTGATTTCCCGTCGTAAATTACTAACGGGAAACCTACGGTAAAGGTAAAAACTTTAAACTTTTGTCTTCTTCAAGGCTCGAACCCGAGTTGTTAAATATGTCAAAGGTGCTATGTTGCCAATAGATTACTACCATCGTCGTGGGTTTAAGTAACAAGTTGAATATATATAATCTCTTTGGAACTCTCTGTCACTTTTTAACAAAAGTTTATACTTAATGATGTAACAGTTTATAGTCAATGATTTAACAATGTTTTTCACAAAGGATTTTAGAGGATTAAATAGTTTAAATATAAACAATGTATGTTGTAATTATATATGATGATGTACATAAATAAAATTTAAAGTTATCTATAACATCATTTAGAAATGTATAAAATCCTTGGGATAGAGATTTAAAAATTATATTATGTAAAAAATATTCAAACAATGCTTATTATTTATCTTTATAGACATTTTGAAACACTATATTATATAGATTTTAAAACATTTATGATTTCCCAACCCTAGTTCGTACCTAGAAGAAGGCAAAACTTTAATGTTTTTACCTTTTTCGTAGGTTTCCCGTCAGTAATTACCTACGGGACTATGGTGCCAGTTGATTTCCCGTCGTAAATTACTAACGGGAAACCTACGGTAAAGGTAAAAACCTTAAACTTTTGTCTTCTTCAAAGCTCGAACCCGGGTTGTGAAATATATCACAGGTGCCTATTTCCAGCACACTACCACCATCATCGTGTGTTTAAGTAACATGTTTAATATATATACACTCTTCGGACCTCTCTGTAAAATTTTTGACAAAAGTTTATACTCATTGATGTAACAGTTTATAGTCAATGATTTAACAATGTTTTTAACTGAAGATTTTAGACGATTAAATAATTTAAATATAATAAATGTATGTTGTAATTATATATGATGATGTATATAAATAAAATTTAAAGTTATCTATGACATCATTTAGAAATGTATAAAATCCTTGGGATAGAGATTTAAAAATTATATTATGTAAAAAATATTCAAACAATGCTTATTATTTATCTTTATAGACATTTTGAAACACTAAATTGTAAAGATTTTAAAACATTTATGATTTCCCAACCCTAGTTCGTACCTAGAAGAAGGCAAAACTTTAATGTTTTTACTTTTTTCGTAGGTTTCCCGTCTGTAATTACCTACGGGACTATCGTGCCAGTTGATTTCCCGTCGTAAATTACTAACGGGAAACCTACGGTAAAGGTAAAAACTTTAAACTTTTGTCTTCTTCAAGGCTCGAACCCGAGTTGTTAAATATGTCAAAGGTGCTATGTTGCCAATAGATTACTACCATCGTCGTGGGTTTAAGTAACAAGTTGAATATATATAATCTCTTTGGACCTCTCTGTCACTTTTTAACAAAAGTTTATACTTAATGATGTAACAGTTTATAGTCAATGATTTAACAATGTTTTTCACAAAGGATTTTAGAGGATTAAATAGTTTAAATATAAACAATGTATGTTGTAATTATATATGATGATGTACATAAATAAAATTTAAAGTTATCTATAACATCATTTAGAAATATATAAAATCCTTGGGATAGATATTTAAAAATTATATTATGTAAAAAATATTCAAACAATGCTTATTATTTATCTTTATAGACATTTTGAAACACTAAATTATAAAGATTTTAAAACATTTATGATTTCCCAACCCTAGCTCGTACCTAGAAGAAGGCAAAACTTTAAATTTTTACCTTTTCCGTAGGTTTCCCGTCAGTAATTACCTACGGGACTATGGTGCCAGTTGATTTCCCGTCTTAAATTACCAACGGTTAACCTACGGTAAAGGTAAAAACTTTAAACTTTTGTCTTCTTCAAAGCTCGAACCCGGGTTGTGAAATATATCACGGGCGCCTATTTCCAGCACACTACCACCATCATCGTGTGTTTAAGTAACATGTTTAATATATATACACTCTTCGGACCTCTGTGTAAAATTTTTGACAAAAGTTTATACTCATTGATGTAACAGTTTATAGTCAATGATTTAACGATGTTTTTAACTGAAGATTTTAGACGATTAAATAATTTAAATATAAACAATGTATGTTGTAATTATATATGATGATGTATATAAATAAAATTTAAAGTTATCTATGACATCAGTTAGAAAATGTATAAAATCCTTTGGATAGAGATTTAAAAATTATATTATTTAAAAAATATTCAAACAATGCTTATTATTTATCTTTATAGACATTTTGAAACACTAAATTATAAAGATTTTAAAACATTTATGATTTCCCAACCCTAGTTCGTACCTAGAAGAAGGCAAAACATTAATGTTTTTACCATTTTCGTAGGTTTCCCGTCAGTAATTACCTACGGGACTATGGTGCCAGTTGATTTCCCGTCGTAAATTACTAACGGGAAACCTACGGTAAAGGTAAAAACTTTAAACTTTTGCCTTCTTCAAGGCTCGAACCCGAGTTGTTAAATATGTCAAAGGTGCTATGTTGCTAGTAGATTACTACCATCGTCGTGGGTTTAAGTAACAAGTTGAATATATATAATCTCTTTGGACCTCTCTGTAACTTTTTAACAAAAGTTTATACTTAATGATGTAACAGTTTATAGTCAATGATTTAACAATGTTTTTCACAAAGGATTTTAGAGGATTAAATAGTTTAAATATAAACAATGTATGTTGTAATTATATATGATGATGTACATAAATAAAATTTAAAGTTATCTATAACATCATTTAGAAATGTATAAAATCCTTGGGATAGAGATTTAAAAATTATATTATGTAAAAAATATTCAAACAATGCTTATTATTTATCTTTATAGACATTTTGAAACACTAAATTATAAAGATTTTAAAACATTTATGATTTCCCACCCCTAGTTTGTACCTAGAAGAAGGCAAAACTTTAATGTTTTTACCTTTTTCGTAGGTTTCCCGTCAGTAATTACCTACGGGACTATGGTGCCAGTTGATTTCCCGTCGTAAATTACTAACGGGAAATCTACGGTAAAGGTAAAAACTTTAAACTTTTGTCTTCTTCAAAGCTCGAACCCGGGTTGTGAAATATATCACAGGTGCCTATTTCCAGCACACTACCACCATCATCGTGTGTTTAAGTAACATGTTTAATATATATACACTCTTCGGACCTCTCTGTAAAATTTTTTACAAAAGTTTATACTCATTGATGTAACAGTTTATAGTCAATGATTTAACAATGTTTTTAACTGAAGATTTTAGACGATTAAATAATTTAAATATAAACAATGTATGTTGTAATTATATATGATGATGTATATAAATAAAATTTAAAGTTATCTATGACATCATTTAGAAATGTATAAAATCCTTGGGATAGAGATTTAAAAATTATATTATGTAAAAAATATTCAAACAATGCTTATTATTTATCTTTATAGACATTTTCAAACACTAAATTGTAAAGATTTTAAAACATTTATGATTTCCCAACCCTAGTTCGTACCTAGAAGAAGGCAAAACTTTAATGTTTTTACCTTTTTCGTAGGTTTCCCGTCTGTAATTACCTACAGGACTATCGTGCCAGTTGATTTCCCGTCGTAAATTACTAACGGGAAACCTACGGTAAAGGTAAAAACTTTAAACTTTTGTCTTCTTCAAGGCTCGAACCCGAGTTGTTAAATATGTCAAAGGTGCTATGTTGCCAATAGATTACTACCATCATCGTGGGTTTAAGTAACAAGTTGAATATATATAATCTCTTTGGACCTCTCTGTAACTTTTTAACAAAAGTTTATACTTAATGATGTAATAGTTTATAGTCAATGATTTAACAATGCTTTTCACAAAGGATTTTAGAGGATTAAATAGTTTAAATATAAACAATGTATGTTGTAATTATATATGATGATGTACATAAATAAAACTTAAAGTTATCTATAACATCATTTAGAAATATATAAAATCCTTGGGATAGAGATTTAAAAATTATATTATGTAAAAAATATTCAAACAATGCTTATTATTTATCTTTATAGACATTTTGAAACACTAAATTATAAAGATTTTAAAACATTTATGATTTCCCAACCCTAGTTCGTACCTAGAAGAAGGCAAAACATTAATGTTTTTACCATTTTCGTAGGTTTCCCGTCAGTAATTACCTACGGGACTATGGTGCCAGTTGATTTCCCGTCGTAAATTACTAACGGGAAACCTACGGTAAAGGTAAAAACTTTAAACTTTTGCCTTCTTCAAGGCTCGAACCCGAGTTGTTAAATATGTCAAAGGTGCTATGTTGCTAGTAGATTACTACCATCGTCGTGGGTTTAAGTAACAAGTTGAATATATATAATCTCTTTGGACCTCTCTGTAACTTTTTAACAAAAGTTTATACTTAATGATGTAACAGTTTATAGTCAATGATTTAACAATGTTTTTCACAAAGGATTTTAGAGGATTAAATAGTTTAAATATAAACAATGTATGTTGTAATTATATATGATGATGTACATAAATAAAATTTAAAGTTATCTATAACATCATTTAGAAATGTATAAAATCCTTGGGATAGAGATTTAAAAATTATATTATGTAAAAAATATTCAAACAATGCTTATTATTTATCTTTATAGACATTTTGAAACACTAAATTATAAAGATTTTAAAACATTTATGATTTCCCAACCCTAGTTCGTACCTAGAAGAAGGCAAAACTTTAATGTTTTTACCTTTTTCGTAGGTTTCCCGTCAGTAATTACCTACGGGACTATGGTGCCAGTTGATTTCCCGTCGTAAATTACTAACGGGAAACCTACGGTAAAGGTAAAAACTTTAAACTTTTGTCTTCTTCAAAGCTCGAACCCGGGTTGTGAAATATATCACAGGTGCCTATTTCCAGCACACTACCACCATCATCGTGTGTTTAAGTAACATGTTTAATATATATACACTCTTCGGACCTCTCTGTAAAATTTTTTACAAAAGTTTATACTCATTGATGTAACAGTTTATAGTCAATGATTTAACAATGTTTTTAACTGAAGATTTTAGACGATAAAATAATTTAAATATAAACAATGTATGTTGTAATTATATATGATGATGTATATAAATAAAATTTAAAGTTATCTATGACATCATTTAGAAATGTATAAAATCCTTGGGATAGAGATTTAAAAATTATATTATGTAAAAAATATTCAAACAATGCTTATTATTTATCTTTATAGACATTTTCAAACACTAAATTGTAAAGATTTTAAAACATTTATGATTTCCCAACCCTAGTTCGTACCTAGAAGAAGGCAAAACTTTAATGTTTTTACCTTTTTCGTAGGTTTCCCGTCTGTAATTACCTACAGGACTATCGTGCCAGTTGATTTCCCGTCGTAAATTACTAACGGGAAACCTACAGTAAAGGTAAAAACTTTAAACTTTTGTCTTCTTCAAGGCTCGAACCCGAGTTGTTAAATATGTCAAAGGTGCTATGTTGCCAATAGATTACTACCATCATCGTGGGTTTAAGTAACAAGTTGAATATATATAATCTCTTTGGACCTCTCTGTAACTTTTTAACAAAAGTTTATACTTAATGATGTAATAGTTTATAGTCAATGATTTAACAATGCTTTTCACAAAGGATTTTAGAGGATTAAATAGTTTAAATATAAACAATGTATGTTGTAATTATATATGATGATGTACATAAATAAAATTTAAAGTTATCTATAACATCATTTAGAAATATATAAAATCCTTGGGATAGAGATTTAAAAATTATATTATGTAAAAAATATTCAAACAATGCTTATTATTTATCTTTATAGACATTTTGAAACACTAAATTATAAAGATTTTAAAACATTTATGATTTCCCAACCCTAGTTCGTACCTAGAAGAAGGCAAAACATTAATGTTTTTACCATTTTCGTAGGTTTCCCGTCAGTAATTACCTACGGGACTATGGTGCCAGTTGATTTCCCGTCGTAAATTACTAACGGGAAACCTACGGTAAAGGTAAAAACTTTAAACTTTTGCCTTCTTCAAGGCTCGAACCCGAGTTGTTAAATATGTCAAAGGTGCTATGTTGCTAGTAGATTACTACCATCGTCGTGGGTTTAAGTAACAAGTTGAATATATATAATCTCTTTGGACCTCTCTGTAACTTTTTAACAAAAGTTTATACTTAATGATGTAACAGTTTATAGTCAATGATTTAACAATGTTTTTCACAAAGGATTTTAGAGGATTAAATAGTTTAAATATAAACAATGTATGTTGTAATTATATATGATGATGTACATAAATAAAATTTAAAGTTATCTATAACATCATTTAGAAATGTATAAAATCCTTGGGATAGAGATTTAAAAATTATATTATGTAAAAAATATTCAAACAATGCTTATTATTTATCTTTATAGACATTTTGAAACACTAAATTATAAAGATTTTAAAACATTTATGATTTCCCAACCCTAGTTCGTACCTAGAAGAAGGCAAAACTTTAATGTTTTTACCTTTTTCGTAGGTTTCCCGTCAGTAATTACCTACGGGACTATGGTGCCAGTTGATTTCCCGTCGTAAATTACTAACAGGAAACCTACGGTAAAGGTAAAAACTTTAAACTTTTGTCTTCTTCAAAGCTCGAACCCGGGTTGTGAAATATATCACAGGTGCCTATTTCCAGCACACTACCACCATCATCGTGTGTTTAAGTAACATGTTTAATATATATACACTCTTCGGACCTCTGTGTAAAATTTCTAACAAAAGTTTATACTCATTGATGTAACAGTTTATAATCAATGATTTAACAATGTTTTTAACTGAAGATTTTAGACGATTAAATAATTTAAATATAAACAATGTATGTTGTAATTATATATGATGATGTATATAAATAAAATTTAAAGTTATCTATGACATCATTTAGAAATGTATAAAATCCTTGGGATAGAGATTTAAAAATTATATTATGTAAAAAATATTCAAACAATGCTTATTATTTATCTTTATAGACATTTTGAAACACTATATTATAAAGATTTTAAAACATTTATGATTTCCCAACCCTAGTTCGTACCTAGAAGAAGGCAAAACTTTAATGTTTTTACCTTTTTCGTAGGTTTCCCGTCAGTAATTACCTACGGGACTATGGTGCCAGTTGATTTCCCGTCTTAAATTACCAACGCGAAACCTATGGTAAAGGTAAAAACTTTAAACTTTTGTCTTCTTCAAAGCTCGAACCCGGGTTGTGAAATATATCACAGGTGCCTATTTCCAGCACACTACCACCATCATCGTGTGTTTAAGTAACATGTTTAATATATATACACTCTTCGGACCTCTCTGTAAAATTTTTGACAAAAGTTTATACTCATTGATGTAACAGTTTATAGTCAATGATTTAACAATGTTTTTAACTGAAGATTTTAGACGATTAAATAATTTAAATATAAACAATGTATGTTGTAATTATATATGATGATGTATATAAATAAAATTTAAAGTTATCTATGACATCATTTAGAAATGTATAAAATCCTTGGGATAGAGATTTAAAAATTATATTATGTAAAAAATATTCAAACAATGCTTATTATTTATCTTTATAGACATTTTGAAACACTAAATTATAAAGATTTTAAAACATTTATGATTTCCCAACCCTAGTTCGTACCTAGAAGAAGGCAAAACATTAATGTTTTTACCATTTTCGTAGGTTTCCCGTCAGTAATTACCTACGGGACTATGGTGCCAGTTGATTTCCCGTCGTAAATTACTAACGGGAAACCTACGGTAAAGGTAAAAACTTTAAACTTTTGCCTTCTTCAAGGCTCGAACCCGAGTTGTTAAATATGTCAAAGGTGCTATGTTGCTAGTAGATTACTACCATCGTCGTGGGTTTAAGTAACAAGTTGAATATATATAATCTCTTTGGACCTCTCTGTAACTTTTTAACAAAAGTTTATACTTAATGATGTAACAGTTTATAGTCAATGATTTAACAATGTTTTTCACAAAGGATTTTAGAGGATTAAATAGTTTAAATATAAACAATGTATGTTGTAATTATATATGATGATGTACATAAATAAAATTTAAAGTTATCTATAACATCATTTAGAAATGTATAAAATCCTTGGGATAGAGATTTAAAAATTATATTATGTAAAAAATATTCAAACAATGCTTATTATTTATCTTTATAGACATTTTGAAACACTAAATTATAAAGATTTTAAAACATTTATGATTTCCCAACCCTAGCTCGTACCTAGAAGAAGGCAAAACTTTAAATTTTTACCTTTTCCGTAGGTTTCCCGTCAGTAATTACCTACGGGACTATGGTGCCAGTTGATTTCCCGTCGTAAATTACTAACGGGAAACCTACGGTAAAGGTAAAAACCTTAAACTTTTGTCTTCTTCAAAGCTCGAACCCGGGTTGTGAAATATATCACAGGTGCCTATTTCCAGCACACTACCACCATCATCGTGTGTTTAAGTAACATGTTTAATATATATACACTCTTCGGACCTCTCTGTAAAATTTTTGACAAAAGTTTATACTCATTGATGTAACAGTTTATAGTCAATGATTTAACAATGTTTTTAACTGAAGATTTTAGACGATTAAATAATTTAAATATAATAAATGTATTTTGTAATTATATATGATGATGTATATAAATAAAATTTAAAGTTATCTATGACATCATTTAGAAATGTATAAAATCCTTGGGATAGAGATTTAAAAATTATATTATGTAAAAAATATTCAAACAATGCTTATTATTTATCTTTATAGACATTTTGAAACACTAAATTGTAAAGATTTTAAAACATTTATGATTTCCCAACCCTAGTTCGTACCTAGAAGAAGGCAAAACTTTAATGTTTTTACCTTTTTCGTAGGTTTCCCGTCTGTAATTACCTACGGGACTATCGTGCCAGTTGATTTCCCGTCGTAAATTACTAACGGGAAACCTACGGTAAAGGTAAAAACTTTAAACTTTTGTCTTCTTCAAGGCTCGAACCCGAGTTGTTAAATATGTCAAAGGTGCTATGTTGCCAATAGATTACTACCATCGTCGTGGGTTTAAGTAACAAGTTGAATATATATAATCTCTTTGGAACTCTCTGTCACTTTTTAACAAAAGTTTATACTTAATGATGTAACAGTTTATAGTCAATGATTTAACAATGTTTTTCACAAAGGATTTTAGAGGATTAAATAGTTTAAATATAAACAATGTATGTTGTAATTATATATGATGATGTACATAAATAAAATTTAAAGTTATCTATAACATCATTTAGAAATGTATAAAATCCTTGGGATAGAGATTTAAAAATTATATTATGTAAAAAATATTCAAACAATGCTTATTATTTATCTTTATAGACATTTTGAAACACTATATTATATAGATTTTAAAACATTTATGATTTCCCAACCCTAGTTCGTACCTAGAAGAAGGCAAAACTTTAATGTTTTTACCTTTTTCGTAGGTTTCCCGTCAGTAATTACCTACGGGACTATGGTGCCAGTTGATTTCCCGTCGTAAATTACTAACGGGAAACCTACGGTAAAGGTAAAAACCTTAAACTTTTGTCTTCTTCAAAGCTCGAACCCGGGTTGTGAAATATATCACAGGTGCCTATTTCCAGCACACTACCACCATCATCGTGTGTTTAAGTAACATGTTTAATATATATACACTCTTCGGACCTCTCTGTAAAATTTTTGACAAAAGTTTATACTCATTGATGTAACAGTTTATAGTCAATGATTTAACAATGTTTTTAACTGAAGATTTTAGACGATTAAATAATTTAAATATAATAAATGTATGTTGTAATTATATATGATGATGTATATAAATAAAATTTAAAGTTATCTATGACATCATTTAGAAATGTATAAAATCCTTGGGATAGAGATTTAAAAATTATATTATGTAAAAAATATTCAAACAATGCTTATTATTTATCTTTATAGACATTTTGAAACACTAAATTGTAAAGATTTTAAAACATTTATGATTTCCCAACCCTAGTTCGTACCTAGAAGAAGGCAAAACTTTAATGTTTTTACTTTTTTCGTAGGTTTCCCGTCTGTAATTACCTACGGGACTATCGTGCCAGTTGATTTCCCGTCGTAAATTACTAACGGGAAACCTACGGTAAAGGTAAAAACTTTAAACTTTTGTCTTCTTCAAGGCTCGAACCCGAGTTGTTAAATATGTCAAAGGTGCTATGTTGCCAATAGATTACTACCATCGTCGTGGGTTTAAGTAACAAGTTGAATATATATAATCTCTTTGGACCTCTCTGTCACTTTTTAACAAAAGTTTATACTTAATGATGTAACAGTTTATAGTCAATGATTTAACAATGTTTTTCACAAAGGATTTTAGAGGATTAAATAGTTTAAATATAAACAATGTATGTTGTAATTATATATGATGATGTACATAAATAAAATTTAAAGTTATCTATAACATCATTTAGAAATATATAAAATCCTTGGGATAGATATTTAAAAATTATATTATGTAAAAAATATTCAAACAATGCTTATTATTTATCTTTATAGACATTTTGAAACACTAAATTATAAAGATTTTAAAACATTTATGATTTCCCAACCCTAGCTCGTACCTAGAAGAAGGCAAAACTTTAAATTTTTACCTTTTCCGTAGGTTTCCCGTCAGTAATTACCTACGGGACTATGGTGCCAGTTGATTTCCCGTCTTAAATTACCAACGGTTAACCTACGGTAAAGGTAAAAACTTTAAACTTTTGTCTTCTTCAAAGCTCGAACCCGGGTTGTGAAATATATCACGGGCGCCTATTTCCAGCACACTACCACCATCATCGTGTGTTTAAGTAACATGTTTAATATATATACACTCTTCGGACCTCTGTGTAAAATTTTTGACAAAAGTTTATACTCATTGATGTAACAGTTTATAGTCAATGATTTAACGATGTTTTTAACTGAAGATTTTAGACGATTAAATAATTTAAATATAAACAATGTATGTTGTAATTATATATGATGATGTATATAAATAAAATTTAAAGTTATCTATGACATCAGTTAGAAAATGTATAAAATCCTTTGGATAGAGATTTAAAAATTATATTATTTAAAAAATATTCAAACAATGCTTATTATTTATCTTTATAGACATTTTGAAACACTAAATTATAAAGATTTTAAAACATTTATGATTTCCCAACCCTAGTTCGTACCTAGAAGAAGGCAAAACATTAATGTTTTTACCATTTTCGTAGGTTTCCCGTCAGTAATTACCTACGGGACTATGGTGCCAGTTGATTTCCCGTCGTAAATTACTAACGGGAAACCTACGGTAAAGGTAAAAACTTTAAACTTTTGCCTTCTTCAAGGCTCGAACCCGAGTTGTTAAATATGTCAAAGGTGCTATGTTGCTAGTAGATTACTACCATCGTCGTGGGTTTAAGTAACAAGTTGAATATATATAATCTCTTTGGACCTCTCTGTAACTTTTTAACAAAAGTTTATACTTAATGATGTAACAGTTTATAGTCAATGATTTAACAATGTTTTTCACAAAGGATTTTAGAGGATTAAATAGTTTAAATATAAACAATGTATGTTGTAATTATATATGATGATGTACATAAATAAAATTTAAAGTTATCTATAACATCATTTAGAAATGTATAAAATCCTTGGGATAGAGATTTAAAAATTATATTATGTAAAAAATATTCAAACAATGCTTATTATTTATCTTTATAGACATTTTGAAACACTAAATTATAAAGATTTTAAAACATTTATGATTTCCCACCCCTAGTTTGTACCTAGAAGAAGGCAAAACTTTAATGTTTTTACCTTTTTCGTAGGTTTCCCGTCAGTAATTACCTACGGGACTATGGTGCCAGTTGATTTCCCGTCGTAAATTACTAACGGGAAATCTACGGTAAAGGTAAAAACTTTAAACTTTTGTCTTCTTCAAAGCTCGAACCCGGGTTGTGAAATATATCACAGGTGCCTATTTCCAGCACACTACCACCATCATCGTGTGTTTAAGTAACATGTTTAATATATATACACTCTTCGGACCTCTCTGTAAAATTTTTTACAAAAGTTTATACTCATTGATGTAACAGTTTATAGTCAATGATTTAACAATGTTTTTAACTGAAGATTTTAGACGATTAAATAATTTAAATATAAACAATGTATGTTGTAATTATATATGATGATGTATATAAATAAAATTTAAAGTTATCTATGACATCATTTAGAAATGTATAAAATCCTTGGGATAGAGATTTAAAAATTATATTATGTAAAAAATATTCAAACAATGCTTATTATTTATCTTTATAGACATTTTCAAACACTAAATTGTAAAGATTTTAAAACATTTATGATTTCCCAACCCTAGTTCGTACCTAGAAGAAGGCAAAACTTTAATGTTTTTACCTTTTTCGTAGGTTTCCCGTCTGTAATTACCTACAGGACTATCGTGCCAGTTGATTTCCCGTCGTAAATTACTAACGGGAAACCTACGGTAAAGGTAAAAACTTTAAACTTTTGTCTTCTTCAAGGCTCGAACCCGAGTTGTTAAATATGTCAAAGGTGCTATGTTGCCAATAGATTACTACCATCATCGTGGGTTTAAGTAACAAGTTGAATATATATAATCTCTTTGGACCTCTCTGTAACTTTTTAACAAAAGTTTATACTTAATGATGTAATAGTTTATAGTCAATGATTTAACAATGCTTTTCACAAAGGATTTTAGAGGATTAAATAGTTTAAATATAAACAATGTATGTTGTAATTATATATGATGATGTACATAAATAAAACTTAAAGTTATCTATAACATCATTTAGAAATATATAAAATCCTTGGGATAGAGATTTAAAAATTATATTATGTAAAAAATATTCAAACAATGCTTATTATTTATCTTTATAGACATTTTGAAACACTAAATTATAAAGATTTTAAAACATTTATGATTTCCCAACCCTAGTTCGTACCTAGAAGAAGGCAAAACATTAATGTTTTTACCATTTTCGTAGGTTTCCCGTCAGTAATTACCTACGGGACTATGGTGCCAGTTGATTTCCCGTCGTAAATTACTAACGGGAAACCTACGGTAAAGGTAAAAACTTTAAACTTTTGCCTTCTTCAAGGCTCGAACCCGAGTTGTTAAATATGTCAAAGGTGCTATGTTGCTAGTAGATTACTACCATCGTCGTGGGTTTAAGTAACAAGTTGAATATATATAATCTCTTTGGACCTCTCTGTAACTTTTTAACAAAAGTTTATACTTAATGATGTAACAGTTTATAGTCAATGATTTAACAATGTTTTTCACAAAGGATTTTAGAGGATTAAATAGTTTAAATATAAACAATGTATGTTGTAATTATATATGATGATGTACATAAATAAAATTTAAAGTTATCTATAACATCATTTAGAAATGTATAAAATCCTTGGGATAGAGATTTAAAAATTATATTATGTAAAAAATATTCAAACAATGCTTATTATTTATCTTTATAGACATTTTGAAACACTAAATTATAAAGATTTTAAAACATTTATGATTTCCCAACCCTAGTTCGTACCTAGAAGAAGGCAAAACTTTAATGTTTTTACCTTTTTCGTAGGTTTCCCGTCAGTAATTACCTACGGGACTATGGTGCCAGTTGATTTCCCGTCGTAAATTACTAACGGGAAACCTACGGTAAAGGTAAAAACTTTAAACTTTTGTCTTCTTCAAAGCTCGAACCCGGGTTGTGAAATATATCACAGGTGCCTATTTCCAGCACACTACCACCATCATCGTGTGTTTAAGTAACATGTTTAATATATATACACTCTTCGGACCTCTCTGTAAAATTTTTTACAAAAGTTTATACTCATTGATGTAACAGTTTATAGTCAATGATTTAACAATGTTTTTAACTGAAGATTTTAGACGATAAAATAATTTAAATATAAACAATGTATGTTGTAATTATATATGATGATGTATATAAATAAAATTTAAAGTTATCTATGACATCATTTAGAAATGTATAAAATCCTTGGGATAGAGATTTAAAAATTATATTATGTAAAAAATATTCAAACAATGCTTATTATTTATCTTTATAGACATTTTCAAACACTAAATTGTAAAGATTTTAAAACATTTATGATTTCCCAACCCTAGTTCGTACCTAGAAGAAGGCAAAACTTTAATGTTTTTACCTTTTTCGTAGGTTTCCCGTCTGTAATTACCTACAGGACTATCGTGCCAGTTGATTTCCCGTCGTAAATTACTAACGGGAAACCTACAGTAAAGGTAAAAACTTTAAACTTTTGTCTTCTTCAAGGCTCGAACCCGAGTTGTTAAATATGTCAAAGGTGCTATGTTGCCAATAGATTACTACCATCATCGTGGGTTTAAGTAACAAGTTGAATATATATAATCTCTTTGGACCTCTCTGTAACTTTTTAACAAAAGTTTATACTTAATGATGTAATAGTTTATAGTCAATGATTTAACAATGCTTTTCACAAAGGATTTTAGAGGATTAAATAGTTTAAATATAAACAATGTATGTTGTAATTATATATGATGATGTACATAAATAAAATTTAAAGTTATCTATAACATCATTTAGAAATATATAAAATCCTTGGGATAGAGATTTAAAAATTATATTATGTAAAAAATATTCAAACAATGCTTATTATTTATCTTTATAGACATTTTGAAACACTAAATTATAAAGATTTTAAAACATTTATGATTTCCCAACCCTAGTTCGTACCTAGAAGAAGGCAAAACATTAATGTTTTTACCATTTTCGTAGGTTTCCCG
This sequence comes from Cardamine chenopodiifolia, assembly GCA_963922655.1. Taxonomy (NCBI): domain Eukaryota; kingdom Viridiplantae; phylum Streptophyta; class Magnoliopsida; order Brassicales; family Brassicaceae; genus Cardamine; species Cardamine chenopodiifolia. Next base: position 5,147,679 of record OZ000463.1, read on the forward strand.
TCAGTAATTACCTACGGGACTATGGTGCCAGTTGATTTCCCGTCGTAAATTACTAACGGGAAACCTACGGTAAAGGTAAAAACTTTAAACTTTTGCCTTCTTCAAGGCTCGAACCCGAGTTGTTAAATATGTCAAAGGTGCTATGTTGCTAGTAGATTACTACCATCGTCGTGGGTTTAAGTAACAAGTTGAATATATATAATCTCTTTGGACCTCTCTGTAACTTTTTAACAAAAGTTTATACTTAATGATGTAACAGTTTATAGTCAATGATTTAACAATGTTTTTCACAAAGGATTTTAGAGGATTAAATAGTTTAAATATAAACAATGTATGTTGTAATTATATATGATGATGTACATAAATAAAATTTAAAGTTATCTATAACATCATTTAGAAATGTATAAAATCCTTGGGATAGAGATTTAAAAATTATATTATGTAAAAAATATTCAAACAATGCTTATTATTTATCTTTATAGACATTTTGAAACACTAAATTATAAAGATTTTAAAACATTTATGATTTCCCAACCCTAGTTCGTACCTAGAAGAAGGCAAAACTTTAATGTTTTTACCTTTTTCGTAGGTTTCCCGTCAGTAATTACCTACGGGACTATGGTGCCAGTTGATTTCCCGTCGTAAATTACTAACAGGAAACCTACGGTAAAGGTAAAAACTTTAAACTTTTGTCTTCTTCAAAGCTCGAACCCGGGTTGTGAAATATATCACAGGTGCCTATTTCCAGCACACTACCACCATCATCGTGTGTTTAAGTAACATGTTTAATATATATACACTCTTCGGACCTCTGTGTAAAATTTCTAACAAAAGTTTATACTCATTGATGTAACAGTTTATAATCAATGATTTAACAATGTTTTTAACTGAAGATTTTAGACGATTAAATAATTTAAATATAAACAATGTATGTTGTAATTATATATGATGATGTATATAAATAAAATTTAAAGTTATCTATGACATCATTTAGAAATGTATAAAATCCTTGGGATAGAGATTTAAAAATTATATTATGTAAAAAATATTCAAACAATGCTTATTATTTATCTTTATAGACATTTTGAAACACTATATTATAAAGATTTTAAAACATTTATGATTTCCCAACCCTAGTTCGTACCTAGAAGAAGGCAAAACTTTAATGTTTTTACCTTTTTCGTAGGTTTCCCGTCAGTAATTACCTACGGGACTATGGTGCCAGTTGATTTCCCGTCTTAAATTACCAACGCGAAACCTATGGTAAAGGTAAAAACTTTAAACTTTTGTCTTCTTCAAAGCTCGAACCCGGGTTGTGAAATATATCACAGGTGCCTATTTCCAGCACACTACCACCATCATCGTGTGTTTAAGTAACATGTTTAATATATATACACTCTTCGGACCTCTCTGTAAAATTTTTGACAAAAGTTTATACTCATTGATGTAACAGTTTATAGTCAATGATTTAACAATGTTTTTAACTGAAGATTTTAGACGATTAAATAATTTAAATATAAACAATGTATGTTGTAATTATATATGATGATGTATATAAATAAAATTTAAAGTTATCTATGACATCATTTAGAAATGTATAAAATCCTTGGGATAGAGATTTAAAAATTATATTATGTAAAAAATATTCAAACAATGCTTATTATTTATCTTTATAGACATTTTGAAACACTAAATTATAAAGATTTTAAAACATTTATGATTTCCCAACCCTAGTTCGTACCTAGAAGAAGGCAAAACTTTAATGCTTTTACCTTTTTCGTAGGTTTCCCGTCAGTAATTACCTACGGGACTATGGTGCCAGTTGATTTCCCGTCGTAAATTACTAACGCGAAACCTACGGTAAAGGTAAAAACTTTAAACTTTTGTCTTCTTCAAAGCTCGAACCCGGGTTGTGAAATATATCACAGGTGCCTATTTCCAGCACACTACCACCATCATCGTGTGTTTAAGTAACATGTTTAATATATATACACTCTTCGGACCTCTCTGTAAAATTTTTGACAAAAGTTTATACTCATTGATGTAACAGTTTATAGTCAATGATTTAACAATGTTTTTAAATGAAGATTTTAGACGATTAAATAACTGAAATATAAACAATGTATGTTGTAATTATATATGATGATGTATATAAATAAAATTTAAAGTTATCTATGACATCATTTAGAAATGTATAAAATCCTTGGGATAGAGATTTAAAAATTATATTATGTAAATAATATTCAAACAATGCTTATTATTTATCTTTATAGACATTTTGAAACACTAAATTGTAAAGATTTTAAAACATTTATGATTTCCCAACCCTAGTTCGTACCTAGAAGAAGGCAAAACTTTAATGTTTTTACCTTTTTCGCAGGTTTCCCGTCTGTAATTACCTACGGGACTATCGTGCCAGTTGATTTCCCGTCGTAAATTACTAACGGGAAACCTACGGTAAAGGTAAAAACTTTAAACTTTTGTCTTCTTCAAGGCTCGAACCCGAGTTGTTAAATATGTCAAACGTGCTATGTTGCCAATAGATTACTACCATCGTCGTGGGTTTAAGTAACAAGTTGAATATATATAATCTCTTTGGACCTCTCTGTAACTTTTTAACAAAAGTTTATACTTAATGATGTAACAGTTTATAGTCAATGATTTAACAATGTTTTTCACAAAGGATTTTAGAGGATTAAATAGTTTAAATATAAACAATGTATGTTCTAATTATATATGATGATGTACATAAATAAAATTTAAAGTTATCTATAACATCATTTAGAAATATATAAAATCCTTGGGATAGAGATTTAAAAATTATATTATGTAAAAAATATTCAAACAATGCTTATTATTTATCTTTATAGACATTTTGAAACACTATATTATAAAGATTTTAAAACATTTATGATTTCCCAACCCTAGTTCGTACCTAGAAGAAGGCAAAACTTTAATGTTTTTACCTTTTTCGTAGGTTTCCCGTCAGTAATTACCTACGGGACTATGGTGCCAGTTGATTTCCCGTCTTAAATTACCAACGCGAAACCTATGGTAAAGGTAAAAACTTTAAACTTTTGTCTTCTTCAAAGCTCGAACCCGGGTTGTGAAATATATCACAGGTGCCTATTTCCAGCACACTACCACCATCATCGTGTGTTTAAGTAACATGTTTAATATATATACACTCTTCGGACCTCTCTGTAAAATTTTTGACAAAAGTTTATACTCATTGATGTAACAGTTTATAGTCAATGATTTAACAATGTTTTTAACTGAAGATTTTAGACGATTAAATAATTTAAATATAAACAATGTATGTTGTAATTATATATGATGATGTATATAAATAAAATTTAAAGTTATCTATGACATCATTTAGAAATGTATAAAATCCTTGGGATAGAGATTTAAAAATTATATTATGTAAAAAATATTCAAACAATGCTTATTATTTATCTTTATAGACATTTTGAAACACTAAATTATAAAGATTTTAAAACATTTATGATTTCCCAACCCTAGTTCGTACCTAGAAGAAGGCAAAACTTTAATGCTTTTACCTTTTTCGTAGGTTTCCCGTCAGTAATTACCTACGGGACTATGGTGCCAGTTGATTTCCCGTCGTAAATTACTAACGCGAAACCTACGGTAAAGGTAAAAACTTTAAACTTTTGTCTTCTTCAAAGCTCGAACCCGGGTTGTGAAATATATCACAGGTGCCTATTTCCAGCACACTACCACCATCATCGTGTGTTTAAGTAACATGTTTAATATATATACACTCTTCGGACCTCTCTGTAAAATTTTTGACAAAAGTTTATACTCATTGATGTAACAGTTTATAGTCAATGATTTAACAATGTTTTTAAATGAAGATTTTAGACGATTAAATAACTGAAATATAAACAATGTATGTTGTAATTATATATGATGATGTATATAAATAAAATTTAAAGTTATCTATGACATCATTTAGAAATGTATAAAATCCTTGGGATAGAGATTTAAAAATTATATTATGTAAATAATATTCAAACAATGCTTATTATTTATCTTTATAGACATTTTGAAACACTAAATTGTAAAGATTTTAAAACATTTATGATTTCCCAACCCTAGTTCGTACCTAGAAGAAGGCAAAACTTTAATGTTTTTACCTTTTTCGCAGGTTTCCCGTCTGTAATTACCTACGGGACTATCGTGCCAGTTGATTTCCCGTCGTAAATTACTAACGGGAAACCTACGGTAAAGGTAAAAACTTTAAACTTTTGTCTTCTTCAAGGCTCGAACCCGAGTTGTTAAATATGTCAAACGTGCTATGTTGCCAATAGATTACTACCATCGTCGTGGGTTTAAGTAACAAGTTGAATATATATAATCTCTTTGGACCTCTCTGTAACTTTTTAACAAAAGTTTATACTTAATGATGTAACAGTTTATAGTCAATGATTTAACAATGTTTTTCACAAAGGATTTTAGAGGATTAAATAGTTTAAATATAAACAATGTATGTTCTAATTATATATGATGATGTACATAAATAAAATTTAAAGTTATCTATAACATCATTTAGAAATATATAAAATCCTTGGGATAGAGATTTAAAAATTATATTATGTAAAAAATATTCAAACAATGCTTATTATTTATCTTTATAGACATTTTGAAACACTAAATTATAAAGATTTTAAAACATTTATGATTTCCCAACCCTAGCTCGTACCTAGAAGAAGGCAAAACTTTAAATTTTCACCTTTTCCTTAGGTTTCCCGTCAGTAATTACCTACGGGACTATGGTGCCAGTTGATTTCTCGTCTTAAATTACCAACGGTTAACCTACGGTAAAGGTAAAAACTTTAAACTTTTGTCTTCTTCAAAGCTCGAACCCGGGTTGTGAAATATATCACGGGTGCCTATTTCCAGCACACTACCACCATCATCGTGTGTTTAAGTAACATGTTTAATATATATACACTCTTCGGACCTCTCTGTAAAATTTTTGACAAAAGTTTATACTCATTGATGTAACAGTTTATAGTCAATGATTTAACAATCTTTTTAACTGATGATTTTAGACGATTAAATAATTTAAATATAAACAATGTATGTTGTAATTATATATGATGATGTATATAAATAAAATTTAAAGTTATCTATGACATCAGTTAGAAATGTATAAAATCCTTGGGATAGAGATTTAAAAATTATATTATGTAAAAAATATTCAAACAATGCTTATTATTTATCTTTATAGACATTTTGAAACACTAAATTGTAAAGATTTTAAAACATTTATGATTTCCCAACCCTAGTTCGTACCTAGAAGAAGGCAAAACTTTAATGTTTTTACCTTTTTCGTAGGTTTCCCGTCTGTAATTACCTACGGGACTATGGTGCCAGTTGATTTCCCGTCGTAAATTACTAACGCGAAACCTACGGTAAAGGTAAAAACTTTAAACTTTTGTCTTCTTCAAAGCTCGAACCCGGGTTGTGAAATATATCACAGGTGCCTATTTCCAGCACACTACCACCATCATCGTGTGTTTAAGTAACATGTTTAATATATATACACTCTTCGGACCTCTCTGTAAAATTTTTGACAAAAGTTTATACTCATTGATGTAACAGTTTATAGTAAATGATTTAACAATGTTTTTAAATGAAGATTTTAGACGATTAAATAATTGAAATATAAACAATGTATGTTGTAATTATATATGATGATGTATATAAATAAAATTTAAAGTTATCTATGACATCATTTAGAAATGTATAAAATCCTTGGGATAGAGATTTAAAAATTATATTATGTAAAAAATATTCAAACAATGCTTATTATTTATCTTTATAGACATTTTGAAACACTAAATTGTAAAGATTTTAAAACATTTATGATTTCCCAACCCTAGTTCGTACCTAGAAGAAGGCAAAACTTTAATGTTTTTACCTTTTTCCTAGGTTTCCCGTCAGTAATTACCTACGGGACTATGGTGCCAGTTGATTTCCCGTCGTAAATTACTAACGGGAAACCTACGGTAAAGGTAAAAACTTTAAACTTTTGTCTTCTTCAAAGGTCGAACCCGGGTTGTGAAATATATCACAGGTGCCCATTTCCAGCACACTACCACCATCATCGTGTGTTTAAGTAACATGTTTAATATATATACACTCTTCGGACCTCTCTGTAAAATTTTTGACAAAAGTTTATACTCATTGATGTAACAGTTTATAGTCAATGATTTAACAATGTTTTTAACTGAAGATTTTAGACGATTAAATAATTTAAATATAATAAATGTATGTTGTAATTATATATGATGATGTATATAAATAAAATTTAAAGTTATCTATGACATCATTTAGAAATGTATAAAATCCTTGGGATAGAGATTTAAAAATTATATTATGTAAAAAATATTCAAACAATGCTTATTATTTATCTTTATAGACATTTTGAAACACTAAATTGTAAAGATTTTAAAACATTTATGATTTCCCAACCCTAGTTCGTACCTAGAAGAAGGCAAAACTTTAATGTTTTTACCTTTTTCGTAGGTTTCCCGTCTGTAATTACCTACGGGACTATCGTGCCAGTTGATTTCCCGTCTTAAATTACCAACGGTTAACCTACGGTAAAGGTAAAAACTTTAAACTTTTGTCTTCTTCAAAGCTCGAACCCGGGTTGTGAAATATATCACGGGTGCCTATTTACAGCACACTACCACCATCATCGTGTGTTTAAGTAACATGTTTCATATATATACACTCTTCGGACCTCTCTGTAAAATTTTTGACAAAAGTTTATACTCATTGATGTAACAGTTTATAGTCAATGATTTAACAATGTTTTTAACTGAAGATTTTAGACGATTAAATAGTTTAAATATAAACAATGTATGTTGTAATTATATATGATGATGTATATAAATAAAATTTAAAGTTATCTATAACATCATTTAGAAATGTATAAAATCCTTGGGATAGAGATTTAAAAATTATATTATTTAAAAAATATTCAAACAATGCTTATTATTTATCTTTATAGACATTTTGAAACACTAAATTATAAAGATTTTAAAACATTTATGATTTCCCAACCCTAGTTCGTACCTAGAAGAAGGCAAAACATTAATGTTTTTACCGTTTTCGTAGGTTTCCCGTCAGTAATTACCTACGGGACTATGGTGCCTGTTGATTTCCCGTCGTAAATTACTAACAGGAAACCTACGGTAAAGGTAAAAACTTTAAACTTTTGTCTTCTTCAAGGCTCGAACCCGAGTTGTTAAATATGTCAAAGGTGCTATGTTGCCAGTTGATTACTACCATCGTCGTGGGTTTAAGTAACAAGTTGAATATATATAATCTCTTTGGACCTCTCTGTAACTTTTTAACAAAAGTTTATACTTAATGATGTAACAGTTTATAGTCAATGATTTAACAATGTTTTTCACAAAGGATTTTAGAGGAATAAATAGTTTAAATATAAACAATGTATGTTGTAATTATATATGATGATGTACATAAATAAAATTTAAAGTTATCTATAACATCATTTAGAAATATATAAAATCCTTGGGATAGAGATTTAAAAATTATATTATGTAAAAAATATTCAAACAATGCTTATTATTTATCTTTATAGACATTTTGAAACACTAAATTATAATGATTTTAAAACATTTATGATTTCCCAACCCTAGCTCGTACCTAGAAGAAGGCAAAACTTTAAATTTTTACCTTTTCCGTAGCTTTCCCGTCAGTAATTACCTACGGGACTATGGTGCCAGTTGATTTCCCGTCTTAAATTACCAACGATTAACCTACGGTAAAGGTAAAAACTTTAAACTTTTGTCTTCTTCAAAGCTCGAACCCGGGTTGTGAAATATATCACGGGTGCCTATTTCCAGCACACTACCACCATCATCGTGTGTTTAAGTAACATGTTTCATATATATACACTCTTCGGACCTCTCTGTAAAATTTTTGACAAAAGTTTATACTCATTGATGTAACAGTTTATAGTCAATGATTTAACAATGTTTTTAACTAAAGATTTTAGACGATTAAATAGTTTAAATATAAACAATGTATGTTGTAATTATATATGATGATGTATATAAATAAAATTTAAAGTTATCTATAACATCATTTAGAAATGTATAAAATCCTTGGGATAGAGATTTAAAAATTATATTATTTAAAAAATATTCAAACAATGCTTATTATTTATCTTTATAGACATTTTGAAACACTAAATTATAAAGATTTTAAAACATTTATGATTTCCCAACCCTAGTTCGTACCTAGAAGAAGGCAAAACATTAATGTTTTTACCTTTTTCGTAGGTTTCCCGTCAGTAATTACCTACGGGACAATGGTGCCAGCTGATTTCCCGTCGTAATTTACTAACGGGAAACCTACGGTAAAGGTAAAAACTTTAAACTTTTGTCTTCTTCAAGGCTCGAACCCGAGTTGTTAAATATGTCAAAGGTGCTATGTTGCGAGTAGATTACTACCATCGTCGTGGGTTTAAGTAACAAGTTGAATATATATAATCTCTTTGGACCTCTCTGTAACTTTTTAACAAAAGTTTATACATAATGATGTAACAGTTTATAGTCAATGATTTAACAATGTTTTTCACAAAGGATTTTAGAGGATTAAATAGTTTAAATATAAACAATGTATGTTGTAATTATATATGATGATGTACATAAATAAAATTTAAAGTTATCTATAACATCATTTAGAAATATATAAAATCCTTGGGATAGAGATTTAAAAATTATATTATGTAAAAAATATTCAAACAATGCTTATTATTTATCTTTATAGACATTTTGAAACACTAAATTATAAAGATTTTAAAACATTTTTGATTTCCCAACCCTAGTTCGTACCTAGAAGAAGGCAAAACATTAATGTTTTTACCGTTTTCGTAGGTTTCCCGTCAGTAATTACCTACGGGACTATGGTGCCTGTTGATTTCCCGTCGTAAATTACTAACGGGAAACCTACGGTAAAGGTAAAAACTTTAAACTTTTGTCTTCTTCAAGGCTCGAACCCGAGTTGTTAAATATGTCAAAGGTGCTATGTTGCCAGTAGATTACTACCATCGTCGTGGGTTTAAGTAATAAGTTGAATATATATAATCTCTTTGGACCTCTCTGTAACTTTTTAACAAAAGTTTATACTTAATGATGTAACAGTTTATAGTCAATGATTTAACAATGTTTTTCACAAAGGATTTTAGAGGAATAAATAGTTTAAATATAAACAATGTATGTTGTAATTATATATGATGATGTACATAAATAAAATTTAAAGTTATCTATAACATCATTTAGAAATATATAAAATCCTTGGGATAGAGATTTAAAAATTATATTATGTAAAAAATATTCAAACAATGCTTATTATTTATCTTTATAGACATTTTGAAACACTAAATTATAATGATTTTAAAACATTTATGATTTCCCAACCCTAGCTCGTACCTAGAAGAAGGCAAAACTTTAAATTTTTACCTTTTCCGTAGCTTTCCCGTCAGTAATTACCTACGGGACTATGGTGCCAGTTGATTTCCCGTCTTAAATTACCAACGATTAACCTACGGTAAAGGTAAAAACTTTAAACTTTTGTCTTCTTCAAAGCTCGAACCCGGGTTGTGAAATATATCACGGGTGCCTATTTCCAGCACACTACCACCATCATCATGTGTTTAAGTAACATGTTTAATATATATACACTCTTCGGACCTCTCTGTAAAATTTTTGACAAAAGTTTATACTCATTGATGTAACAGTTTATAGTCAATGATTTAACAATCTTTTTAACTGATGATTTTGGACGATTAAATAATTTAAATATAAACAATGTATGTTGTAATTATATATGATGATGTATATAAATAAAATTTAAAGTTATCTATGACATCAGTTAGAAATGTATAAAATCCTTGGGATAGAGATTTAAAAATTATATTATGTAAAAAATATTCAAACAATGCTTATTATTTATCTTTATAGACATTTTGAAACACTAAATTGTAAAGATTTTAAAACATTTATGATTTCCCAACCCTAGTTCGTACCTAGAAGAAGGCAAAACTTTAATGTTTTTACCTTTTTCGTAGGTTTCCCGTCTGTAATTACCTACGGGACTATGGTGCCAGTTGATTTCCCGTCGTAAATTACTAACGCGAAACCTACGGTAAAGGTAAAAACTTTAAACTTTTGTCTTCTTCAAAGCTCGAACCCGGGTTGTGAAATATATCACAGGTGCCTATTTCCAGCACACTACCACCATCATCGTGTGTTTAAGTAACATGTTTAATATATATACACTCTTCGGACCTCTCTGTAAATTTTTTGACAAAAGTTTATACTCATTGATGTAACAGTTTATAGTAAATGATTTAACAATGTTTTTAAATGAAGATTTTAGACGATTAAATAATTGAAATATAAACAATGTATGTTGTAATTATATATGATGATGTATATAAATAAAATTTAAAGTTATCTATGACATCATTTAGAAATGTATAAAATCCTTGGGATAGAGATTTAAAAATTATATTATGTAAAAAATATTCAAACAATGCTTATTATTTATATTTATAGACATTTTGAAACACTAAATTGTAAAGATTTTAAAACATTTATGATTTCCCAACCCTAGTTCGTACCTAGAAGAAGGCAAAACTTTAATGTTTTTACCTTTTTCGTTGGTTTCCCGTCTGTAATTACCTACGGGACTATCGTGCCAGTTGATTTCCCGTCGTAAATTACTAACGGGAAACCTACGGTAAAGGTAAAAACTTTAAACTTTTGTCTTCTTCAAGGCTCGAACCCGAGTTGTTAAATATGTCAAAGGTGCTATGTTGCCAGTAGATTACTACCATCGTCGTGGGTTTAAGTAACAAGTTGAATATATATAATCTCTTTGGACCTCTCTGTAACTTTTTAACAAAAGTTTATACTTAATGATGTAACAGTTTATAGTCAATGATTTAAAAATGTTTTTCACAAAGGATTTTAGAGGATTAAATAGTTTAAATATAAACAATGTATGTTGTAATTATATATGATGATGTACATAAATAAAATTTAAAGTTATCTATAACATCATTTAGAAATGTATAAAATCCTTGGGATAGAGATTTAAAAATTATATTATGTAAAAAATATTCAAACAATGCTTATTATTTATCTTTATAGACATTTTGAAACACTATATTATAAAGATTTTAAAACATTTATGATTTCCCAACCCTAGTTCGTACCTAGAAGAAGGCAAAACTTTAATGTTTTTACCTTTTTCCTAGGTTTCCCGTCAGTAATTACCTACGGGACTATGGTGCCAGTTGATTTCCCGTCGTAAATTACTAACGGGAAACCTACGGTAAAGGTAAAAACTTTAAACTTTTGTCTTCTTCAAAGGTCGAACCCGGGTTGTGAAATATATCACAGGTGCCCATTTCCAGCACACTACCACCATCATCGTGTGTTTAAGTAACATGTTTAATATATATACACTCTTCGGACCTCTCTGTAAAATTTTTGACAAAAGTTTATACTCATTGATGTAACAGTTTATAGTCAATGATTTAACAATGTTTTTAACTGAAGATTTTAGACGATTAAATAATTTAAATATAATAAATGTATGTTGTAATTATATATGATGATGTATATAAATAAAATTTAAAGTTATCTATGACATCATTTAGAAATGTATAAAATCCTTGGGATAGAGATTTAAAAATTATATTATGTAAAAAATATTCAAACAATGCTTATTATTTATCTTTATAGACATTTTGAAACACTAAATTGTAAAGATTTTAAAACATTTATGATTTCCCAACCCTAGTTCGTACCTAGAAGAAGGTAAAACTTTAATGTTTTTACCTTTTTCGTAGGTTTCCCGTCTGTAATTACCTACGGGACTATCGTGCCAGTTGATTTCCCGTCTTAAATTACCAACGGTTAACCTACGGTAAAGGTAAAAACTTTAAACTTTTGTCTTCTTCAAAGCTCGAACCCGGGTTGTGAAATATATCACGGGTGCCTATTTCCAGCACACTACCACCATCATCGTGTGTTTAAGTAACATGTTTCATATATATACACTCTTCGGACCTCTCTGTAAAATTTTTGACAAAAGTTTATACTCATTGATGTAACAGTTTATAGTCAATGATTTAACAATGTTTTTAACTGAAGATTTTAGACGATTAAATAGTTTAAATATAAACAATGTATGTTGTAATTATATATGATGATGTATATAAATAAAATTTAAAGTTATCTATAACATCATTTAGAAATGTATAAAATCCTTGGGATAGAGATTTAAAAATTATATTATTTAAAAAATATTCAAACAATGCTTATTATTTATCTTTATAGACATTTTGAAACACTAAATTATAAAGATTTTAAAACATTTATGATTTCCCAACCCTAGTTCGTACCTAGAAGAAGGCAAAACATTAATGTTTTTACCGTTTTCGTAGGTTTCCCGTCAGTAATTACCTACGGGACTATGGTGCCTGTTGATTTCCCGTCGTAAATTACTAACGGGAAACCTACGGTAAAGGTAAAAACTTTAAACTTTTGTCTTCTTCAAGGCTCGAACCCGAGTTGTTAAATATGTCAAAGGTGCTATGTTGCCAGTAGATTACTACCATCGTCGTGGGTTTAAGTAACAAGTTGAATATATATAATCTCTTTGGACCTCTCTGTAACTTTTTAACAAAAGTTTATACTTAATGATGTAACAGTTTATAGTCAATGATTTAAAAATGTTTTTCACAAAGGATTTTAGAGGATTAAATAGTTTAAATATAAACAATGTATGTTGTAATTATATATGATGATGTACATAAATAAAATTTAAAGTTATCTATAACATCATTTAGAAATGTATAAAATCCTTGGGATAGAGATTTAAAAATTATATTATGTAAAAAATATTCAAACAATGCTTATTATTTATCTTTATAGACATTTTGAAACACTAAATTATAAAGATTTTAAAACATTTATGATTTCCCAACCCTAGTTCGTACCTAGAAGAAGGCAAAACATTAATGTTTTTACCGTTTTCGTAGGTTTCCCGTCAGTAATTACCTACGGGACTATGGTGCCTGTTGATTTCCCGTCGTAAATTACTAACGGAAAACCTACGGTAAAGGTAAAAACTTTAAACTTTTGTCTTCTTCAAGGCTCGAACCCGAGTTGTTAAATATGTCAAAGGTGCTATGTTGCCAGTAGATTACTACCATCGTCGTGGGTTTAAGTAATAAGTTTAATATATATAATCTCTTTGGACCTCTCTGTAACTTTTTAACAAAAGTTTATACTTAATGATGTAACAGTTTATAGTCAATGATTTAACAATGTTTTTCACAAAGGATTTTAGAGGAATAAATAGTTTAAATATAAACAATGTATGTTGTAATTATATATGATGATGTACATAAATAAAATTTAAAGTTATCTATAACATCATTTAGAAATATATAAAATCCTTAGGATAGAGATTTAAAAATTATATTATGTAAAAAATATTCAAACAATGCTTATTATTTATCTTTATAGACATTTTGAAACACTAAATTATAATGATTTTAAAACATTTATGATTTCCCAACCCTAGCTCGTACGTAGAAGAAGGCAAAACTTTAAATTTTTACCTTTTCCGTAGCTTTCCCGTCAGTAATTACCTACGGGACTATGGTGCCAGTTGATTTCCCGTCTTAAATTACCAACGATTAACCTACGGTAAAGGTAAAAACTTTAAACTTTTGTCTTCTTCAAAGCTCGAACCCGGGTTGTGAAATATATCACGGGTGCCTATTTCCAGCACACTACCACCATCATCGTGTGTTTAAGTAACATGTTTCATATATATACACTCTTCTGACCTCTCTGTAAAATTTTTGACAAAAGTTTATACTCATTGATGTAACAGTTTATAGTCAATGATTTAACAATGTTTTTAACTAAAGATTTTAGACGATTAAATAGTTTAAATATAAACAATGTATGTTGTAATTATATATGATGATGTATATAAATAAAATTTAAAGTTATCTATAACATCATTTAGAAATGTATAAAATCCTTGGGATAGAGATTTAAAAATTATATTATTTAAAAAATATTCAAACAATGCTTATTATTTATCTTTATAGACATTTTGAAACACTAAATTATAAAGATTTTAAAACATTTATGATTTCCCAACCCTAGTTCGTACCTAGAAGAAGGCAAAACATTAATGTTTTTACCTTTTTCGTAGGTTTCCCGTCAGTAATTACCTACGGGACAATGGTGCCAGCTGATTTCCCGTCGTAATTTACTAACGGGAAACCTACGGTAAAGGTAAAAACTTTAAACTTTTGTCTTCTTCAAGGCTCGAACCCGAGTTGTTAAATATGTCAAAGGTGCTATGTTGCGAGTAGATTACTACCATCGTCGTGGGTTTAAGTAACAAGTTGAATATATATAATCTCTTTGGACCTCTCTGTAACTTTTTAACAAAAGTTTATACATAATGATGTAACAGTTTATAGTCAATGATTTAACAATGTTTTTCACAAAGGATTTTAGAGGATTAAATAGTTTAAATATAAACAATGTATGTTGTAATTATATATGATGATGTACATAAATAAAATTTAAAGTTATCTATAACATCATTTAGAAATATATAAAATCCTTGGGATAGAGATTTAAAAATTATATTATGTAAAAAATATTCAAACAATGCTTATTATTTATCTTTATAGACATTTTGAAACACTAAATTATAAAGATTTTAAAACATTTTTGATTTCCCAACCCTAGTTCGTACCTAGAAGAAGGCAAAACATTAATGTTTTTACCGTTTTCGTAGGTTTCCCGTCAGTAATTACCTACGGGACTATGGTGCCTGTTGATTTCCCGTCGTAAATTACTAACGGGAAACCTACGGTAAAGGTAAAAACTTTAAACTTTTGTCTTCTTCAAGGCTCGAACCCGAGTTGTTAAATATGTCAAAGGTGCTATGTTGCCAGTAGATTACTACCATCGTCGTGGGTTTAAGTAACAAGTTGAATATATATAATCTCTTTGGATCTCTCTGTAACTTTTTAACAAAAGTTTATACTTAATGATGTAACAGTTTATAGTCAATGATTTAACAATGTTTTTCACAAAGGATTTTAGAGGAATAAATAGTTTAAATATAAACAATGTATGTTGTAATTATATATGATGATGTACATAAATAAAATTTAAAGTTATCTATAACATCATTTAGAAATATATAAAATCCTTGGGATAGAGATTTAAAAATTATATTATGTAAAAAATATTCAAACAATGCTTATTATTTATCTTTATAGACATTTTGAAACACTAAATTATAATGATTTTAAAACATTTATGATTTCCCAACCCTAGCTCGTACCTAGAAGAAGGCAAAACTTTAAATTTTTACCTTTTCCGTAGCTTTCCCGTCAGTAATTACCTACGGGACTATGGTGCCAGTTGATTTCCCGTCTTAAATTACCAACGATTAACCTACGGTAAAGGTAAAAACTTTAAACTTTTGTCTTCTTCAAAGCTCGAACCCGGGTTGTGAAATATATCACGGGTGCCTATTTCCAGCACACTACCACCATCATCGTGTGTTTAAGTAACATGTTTAATATATATACACTCTTCGGACCTCTCTGTAAAATTTTTGACAAAAGTTTATACTCATTGATGTAACAGTTTATAGTCAATGATTTAACAATCTTTTTAACTGATGATTTTAGACGATTAAATAATTTAAATATAAACAATGTATGTTGTAATTATATATGATGATGTATATAAATAAAATTTAAAGTTATCTATGACATCAGTTAGAAATGTATAAAATCCTTGGGATAGAGATTTAAAAATTATATTATGTAAAAAATATTCAAACAATGCTTATTATTTATCTTTATAGACATTTTGAAACACTATATTATAAAGATTTTAAAACATTTATGATTTCCCAACCCTAGTTCGTACCTAGAAGAAGGCAAAACTTTAATGTTTTTACCTTTTTCCTAGGTTTCCCGTCAGTAATTACCTACGGGACTATGGTGCCAGTTGATTTCCCGTCGTAAATTACTAACGGGAAACCTACGGTAAAGGTAAAAACTTTAAACTTTTGTCTTCTTCAAAGGTCGAACCCGGGTTGTGAAATATATCACAGGTGCCCATTTCCAGCACACTACCACCATCATCGTGTGTTTAAGTAACATGTTTAATATATATACACTCTTCGGACCTCTCTGTAAAATTTTTGACAAAAGTTTATACTCATTGATGTAACAGGTTATAGTCAATGATTTAACAATGTTTTTAACTGAAGATTTTAGACGATTAAATAATTTAAATATAATAAATGTATGTTGTAATTATATATGATGATGTATATAAATAAAATTTAAAGTTATCTATGACATCATTTAGAAATGTATAAAATCCTTGGGATAGAGATTTAAAAATTATATTATGTAAAAAATATTCAAACAATGCTTATTATTTTTCTTTATAGACATTTTGAAACACTAAATTGTAAAGATTTTAAAACATTTATGATTTCCCAACCCTAGTTCGTACCTAGAAGAAGGTAAAACTTTAATGTTTTTACCTTTTTCGTAGGTTTCCCGTCTGTAATTACCTACAGGACTATCGTGCCAGTTGATTTCCCGTCTTAAATTACCAACGGTTAACCTACGGTAAAGGTAAAAACTTTAAACTTTTGTCTTCTTCAAAGCTCGAACCCGGGTTGTGAAATATATCACGGGTGCCTATTTCCAGCACACTACCACCATCATCGTGTGTTTAAGTAACATGTTTCATATATATACACTCTTCGGACCTCTCTGTAAAATTTTTGACAAAAGTTTATACTCATTGATGTAACAGTTTATAGTCAATGATTTAACAATGTTTTTAACTGAAGATTTTAGACGATTAAATAGTTTAAATATAAACAATGTATGTTGTAATTATATATGATGATGTATATAAATAAAATTTAAAGTTATCTATAACATCATTTAGAAATGTATAAAATCCTTGGGATAGAGATTTAAAAATTATATTATTTAAAAAATATTCAAACAATGCTTATTATTTATCTTTATAGACATTTTGAAACACTAAATTATAAAGATTTTAAAACATTTATGATTTCCCAACCCTAGTTCGTACCTAGAAGAAGGCAAAACATTAATGTTTTTACCGTTTTCGTAGGTTTCCCGTCAGTAATTACCTACGGGACTATGGTGCCTGTTGATTTCCCGTCGTAAATTACTAACGGGAAACCTACGGTAAAGGTAAAAACTTTAAACTTTTGTCTTCTTCAAGGCTCGAACCCGAGTTGTTAAATATGTCAAAGGTGCTATGTTGCCAGTAGATTACTACCATCGTCGTGGGTTTAAGTAACAAGTTGAATATATATAATCTCTTTGGACCTCTCTGTAACTTTTTAACAAAAGTTTATACTTAATGATGTAACAGTTTATAGTCAATGATTTAAAAATGTTTTTCACAAAGGATTTTAGAGGATTAAATAGTTTAAATATAAACAATGTATGTTGTAATTATATATGATGATGTACATAAATAAAATTTAAAGTTATCTATAACATCATTTAGAAATGTATAAAATCCTTGGGATAGAGATTTAAAAATTATATTATGTAAAAAATATTCAAACAATGCTTATTATTTATCTTTATAGACATTTTGAAACACTAAATTATAAAGATTTTAAAACATTTATGATTTCCCAACCCTAGTTCGTACCTAGAAGAAGGCAAAACATTAATGTTTTTACCGTTTTCGTAGGTTTCCCGTCAGTAATTACCTACGGGACTATGGTGCCTGTTGATTTCCCGTCGTAAATTACTAACGGAAAACCTACGGTAAAGGTAAAAACTTTAAACTTTTGTCTTCTTCAAGGCTCGAACCCGAGTTGTTAAATATGTCAAAGGTGTTATGTTGCCAGTAGATTACTACCATCGTCGTGGGTTTAAGTAATAAGTTTAATATATATAATCTCTTTGGACCTCTCTGTAACTTTTTAACAAAAGTTTATACTTAATGATGTAACAGTTTATAGTCAATGATTTAACAATGTTTTTCACAAAGGATTTTAGAGGAATAAATAGTTTAAATATAAACAATGTATGTTGTAATTATATATGATGATGTACATAAATAAAAATTAAAGTTATCTATAACATCATTTAGAAATATATAAAATCCTTGGGATAGAGATTTAAAAATTATATTATGTAAAAAATATTCAAACAATGCTTATTATTTATCTTTATAGACATTTTGAAACACTAAATTATAATGATTTTAAAACATTTATGATTTCCCAACCCTAGCTCGTACGTAGAAGAAGGCAAAACTTTAAATTTTTACCTTTTCCGTAGCTTTCCCGTCAGTAATTACCTACGGGACTATGGTGCCAGTTGATTTCCCGTCTTAAATTACCAACGATTAACCTACGGTAAAGGTAAAAACTTTAAACTTTTGTCTTCTTCAAAGCTCGAACCCGGGTTGTGAAATATATCACGGGTGCCTATTTCCAGCACACTACCACCATCATCGTGTGTTTAAGTAACATGTTTCATATATATACACTCTTCTGACCTCTCTGTAAAATTTTTGACAAAAGTTTATACTCATTGATGTAACAGTTTATAGTCAATGATTTAACAATGTTTTTAACTAAAGATTTTAGACGATTAAATAGTTTAAATATAAACAATGTATGTTGTAATTATATATGATGATGTATATAAATAAAATTTAAAGTTATCTATAACATCATTTAGAAATGTATAAAATCCTTGGGATAGAGATTTAAAAATTATATTATTTAAAAAATATTCAAACAATGCTTATTATTTATCTTTATAGACATTTTGAAACACTAAATTATAAAGATTTTAAAACATTTATGATTTCCCAACCCTAGTTCGTACCTAGAAGAAGGCAAAACATTAATGTTTTTACCTTTTTCGTAGGTTTCCCGTCAGTAATTACCTACGGGACAATGGTGCCAGCTGATTTCCCGTCGTAATTTACTAACGGGAAACCTACGGTAAAGGTAAAAACTTTAAACTTTTGTCTTCTTCAAGGCTCGAACCCGAGTTGTTAAATATGTCAAAGGTGCTATGTTGCGAGTAGATTACTACCATCGTCGTGGGTTTAAGTAACAAGTTGAATATATATAATCTCTTTGGACCTCTCTGTAACTTTTTAACAAAAGTTTATACATAATGATGTAACAGTTTATAGTCAATGATTTAACAATGTTTTTCACAAAGGATTTTAGAGGATTAAATAGTTTAAATATAAACAATGTATGTTGTAATTATATATGATGATGTACATAAATAAAATTTAAAGTTATCTATAACATCATTTAGAAATATATAAAATCCTTGGGATAGAGATTTAAAAATTATATTATGTAAAAAATATTCAAACAATGCTTATTATTTATCTTTATAGACATTTTGAAACACTAAATTATAAAGATTTTAAAACATTTTTGATTTCCCAACCCTAGTTCGTACCTAGAAGAAGGCAAAACATTAATGTTTTTACCGTTTTCGTAGGTTTCCCGTCAGTAATTACCTACGGGACTATGGTGCCTGTTGATTTCCCGTCGTAAATTACTAACGGGAAACCTACGGTAAAGGTAAAAACTTTAAACTTTTGTCTTCTTCAAGGCTCGAACCCGAGTTGTTAAATATGTCAAAGGTGCTATGTTGCCAGTAGATTACTACCATCGTCGTGGGTTTAAGTAACAAGTTGAATATATATAATCTCTTTGGATCTCTCTGTAACTTTTTAACAAAAGTTTATACTTAATGATGTAACAGTTTATAGTCAATGATTTAACAATGTTTTTCACAAAGGATTTTAGAGGAATAAATAGTTTAAATATAAACAATGTATGTTGTAATTATATATGATGATGTACATAAATAAAATTTAAAGTTATCTATAACATCATTTAGAAATATATAAAATCCTTGGGATAGAGATTTAAAAATTATATTACGTAAAAAATATTCAAACAATGCTTATTATTTATCTTTATAGACATTTTGAAACACTAAATTATAATGATTTTAAAACATTTATGATTTCCCAACCCTAGCTCGTACCTAGAAGAAGGCAAAACTTTAAATTTTTACCTTTTCCGTAGCTTTCCCGTCAGTAATTACCTACGGGACTATGGTGCCAGTTGATTTCCCGTCTTAAATTACCAACGATTAACCTACGGTAAAGGTAAAAACTTTAAACTTTTGTCTTCTTCAAAGCTCGAACCCGGGTTGTGAAATATATCACGGGTGCCTATTTCCAGCACACTACCACCATCATCGTGTGTTTAAGTAACATGTTTAATATATATACACTCTTCGGACCTCTCTGTAAAATTTTTGACAAAAGTTTATACTCATTGATGTAACAGTTTATAGTCAATGATTTAACAATCTTTTTAACTGATGATTTTAGACGATTAAATAATTTAAATATAAACAATGTATGTTGTAATTATATATGATGATGTATATAAATAAAATTTAAAGTTATCTATGACATCAGTTAGAAATGTATAAAATCCTTGGGATAGAGATTTAAAAATTATATTATGTAAAAAATATTCAAACAATGCTTATTATTTATCTTTATAGACATTTTGAAACACTAAATTGTAAAGATTTTAAAACATTTATGATTTCCCAACCCTAGTTTGTACCTAGAAGAAGGCAAAACTTTAATGTTTTTACCTTTTTCGTAGGTTTCCCGTCTGTAATTACCTACGGGACTATGGTGCCAGTTGATTTCCCGTCGTAAATTACTAACGCGAAACCTACGGTAAAGGTAAAAACTTTAAACTTTTGTCTTCTTCAAAGCTCGAACCCGGGTTGTGAAATATATCACAGGTGCCTATTTCCAGCACACTACCACCATCAACGTGTGTTTAAGTAACATGTTTAATATATATACACTCTTCGGACCTCTCTGTAAAATTTTTGACAAAAGTTTATACTCATTGATGTAACAGTTTATAGTAAATGATTTAACAATGTTTTTAAATGAAGATTTTAGACGATTAAATAATTGAAATATAAACAATGTATGTTGTAATTATATATGATGATGTATATAAATAAAATTTAAAGTTATCTATGACATCATTTAGAAATGTATAAAATCCTTGGGATAGAGATTTAAAAATTATATTATGTAAAAAATATTCAAACAATGCTTATTATTTATCTTTATAGACATTTTGAAACACTAAATTGTAAAGATTTTAAAACATTTATGATTTCCCAACCCTAGTTCGTACCTAGAAGAAGGCAAAACTTTAATGTTTTTACCTTTTTCGTTGGTTTCCCGTCTGTAATTACCTACGGGACTATCGTGCCAGTTGATTTCCCGTCGTAAATTACTAACGGGAAACCTACGGTAAAGGTAAAAACTTTAAACTTTTGTCTTCTTCAAGGCTCGAACCCGAGTTGTTAAATATGTCAAAGGTGCTTTGTTGCCAGTAGATTACTACCATCGTCGTGGGTTTAAGTAACAAGTTGAATATATATAATCTCTTTGGACCTCTCTGTAACTTTTTAACAAAAGTTTATACTTAATGATGTAACAGTTTATAGTCAATGATTTAAAAATGTTTTTCACAAAGGATTTTAGAGGATTAAATAGTTTAAATATAAACAATGTATGTTGTAATTATATATGATGATGTACATAAATAAAATTTAAAGTTATCTATAACATCATTTAGAAATGTATAAAATCCTTGGGATAGAGATTTAAAAATTATATTATGTAAAAAATATTCAAACAATGCTTATTATTTATCTTTATAGACATTTTGAAACACTATATTATAAAGATTTTAAAACATTTATGATTTCCCAACCCTAGTTCGTACCTAGAAGAAGGCAAAACTTTAATGTTTTTACCTTTTTCGTAGGTTTCCCGTCAGTAATTACCTACGGGACTATGGTGCCAGTTGATTTCCCGTCGTAAATTACTAACGGGAAACCTACGGTAAAGGTAAAAACTTTAAACTTTTGTCTTCTTCAAAGGTCGAACCCGGGTTGTGAAATATATCACAGGTGCCCATTTCCAGCACACTACCACCATCATCGTGTGTTTAAGTAACATGTTTAATATATATACACTCTTCGGACCTCTCTGTAAAATTTTTGACAAAAGTTTATACTCATTGATGTAACAGTTTATAGTCAATGATTTAACAATGTTTTTAACTGAAGATTTTAGACGATTAAATAATTTAAATATAATAAATGTATGTTGTAATTATATATGATGATGTATATAAATAAAATTTAAAGTTATCTATGACATCATTTAGAAATGTATAAAATCCTTGGGATAGAGATTTAAAAATTATATTATGTAAAAAATATTCAAACAATGCTTATTATTTATCTTTATAGACATTTTGAAACACTAAATTGTAAAGATTTTAAAACATTTATGATTTCCCAACCCTAGTTCGTACCTAGAAGAAGGTAAAACTTTAATGTTTTTACCTTTTTCGTAGGTTTCCCGTCTGTAATTACCTACGGGACAATGGTGCCAGTTGATTTCCCGTCTTAAATTACTAACGCGAAACCTACGGTAAAGGTAAAAACTTTAAACTTTTGTCTTCTTCAAAGCTCGAACCCGGGTTGTGAAATATATCACAGGTGCCTATTTCCAGCACACTACCACCATCATCGTGTGTTTAAGTAACATGTTTAATATATATACACTCTTCGGACCTCTCTGTAAAATTTTTGACAAAAGTTTATACTCATTGATGTAACAGTTTATAGTAAATGATTTAACAATGTTTTTAAATGAAGATTTTAGACGATTAAATAATTGAAATATAAACAATGTATGTTGTAATTATATATGATGATGTATATAAATAAAATTTAAAGTTATCTATGACATCATTTAGAAATGTATAAAATCCTTGGGATAGAGATTTAAAAATTATATTATGTAAAAAATATTCAAACAATGCTTATTATTTATCTTTATAGACATTTTGAAACACTAAATTGTAAAGATTTTAAAACATTTATGATTTCCCAACCCTAGTTCGTACCTAGAAGAAGGCAAAACTTTAATGTTTTTACCTTTTTCGTTGGTTTCCCGTCTGTAATTACCTACGGGACTATCGTGCCAGTTGATTTCCCGTCGTAAATTACTAACGGGAAACCTACGGTAAAGGTAAAAACTTTAAACTTTTGTCTTCTTCAAGGCTCGAACCCGAGTTGTTAAATATGTCAAAGGTGCTATGTTGCCAGTAGATTACTACCATCGTCGTGGGTTTAAGTAACAAGTTGAATATATATAATCTCTTTGGACCTCTCTGTAACTTTTTAACAAAAGTTTATACTTAATGATGTAACAGTTTATAGTCAATGATTTAAAAATGTTTTTCACAAAGGATTTTAGAGGATTAAATAGTTTAAATATAAACAATGTATGTTGTAATTATATATGATGATGTACATAAATAAAATTTAAAGTTATCTATAACATCATTTAGAAATGTATAAAATCCTTGGGATAGAGATTTAAAAATTATATTATGTAAAAAATATTCAAACAATGCTTATTATTTATCTTTATAGACATTTTGAAACACTATATTATAAAGATTTTAAAACATTTATGATTTCCCAACCCTAGTTCGTACCTAGAAGAAGGCAAAACTTTAATGTTTTTACCTTTTTCGTAGGTTTCCCGTCAGTAATTACCTACGGGACTATGGTGCCAGTTGATTTCCCGTCGTAAATTACTAACGGGAAACCTACGGTAAAGGTAAAAACTTTAAACTTTTGTCTTCTTCAAAGGTCGAACCCGGGTTGTGAAATATATCACAGGTGCCCATTTCCAGCACACTACCACCATCATCGTGTGTTTAAGTAACATGTTTAATATATATACACTCTTCGGACCTCTCTGTAAAATTTTTGACAAAAGTTTATACTCATTGATGTAACAGTTTATAGTCAATGATTTAACAATGTTTTTAACTGAAGATTTTAGACGATTAAATAATTTAAATATAATAAATGTATGTTGTAATTATATATGATGATGTATATAAATAAAATTTAAAGTTATCTATGACATCATTTAGAAATGTATAAAATCCTTGGGATAGAGATTTAAAAATTATATTATGTAAAAAATATTCAAACAATGCTTATTATTTATCTTTATAGACATTTTGAAACACTAAATTGTAAAGATTTTAAAACATTTATGATTTCCCAACCCTAGTTCGTACCTAGAAGAAGGTAAAACTTTAATGTTTTTACCTTTTTCGTAGGTTTCCCGTCTGTAATTACCTACGGGACTATCGTGCCAGTTGATTTCCCGTCTTAAATTACCAACGGTTAACCTACTGTAAAGGTAAAAACTTTAAACTTTTGTCTTCTTCAAAGCTCGAACCCGGGTTGTGAAATATATCACGGGTGCCTATTTCCAGCACACTACCACCATCATCGTGTGTTTAAGTAACATGTTTCATATATATACACTCTTCGGACCTCTCTGTAAAATTTTTGACAAAAGTTTATACTCATTGATGTAACAGTTTATAGTCAATGATTTAACAATGTTTTTAACTGAAGATTTTAGACGATTAAATAGTTTAAATATAAACAATGTATGTTGTAATTATATATGATGATGTATATAAATAAAATTTAAAGTTATCTATAACATCATTTAGAAATGTATAAAATCCTTGGGATAGAGATTTAAAAATTATATTATTTAAAAAATATTCAAACAATGCTTATTATTTATCTTTATAGACATTTTGAAACACTAAATTATAAAGATTTTAAAACATTTATGATTTCCCAACCCTAGTTCGTACCTAGAAGAAGGCAAAACATTAATGTTTTTACCGTTTTCGTAGGTTTCCCGTCAGTAATTACCTACGGGACTATGGTGCCTGTTGATTTCCCGTCGTAAATTACTAACGGGAAACCTACGGTAAAGGTAAAAACTTTAAACTTTTGTCTTCTTCAAGGCTCGAACCCGAGTTGTTAAATATGTCAAAGGTGCTATGTTGCCAGTAGATTACTACCATCGTCGTGGGTTTAAGTAACAAGTTGAATATATATAATCTCTTTGGATCTCTCTGTAACTTTTTAACAAAAGTTTATAATTAATGATGTAACAGTTTATAGTCAATGATTTAACAATGTTTTTCTCAAAGGATTTTAGAGGAATAAATAGTTTAAATATAAACAATGTATGTTGTAATTATATATGATGATGTACATAAATAAAATTTAAAGTTATCTATAACATCATTTAGAAATATATAAAATCCTTGGGATAGAGATTTAAAAATTATATTATGTAAAAAACATTCAAACAATGCTTATTATTTATCTTTATAGACATTTTGAAACACTAAATTATAATGATTTTAAAACATTTATGATTTCCCAACCCTAGCTCGTACCTAGAAGAAGGCAAAACTTTAAATTTTTACCTTTTCCGTAGCTTTCCCGTCAGTAATTACCTACGGGACTATGGTGCCAGTTGATTTCCCGTCTTAAATTACCAACGATTAACCTACGGTAAAGGTAAAAACTTTAAACTTTTGTCTTCTTCAAAGCTCGAACCCGGGTTGTGAAATATATCACGGGTGCCTATTTCCAGCACACTACCACCATCATCGTGTGTTTAAGTAACATGTTTCATATATATACACTCTTCGGACCTCTCTGTAAAATTTTTGACAAAAGTTTATACTCATTGATGTAACAGTTTATAGTCAATGATTTAACAATGTTTTTAACTAAAGATTTTAGACGATTAAATAGTTTAAATATAAACAATGTATGTTGTAATTATATATGATGATGTATATAAATAAAATTTAAAGTTATCTATAACATCATTTAGAAATGTATAAAATCCTTGGGATAGAGATTTAAAAATTATATTATTTAAAAAATATTCAAACAATGCTTATTATTTATCTTTATAGACATTTTGAAACACTAAATTATAAAGATTTTAAAACATTTATGATTTCCCAACCCTAGTTCGTACCTAGAAGAAGGCAAAACATTAATGTTTTTACCTTTTTCGTAGGTTTCCCGTCAGTAATTACCTACGGGACAATGGTGCCAGCTGATTTCCCGTCGTAATTTACTAACGGGAAACCTACGGTAAAGGTAAAAACTTTAAACTTTTGTCTTCTTCAAGGCTCGAACCCGAGTTGTTAAATATGTCAAAGCTGCTATGTTGCGAGTAGATTACTACCATCGTCGTGGGTTTAAGTAACAAGTTGAATATATATAATCTCTTTGGACCTCTCTGTAACTTTTTAACAAAAGTTTATACTTAATGATGTAACAGTTTATAGTCAATGATTTAACAATGTTTTTCACAAAGGATTTTAGAGGATTAAATAGTTTAAATATAAACAATGTATGTTGTAATTATATATGATGATGTACATAAATAAAATTTAAAGTTATCTATAACATCATTTAGAAATATATAAAATCCTTGGGATAGAGATTTAAAAATTATATTATGTAAAAAATATTCAAACAATGCTTATTATTTATCTTTATAGACATTTTGAAACACTAAACTATAATGATTTTAAAACATTTATGATTTCCCAACCCTAGCTCGTACGTAGAAGAAGGCAAAACTTTAAATTTTTACCTTTTCCGTAGCTTTCCCGTCAGTAATTACCTACGGGACTATGGTGCCAGTTGATTTCCCGTCTTAAATTACCAACGATTAACCTACAGTAAAGGTAAAAACTTTAAACTTTTGTCTTCTTCAAAGCTCGAACCCGGGTTGTGAAATATATCACGGGTGCCTATTTCCAGCACACTACCACCATCATCGTGTGTTTAAGTAACATGTTTCATATATATACACTCTTCGGACCTCTCTGTAAAATTTTTGACAAAAGTTTATACTCATTGATGTAACAGTTTATAGTCAATGATTTAACAATGTTT
Organism: Cardamine chenopodiifolia; assembly: GCA_963922655.1. Classification (NCBI taxonomy): domain Eukaryota; kingdom Viridiplantae; phylum Streptophyta; class Magnoliopsida; order Brassicales; family Brassicaceae; genus Cardamine; species Cardamine chenopodiifolia. The sequence continues at coordinate 5,174,821 of OZ000463.1, forward strand.
TTAACTAAAGATTTTAGACGATTAAATAGTTTAAATATAAACAATGTATGTTGTAATTATATATGATGATGTATATAAATAAAATTTAAAGTTATCTATAACATCATTTAGAAATGTATAAAATCCTTGGGATAGAGATTTAAAAATTATATTATTTAAAAAATATTCAAACAATGCTTATTATTTATCTTTATAGACATTTTGAAACACTAAATTATAAAGATTTTAAAACATTTATGATTTCCCAACCCTAGTTCGTACCTAGAAGAAGGCAAAACATTAATGTTTTTACCTTTTTCGTAGGTTTCCCGTCAGTAATTACCTACGGGACAATGGTGCCAGCTGATTTCCCGTCGTAATTTACTAACGGGAAACCTACGGTAAAGGTAAAAACTTTAAACTTTTGTCTTCTTCAAGGCTCGAACCCGAGTTGTTAAATATGTCAAAGGTGCTATGTTGCCAGTAGATTACTACCATCGTCGTGGGTTTAAGTAACAAGTTGAATATATATAATCTCTTTGGACCTCTCTGTAACTTTTTAACAAAAGTTTATACTTAATGATGTAACAGTTTATAGTCAATGATTTAACAATGTTTTTCACAAAGGATTTTAGAGGATTAAATAGTTTAAATATAAACAATGTATGTTGTAATTATATATGATGATGTACATAAATAAAATTTAAAGTTATCTATAACATCATTTAGAAATATATAAAATCCTTGGGATAGAGATTTAAAAATTATATTATGTAAAAAATATTCAAACAATGCTTATTATTTATCTTTATAGACATTTTGAAACACTAAATTATAAAGATTTTAAAACATTTATGATTTCCCAACCCTAGTTCGTACCTAGAAGAAGGCAAAACATTAATGTTTTTACCGTTTTCGTAGGTTTCCCGTCAGTAATTACCTACGGGACTATGGTGCCTGTTGATTTCCCGTCGTAAATTACTAACGGGAAACCTACGGTAAAGGTAAAAACTTTAAACTTTTGTCTTCTTCAAGGCTCGAACCCGAGTTGTTAAATATGTCAAAGGTGCTATGTTGCCAGTAGATTACTACCATCGTCGTGGGTTTAAGTAATAAGTTTAATATATATAATCTCTTTGGACCTCTCTGTAACTTTTTAACAAAAGTTTATACTTAATGATGTAACAGTTTATAGTCAATGATTTAACAATGTTTTTCACAAAGGATTTTAGAGGAATAAATAGTTTAAATATAAACAATGTATGTTGTAATTATATATGATGATGTACATAAATAAAATTTAAAGTTATCTATAACATCATTTAGAAATATATAAAATCCTTGGGATAGATATTTAAAAATTATATTATGTAAAAAATATTCAAACAATGCTTATTATTTATCTTTATAGACATTTTGAAACACTAAATTATAATGATTTTAAAACATTTATGATTTCCCAACCCTAGCTCGTACGTAGAAGAAGGCAAAACTTTAAATTTTTACCTTTTCCGTAGCTTTCCCGTCAGTAATTACCTACGGGACTATGGTGCCAGTTGATTTCCCGTCTTAAATTACCAACGATTAACCTACGGTAAAGGTAAAAACTTTAAACTTTTGTCTTCTTCAAAGCTCGAACCCGGGTTGTGAAATATATCACGGGTGCCTATTTCCAGCACACTACCACCATCATCGTGTGTTTAAGTAACATGTTTCATATATATACACTCTTCGGACCTCTCTGTAAAATTTTTGACAAAAGTTTATACTCATTGATGTAACAGTTTATAGTCAATGATTTAACAATGTTTTTAACTAAAGATTTTAGACGATTAAATAGTTTAAATATAAACAATGTATGTTGTAATTATATATGATGATGTATATAAATAAAATTTAAAGTTATCTATAACATCATTTAGAAATGTATAAAATCCTTGGGATAGAGATTTAAAAATTATATTATTTAAAAAATATTCAAACAATGCTTATTATTTATCTTTATAGACATTTTGAAACACTAAATTATAAAGATTTTAAAACATTTATGATTTCCCAACCCTAGTTCGTACCTAGAAGAAGGCAAAACATTAATGTTTTTACCTTTTTCGTAGGTTTCCCGTCAGTAATTACCTACGGGACAATGGTGCCAGCTGATTTCCCGTCGTAATTTACTAACGGGAAACCTACGGTAAAGGTAAAAACTTTAAACTTTTGTCTTCTTCAAGGCTCGAACCCGAGTTGTTAAATATGTCAAAGGTGCTATGTTGCGAGTAGATTACTACCATCGTCGTGGGTTTAAGTAACAAGTTGAATATATATAATCTCTTTGGACCTCTCTGTAACTTTTTAACAAAAGTTTATACTTAATGATGTAACAGTTTATAGTCAATGATTTAAGAATGTTTTTCACAAAGGATTTTAGAGGATTAAATAGTTTAAATATAAACAATGTATGTTGTAATTATATATGATGATGTACATAAATAAAATTTAAAGTTATCTATAACATCATTTAGAAATATATAAAATCCTTGGGATAGAGATTTAAAAATTATATTATGTAAAAAATATTCAAACAATGCTTATTATTTATCTTTATAGACATTTTGAAACACTAAATTATAAAGATTTTAAAACATTTATGATTTCCCAACCCTAGTTCGTACCTAGAAGAAGGCAAAACATTAATGTTTTTACCATTTTCGTAGGTTTCCCGTCAGTAATTACCTACGGGACTATGGTGCCAGTTGATTTCCCGTCGTAAATTACTAACGGGAAACCTACGGTAAAGGTAAAAACTTTAAACTTTTGTCTTCTTCAAGGCTCGAACCCGAGTTGTTAAATATGTCAAAGGTGTTATGTTGCCAGTAGATTACTACCATCGTCGTGGGTTTAAGTAACAAATTGAATATATATAATCTCTTTGGACCTCACTGTAACTTTTTAACAAAAGTTTATACTTAATGATGTAACAGTTTATAGTCAATGATTTAACAATGTTTTTCACAAAGGATTTTAGAGGATTAAATAGTTTAAATATAAACAATGTATGTTGTAATTATATATGATGATGTACATAAATAAAATTTAAAGTTATCTATAACATCATTTAGAAATGTATAAAATTCTTGGGATAGAGATTTAAAAATTATATTATGTAAAAAATATTCAAACAATGCTTATTATTTATCTTTATAGACATTTTGAAACACTATATTATAAAGATTTTAAAACATTTATGATTTTCCAACACTAGTTCGTACCTAGAAGAAGGCAAAACTTTAATGTTTTTACCTTTTTCGTAGGTTTCCAGTCAGTAATTACCTACGGGACTATGGTGCCAGTTGATTTCCCGTCGTAAATTACTAACGGGAAACCGACGGTAAAGGTAAAAACTTTAAACTTTTGTCTTCTTCAAAGCTCGAACCCGGGTTGTGAAATATTTCCAGCACACTACCACCATCATCGTGTGTTTAAGTAACATGTTTAATATATATACACTCTTCGGACCTCTCTGTAAAATTTTTCACAAAAGTTTATACTCATTGATGTAACAGTTTATAGTCAATGATTTAACAATGTTTTTAACTGAAGATTTAAGACGATTAAATAATTTAAATATAATAAATGTATGTTGTAATTATATATGATGATGTATATAAATAAAATTTAAAGTTATCTATGACATCATTTAGAAATGTATAAAATCCTTGGGATAGAGATTTAAAAATTATATTATGTAAATAATATTCAAACAATGCTTATTATTTATCTTTATAGACATTTTGAAACACTAAATTATAAAGATTTTAAAACATTTATGATTTCCCAACCCTAGTTCGTACCTAGAAGAAGGCAAAACATTAATGTTTTTACCATTTTCGTAGGTTTCCCGTCAGTAATTACCTACGGGACTATGGTGCCAGTTGATTTCCCGTCGTAAATTACTAACGGGAAACCTACGGTAAAGGTAAAAACTTTAAACTTTTGTCTTCTTCAAGGCTCGAACCCGAGTTGTTAAAAATGTCAAAGGTGCTATGTTGCCAGTAGATTACTACCATCGTCGTGGGTTTAAGTAACAAGTTGAATATATATAATCTCTTTGGACCTCTCTGTCACTTTTTAACAAAAGTTTATACTTAATGATGTAACAGTTTATAGTCAATGATTTAACAATGTTTTTCACAAAGGATTTTAGAGGATTAAATAGTTTAAATATAAACAATGTATGTTGTAATTATATATGATGATGTACATAAATAAAATTTAAAGTTATCTATAACATCATTTAGAAATATATAAAATCCTTGGGATAGAGATTTAAAAATTATATTATGTAAAAAATATTCAAACAATGCTTATTATTTATCTTTATAGACATTTTGAAACACTAAATTATAAAGATTTTAAAACATTTATGATTTCCCAACCCTAGCTCGTACCTAGAAGAAGGCAAAACTTTAAATTTTTACCTTTTCCGTAGGTTTCCCGTCAGTAATTACCTACGGGACTATGCTGCCAGTTGATTTCCCGTCTTAAATTACCAACGGTTAACCTACGGTAAAGGTAAAAACTTTAACCTTTTGTCTTCTTCAAAGCTAGAACCCGGGTTGTGAAATATATCACGGGTGCCTATTTCCAGCACACTACCACCATCATCGTGTGTTTAAGTAACATGTTTAATATATATACACTCTTCGGACCTCTGTGTAAAATTTTTGACAAAAGTTTATACTCATTGATGTAACAGTTTATAGTCAATGATTTAACGATGTTTTTAACTGAAGATTTTAGACGATTAAATAATTTAAATATAAACAATGTATGTTGTAATTATATATGATGATGTATATAAATAAAATTTAAAGTTATCTATGACATCAGTTAGAAATGTATAAAATCCTTGGGATAGAGATTTAAAAATTATATTATTTAAAAAATATTCAAACAATGCTTATTATTTATCTTTATAGACATTTTGAAACACTAAATTATAAAGATTTTAAAACATTTATGATTTCCCAACCCTAGTTCGTACCTAGACGAAGGCAAAACATTAATGTTTTTACCATTTTCGTAGGTTTCCCGTCAGTAATTACCTACGGGACTATGGTGCCAGTTGATTTCCCGTCGTAAATTACTAACGGGAAACCTACGGTAAAGGTAAAAACTTTAAACTTTTGCCTTCTTCAAGGCTCGAACCCGAGTTGTTAAATATGTCAAAGGTGCTATGTTGCTAGTAGATTACTACCATCGTCGTGGGTTTAAGTAACAAGTTGAATATATATAATCTCTTTGGACCTCTCTGTAACTTTTTAACAAAAGTTTATACTTAATGATGTAACAGTTTATAGTCAATGATTTAACAATGTTTTTCACAAAGGATTTTAGAGGATTAAATAGTTTAAATATAAACAATGTATGTTGTAATTATATATGATGATGTACATAAATAAAATTTAAAGTTATCTATAACATCATTTAGAAATGTATAAAATCCTTGGGATAGAGATTTAAAAATTATATTATGTAAAAAATATTCAAACAATGCTTATTATTTATCTTTATAGACATTTTGAAACACTAAATTATAAAGATTTTAAAACATTTATGATTTCCCAACCCTAGTTCGTACCTAGAAGAAGGCAAAACTTTAATGTTTTTACCTTTTTCGTAGGTTTCCCGTCAGTAATTACCTACGGGACTATGGTGCCAGTTGATTTCCCGTCGTAAATTACTAACGGGAAACCTACGGTAAAGGTAAAAACTTTAAACTTTTGTCTTCTTCAAAGCTCGAACCCGGGTTGTGAAATATATCACAGGTGCCTATTTCCAGCACACTACCACCATCATCGTGTGTTTAAGTAACATGTTTAATATATATACACTCTTCGGACCTCTCTGTAAAATTTTTCACAAAAGTTTATACTCATTGATGTAACAGTTTATAGTCAATGATTTGACAATGTTTTTAACTGAAGATTTTAGACGATTAAATAATTTAAATATAAACAATGTATGTTGTAATTATATATGATGATGTATATAAATAAAATTTAAAGTTATCTATGACATCAGTTAGAAATGTATAAAATCCTTGGGATAGAGATTTAAAAATTATATTATTTAAAAAATATTCAAACAATGCTTATTATTTATCTTTATAGACATTTTGAAACACTAAATTATAAAGATTTTAAAACATTTATGATTTCCCAACCCTAGTTCGTACCTAGAAGAAGGCAAAACATTAATGTTTTTACCTTTTTCGTAGGTTTCCCGTCAGTAATTACCTACGGGACAATGGTGCCAGCTGATTTCCCGTCGTAATTTACTAACGGGAAACCTACGGTAAAGGTAAAAACTTTAAACTTTTGTCTTCTTCAAGGCTCGAACCCGAGTTGTTAAATATGTCAAAGGTGCTATGTTGCGAGTAGATTACTACCATCGTCGTGGGTTTAAGTAACAAGTTGAATATATATAATCTCTTTGGACCTCTCTGTAACTTTTTAACAAAAGTTTATACTTAATGATGTAACAGTTTATAGTCAATGATTTAAGAATGTTTTTCACAAAGGATTTTAGAGGATTAAATAGTTTAAATATAAACAATGTATGTTGTAATTATATATGATGATGTACATAAATAAAATTTAAAGTTATCTATAACATCATTTAGAAATATATAAAATCCTTGGGATAGAGATTTAAAAATTATATTATGTAAAAAATATTCAAACAATGCTTATTATTTATCTTTATAGACATTTTGAAACACTAAATTATAAAGATTTTAAAACATTTATGATTTCCCAACCCTAGTTCGTACCTAGAAGAAGGCAAAACATTAATGTTTTTACCATTTTCGTAGGTTTCCCGTCAGTAATTACCTACGGGACTATGGTGCCAGTTGATTTCCCGTCGTAAATTACTAACGGGAAACCTACGGTAAAGGTAAAAACTTTAAACTTTTGTCTTCTTCAAGGCTCGAACCCGAGTTGTTAAATATGTCAAAGGTGTTATGTTGCCAGTAGATTACTACCATCGTCGTGGGTTTAAGTAACAAATTGAATATATATAATCTCTTTGGACCTCACTGTAACTTTTTAACAAAAGTTTATACTTAATGATGTAACAGTTTATAGTCAATGATTTAACAATGTTTTTCACAAAGGATTTTAGAGGATTAAATAGTTTAAATATAAACAATGTATGTTGTAATTATATATGATGATGTACATAAATAAAATTTAAAGTTATCTATAACATCATTTAGAAATGTATAAAATTCTTGGGATAGAGATTTAAAAATTATATTATGTAAAAAATATTCAAACAATGCTTATTATTTATCTTTATAGACATTTTGAAACACTATATTATAAAGATTTTAAAACATTTATGATTTTCCAACACTAGTTCGTACCTAGAAGAAGGCAAAACTTTAATGTTTTTACCTTTTTCGTAGGTTTCCAGTCAGTAATTACCTACGGGACTATGGTGCCAGTTGATTTCCCGTCGTAAATTACTAACGGGAAACCGACGGTAAAGGTAAAAACTTTAAACTTTTGTCTTCTTCAAAGCTCGAACCCGGGTTGTGAAATATTTCCAGCACACTACCACCATCATCGTGTGTTTAAGTAACATGTTTAATATATATACACTCTTCGGACCTCTCTGTAAAATTTTTCACAAAAGTTTATACTCATTGATGTAACAGTTTATAGTCAATGATTTAACAATGTTTTTAACTGAAGATTTAAGACGATTAAATAATTTAAATATAATAAATGTATGTTGTAATTATATATGATGATGTATATAAATAAAATTTAAAGTTATCTATGACATCATTTAGAAATGTATAAAATCCTTGGGATAGAGATTTAAAAATTATATTATGTAAATAATATTCAAACAATGCTTATTATTTATCTTTATAGACATTTTGAAACACTAAATTATAAAGATTTTAAAACATTTATGATTTCCCAACCCTAGTTCGTACCTAGAAGAAGGCAAAACATTAATGTTTTTACCATTTTCGTAGGTTTCCCGTCAGTAATTACCTACGGGACTATGGTGCCAGTTGATTTCCCGTCGTAAATTACTAACGGGAAACCTACGGTAAAGGTAAAAACTTTAAACTTTTGTCTTCTTCAAGGCTCGAACCCGAGTTGTTAAAAATGTCAAAGGTGCTATGTTGCCAGTAGATTACTACCATCGTCGTGGGTTTAAGTAACAAGTTGAATATATATAATCTCTTTGGACCTCTCTGTCACTTTTTAACAAAAGTTTATACTTAATGATGTAACAGTTTATAGTCAATGATTTAACAATGTTTTTCACAAAGGATTTTAGAGGATTAAATAGTTTAAATATAAACAATGTATGTTGTAATTATATATGATGATGTACATAAATAAAATTTAAAGTTATCTATAACATCATTTAGAAATATATAAAATCCTTGGGATAGAGATTTAAAAATTATATTATGTAAAAAATATTCAAACAATGCTTATTATTTATCTTTATAGACATTTTGAAACACTAAATTATAAAGATTTTAAAACATTTATGATTTCCCAACCCTAGCTCGTACCTAGAAGAAGGCAAAACTTTAAATTTTTACCTTTTCCGTAGGTTTCCCGTCAGTAATTACCTACGGGACTATGCTGCCAGTTGATTTCCCGTCTTAAATTACCAACGGTTAACCTACGGTAAAGGTAAAAACTTTAACCTTTTGTCTTCTTCAAAGCTAGAACCCGGGTTGTGAAATATATCACGGGTGCCTATTTCCAGCACACTACCACCATCATCGTGTGTTTAAGTAACATGTTTAATATATATACACTCTTCGGACCTCTGTGTAAAATTTTTGACAAAAGTTTATACTCATTGATGTAACAGTTTATAGTCAATGATTTAACGATGTTTTTAACTGAAGATTTTAGACGATTAAATAATTTAAATATAAACAATGTATGTTGTAATTATATATGATGATGTATATAAATAAAATTTAAAGTTATCTATGACATCAGTTAGAAATGTATAAAATCCTTGGGATAGAGATTTAAAAATTATATTATTTAAAAAATATTCAAACAATGCTTATTATTTATCTTTATAGACATTTTGAAACACTAAATTATAAAGATTTTAAAACATTTATGATTTCCCAACCCTAGTTCGTACCTAGACGAAGGCAAAACATTAATGTTTTTACCATTTTCGTAGGTTTCCCGTCAGTAATTACCTACGGGACTATGGTGCCAGTTGATTTCCCGTCGTAAATTACTAACGGGAAACCTACGGTAAAGGTAAAAACTTTAAACTTTTGCCTTCTTCAAGGCTCGAACCCGAGTTGTTAAATATGTCAAAGGTGCTATGTTGCTAGTAGATTACTACCATCGTCGTGGGTTTAAGTAACAAGTTGAATATATATAATCTCTTTGGACCTCTCTGTAACTTTTTAACAAAAGTTTATACTTAATGATGTAACAGTTTATAGTCAATGATTTAACAATGTTTTTCACAAAGGATTTTAGAGGATTAAATAGTTTAAATATAAACAATGTATGTTGTAATTATATATGATGATGTACATAAATAAAATTTAAAGTTATCTATAACATCATTTAGAAATGTATAAAATCCTTGGGATAGAGATTTAAAAATTATATTATGTAAAAAATATTCAAACAATGCTTATTATTTATCTTTATAGACATTTTGAAACACTAAATTATAAAGATTTTAAAACATTTATGATTTCCCAACCCTAGTTCGTACCTAGAAGAAGGCAAAACTTTAATGTTTTTACCTTTTTCGTAGGTTTCCCGTCAGTAATTACCTACGGGACTATGGTGCCAGTTGATTTCCCGTCGTAAATTACTAACGGGAAACCTACGGTAAAGGTAAAAACTTTAAACTTTTGTCTTCTTCAAAGCTCGAACCCGGGTTGTGAAATATATCACAGGTGCCTATTTCCAGCACACTACCACCATCATCGTGTGTTTAAGTAACATGTTTAATATATATACACTCTTCGGACCTCTCTGTAAAATTTTTCACAAAAGTTTATACTCATTGATGTAACAGTTTATAGTCAATGATTTGACAATGTTTTTAACTGAAGATTTTAGACGATTAAATAATTTAAATATAAACAATGTATGTTGTAATTATATATGATGATGTATATAAATAAAATTTAAAGTTATCTATGACATCATTTAGAAATGTATAAAATCCTTGGGATAGAGATTTAAAAATTATATTATGTAAAAAATATTCAAACAATGCTTATTATTTATCTTTATAGACATTTTCAAACACTAAATTGTAAAGATTTTAAAACATTTATGATTTCCCAACCCTAGTTCGTACCTAGAAGAAGGCAAAACTTTAATGTTTTTACCTTTTTCGTAGGTTTCCCGTCTGTAATTACCTACGGGACTATCGTGCCAGTTGATTTCCCGTCGTAAATTACTAACGAGAAACCTACGGTAAAGGTAAAAACTTTAAACTTTTGTCTTCTTCAAGGCTCGAACCCGAGTTGTTAAATATGTCAAAGGTGCTATGTTGCCAATAGATTACTACCATCGTCGTGGGTTTAAGTAACAAGTTGAATATATATAATCTCTTTGGACCTCTCTGTAACTTTTTAACAAAAGTTTATACTTAATGATGTAATAGTTTATAGTCAATGATTTAACAATGTTTTTCACAAAGGATTTTAGAGGATTAAATAGTTTAAATATAAACAATGTATGTTGTAATTATATATGATGATGTACATAAATAAAATTTAAAGTTATCTATAACATCATTTAGAAATATATAAAATCCTTGGGATAGAGATTTAAAAATTATATTATGTAAAAAATATTCAAACAATGCTTATTATTTATCTTTATAGACATTTTGAAACACTAAATTATAAAGATTTTAAAACATTTATGATTTCCCAACCCTAGCTCGTACCTAGAAGAAGGCAAAACTTTAAATTTTTACCTTTTCTGTAGGTTTCCCGTTAGTAATTACCTACGGGACTATGGCGCCCGTTGATTTCCCGTCTTAAATTACCAACGGTTAACCTACGGTAAAGGTAAAAACTTTAACCTTTTGTCTTCTTCAAAGCTAGAACCCGGGTTGTGAAATATATCACGGGTGCCTATTTCCAGCACACTACCACCATCATCGTGTGTTTAAGTAACATGTTTAATATATATACACTCTTCGGACCTCTGTGTAAAATTTTTGACAAAAGTTTATACTCATTGATGTAACAGTTTATAGTCAATGATTTAACGATGTTTTTAACTGAAGATTTTAGACGATTAAATAATTTAAATATAAACAATGTATGTTGTAATTATATATGATGATGTATATAAATAAAATTTAAAGTTATCTATGACATCATTTAGAAATGTATAAAATCCTTGGGATAGAGATTTAAAAATTATATTATGTAAAAAATATTCAAACAATGCTTATTATTTATCTTTATAGACATTTTGAAACACTAAATTATAAAGATTTTAAAACATTTATGATTTCCCAACCCTAGCTCGTACCTAGAAGAAGGCAAAACTTTAAATTTTTACCTTTTCCGTAGGTTTCCCGTTAGTAATTACCTACGGGACTATGGCGCCCGTTGATTTCCCGTCTTAAATTACCAACGGTTAACCTACGGTAAAGGTAAAAACTTTAAACTTTTGTCTTCTTCAAAGCTCGAACCCGGGTTGTGAAATATATCACGGGTGCCTATTTCCAGCACACTACCACCATCATCGTGTGTTTAAGTAACATGTTTAATATATATACACTCTTCGGACCTCTGTGTAAAATTTTTGACAAAAGTTTATACTCATTGATGTAACAGTTTATAATCAATGATTTAACAATGTTTTTAACTGAAGATTTTAGACGATTAAATAATTTAAATATAAACAATGTATGTTGTAATTATATATGATGATGTATATAAATAAAATTTAAAGTTATCTATGACATCATTTAGAAATGTATAAAATCCTTGGGATAGAGATTTAAAAATTATATTATGTAAAAAATATTCAAACAATGCTTATTATTTATCTTTATAGACATTTTGAAACACTAAATTATAAAGATTTTAAAACATTTATGATTTCCCAACCCTAGTTCGTACCTAGACGAAGGCAAAACATTAATGTTTTTACCATTTTCGTAGGTTTCCCGTCAGTAATTACCTACGGGACTATGGTGCCAGTTGATTTCCCGTCGTAAATTACTAACGGGAAACCTACGGTAAAGGTAAAAACTTTAAACTTTTGCCTTCTTCAAGGCTCGAACCCGAGTTGTTAAATATGTCAAAGGTGCTATGTTGCTAGTAGATTACTACCATCGTCGTGGGTTTAAGTAACAAGTTGAATATATATAATCTCTTTGGACCTCTCTGTAACTTTTTAACAAAAGTTTATACTTAATGATGTAACAGTTTATAGTCAATGATTTAACAATGTTTTTCACAAAGGATTTTAGAGGATTAAATAGTTTAAATATAAACAATGTATGTTGTAATTATATATGATGATGTACATAAATAAAATTTAAAGTTATCTATAACATCATTTAGAAATGTATAAAATCCTTGGGATAGAGATTTAAAAATTATATTATGTAAAAAATATTCAAACAATGCTTATTATTTATCTTTATAGACATTTTGAAACACTAAATTATAAAGATTTTAAAACATTTATGATTTCCCAACCCTAGTTCGTACCTAGAAGAAGGCAAAACTTTAATGTTTTTACCTTTTTCGTAGGTTTCCCGTCAGTAATTACCTACGGGACTATGGTGCCAGTTGATTTCCCGTCGTAAATTACTAACGGGAAACCTACGGTAAAGGTAAAAACTTTAAACTTTTGTCTTCTTCAAAGCTCGAACCCGGGTTGTGATATATATATCACAGGTGCCTATTTCCAGCACACTACCACCATCATCGTGTGTTTAAGTAACATGTTTAATATATATACACTCTTCGGACCTCTCTGTAAAATTTTTTACAAAAGTTTATACTCATTGATGTAACAGTTTATAGTCAATGATTTAACAATGTTTTTAACTGAAGATTTTAGACGATTAAATAATTTAAATATAAACAATGTATGTTGTAATTATATATGATGATGTATATAAATAAAATTTAAAGTTATCTATGACATCATTTAGAAATGTATAAAATCCTTGGGATAGAGATTTAAAAATTATATTATGTAAAAAATATTCAAACAATGCTTATTATTTATCTTTATAGACATTTTCAAACACTAAATTGTAAAGATTTTAAAACATTTATGATTTCCCAACCCTAGTTCGTACCTAGAAGAAGGCAAAACTTTAATGTTTTTACCTTTTTCGTAGGTTTCCCGTCTGTAATTACCTACGGGACTATCGTGCCAGTTGATTTCCCGTCGTAAATTACTAACGAGAAACCTACGGTAAAGGTAAAAACTTTAAACTTTTGTCTTCTTCAAGGCTCGAACCCGAGTTGTTAAATATGTCAAAGGTGCTATGTTGCCAATAGATTACTACCATCGTCGTGGGTTTAAGTAACAAGTTGAATATATATAATCTCTTTGGACCTCTCTGTAACTTTTTAACAAAAGTTTATACTTAATGATGTAATAGTTTATAGTCAATGATTTAACAATGTTTTTCACAAAGGATTTTAGAGGATTAAATAGTTTAAATATAAACAATGTATGTTGTAATTATATATGATGATGTACATAAATAAAATTTAAAGTTATCTATAACATCATTTAGAAATATATAAAATCCTTGGGATAGAGATTTAAAAATTATATTATGTAAAAAATATTCAAACAATGCTTATTATTTATCTTTATAGACATTTTGAAACACTAAATTATAAAGATTTTAAAACATTTATGATTTCCCAACCCTAGCTCGTACCTAGAAGAAGGCAAAACTTTAAATTTTTACCTTTTCCGTAGGTTTCCCGTTAGTAATTACCTACGGGACTATGGCGCCCGTTGATTTCCCGTCTTAAATTACCAACGGTTAACCTACGGTAAAGGTAAAAACTTTAAACTTTTGTCTTCTTCAAAGCTCGAACCCGGGTTGTGAAATATATCACGGGTGCCTATTTCCAGCACACTACCACCATCATCGTGTGTTTAAGTAACATGTTTAATATATATACACTCTTCGGACCTCTCTGTAAAATTTTTGACAAAAGTTTATACTCATTGATGTAACAGTTTATAATCAATGATTTAACAATGTTTTTAACTGAAGATTTTAGACGATTAAATAATTTAAATATAAACAATGTATGTTGTAATTATATATGATGATGTATATAAATAAAATTTAAAGTTATCTATGACATCATTTAGAAATGTATAAAATCCTTGGGATAGAGATTTAAAAATTATATTATGTAAAAAATATTCAAACAATGCTTATTATTTATCTTTATAGACATTTTGAAACACTATATTATAAAGATTTTAAAACATTTATGATTTCCCAACCCTAGTTCGTACCTAGAAGAAGGCAAAACTTTAATGTTTTTACCTTTTTCGTAGGTTTCCCGTCAGTAATTACCTACGGGACTATGGTGCCAGTTGATTTCCCGTCTTAAATTACCAACGCGAAACCTACGGTAAAGGTAAAAACTTTAAACTTTTGTCTTCTTCAAAGCTCGAACCCGGGTTGTGAAATATATCACAGGTGCCTATTTCCAGCACACTACCACCATCATCGTGTGTTTAAGTAACAAGTTTAATATATATACACTCTTCGGACCTCTCTGTAAAATTTTTGACAAAAGTTTATACTCATTGATGTAACAGTTTATAGTCAATGATTTAACAATGTTTTTAAATGAAGATTTTAGACGATTAAATAATTGAAATATAAACAATGTATGTTGTAATTATATATGATGATGTATATAAATAAAATTTAAAGTTATCTATGACATCATTTAGAAATGTATAAAATCCTTGGGATAGAGATTTAAAAATTATATTATGTAAATAATATTCAAACAATGCTTATTATTTATCTTTATAGACATTTTGAAACACTAAATTGTAAAGATTTTAAAACATTTATGATTTCCCAACCCTAGTTCGTACCTAGAAGAAGGCAAAACTTTAATGTTTTTACCTTTTTCGTAGGTTTTGCCGTCTGTAATTACCTACGGGACTATCGTGCCAGTTGATTTCCCGTCGTAAATTACTAACGGGAAACCTACGGTAAAGGTAAAAACTTTAAACTTTTGTCTTCTTCTAGGCTCGAACCCGAGTTGTTAAATATGTCAAAGGTGCTATGTTGCCAATAGATTACTACCATCGTCGTGGGTTTAAGTAACGAGTTGAATATATATAATCTCTTTGGACCTCTCTGTAACTTTTTAACAAAAGTTTATACTTAATGATGTAACAGTTTATAGTCAATGATTTAACAATGTTTTTCACAAAGGATTTTAGAGGATTAAATAGTTTAAATATAAACAATGTATGTTGTAATTATATATGATGATGTACATAAATAAAATTTAAAGTTATCTATAACATCATTTAGAAATATATAAAATCCTTGGGATAGAGATTTAAAAATTATATTATGTAAAAAATATTCAAACAATGCTTATTATTTATCTTTATAGACATTTTGAAACACTAAATTATAAAGATTTTAAAACATTTATGATTTCCCAACCCTAGCTCGTACCTAGAAGAAGGCAAAACTTTAAATTTTCACCTTTTCCTTAGGTTTCCCGTCAGTAATTACCTACGGGACTATGGTGCCAGTTGATTCCTCGTCTTAAATTACCAACGGTTAACCTACGGTAAAGGTAAAAACTTTAAACTTTTGTCTTCTTCAAAGCTCGAACCCGGGTTGTGAAATATATCACGGGTGCCTATTTCCAGCACACTACCACCATCATCGTGTGTTTAAGTAACATGTTTAATATATATACACTCTTCGGACCTCTCTGTAAAATTTTTGACAAAAGTTTATACTCATTGATGTAACAGTTTATAGTCAATGATTTAACAATCTTTTTAACTGATGATTTTAGAAGTTTAAATAATTTAAATATAAACAATGTATGTTGTAATTATATATGATGATGTATATAAATAAAATTTAAAGTTATCTATGACATCAGTTAGAAATGTATAAAATCCTTGGGATAGAGATTTAAAAATTATATTATGTAAAAAATATTCAAACAATGCTTATTATTTATCTTTATAGATATTTTGAAACAATAATTATAAAGATTTTAAAACATTTATGATTTCCCAACCCTAGTTCGTACCTAGAAGAAGGCAAAACTTTAATGTTTTTACCTTTTTCGTAGGTTTCCCGTCAGTAATTACCTACGGGACTATGGTGCCAGTTGATTTCCCGTCGTAAATTACTAACGCGAAACCTACGGTAAAGGTAAAAACTTTAAACTTTTGTCTTCTTCAAAGCTCGAACCCGGGTTGTGAAATATATCACAGGTGCCTATTTCCAGCACACTACCACCATCATCGTGTGTTTAAGTAACATGTTTAATATATATACACTCTTCGGACCTCTCTGTAAAATTTTTGACAAAAGTTTATACTCATTGATGTAACAGTTTATAGTCAATGATTTAACAATGTTTTTAACTGAAGATTTTAGACGATTAAATAATTTAAATATAATAAATGTATGTTGTAATTATATATGATGATGTATATAAATAAAATTTAAAGTTATCTATGACATCATTTAGAAATGTATAAAATCCTTGGGATAGAGATTTAAAAATTATATTATGTAAAAAATATTCAAACAATGCTTATTATTTATCTTTATAGACATTTTGAAACACTAAATTGTTAAGATTTTAAAACATTTATGATTTCCCAACCCTAGTTCGTACCTAGAAGAAGGCAAAACTTTAATGTTTTTACCTTTTTCGTAGGTTTCCCGTCTGTAATTACCTACGGGACTATGGTGCCAGTTCATTTCCCGTCGTAAATTACTAACGCGAAACCTACGGTACAGGTAAAAACTTTAAACTTTTGTCTTCTTCAAAGCTCGAACCCGGGTTGTGAAATATATCACAGGTGCCTATTTCCAGCACACTACCACCATCATCGTGTGTTTAAGTAACATGTTTAATATATATACACTCTTCGGACCTCTCTGTAAAATTTTTGACAAAAGTT
Source organism: Cardamine chenopodiifolia (assembly GCA_963922655.1). NCBI lineage: Eukaryota > Viridiplantae > Streptophyta > Magnoliopsida > Brassicales > Brassicaceae > Cardamine > Cardamine chenopodiifolia. The sequence goes on from OZ000463.1 coordinate 5,192,052, forward strand.
TATACTCATTGATGTAACAGTTTATAGTAAATGATTTAACAATGTTTTTAAATGAAGATTTTAGACGATTAAATAATTGAAATATAAACAATGTATGTTGTAATTATATATGATGATGTATATAAATAAAATTTAAAGTTATCTATGACATCATTTAGAAATGTATAAAATCCTTGGGATAGAGATTTAAAAATTATATTATGTAAAAAATATTCAAACAATGCTTATTATTTATCTTTATAGACATTTTGAAACACTAAATTGTAAAGATTTTAAAACATTTATGATTTCCCAACCCTAGTTCGTACCTAGAAGAAGGCAAAACTTTAATGTTTTTACCTTTTTCGTAGGTTTCCCGTCTGTAATACCTACGGGACTATCGTGCCAGTTGATTTCCCGTCGTAAATTACTAACGGGAAACCTACGGTAACGGTAAAAACTTTAAACTTTTGTCTTCTTCAAGGCTCGAACCCGAGTTGTTAAATATGTCAAAGGTGCTATGTTGCCAATAGATTACTACCATCGTCGTGGGTTTAAGTAACAAGTTGAATATATATAATCTCTTTGGACCTCTCTGTAACTTTTTAACAAAAGTTTATACTTAATGATGTAACAGTTTATAGTCAATGATTTAACAATGTTTTTCACAAAGGATTTTAGAGGATTAAATAGTTTAAATATAAACAATGTATGTTGTAATTATATATGATGATGTACATAAATAAAATTTAAAGTTATCTATAACATCATTTAGAAATATATAAAATCCTTGGGATAGAGATTTAAAAATTATATTATGTAAAAAATATTCAAACAATGCTTATTATTTATCTTTATAGACATTTTGAAACACTAAATTATAAAGATTTTAAAACATTTATGATTTCCCAACCCTAGCTCGTACCTAGAAGAAGGCAAAACTTTAAATTTTTACCTTTTCCGTAGGTTTCCCGTCAGTAATTACCTACGGGACTATGGTGCCAGTTGATTTCCCGTCTTAAATTACCAACGGTTAACCTACGGTAAAGGTAAAAACTTTAAACTTTTGTCTTCTTCAAAGCTCGAACCCGGGTTGTGAAATATATCACGGGTGCGTATTTCCAGCACACTACCACCATCATCGTGTGTTTAAGTAACATGTTTAATATATATACACTCTTCGGACCTCTCTGTAAAATTTTTGACAAAAGTATATACTCATTGATGTAACAGTTTATAGTCAATGATTTAACAATGTTTTTAAGTGAAGATTTTAGACGATTAAATAATTTAAATATAAACAATGTATGTTGTAATTATATATGATGATGTATATAAATAAAATTTAAAGTTATCTATGACATCATTTAGAAATGTATAAAATCCTTGGGATAGAGATTTAAAAATTATATTATGTAAAAAATATTCAAACAATCCTTATTATTTATCTTTATAGACATTTTGAAACACTAAATTGTAAAGATTTTAAAACATTTATGATTTCCCAACCCTAGTTCGTACCTAGAAGAAGGCAAAACTTTAATGTTTTTACCTTTTTCGTAGGTTTCCCGTCTGTAATTACCTACGGGACTATCGTGCCAGTTGATTTCCCGTCGTAAATTACTAACGGGAAACCTACGGTAAAGGTAAAAACTTTAAACTTTTGTCTTCTTCAAAGCTCGAACCCGGGTTGTGAAATATATCACGGGTGCCTATTTCCAGCACACTACCACCATCATCGTGTGTTTAAGTAACATGTTTAATATATATACACTCTTCGGACCTCTCTGTAAAATTTTTGACAAAAGTTTATACTCATTGATGTAACAGTTTATAGTCAATGATTTAACAATGTTTTTAAATGAAGATTTTAGACGATTAAATAATTTAAATATAAACAATGTATGTTGTAATTATATATGATGATGTATATAAATAAAATTTAAAGTTATCTATGACATCATTTAGAAATGTATAAAATCCTTGGGATAGAGATTTAAAAATTATATTATGTAAAAAATATTCAAATAATGCTTATTATTTATCTTTATAGACATTTTGAAACACTAAATTGTAAAGATTTTAAAACATTTATGATTTCCCAACCCTATTTCGTACCTAGAAGAAGGCAAAACTTTAATGTTTTTACCTTTTTCGTAGGTTTCCCGTCAGTAATTACCTACGGGACTATGGTGCCAGTTGATTTCCCGTCGTAAATTACTAACGGGAAACCTACGGTAAAGGTAAAAACTTTAAACTTTTGTCTTCTTCAAGGCTCGAACCCGAGTTGTTAAATATGTCAAAGGTGCTATGTTGCCAGTAGATTACTACCATCGTCGTGGGTTTAAGTAACAAGTTGAATATATATAATCTCTTTGGACCTCTCTGTAAAATTTTTGACAAAAGTTTATACTCATTGATGTAACAGTTTATAGTCAATGATTTAACAATGTTTTTAACTGAAGATTTTAGGCGATTAAATAATTTAAATATAAACAATGTATGTTGTAATTATATATGATGATGTATATAAATAAAATTTAAAGTTATCTTTGACATCAGTTAGAAATGTATAAAATCCTTGGGATAGAGATTTAAAAATTATATTATGTAAAAAATATTCAAACAATGCTTATTATTTATCTTTATAGACATTTTGAAACACTAAATTATAAAGATTTTAAAACATTTATGATTTCCCAACCCTAGTTCGTACCTAGAAGAAGGCAAAACATTAATGTTTTTACCTTTTTCGTAGGTTTCCCGTCAGTAATTACCTACGGGACTATGGTGCCAGTTGATTTCCCGTCGTAAATTACTAACGGGAAACCTACGGTAAAGGTAAAAACTTTAAACTTTTGTCTTCTTCAAGGCTCGAACCCGAGTTGTTAAATATGTCAAAGGTGCTATGTTGCCAATAGATTACTACCATCGTCGTGGGTTTAAGTAACAAGTTGAATATATATAATCTCTTTGGACCTCTCTGTAACTTTTTAACAAAATTTTATACTTAATGATGTAACAGTTTATAGTCAATGATTTAACAATGTTTTTCACAAAGGATTTTAGAGGATTAAATAGTTTAAATATAAACAATGTATGTTGTACTTATATATGATGATGTACATAAATAAAATTTAAAGTTATCTATAACATCATTTAGAAATATATAAAATCCTTGGGATAGAGATTTAAAAATTATATTATGTAAAAAATATTCAAACAATGCTTATTATTTATCTTTATAGACATTTTGAAACACTAAATTATAAAGATTTTAAAACATTTATGATTTCCCAACCCTAGCTCGTACCTAGAAGAAGGCAAAACTTTAAATTTTTACCTTTTCCGTAGGTTTCCCGTTAGTAATTACCTACGGGACTATGGCGCCCGTTGATTTCCCGTCTTAAATTACCAACGGTTAACCTACGGTAAAGGTAAAAACTTTAAACTTTTGTCTTCTTCAAAGCTCGAACCCGGGTTGTGAAATATATCACGGGTGCCTATTTCCAGCACACTACCACCATCATCGTGTGTTTAAGTAACATGTTTAATATATATACACTCTTCGGACCTCTCTGTAAAATTTTTGACAAAAGTTTATACTCATTGATGTAACAGTTTATAGTCAATGATTTGACAATGTTTTTAACTGAAGATTTTAGGCGATTAAATAATTTAAATATACACAATGTATGTTGTAATTATATATGATGATGTATATAAATAAAATTTAAAGTTATCTATGACATCAGTTAGAAATGTATAAAATCCTTGGGATAGAGATTTAAAAATTATATTATGTAAAAAATATTCAAACAATGCTTATTATTTATCTTTATAGACATTTTGAAACACTAAATTATAAAGATTTTAAAACATTTATGATTTCCCAACCCTAGTTCGTACCTAGAAGAAGGCAAAACATTAATGTTTTTACCTTTTTCGTAGGTTTTCCGTCAGTAATTACCTACGGGACTATGGTGCCAGTTGATTTCCCGTCGTAAATTACTAACGGGAAACCTACGGTAAAGGTAAAAACTTTAAACTTTTGTCTTCTTCAAGGCTCGAACCCGAGTTGTTAAATATGTCAAAGGTGCTATGTTGCCAGTAGATTACTACCATCGTCGTGGGTTTAAGTAACAAGTTGAATATATATAATCTCTTTGGACCTCTCTGTAAAATTTTTGACAAAAGTTTATACTCATTGATGTAACAGTTTATAGTCAATGATTTAACAATGTTTTTCACAAAGGATTTTAGAGGATTAAATAGTTTAAATATAAACAATGTATGTTGTAATTATATATGATGATGTACATAAATAAAATTTAAAGTTATCTATAACATCATTTAGAAATATATAAAATCCTTGGGATAGAGATTTAAAAATTATATTATGTAAAAAATATTCAAACAATGCTTATTATTTATCTTTATAGACATTTTAAAACACTAAATTATAAAGATTTTAAAACATTTATGATTTCCCAACCCTAGCTCGTACCTAGAAGAAGGCAAAACTTTAAATTTTTACCTTTTCCGTAGGTTTCCCGTCAGTAATTACCTACGGGACTATGGTGCCAGTTGATTTCCCGTCTTAAATTACCAACGGTTAACCTACGGTAAAGGTAAAAACTTTAAACTTTTGTCTTCTTCAAAGCTCGAACCCGGGTTGTGAAATATATCACGGGTGCCTATTTCCAGCACACTACCACCATCATCGTGTGTTTAAGTAACATGTTTAATATATATACACTCTTCAGACCTCTCAGTAAAATTTTTGACAAAATTTTATACTCATTGATGTAACAGTTTATAGTCAATGATTTAACAATGTTTTTAACTGAAGATTTTAGACGATTATATAATTTAAATATAAACAATGTATGTTGTAATTATATATGATGATGTATATAAATAAAATTTAAAGTTATCTATGACATCATTTAGACATGTATAAAATCCTTGGGATAGAGATTTAAAAATTATATTATGTAAAAAATATTCAAACAATGCATATTATTTATCTTTATAGACATTTTGAAACACTAAATTATAAAGATTTTAAAACATGTATGATTTCCCAACCGTAGTTCGTACCTAGAAGAAGGCAAAACATTAATGTTTTTACCTTTTTCGTAGGTTTCCCGTCAGTAATTACCTACGGGACTATGGTGCCAGTTGATTTCCCATCGTAAATTACTAACGGGAAACCTACGGTAAAGGTAAAAACTTTAAACTTTTGTCTTCTTCAAGGCTCGAACCCGAGTTGTTAAATATGTCAAAGGTGCTATGTTGCCAGTAGATTACTACCATCGTCGTGGGTTTAAGTAACAAGTTGAATATATATAATCTCTTTGGACCTCTCTGTAACTTTTTAACAAAAGTTTATACTTAATGATGTAACAGTTTATAGTCAATGATTTAACAATGTTTTTCACAAAGGATTTTAGAGGATTAAATAGTTTAAATATAAACAATGTATGTTGTAATTATATATGATGATGTACATAAATAAAATTTAAAGTTATCTATAACATCATTTAGAAATATATAAAATCCTTGGGATAGAGATTTAAAAATTATATTATGTAAAAAATATTCAAACAATGCTTATTATTTATCTTTATAGACATTTTAAAACACTAAATTATAAAGATTTTAAAACATTTATGATTTCCCAACCCTAGCTCGTACCTAGAAGAAGGCAAAACTTTAAATTTTTACCTTTTCCGTAGGTTTCCCGTCAGTAATTACCTACGGGACTATGGTGCCAGTTGATTTCCCGTCTTAAATTACCAACGGTTAACCTACGGTAAAGGTAAAAACTTTAAACTTTTGTCTTCTTCAAAGCTCGAACCCGGGTTGTGAAATATATCACGGGTGCCTATTTCCAGCACACTACCACCATCATCGTGTGTTTAAGTAACATGTTTAATATATATACACTCTTCAGACCTCTCAGTAAAATTTTTGACAAAATTTTATACTCATTGATGTAACAGTTTATAGTCAATGATTTAACAATGTTTTTAACTGAAGATTTTAGACGATTATATAATTTAAATATAAACAATGTATGTTGTAATTATATATGATGATGTATATAAATAAAATTTAAAGTTATCTATGACATCATTTAGAAATGTATAAAATCCTTGGGATAGAGATTTAAAAATTATATTATGTAAAAAATATTCAAACAATGCTTATTATTTATCTTTATAGACATTTTGAAACACTAAATTATAAAGATTTTAAAACATTTATGATTTCCCAACCCTAGTTCGTACCTAGACGAAGGCAAAACATTAATGTTTTTACCATTTTCGTAGGTTTCCCGTCAGTAATTACCTACGGGACTATGGTGCCAGTTGATTTCCCGTCGTAAATTACTAACGGGAAACCTACGGTAAAGGTAAAAACTTTAAACTTTTGCCTTCTTCAAGGCTCGAACCCGAGTTGTTAAATATGTCAAAGGTGCTATGTTGCTAGTAGATTACTACCATCGTCGTGGGTTTAAGTAACAAGTTGAATATATATAATCTCTTTGGACCTCTCTGTAACTTTTTAACAAAAGTTTATACTTAATGATGTAACAGTTTATAGTCAATGATTTAACAATGTTTTTCACAAAGGATTTTAGAGGATTAAATAGTTTAAATATAAACAATGTATGTTGTAATTATATATGATGATGTACATAAATAAAATTTAAAGTTATCTATAACATCATTTAGAAATATATAAAATCCTTGGGATAGAGATTTAAAAATTATATTATGTAAAAAATATTCAAACAATGCTTATTATTTATCTTTATAGACATTTTGAAACACTAAATTATAAAGATTTTAAAACATTTATGATTTCCCAACCCTAGCTCGTACCTAGAAGAAGGCAAAACTTTAAATTTTTACCTTTTCCGTAGGTTTCCCGTCAGTAATTACCTACGGGACTATGGTGCCAATTGATTTCCCGTCGTAAATTACTAACGGGAAACCTACGGTAAAGGTAAAAACTTTAAACTTTTGTCTTCTTCAAGGCTCGAACCCGAGTTGTTAAATATGTCAAAGGTGCTATGTTGCCAATAGATTACTACCATCGTCGTGGGTTTAAGTAACAAGTTGAATATATATAATCTCTTTGGACCTCTCTGTAACTTTTTAACAAAATTTTATACTTAATGATGTAACAGTTTATAGTCAATGATTTAACAATGTTTTTCACAAAGGATTTTAGAGGATTAAATAGTTTAAATATAAACAATGTATGTTGTAATTATATATGATGATGTACATAAATAAAATTTAAAGTTATCTTTGACATCAGTTAGAAATGTATAAAATCCTTGGGATAGAGATTTAAAAATTATATTATGTAAAAAATATTCAAACAATGCTTATTATTTATCTTTATAGACATTTTGAAACACTAAATTATAAAGATTTTAAAACATTTATGATTTCCCAACCCTAGTTCGTACCTAGAAGAAGGCAAAACATTAATGTTTTTACCTTTTTCGTAGGTTTCCCGTCAGTAATTACCTACGGGACTATGGTGCCAGTTGATTTCCCGTCGTAAATTACTAACGGGAAACCTACGGTAAAGGTAAAAACTTTAAACTTTTGTCTTCTTCAAGGCTCGAACCCGAGTTGTTAAATATGTCAAAGGTGCTATGTTGCCAATAGATTACTACCATCGTCGTGGGTTTAAGTAACAAGTTGAATATATATAATCTCTTTGGACCTCTCTGTAACTTTTTAACAAAATTTTATACTTAATGATGTAACAGTTTATAGTCAATGATTTAACAATGTTTTTCACAAAGGATTTTAGAGGATTAAATAGTTTAAATATAAACAATGTATGTTGTACTTATATATGATGATGTACATAAATAAAATTTAAAGTTATCTATAACATCATTTAGAAATATATAAAATCCTTGGGATAGAGATTTAAAAATTATATTATGTAAAAAATATTCAAACAATGCTTATTATTTATCTTTATAGACATTTTGAAACACTAAATTATAAAGATTTTAAAACATTTATGATTTCCCAACCCTAGCTCGTACCTAGAAGAAGGCAAAACTTTAAATTTTTACCTTTTCCGTAGGTTTCCCGTTAGTAATTACCTACGGGACTATGGCGCCCGTTGATTTCCCGTCTTAAATTACCAACGGTTAACCTACGGTAAAGGTAAAAACTTTAAACTTTTGTCTTCTTCAAAGCTCGAACCCGGGTTGTGAAATATATCACGGGTGCCTATTTCCAGCACACTACCACCATCATCGTGTGTTTAAGTAACATGTTTAATATATATACACTCTTCGGACCTCTCTGTAAAATTTTTGACAAAAGTTTATACTCATTGATGTAACAGTTTATAGTCAATGATTTGACAATGTTTTTAACTGAAGATTTTAGGCGATTAAATAATTTAAATATACACAATGTATGTTGTAATTATATATGATGATGTATATAAATAAAATTTAAAGTTATCTATGACATCAGTTAGAAATGTATAAAATCCTTGGGATAGAGATTTAAAAATTATATTATGTAAAAAATATTCAAACAATGCTTATTATTTATCTTTATAGACATTTTGAAACACTAAATTATAAAGATTTTAAAACATTTATGATTTCCCAACCCTAGTTCGTACCTAGAAGAAGGCAAAACATTAATGTTTTTACCTTTTTCGTAGGTTTTCCGTCAGTAATTACCTACGGGACTATGGTGCCAGTTGATTTCCCGTCGTAAATTACTAACGGGAAACCTACGGTAAAGGTAAAAACTTTAAACTTTTGTCTTCTTCAAGGCTCGAACCCGAGTTGTTAAATATGTCAAAGGTGCTATGTTGCCAGTAGATTACTACCATCGTCGTGGGTTTAAGTAACAAGTTGAATATATATAATCTCTTTGGACCTCTCTGTAAAATTTTTGACAAAAGTTTATACTCATTGATGTAACAGTTTATAGTCAATGATTTAACAATGTTTTTCACAAAGGATTTTAGAGGATTAAATAGTTTAAATATAAACAATGTATGTTGTAATTATATATGATGATGTACATAAATAAAATTTAAAGTTATCTATAACATCATTTAGAAATATATAAAATCCTTGGGATAGAGATTTAAAAATTATATTATGTAAAAAATATTCAAACAATGCTTATTATTTATCTTTATAGACATTTTAAAACACTAAATTATAAAGATTTTAAAACATTTATGATTTCCCAACCCTAGCTCGTACCTAGAAGAAGGCAAAACTTTAAATTTTTACCTTTTCCGTAGGTTTCCCGTCAGTAATTACCTACGGGACTATGGTGCCAGTTGATTTCCCGTCTTAAATTACCAACGGTTAACCTACGGTAAAGGTAAAAACTTTAAACTTTTGTCTTCTTCAAAGCTCGAACCCGGGTTGTGAAATATATCACGGGTGCCTATTTCCAGCACACTACCACCATCATCGTGTGTTTAAGTAACATGTTTAATATATATACACTCTTCAGACCTCTCAGTAAAATTTTTGACAAAATTTTATACTCATTGATGTAACAGTTTATAGTCAATGATTTAACAATGTTTTTAACTGAAGATTTTAGACGATTATATAATTTAAATATAAACAATGTATGTTGTAATTATATATGATGATGTATATAAATAAAATTTAAAGTTATCTATGACATCATTTAGACATGTATAAAATCCTTGGGATAGAGATTTAAAAATTATATTATGTAAAAAATATTCAAACAATGCTTATTATTTATCTTTATAGACATTTTGAAACACTAAATTATAAAGATTTTAAAACATTTATGATTTCCCAACCGTAGTTCGTACCTAGAAGAAGGCAAAACATTAATGTTTTTACCTTTTTCGTAGGTTTCCCGTCAGTAATTACCTACGGGACTATGGTGCCAGTTGATTTCCCATCGTAAATTACTAACGGGAAACCTACGGTAAAGGTAAAAACTTTAAACTTTTGTCTTCTTCAAGGCTCGAACCCGAGTTGTTAAATATGTCAAAGGTGCTATGTTGCCAGTAGATTACTACCATCGTCGTGGGTTTAAGTAACAAGTTGAATATATATAATCTCTTTGGACCTCTCTGTAACTTTTTAACAAAAGTTTATACTTAATGATGTAACAGTTTATAGTCAATGATTTAACAATGTTTTTCACAAAGGATTTTAGAGGATTAAATAGTTTAAATATAAACAATGTATGTTGTAATTATATATGATGATGTACATAAATAAAATTTAAAGTTATCTATAACATCATTTAGAAATATATAAAATCCTTGGGATAGAGATTTAAAAATTATATTATGTAAAAAATATTCAAACAATGCTTATTATTTATCTTTATAGACATTTTGAAACACTAAATTGTTAAGATTTTAAAACATTTATGATTTCCCAACCCTAGTTCGTACCTAGAAGAAGGCAAAACTTTAATGTTTTTACCTTTTTCGTAGGTTTCCCGTCTGTAATTACCTACGGGACTATGGTGCCAGTTCATTTCCCGTCGTAAATTACTAACGCGAAACCTACGGTAAAGGTAAAAACTTTAAACTTTTGTCTTCTTCAAAGCTCGAACCCGGGTTGTGAAATATATCACAGGTGCCTATTTCCAGCACACTACCACCATCATCGTGTGTTTAAGTAACATGTTTAATATATATACACTCTTCGGACCTCTCTGTAAAATTTTTGACAAAAGTTTATACTCATTGATGTAACAGTTTATAGTAAATGATTTAACAATGTTTTTAAATGAAGATTTTAGACGATTAAATAATTGAAATATAAACAATGTATGTTGTAATTATATATGATGATGTATATAAATAAAATTTAAAGTTATCTATGACATCATTTAGAAATGTATAAAATCCTTGGGATAGAGATTTAAAAATTATATTATGTAAAAAATATTCAAACAATGCTTATTATTTATCTTTATAGACATTTTGAAACACTAAATTGTAAACATTTTAAAACATTTATGATTTCCCAACCCTAGTTCGTACCTAGAAGAAGGCAAAACTTTAATGTTTTTACCTTTTTCGTAGGTTTCCCGTCTGTAATACCTACGGGACTATCGTGCCAGTTGATTTCCCGTCGTAAATTACTAACGGGAAACCTACGGTAACGGTAAAAACTTTAAACTTTTGTCTTCTTCAAGGCTCGAACCCGAGTTGTTAAATATGTCAAAGGTGCTATGTTGCCAATAGATTACTACCATCGTCGTGGGTTTAAGTAACAAGTTGAATATATATAATCTCTTTGGACCTCTCTGTAACTTTTTAACAAAAGTTTATACTTAATGATGTAACAGTTTATAGTCAATGATTTAACAATGTTTTTCACAAAGGATTTTAGAGGATTAAATAGTTTAAATATAAACAATGTATGTTGTAATTATATATGATGATGTACATAAATAAAATTTAAAGTTATCTATAACATCATTTAGAAATATATAAAATCCTTGGGATAGAGATTTAAAAATTATATTATGTAAAAAATATTCAAACAATGCTTATTATTTATCTTTATAGACATTTTGAAACACTAAATTATAAAGATTTTAAAACATTTATGATTTCCCAACCCTAGCTCGTACCAAGAAGAAGGCAAAACTTTAAATTTTTACCTTTTCCGTAGGTTTCCCGTCAGTAATTACCTACGGGACTATGGTGCCAGTTGATTTCCCGTCTTAAATTACCAACGGTTAACCTACGGTAAAGGTAAAAACTTTAAACTTTTGTCTTCTTCAAAGCTCGAACCCGGGTTGTGAAATATATCACGGGTGCGTATTTCCAGCACACTACCACCATCATCGTGTGTTTAAGTAACATGTTTAATATATATACACTCTTCGGACCTCTCTGTAAAATTTTTGACAAAAGTATATACTCATTGATGTAACAGTTTATAGTCAATGATTTAACAATGTTTTTAAGTGAAGATTTTAGACGATTAAATAATTTAAATATAAACAATGTATGTTGTAATTATATATGATGATGTATATAAATAAAATTTAAAGTTATCTATGACATCATTTAGAAATGTATAAAATCCTTGGGATAGAGATTTAAAAATTATATTATGTAAAAAATATTCAAACAATCCTTATTATTTATCTTTATAGACATTTTGAAACACTAAATTGTAAAGATTTTAAAACATTTATGATTTCCCAACCCTAGTTCGTACCTAGAAGAAGGCAAAACTTTAATGTTTTTACCTTTTTCGTAGGTTTCCCGTCTGTAATTACCTACGGGACTATCGTGCCAGTTGATTTCCCGTCGTAAATTACTAACGGGAAACCTACGGTAAAGGTAAAAACTTTAAACTTTTGTCTTCTTCAAAGCTCGAACCCGGGTTGTGAAATATATCACGGGTGCCTATTTCCAGCACACTACCACCATCATCGTGTGTTTAAGTAACATGTTTAATATATATACACTCTTCGGACCTCTCTGTAAAATTTTTGACAAAAGTTTATACTCATTGATGTAACAGTTTATAGTCAATGATTTAACAATGTTTTTAAATGAAGATTTTAGACGATTAAATAATTTAAATATAAACAATGTATGTTGTAATTATATATGATGATGTATATAAATAAAATTTAAAGTTATCTATGACATCATTTAGAAATGTATAAAATCCTTGGGATAGAGATTTAAAAATTATATTATGTAAAAAATATTCAAATAATGCTTATTATTTATCTTTATAGACATTTTGAAACACTAAATTGTAAAGATTTTAAAACATTTATGATTTCCCAACCCTATTTCGTACCTAGAAGAAGGCAAAACTTTAATGTTTTTACCTTTTTCGTAGGTTTCCCGTCAGTAATTACCTACGGGACTATGGTGCCAGTTGATTTCCCGTCGTAAATTACTAACGGGAAACCTACGGTAAAGGTAAAAACTTTAAACTTTTGTCTTCTTCAAGGCTCGAACCCGAGTTGTTAAATATGTCAAAGGTGCTATGTTGCCAGTAGATTACTACCATCGTCGTGGGTTTAAGTAACAAGTTGAATATATATAATCTCTTTGGACCTCTCTGTAAAATTTTTGACAAAAGTTTATACTCATTGATGTAACAGTTTATAGTCAATGATTTAACAATGTTTTTAACTGAAGATTTTAGGCGATTAAATAATTTAAATATAAACAATGTATGTTGTAATTATATATGATGATGTATATAAATAAAATTTAAAGTTATCTTTGACATCAGTTAGAAATGTATAAAATCCTTGGGATAGAGATTTAAAAATTATATTATGTAAAAAATATTCAAACAATGCTTATTATTTATCTTTATAGACATTTTGAAACACTAAATTATAAAGATTTTAAAACATTTATGATTTCCCAACCCTAGTTCGTACCTAGAAGAAGGCAAAACATTAATGTTTTTACCTTTTTCGTAGGTTTCCCGTCAGTAATTACCTACGGGACTATGGTGCCAGTTGATTTCCCGTCGTAAATTACTAACGGGAAACCTACGGTAAAGGTAAAAACTTTAAACTTTTGTCTTCTTCAAGGCTCGAACCCGAGTTGTTAAATATGTCAAAGGTGCTATGTTGCCAATAGATTACTACCATCGTCGTGGGTTTAAGTAACAAGTTGAATATATATAATCTCTTTGGACCTCTCTGTAACTTTTTAACAAAATTTTATACTTAATGATGTAACAGTTTATAGTCAATGATTTAACAATGTTTTTCACAAAGGATTTTAGAGGATTAAATAGTTTAAATATAAACAATGTATGTTGTAATTATATATGATGATGTACATAAATAAAATTTAAAGTTATCTATAACATCATTTAGAAATATATAAAATCCTTGGGATAGAGATTTAAAAATTATATTATGTAAAAAATATTCAAACAATGCTTATTATTTATCTTTATAGACATTTTAAAACACTAAATTATAAAGATTTTAAAACATTTATGATTTCCCAACCCTAGCTCGTACCTAGAAGAAGGCAAAACTTTAAATTTTTACCTTTTCCGTAGGTTTCCCGTCAGTAATTACCTACGGGACTATGGTGCCAGTTGATTTCCCGTCTTAAATTACCAACGGTTAACCTACGGTAAAGGTAAAAACTTTAAACTTTTGTCTTCTTCAAAGCTCGAACCCGGGTTGTGAAATATATCACGGGTGCCTATTTCCAGCACACTACCACCATCATCGTGTGTTTAAGTAACATGTTTAATATATATACACTCTTCAGACCTCTCAGTAAAATTTTTGACAAAATTTTATACTCATTGATGTAACAGTTTATAGTCAATGATTTAACAATGTTTTTAACTGAAGATTTTAGACGATTATATAATTTAAATATAAACAATGTATGTTGTAATTATATATGATGATGTATATAAATAAAATTTAAAGTTATCTATGACATCATTTAGACATGTATAAAATCCTTGGGATAGAGATTTAAAAATTATATTATGTAAAAAATATTCAAACAATGCTTATTATTTATCTTTATAGACATTTTGAAACACTAAATTATAAAGATTTTAAAACATTTATGATTTCCCAACCGTAGTTCGTACCTAGAAGAAGGCAAAACATTAATGTTTTTACCTTTTTCGTAGGTTTCCCGTCAGTAATTACCTACGGGACTATGGTGCCAGTTGATTTCCCATCGTAAATTACTAACGGGAAACCTACGGTAAAGGTAAAAACTTTAAACTTTTGTCTTCTTCAAGGCTCGAACCCGAGTTGTTAAATATGTCAAAGGTGCTATGTTGCCAGTAGATTACTACCATCGTCGTGGGTTTAAGTAACAAGTTGAATATATATAATCTCTTTGGACCTCTCTGTAACTTTTTAACAAAAGTTTATACTTAATGATGTAACAGTTTATAGTCAATGATTTAACAATGTTTTTCACAAAGGATTTTAGAGGATTAAATAGTTTAAATATAAACAATGTATGTTGTAATTATATATGATGATGTACATAAATAAAATTTAAAGTTATCTATAACATCATTTAGAAATATATAAAATCCTTGGGATAGAGATTTAAAAATTATATTATGTAAAAAATATTCAAACAATGCTTATTATTTATCTTTATAGACATTTTAAAACACTAAATTATAAAGATTTTAAAACATTTATGATTTCCCAACCCTAGCTCGTACCTAGAAGAAGGCAAAACTTTAAATTTTTACCTTTTCCGTAGGTTTCCCGTCAGTAATTACCTACGGGACTATGGTGCCAGTTGATTTCCCGTCTTAAATTACCAACGGTTAACCTACGGTAAAGGTAAAAACTTTAAACTTTTGTCTTCTTCAAAGCTCGAACCCGGGTTGTGAAATATATCACGGGTGCCTATTTCCAGCACACTACCACCATCATCGTGTGTTTAAGTAACATGTTTAATATATATACACTCTTCAGACCTCTCAGTAAAATTTTTGACAAAATTTTATACTCATTGATGTAACAGTTTATAGTCAATGATTTAACAATGTTTTTAACTGAAGATTTTAGACGATTATATAATTTAAATATAAACAATGTATGTTGTAATTATATATGATGATGTATATAAATAAAATTTAAAGTTATCTATGACATCATTTAGACATGTATAAAATCCTTGGGATAGAGATTTAAAAATTATATTATGTAAAAAATATTCAAACAATGCTTATTATTTATCTTTATAGACATTTTGAAACACTAAATTATAAAGATTTTAAAACATTTATGATTTCCCAACCGTAGTTCGTACCTAGAAGAAGGCAAAACATTAATGTTTTTACCTTTTTCGTAGGTTTCCCGTCAGTAATTACCTACGGGACTATGGTGCCAGTTGATTTCCCATCGTAAATTACTAACGGGAAACCTACGGTAAAGGTAAAAACTTTAAACTTTTGTCTTCTTCAAGGCTCGAACCCGAGTTGTTAAATATGTCAAAGGTGCTATGTTGCCAGTAGATTACTACCATCGTCGTGGGTTTAAGTAACAAGTTGAATATATATAATCTCTTTGGACCTCTCTGTAACTTTTTAACAAAAGTTTATACTTAATGATGTAACAGTTTATAGTCAATGATTTAACAATGTTTTTCACAAAGGATTTTAGAGGATTAAATAGTTTAAATATAAACAATGTATGTTGTAATTATATATGATGATGTACATAAATAAAATTTAAAGTTATCTATAACATCATTTAGAAATATATAAAATCCTTGGGATAGAGATTTAAAAATTATATTATGTAAAAAATATTCAAACAATGCTTATTATTTATCTTTATAGACATTTTAAAACACTAAATTATAAAGATTTTAAAACATTTATGATTTCCCAACCCTAGCTCGTACCTAGAAGAAGGCAAAACTTTAAATTTTTACCTTTTCCGTAGGTTTCCCGTCAGTAATTACCTACGGGACTATGGTGCCAGTTGATTTCCCGTCTTAAATTACCAACGGTTAACCTACGGTAAAGGTAAAAACTTTAAACTTTTGTCTTCTTCAAAGCTCGAACCCGGGTTGTGAAATATATCACGGGTGCCTATTTCCAGCACACTACCACCATCATCGTGTGTTTAAGTAACATGTTTAATATATATACACTCTTCAGACCTCTCAGTAAAATTTTTGACAAAATTTTATACTCATTGATGTAACAGTTTATAGTCAATGATTTAACAATGTTTTTAACTGAAGATTTTAGACGATTATATAATTTAAATATAAACAATGTATGTTGTAATTATATATGATGATGTATATAAATAAAATTTAAAGTTATCTATGACATCATTTAGACATGTATAAAATCCTTGGGATAGAGATTTAAAAATTATATTATGTAAAAAATATTCAAACAATGCTTATTATTTATCTTTATAGACATTTTGAAACACTAAATTATAAAGATTTTAAAACATTTATGATTTCCCAACCGTAGTTCGTACCTAGAAGAAGGCAAAACTATAAAGTTTTTACCTTTTCCGTAGGTTTCCCGTCAGTAATTACCTACGGGACTATGGTGCCAGTTGATTTCCCGTCTTAAATTACCAACGGTTAACCTACGGTAAAGGTAAAAACTTTAAACTTTTTACTTCTTCAAAGCTCGAACCCGGGTTGTGAAATATATCACGGGTGCCTATTTCCAGCACACTACCACCATCATCGTGTGTTTAAGTAGCATGTTTAATATATATTGTAACGTCCGTGTTCCGGAAATTGGAACTGTGAAGGTTACTGAATTGCGGAGCGGAGTCGGTTAACTCTGGTTTTTGGGTTGGAGAATTTAAATAATTAAATTAAGAAGAATCTAATTAGTTTGGGTTAATTTTTAATCCGGGATTGGATTAATTTAACCATAAAATAAATCGCAAGAGGATTGGACTAAATTGATCAATTAGAGAGTTTTGGGCCGATCTGGAAAGTTGATTTTGATCAATTTAAAAGTTTGGATCCAATTGAGAATTCGAAAATTATTGGTTAAATTGATCAAATTGGAAGTTGTTTCGGAGGTTGATTTTGATCAATTTGGAAGTTTAAGGTTTATTTGTGAATTTTGGAAAATTCGAGGACCAAGGTGCAAATACGGAGGAATGTGAAAAAAAAACCCGTTCCTCCTCTTTAAAAGCGCAGCCGCCATGATCGTGAGAGAGAAGCTCTTACATAGGTGTGATTGTGAGAAAGGAACCTTGTGGCGTGAGAGAGACATAGGCTTGGGAGTGTGAGGCTCAAGGAAGTGGAGTGGTGATCGTTGTTGTGTGCCGTCGTCGAGGTGCCGTGAGGAAGAAGTTGCAGCCGCCATCTCTCTTCACTAAGGTAACGAGCTCTTCCTTTTCCTTTTTGTTGCTCGTGTGAGCGTTAGAGCGATGTGGAGGTCGGTGATGGCGGGTTGTACATGTGAGCGGTGGCGTGTGTCTCACGCAATGTCGAGATCGCCGGTGATGTCGATCGGTGTTGGGATCGTTGGTGTTGTGAGTCACGGTGTGTATACTCCGGTGATGGTGACGTGATGGTGAGTTGGATGACAAGTAATTGGTGGACTTAAGCAAATGTTTTTATGCTAAGTATGAGAAAGGGGTCAGCTCCAGGATGGTTCATTCAAGGCCGTGTTTGGAGGACGAAACGGAGTCTGATCAGGATGAAATTTGGTGGAGAGCTTTCTGGAACTGCAGGTTCCAGATTCAACGGACGGATTGAATTTTTAACGGTTCGTTTATGATTTACGTGAGTCTTTTTGGACCTGATTGGTGCAGGAAACTTCAGTCCGACTTGGTTGTTTTAAGGTATCGTTTGGAAGTCCAAACGTTGTCTGATCTTGCTGAAAATTGGTGGAGTTATTGAGGGTACTTCAGACTAAGGATTCAACGGTTGGATCGTAATTCTAACGTTCGAGTTGTTGTTGAGACGGTTTTCTGCGGTTGCGAGTTTATATCGAGGAGTCAACCGTTTGGCTAAGGTGAGTGCAGGACCATAGGTTTATCTGAGCAAATAATTTGTTGATGTGTTTTACATGATTATAGGCCGAGTATGATCTCGGGTGGATCTAGATCGAGTGTTTCATGAGATAGTTGATTTATTTCGGTATTTTCGTGTTTAACTACGTTTAATAAATTTATTTGTTTGTGTGTATAACCTGTAGATGGGAGGATTGCCTCACTAAGTATTTGTCGAAATACTTATGCATCTCGTTTATTTGATGTAGGAAAAGAAAAAGAGTGACCGTGGGATCGAGGCGAGGAAGAGGGGATGATCTAGACTCGCTGGTTGGATCTAATTATTTTTCAGGAATTATTAGGTTTATGATTTATTGGTTAATTTTCTGTGGAATAAATTGGATAATTTATTGTTTAATTCCGGATTAAAATTTAGAATTGTTTGGGACGGTTAATTATTATTCAGGATTAGTTGAATTTTAATTGATCGGTTAGGATAATTATTATTTATGGAAATAGTAATTATTCGGTGCAAAAAAAAAAAATCGGGTGCAGTCGTCTCAATTTGGTATCAGAGCATTCCCGGTTCTAGGACGGTTTAGAAAAAATTAAATTGGAAAGAAATTTAATTTTTGGTAATGTGTGATGCATGAATAAACCGTTGGTTAGAATTGATTAAGTGAGTTAGTCAATTGTTTGAGCATGGAGTTTTAGATCATTCTCTTCGAGCCTTCAATGAGATTCCACAGTAAGTTGTCTTTGCTTTCTATTAGTTGTTTTGTGTTCTTAGCTTCTATTTGTAGAAGTGAGATGACTAACGGAGGTAGATCGTCGTGGTCCTAGTCAGGGTCAAGATCGCGTGTTGAGGAACGCGAGAGTTCTGATGGTTGAGGAGAGTGTAGTACAGAGTGCTACGATTGAGCCGGTTGTGGGTTCGCAGGTGGATCAGGTGGGGTCTGAGGGCGTGGCCGGTGTGAGTGCTGGTGTGGCCGGTACAAAAGCTGGTGTAGCCGGTGTGGGATCCGGGGTGGCCGTTGTTTGATCCGGTGTTGCTGGAGTTGCAGCGGGTGCTGTGGGAGTTGCAGCAGGTGTTGCCTAGATCCGAGATGATCGTATTGCGAACCTCTTGACCTTGTTATTGGAGCAGTTACCGGAAAGGGTACCAGTGCAGGCTCCAGAGGTGCCACCGGGTGCTGAGTTGCAGCCGAGTGTTATGGTTGCAGTTGTGCTTTCGTCTATCCGAGGATGTAGGAACAGATGTAGAGAAGTGGTTGTCGATGTTAGAGCGGATTTTTCCGTTCAAGTGGATACTCAGTGGAGTATCAGGTTGTTTTAACCGTCTGCTATCTGGAGTGGGTTGTGTGAGATTCAAGGTTGAATCTCGGGTAGTTGTAGGTATTCCTTGGAAAGGTGGAGCTGAGAGGCCAAGTGAGGTCGGGAGAGTTCCAGGAGAGTTCCAGGCGAGTTCCAAAAGAGTTCCGGAAGAGTTCCCAAAAAGTTCCAAAGGGGTTCCGAGAAGGTTCGGGAGAGTTTTAGAGAAATTCAGGAAAAGTTAACCATGAGTGGTATGGTTTAGGAGTGAAGTTTCCTAAAATGGAAAGTTTCCAAAAATGGAGAGTTGCCTAGAATGGAAAGTTCCAAAATTGGAAAGTTGCTTGGAATGGAAAGTTTCTTGGAATGGAAAGTTTCCTAAAAGGAAATGTGACCGAAAAGGAAAGTGGTCTGGAAGGGGATGTTTCCCAGGAAGGAAAGGTCAAGGGAGATTTATTGTTACTCGAGAATTGGGATCCAGGGAAATAAGTTGGGAGTAGTGAGGCTCGCCAAAGCTTATGGGATTCAGAAAATATTGCTCGGTAACGTGTAGTTAACCGCACTAGTGAGCGGTGGTGTTGGTGAATTGTTAATCAAGTGAAGTTACCAGAGGTGATAAGTATTCTAAGGGCAAGAAGTGCTCTGGATACTTATGCGGATGAGATCAAGAATGATCTGACAGGTTGAGCTCGAGAAACCAGTTGGTTTCAAGAAGTTTAAATTGAGCTTTTGGTTACGGACAGAGGCCTATACTATTAGCAGTGAATCAGGCGGATATTTTGAGCAGGGTTCGGTTGGCTCAGAGGAATGATGAAGATCTGATTAAGGCTTCCGGTATTGCGGGTTTAGAATATCAGGTCTCTGCGAATGGGACTATTCTGGTGCATGGGCGGGTATGTGTACCCAAGGATGAGGGTCTGAGGCGAGAGATCCTGAGTGAGGGCCATGCGAGTATGTTTTCGATTCATCCAGGGGCGACCAAGATGTACTGGGACTTGAAGAGGTACTATCATTGGGTCGGGATGAAGAAGGATGTGGCTAACTGGGTCGCGTCTTGCGATGTATGCCAGTTAGTGAAGGCTAAGCATCAGGTTCCGAGTGGTTTATTGCGGAGTTTACCCATTCCAGAGTGGAAATGGGATATGATTACGATGGATTTCGTGGTAGGGTTACCTGTTTCTCGGACCCAGGATGCTATTTGGGTAATTGTGGATCGTTTGACCAAGTCGGCACACTTTTTAGCCATTAAGAAGACCGATGGTGCTGCGGTTTTGGCTAAGAAGTATGTCAAGGAGATAGTGAGATTGCATGGAGTACCCGCGAGTATAGTGTCAGACCGTGATTCCAAGTTCACTTCGGTGTTTTGAAAGGCCTTTCAGGCCGAGATGGGCACTAAGGTACACATGAGTACGACGTATCATCCTCAGACGGATGGGCAGTCTGAGAGGACCATACAGACTCTCGAGGATCTATTGAGGATGTGTGTACTTGACTGGGGAGGTCATTGGGTGGATCACCTAAGCTTGGTAGAGTTTGCTCATAATAACAGCTACCAGGCGAGTATTCGAATGGCTCCATATGAGGCGTTGTATGGGAGACCATGTCGGACACCGTTGTGCTGGACCCAAGTGGGGGAGAGGAGCATGTTCGGTGCAGATTTTGTTCAGGAAACTACGGAGAAGATCCGGGTTTTGAAGTTGAACATGAAAGAAGCGTAGGATCTGCAGAAGAGTTATGCCGATAAGAGGAGGAAAGACCTCGAGTTTGAGGTGGGAGATCGTGTGTATCTCAAGATGGTGATGTTGTGAGGTCCTAACAGGTCCATTACAGAGACTAAGTTGAGTCCGAGATATATGGGTCCATTCAGAATTATGGAGCGGGTTGGACCGGTTGCATATCAGTTAGAGTTACCCGAGGTTATGCGGCATTTCACAAGGTCTTCCATGTGTCGATGCTGAAGAAATGCTTGCATAAGGATGATGAGGTCGTGGCTAGGATTCCGTCAGATCTTCAGCCTAATATGACTGTAGAGGCAAGACCGGTAAAGATTCTCGGGAGGAGAGTCAAACAGGATCGTAGGAAGCAAGTTCCGATGATCAAGGTCTTATGGGATTGTGACGGGGTTCAGGAGGAGACTTGGGAACCAGAGGCGAAGATGAAAGCAAGGTTCAAGAAGTGGTTCGAGAAGCAATCAGAGACTTAAGCTTTCATCGATGGTTCCAGTTTCGAGTTTATTATTGGGGTTTGGGTTAATCATATTGTTTTTTCGTTTTGGTGTTGTAGACGATTTATGCATTATGATTTTTTTTAATAAGATGAGTATTTCTTATTGTCTTGAGCATGCCTGTCGTTAGTATTATAAACGATAGAGCATGGGAGTTTAATAAGATGAATAGTTCTTATTGTTGATGACTGGTAGTGTCATGAGAGTTAAGGGAACATGATGTTCTGGAAAACAGTTTTTATGGAATTTAAATGTTGAGTTATAATCGGGAAGAGATTATGAAAATATCCTGAGTGACTGGATATGCCGTGAGGTAACCGAGATAGTGGTTATGGAAAAAGCGGATATTCCGGGTTGGGAATATGTGTGACACCGGTATTACCTTACGAGGTTGTATGCGGATCATGGGAGGTAGTTTCAGTCGTGAGTGCTTTTAGACGTGTGTGGGTCATGATTGCTCAAGGACAGTTGAGTCCTGTACAGCTCTAGAGAGGATGGACAGTTCCTCTGATACCCAGAACTTGTAGGGTAGATAGCCCAGGGTGGAGTGGTATGTGGTACCGAGAACCCGTAAGGTTATATTACCCAGAGTGGAGTGGCATGTGTGGAATACCGAGAGCTCAAAGGACTGTGTGGCCTGAGAGCGGAGTGGTATGGATACCCAGAGCTCATAAGACTTGGTGTCTTAGAGTGGAGAGGTATGAGTTGAGTTATGAGCAATGAGTGATGGCCAGAGTCTTAAGCCAGTGACTGAATGGAGACCTGGGAGGTCAATAGTGGTTGATCTCGGGACCGGTTAAGTAGCCGGAGTGGTTAGGTGTGACCACGGAGTTGATTATGTGTGTTGGAGTTTATTGCAGATGGACTGAGATGAGAGATTCGAGGACGAATCTATAGTAGTGGGGGAGAATTGTAACGCCCGTGTTCCGGAAATTGGAACTGTGAAGGTTACTGAATTGCGGAGCGGAGTCGGTTAACTCTGGTTTTTGGGTTGGAGAATTTAAATAATTAAATTAAGAAGAATTTAATTAGTTTGGGTTAATTTTTAATCCGGGATTGGATTAATTTAACCATAAAATAAATCGCAAGAGGATTGGACTAAATTGATCAATTAGAGAGTTTTGGGCCGATCTGGAAAGTTGATTTTGATCAATTTAAAAGTTTGGATCCAATTGAGAATTCGAAAATTATGGGTTCAATTGATCAAATTGGATGTTGTTTCGGAGGTTGATTTTGATCAATTTGGAAGTTTAAGGTTTATTTGTGAATTTTGGAAAATTCGAGGACCAAGGTGCAAATACGGAGGAATGTGAAAAAAAAACCTACGTTCCTCCTCTTTAAAAGCGCAGCCGCCATGATCGTGAGAGAGAAGCTCTTACATAGGTGTGATTGTGAGAAAGGAACCTTGTGGCGTGAGAGAGACATAGGCTTGAGAGCGTGAGGCTCAAGGAAGTGGAGTGGTGATCGTTGTTGTGTGCCGTCGTCGAGGTGCCGTGAGGAAGAAGTTGCAGCCGCCATCTCTCTTCACTAAGGTATCGAGCTCTTCCTTTTCCTTTTTGTTGCTCGTGTGAGCGTTAGAGCGATGTGGAGGTCGGTGATGGCGGGTTGTACATGTGAGCGGTGGCGTGTGTCTCACGCAATGTCGAGATCGCCGGTGATGTCGATCGGTGTTGGGATCGTTGGTGTTGTGAGTCACGGTGTGTGTACTCCGGTGATGGTGACGTGATGGTGAGTTGGATGACAAGTAATTGGTGGACTTAAGCAAATGTTTTTATGCTAAGTATGAGAAAGGGGTCAGCTCCGGGATGGTTCATTCAAGGCCGTGTTTGGAGGACGAAACGGAGTCTGATCAGGATGAAATTTGGTGGAGAGCTTTCTGGAACTGCAGGTTCCAGATTCAACGGACGGATTGAATTTTTAACGGTTCGTTTATGATTTACGTGAGTCTTTTTGGACCTGATTGGTGCAGGAAACTTCAGTCCGACTTGGTTGTTTTAAGGTATCGTTTGGAAGTCCAAACGTTGTCTGATCTTGCTGAAAATTGGTGGAGTTATTGAGGGTACTTCAGACTAAGGATTCAACGGTTGGATCGTAATTCTAACGTTCGAGTTGTTGTTGAGACGGTTTTCTGCGGTTGCGAATTTATATCGAGGAGTCAACCGTTTGGCTAAGGTGAGTGCAGGACCATAGGTTTATCTGAGCAAATAATTTGTTGATGTGTTTTACATGATTATAGGCCGAGTATGATCTCGGGTGGATCTAGATCGAGTGTTTCATGAGATAGTTGATTTATTTCAGTATTTTCGTGTTTAACTACGTTTAATAAATTTATTTGTTTGTGTGTATAACCTGTAGATGGGAGGATTGCCTCACTAAGTATTTGTCGAAATACTTATGCATCTTGTTTATTTGATGTAGGAAAAGAAAAAGAGTGACCGTGGGATCGAGGCGAGGAAGAGGGGATGATCTAGACTCGCTGGTTGGATCTAATTATTTTTCAGGAATTATTAGGTTTATGATTTATTGGTTAATTTTCTGTGGAATAAATTGGATAATTTATTGTTTAATTCCGGATTAAAATTTAGAAGGGTTTGGGACGGTTAATTATTATTCAGGATTAGTTGAATTTTAATTGATCGGTTAGGATAATTATTATTTATGGAAATAGTAATTATTCGGTGCAAAAAAAAAAAAATCGGGTGCAGCCGTCTCATATATACACTCTTCCGACCTCTGTGTAAAATTTTTGAGAAAAGTTTATACTCATTGATGTAACAGTTTATAGTCAATGATTTAACAATGTTTTTAACTGAAGATTTTAGACGATTAAATAATTTAAATATAAACAATGTATGTTGTAATTATATATGATGATGTATATAAATAAAATTTAAAGTTATCTATGACATCATTTAGAAATGTATAAAATCCTTGGGATAGAGATTTAAAAATTATATTATGTAAAAAATATTCAAACAATGCTTATTATTTATCGTTATAGACATTTTGAAACACTAAATTATAAAGATTTTAAAACATTTATGATTTCTCAACCCTAGTTCGTACCTAGAAGAAGGCAAAACTTTAAATTTTTACCTTTTCCGTAGGTTTCCCGTCAGTAATTACCTACGGGACTATGGTGCCAGTTGATTTCCCGTCTTAAATTACCAACGGTTAACCTACGGTAAAGATAAAAACTTTAAACTTTTGTCTTCTTCAAAGCTCGAACCCGGGTTGTGAAATATATCACGGGTGCCTATTTCCAGCACACTACCACCATCATCGTGTGTTTAAGTAACATGTTTAATATATATACACTCTTCGGACCTCTCTGTAAAATTTTTGACAAAAGTTTATACTCATTGATGTAACAGTTTATAGTCAATGATTTAACAATGTTTTTAACTGAAGATTTTAGACGATTAAATAATTTAAATATAAACAATGTATGTTGTAATTATATATGATGATGTATATAAATAAAATTTAAAGTTATCTATGACATCATTTAGAAATGTATAAAATCCTTGGGATAGAGATTTAAAAATTATATTATGTAAAAAATATTCAAACAATGCTTATTATTTATCTTTATAGACATTTTGAAACACTAAATTATAAAGATTTTAAAACATTTATGATTTCCCAACCCTAGTTCGTACCTAGAAGAAGGCAAAACTTTAATGTTTTTACCTTTTTCGTAGGTTTCCCGTCAGTAATTACCTACGGGACTATGGTGCCAGTTGATTTCCCGTCGTAAATTACTAACAGGAAACCTACGGTAAAGGTAAAAACTTTAAACTTTTGACTTCTTCAAAGCTCGAACCCGGGTTGTGAAATATATCACGGGTGCCTATTTCCAGCACACTACCACCATCATCGTGTGTTTAAGTAACATGTTTAATATATATACACTCTTCGGACCTCTCTGTAAAATTTTTGACAAAAGTTTATACTCATTGATGTAACAGTTATAAGTCAATGATTTAACAATGTTTTTAACTGAAGATTTTAGACGATTAAATAATTTAAATATAAACAATGTATGTTGTAATTATATATGATGATGTATATAAATAAAATTTAAAGTTATCTATGACATCATTTAGAAATGTATAAAATCCTTGGGATAGAGATTTAAAAATTATATTATGTAAAAAATATTCAAACAATGCTTATTATTTATCTTTATAGACATTTTGAAACACTAAATTATAAAGATTTTAAAACATTTATGATTTCCCAACCCTAGTTCGTACCTAGAAGAAGGCAAAACTTTAATGTTTTTACCTTTTTCGTAGGTTTCCCGTCAGTAATTACCTACGGGACTATGGTGCCAGTTGATTTCCCGTCGTAAATTACTAACAGGAAACCTACGGTAAAGGTAAAAACTTTAAACTTTTGTCTTCTTCAAAGCTCGAACCCGGGTTGTGAAATATGTCAAAGGTGCTATGTTGCCAGTAGATTACTACCATCGTCGTGGGTTTAAGTAACAAGTTGAATATATATATTCTCTTTGGACCTCTCTGTAACTTTTTAACAAAAGTTTATACTTAATGATGTAACAGTTTCTAGTCAATGATTTAACAATGTTTTTCACAAAGTATTTTAGAGGATTAAATAGTTTAAATATAAACAATGTATATTGTAATTATATATGATGATGTACATAAATAAAATTTAAAGTTATCTATAACATCATTTAGAAATATATAAAATCCTTCGGATAGAGATTTAAAAATTATATTATGTAAAAAATATTCAAACAATGCTTATTATTTATCTTTATAGACATTTTGAAACACTAAATTATAAAGATTTTAAAACATTTATGATTTCCCAACCCTAACTCGTACCTATAAGAAGGCAAAACTTTAAATTTTTACCTTTTTCGTAGGTTTCCCGTCAGTAATTACCTACGGGACTATGGTGCCAATTGATTTTCCGTCGTAAATTACTAACGGGAAACCTACGGTAAAGGTAAAAACTTTAAACTTTTGTCTTCTTCAAGGCTCGAACCCGAGTTGTTAAATATGTCAAAGGTGCTATATTGCCAGTAGATTACTACCATCGTCATGGGTTTAAGTAACAAGTTGAATATATATAATCTCTTTGGACCTCTCTGTAACTTTTTAACAAAAGTTTCTACTTAATGATGTAACAGTTTATAGTCAATGATTTAACAATGTTTTTCACAAAGGATTTTAGAGGATTAAATAGTTTAAATATAAACAATGTATGTTGTAATTATATATGATGATGTACATAAATAAAATTTAAAGTTATCTATAACATCATTTAGAAATATATAAAATCCTTGGGATAGAGATTTAAAAATTATATTATGTAAAAAATATTCAAACAATGCTTATTATTTATCCTTATAGACATTTTGAAACACTAAATTATAAAGATTTTAAAACATTTATGATTTCCCAACCCTAGCTCGTACCTAGAAGAAGGCAAAACTTTAAATTTTTACCTTTTCCGTAGGTTTCCCGTCAGTAATTACCTACGGGACTATGGTGCCAGTTGATTTCCCGTCTTAAATTACCAACGGTTAACCTACGGTAAAGGTAAAAACTTTAAACTTTTGTCTTCTTCAAAGCTCGAACCTGGGTTGTGAAATATATCATAGGTGCCTATTTCCAGCACACTACCACCATCATCGTGTGTTTAAGTAACATGTTCACTATATATACACTCTTCGGACCTCTCTGTAAAATTTTTGACAAAAGTTTATACTCATTGATGTAACAGTTTATAGTCAATGATTTAACAATGTTTTTAACTGAAGATTTTAGACGATTAAATAATTTAAATATAAAGAATGTATGTTGTAATTATATATGATGATATATATAAATAAAATTTAAAGTTATCTATGACATCATTTAGAAATGTATAAAATCCTTGGGATAGAGATTTAAAAATTATATTCTGTAAAAAATATTCAAACAATGCTTATTATTTATCTTTATAGACATTTTGAAACACTAAATTATAAATATTTTAAAACATTTATGATTTCCCAACCCTAGTTCGTACCTAGAAGAAGGCAAAACTTTAATGTTTTTACCTTTTTCGTAGGTTTCCCGTCTGTAATTACCTACGGGACTATCGTGCCAGTTGATTTCCCGTCGTAAATTACTAACGGGAAACCTACGGTAAAGGTAAAAACTTTAAACTTTTGTCTTCTTCAAGGCCCGAACCCGAGTTGTTAAATATGTCAAAGGTGCTATGTTGCCAGTAGATTACTACCATCGTCGTGGGTTTAAGTAACAAGTTGAATATATATAATCTCTTTGGACCTTTCTGTAACTTTTTAACAAAAGTTTATACTTAATGATGTAACAGTTTATAGTCAATGATTTAACAATGTTTTTCACAAAGGATTTTAGAGGATTAAATAGTTTAATTATAAACAATGTATGTTGTAATTATATATGATGATGTACATAAATAAAATTTAAAGTTATCTATGACATCATTTAGAAATGTATAAAATCCTTGGGATAGAGATTTAAAAATTATATTATGTAAAAAATATTTAAACAATGCTTATTATTTATCTTTATAGACATTTTGAAACACTAAATTATAAAGATTTTAAAACATTTATGATTTCCCAACCCTAGTTCGTACCTAGAAGAAGGCAAAACTTTAATGTTTTTACCTTTTTCGTAGGTTTCCCGTCAGTAATTACCTACAGGACTATCGTGCCAGATGATTTCCCGTCGTAAATTACTATAAGGAAACCTACGGTAAAGGTAAAAACTTTAAACTTTTGTCTTCTTCAAGGCTCAAACCCGAGTTGTTAAATATGTCAAAGGTGCTATGTTGCCAGTAGATTACTACCATCGTCGTGGGTTTAAGTAACAAGTTGAATATATATAATCTCTTTGGACCTCTCTGTAACTTTTTAACAAAAGTTTATACTTAATGATGTAACAGTTTATAGTCAATGATTTAACAATGTTTTTCACAAAGGATTTTAGAGGATTAAATAGTTTAAATATAAACAATGTATGTTGTAATTATATATGATGATGTATAAAAATAAAATTTAAAGTTATCTATAACATCATTTAGAAATGTATAAAATCCTTGGGATAGAGATTTAAAAATTATATTATGTAAAAAATATTCAAACAATGCTTATTATTTATCTTTATAGACATTTTGAAACACTAAATTATAAAGATTTTAAAACATTTATGATTTCCCAACCCTAGTTCGTACCTAGAAGAAGGCAAAACTTTAATGTTTTTACCTTTTTCGTAGGTTTCTCGTCAGTAATTACTTACGGGACTATCATGCCAGTTGATTTCCCGTCGTAAATTACTAACGGGAAACGTACGGTAAAGGTAAAAACTTTAAACTTTTGTCTTCTTCAAGGCTCGAACCCGAGTTGTTAAATATGTCAAAGGTGCTATGTTGCCAGTAGATTACTACCATCGTCATGGGTTTAAGTAACAAGTTGAATATATATAATCTCTTTGGACCTCTCTTTAACTTTTTAACAAAAGTTTATACTTAATGATGTAACAGTTTATAGTCAATGATTTAACAATGTTTTTCACAAAGGATTTTAGAGGATTAAATAGTTTAAATATAAACAATGTATGTTGTAATTATATATGATGATGTACATAAATAAAATTTAAAGTTATCTATTACATCATTTAGAAATATATAAAATCCTTGGGATAGAGATTTAAAAATTATATTATGTAAAAAATATTCAAACAATGCTTATGATTTATCGTTATAGACATTTTGAAACAATAAATTATAAAGATTTTAAAAAATTTATGATTTTGCATCCAGGGTTCGTACCTAGAAGAAGGCAAAAGTTTAAAGTTTTGACCTTTTCCATAGGTTTCCAGTCAGTAATTACCTACGGGACTTTGGTGTCTGTTGATTTCCCGTCGTAATTTACCAACGGGAAACCTACAAGAAAGGTAAAAACTTTAAACTTTTGTCTTCTTCAAAGCTCGAACCCGGGTTGTGAAATATATCACGGGTGCCTATTTCCAGCACACTACCACCATCATCGTGTGTTTAAGTAGCATGTTTAATATATATACGTTCTTCGGACCTCTCTGTAAAATTTTTAACAAAAGTTTATACTCAATGATGTAACAGTTTATAGTCAATGATTTAACAATGTTTTTAACTGAAGATTTTAGACGATTAAATAGTTTAAATATAAACAATGTATGTTGTAATTATATATGATGATGTATATAAATAAAATTTAAAGTTATCTATAACATCATTTAGAAATATATAAAATCCTTGGGATAGAGATTGAAAAATTATATTCTGTAAAGAATATTCAAAAAATGCTTATTATTTATCATTATAAACATTTTGAAAAACTAAATTATAAAGAATTTAAAACATTTATGATTTTCCAACCCGGGTTCGAGCCTAGAAGAAGGCAAAAGTTTAAAGTTATATTGTGTAAAAAATATTCAAACAATGCTTATTATCTATCTTTATAAACATTTTGAAACAATAAACTATAAAGATTTTAAAACATTTATGATTTCCCAACCCGGGTTCGAACCAAGAAGAAGGCAAAAGTTTAAAGTTTTTATTTTTTCCATAGGTTTCCCGTCAGTAATTACCTACAGGACTTTGGTGCCTGTTGATTTCCCGTCGTAAATTGCCAACGGGAAACCTACGGTAAAGGTAAAAACTTTAAACTTTTGTCTTCTTCAAGGCTCGAACCCGAGTTTTAAATATGTCAAAGGTGATATATTGCCAGTAGATTACTACCATTGTCGTGTGTTTAAGTAACATGTTGAATATATATAATCTCTTTGGACCTCTCAGTAACTTTTTAACAAAAGTTTATACTGAATGATGTAACAGTTTATAGTCAATGATTTAACAAGGTTTTTAACAAAGGATTTTAGAGGATTAAATAGTTTAAATATAAACAATGTATGTTGTAATTATATATGATGATGTACATAAATAAAATTTAAAGTTATCTATTACATCATTTAGAAATATATAAAATCCTTGGGATAGAGATTTCAAAATTATATTATGTAAAAAATATTCAAACAATGCGTATGATTTATCTTTATAGACATTTTGAAACACTAAATTATAAAGATTTTAAAACATTTATGATTTCCCAACCCGGGTTCATACCTAGAAGAAGGCAAAAGTTTAAAGTTTTGACATTTTCCATAGGTTTCCCGTCAGTAATTACCTACGGGACTTTTGTGCCTGTTGATTTCCCGTCGTAAATTACCAACGGGAAACCTACAAGAAAGGTAAAAACTTTAAACTTTTGTCTTCTTCAAAGCTCGAACCCGGGTTGTGAAATATATCACGGGTGCCTATTTCCAGCACACTACCACCATCATCGTGTGTTTAAGTAACATGTTTAATATATATACGTTCTTCGGACCTCTCTATAAAATTTTTAACAAAAGTTTATACTCAATGATGTAACAGTTTATAGTCAATGATTTAACAATGTTTTTAACTGAAGATTTTAGACGATTAAATAGTTTAAATATAAACAATGTATGTTGTAATTATATATGATGATGTATATAAATAAAATTTAAAGTTATCTATAACATCATTTAGAAATATATAAAATCCTTGGGATAGAGATTTAAAAGTTATATTCTGTAAAGAATATTCAAAAAATGCTTATTATTTATCATTATAAACATTTTGAAACACTAAATTATAAAGAATTTAAAACATTTATGATTTTCCAACCCGGGTTCGAGCCTAGAAGAAGGCAAAAGTTTAAAGTTTTTACCTTTTCCATAGGTTTCCCGTCAGGAATTACCTACGGGACTTTGGTGCCTGTTGTTTTAGTGTCGTAAATTACCAACGGGAAACCTACGGTAAAGGTAAAAACTTTAAACTTTTGTCTTCTTCAAGGCTCAAACCTGAGTTGTTAAATATGTCAAAGGTGCTATGTTGCCAGTAGATAACTATCATCGTCGTGTGTTTAAGTAACAAGTTGAATATATATAATCTCTTTGGACCTCTCAGTAAATTTTTAACAAAAGTTTATAACCAATGATTTAACAGTTTATAGTC
The DNA here is from genome assembly GCA_963922655.1 of Cardamine chenopodiifolia. Lineage (NCBI taxonomy): Eukaryota > Viridiplantae > Streptophyta > Magnoliopsida > Brassicales > Brassicaceae > Cardamine > Cardamine chenopodiifolia. The sequence continues at coordinate 5,224,173 of OZ000463.1, forward strand.
AATGATTTAAAAATGTTTTTAACAAAGGATTTTACACGGATAAATAGTTTAAATATAAACAATGTATGTTGTAATTATATATGATGATGTACATAAATAAAATTTAAAGTTATCTATAACATCATTTAGAAGTATATAAAATCCTTGCGATAGAGATTTAAAAGTTATATTGTGTAAAAAATATTCAAACAATGCTTATTATCTATCTTTATAAACATTTTGAAACAATAAATTATAAAGATTTTAAAACATTTATGATTTCCCAACCCGGGTTCGAACCAAGAAGAAGGCAAAAGTTTAAAGTTTTTATTTTTTCCATAGGTTTCCCGTCAGTAATTACCTACAGGACTTTGGTGCCTGTTGATTTCCCGTCGTAAATTACCAACGGGAAACCTACGGTAAAGGTAAAAACTTTAAACTTTTGTCTTCTTCAAGGCTCGAACCCGAGTTTTAAATATGTCAAAGGTGATATATTGCCAGTAGATTAGTACCATTGTCATGTGTTTAAGTAACATGTTGAATATATATAATCTCTTTGGACCTCTCAATAACTTTTTAACAAAAGTTTATACTGAATGATGTAACAGTTTATAGTCAATGATTTAACAAGGTTTTTAACAAAGGATTTTAGAGGATTAAATAGTTTAAATATAAACAATGTATGTTGTAATTATATATGATGATGTACATAAATAAAATTTAAAGTTATCTATTACATCATTTAGAAATATATAAAATCCTTGGGATAGAGATTTCAAAATTATATTATGTAAAAAATATTCAAACAATGCTTATTATTTATCTTTATAGACATTTTGAAACACTAAATTATAAAGATTTTAAAACATTTATGATTTCCCAACCCGGGTTCATACCTAGAAGAAGGCAAAAGTTTAAAGTTTTGACATTTTCCATAGGTTTCCCGTCAGTAATTACCTACGGGACTTTTGTGCCTGTTGATTTCCCGTCGTAAATTACCAACGGGAAACCTACAAGAAAGGTAAAAACTTTAAACTTTTGTCTTCTTCAAAGCTCGAACCCGGGTTGTGAAATATATCACGGGTGCCTATTTCCAGCACACTACCACCATCATCGTGTGTTTAAGTAACATGTTTAATATATATACGTTCTTCGGACCTCTCTATAAAATTTTTAACAAAAGTTTATACTCAATGATGTAACAGTTTATAGTCAATGATTTAACAATGTTTTTAACTGAAGATTTTAGACGATTAAATAGTTTAAATATAAACAATGTATGTTGTAATTATATATGATGATGTATATAAATAAAATTTAAAGTTATCTATAACATCATTTAGAAATATATAAAATCCTTGGGATAGAGATTTAAAAGTTATATTCTGTAAAGAATATTCAAAAAATGCTTATTATTTATCATTATAAACATTTTGAAACACTAAATTATAAAGAATTTAAAACATTTATGATTTTCCAACCCGGGTTCGAGCCTAGAAGAAGGCAAAAGTTTAAAGTTTTTACCTTTTCCATAGGTTTCCCGTCAGGAATTACCTACGGGACTTTGGTGCCTGTTGTTTTAGTGTCGTAAATTACCAACGGGAAACCTACGGTAAAGGTAAAAACTTTAAACTTTTGTCTTCTTCAAGGCTCAAACCTGAGTTGTTAAATATGTCAAAGGTGCTATGTTGCCAGTAGATAACTATCATCGTCGTGTGTTTAAGTAACAAGTTGAATATATATAATCTCTTTGGACCTCTCAGTAAATTTTTAACAAAAGTTTATAACCAATGATTTAACAGTTTATAGTCAATGATTTAAAAATGTTTTTAACAAAGGATTTTACACGGATAAATAGTTTAAATATAAACAATGTATGTTGTAATTATATATGATGATGTACATAAATAAAATTTAAAGTTATCTATAACATCATTTAGAAGTATATAAAATCCTTGCGATAGAGATTTAAAAGTTATATTGTGTAAAAAATATTCAAACAATGCTTATTATCTATCTTTATAAACATTTTGAAACAATAAATTATAAAGATTTTAAAACATTTATGATTTCCCAACCCGGGTTCGAACCAAGAAGAAGGCAAAAGTTTAAAGTTTTTATTTTTTCCATAGGTTTCCCGTCAGTAATTACCTACAGGACTTTGGTGCCTGTTGATTTCCCGTCGTAAATTACCAACGGGAAACCTACGGTAAAGGTAAAAACTTTAAACTTTTGTCTTCTTCAAGGCTCGAACCCGAGTTTTAAATATGTCAAAGGTGATATATTGCCAGTAGATTAGTACCATTGTCATGTGTTTAAGTAACATGTTGAATATATATAATCTCTTTGGACCTCTCAATAACTTTTTAACAAAAGTTTATACTGAATGATGTAACAGTTTATAGTCAATGATTTAACAAGGTTTTTAACAAAGGATTTTAGAGGATTAAATAGTTTAAATATAAACAATGTATGTTGTAATTATATATGATGATGTACATAAATAAAATTTAAAGTTATCTATTACATCATTTAGAAATATATAAAATCCTTGGGATAGAGATTTCAAAATTATATTATGTAAAAAATATTCAAACAATGCTTATTATTTATCTTTATAGACATTTTGAAACACTAAATTATAAAGATTTTAAAACATTTATGATTTCCCAACCCGGGTTCATACCTAGAAGAAGGCAAAAGTTTAAAGTTTTGACATTTTCCATAGGTTTCCCGTCAGTAATTACCTACGGGACTTTTGTGCCTGTTGATTTCCCGTCGTAAATTACCAACGGGAAACCTACAAGAAAGGTAAAAACTTTAAACTTTTGTCTTCTTCAAAGCTCGAACCCGGGTTGTGAAATATATCACGGGTGCCTATTTCTAGCACACTACCACCATCATCGTGTGTTTAAGTAACATGTTTAATATATATGTTCTTCGGACCTCTCTATAAAATTTTTAACAAAAGTTTATACTCAATGATGTAACAGTTTATAGTCAATGATTTAACAATGTTTTTAACTGAAGATTTTAGACGATTAAATAGTTTAAATATAAACAATGTATGTTGTAATTATATATGATGATGTATATAAATAAAATTTAAAGTTATCTATAACATCATTTAGAAATATATAAAATCCTTGGGATAGAGATTTAAAAGTTATATTCTGTAAAGAATATTCAAAAAATGCTTATTATTTATCATTATAAACATTTTGAAACACTAAATTATAAAGAATTTAAAACATTTATGATTTTCCAACCCGGGTTTGAGCCTAGAAGAAGGCAAAAGTTTAAAGTTTTTACCTTTTCCATAGGTTTCCCGTCAGGAATTACCTACGGGACTTTGGTGCCTGTGGTTTTAGTGTCGTAAATTACCAACGGGAAACCTACGGTAAAGGTAAAAACTTTAAACTTTTGTCTTCTTCAAGGCTCAAACCCGAGTTGTTAAATATGTCAAAGGTGCTATGTTGCCAGTAGATAACTATCATCGTCGTGTGTTTAAGTAACAAGTTGAATATATATAATTTTTTTGGACCTCTCAGTAAATTTTTAACAAAAGTTTATAACCAATGATTTAACAGTTTATAGTCAATGATTTAAAAATGTTTTTAAAAAAGGATTTTACACGGATAAATAGTTTAAATATAAACAATGTATGTTGTAATTATATATGATGATGTACATAAATAAAATTTAAAGTTATCTATAACATAATTTAGAAGTATATAAAATCCTTGCGATAGAGATTTAAAAGTTATATTGTGTAAAAAATATTCAAACAATGCTTATTATCTATCTTTATAAACATTTTGAAACAATAAATTATAAAGATTTTAAAACATTTATGATTTCCCAACCCGGGTTCGAACCAAGAAGAAGGCAAAAGTTTAAAGTTTTTATTTTTTCCATAGGTTTCCCGTCAGTAATTACCTACAGGACTTTGGTGCCTGTTGATTTCCCGTCGTAAATTACCAACGGGAAACTTACGGTAAAGGTAAAAACTTTAAACTTTTGTCTTCTTCAAGGCTCGAACCCAAGTTTTAAATATGTCAAAGGTGATATATTGCCAGTAGATTACTACCATTGTCGTGTGTTTAAGTAACATGTTGAATATATATAATCTCTTTGGACCTTATACTGAATGATGTAACAGTTTATAGTCAATGATTTAACAAGGTTTTTAACAAAGGATTTTAGAGGATTAAATAGTTTAAATATAAACAATGTATGTTGTAATTATATATGATGATGTACATAAATAAAATTTAAAGTTATCTATTACATCATTTAGAAATATATAAAATCCTTGGGATAGAGATTTCAAAATTATATTATGTAAAAAATATTCAAACAATGCGTATGATTTATCTTTATAGACATTTTGAAACACTAAATTATAAAGATTTTAAAACATTTATGATTTCCCAACCCGGGTTCATACCTAGAAGAAGGCAAAAGTTTAAAGTTTTGACATTTTCCATAGGTTTCCCGTCAGTAATTACCTACGGGACTTTTGTGCCTGTTGATTTCCCGTCGTAAATTACCAACGGGAAACCTACAAGAAAGGTAAAAACTTTAAACTTTTGTCTTCTTCAAAGCTCGAACCCGGGTTGTGAAATATATCACGGGTGCCTATTTCCAGCACACTACCACCATCATCGTGTGTTTAAGTAACATGTTTAATATATATACGTTCTTCGGACCTCTCTATAAAATTTTTAACAAAAGTTTATACTCAATGATGTAACAGTTTATAGTCAATGATTTAACAATGTTTTTAACTGAAGATTTTAGACGATTAAATAGTTTAAATATAAACAATGTATGTTGTAATTATATATGATGATGTATATAAATAAAATTTAAAGTTATCTATAACATCATTTAGAAATATATAAAATCCTTGGGATAGAGATTGAAAAATTATATTCTGTAAAGAATGTTCAAAAAATGCTTATTATTTATCATTATAAACATTTTGAAAAACTAAATTATAAAGAATTTAAAACATTTATGATTTTCCAACCCGGGTTCGAGCCTAGAAGAAGGCAAAAGTTTAAAGTTATATTGTGTAAAAAATATTCAAACAATGCTTATTATCTATCTTTATAAACATTTTGAAACAATAAACTATAAAGATTTTAAAACATTTATGATTTCCCAACCCGGGTTCGAACCAAGAAGAAGGCAAAAGTTTAAAGTTTTTATTTTTTCCATAGGTTTCCCGTCAGTAATTACCTACAGGACTTTGGTGCCTGTTGATTTCCCGTCGTAAATTACCAACGGGAAACTTACGGTAAAGGTAAAAACTTTAAACTTTTGTCTTCTTCAAGGCTCGAACCCAAGTTTTAAATATGTCAAAGGTGATATATTGCCAGTAGATTACTACCATTGTCGTGTGTTTAAGTAACATGTTGAATATATATAATCTCTTTGGACCTTATACTGAATGATGTAACAGTTTATAGTCAATGATTTAACAAGGTTTTTAACAAAGGATTTTAGAGGATTAAATAGTTTAAATATAAACAATGTATGTTGTAATTATATATGATGATGTACATAAATAAAATTTAAAGTTATCTATTACATCATTTAGAAATATATAAAATCCTTGGGATAGAGATTTCAAAATTATATTATGTAAAAAATATTCAAACAATGCTTATTATTTATCTTTATAGACATTTTGAAACACTAAATTATAAAGATTTTAAAACATTTATGATTTCCCAACCCGGGTTCATACCTAGAAGAAGGCAAAAGTTTAAAGTTTTGACATTTTCCATAGGTTTCCCGTCAGTAATTACCTACGGGACTTTTGTGCCTGTTGATTTCCCGTCGTAAATTACCAACGGGAAACCTACAAGAAAGGTAAAAACTTTAAACTTTTGTCTTCTTCAAAGCTCGAACCCGGGTTGTGAAATATATCACGGGTGCCTATTTCTAGCACACTACCACCATCATCGTGTGTTTAAGTAACATGTTTAATATATATACGTTCTTCGGACCTCTCTATAAAATTTTTAACAAAAGTTTATACTCAATGATGTAACAGTTTATAGTCAATGATTTAACAATGTTTTTAACTGAAGATTTTAGACGATTAAATAGTTTAAATATAAACAATGTATGTTGTAATTATATATGATGATGTATATAAATAAAATTTAAAGTTATCTATAACATCATTTAGAAATATATAAAATCCTTGGGATAGAGATTTAAAAGTTATATTCTGTAAAGAATATTCAAAAAATGCTTATTATTTATCATTATAAACATTTTGAAACACTAAATTATAAAGAATTTAAAACATTTATGATTTTCCAACCCGGGTTCGAGCCTAGAAGAAGGCAAAAGTTTAAAGTTTTTACCTTTTCCATAGGTTTCCCGTCAGGAATTACCTACGGGACTTTGGTGCCTGTGGTTTTAGTGTCGTAAATTACCAACGGGAAACCTACGGTAAAGGTAAAAACTTTAAACTTTTGTCTTCTTCAAGGCTCAAACCCGAGTTGTTAAATATGTCAAAGGTGCTATGTTGCCAGTAGATAACTATCATCGTCGTGTGTTTAAGTAACAAGTTGAATATATATAATTTTTTTGGACCTCTCAGTAAATTTTTAACAAAAGTTTATAACCAATGATTTAACAGTTTATAGTCAATGATTTAAAAATGTTTTTAACAAAGGATTTTACACGGATAAATAGTTTAAATATAAACAATGTATGTTGTAATTATATATGATGATGTACATAAATAAAATTTAAAGTTATCTATAACATAATTTAGAAGTATATAAAATCCTTGCGATAGAGATTTAAAAGTTATATTGTGTAAAAAATATTCAAACAATGCTTATTATCTATCTTTATAAACATTTTGAAACAATAAATTATAAAGATTTTAAAACATTTATGATTTCCCAACCCGGGTTCGAACCAAGAAGAAGGCAAAAGTTTAAAGTTTTTATTTTTTCCATAGGTTTCCCGTCAGTAATTACCTACAGGACTTTGGTGCCTGTTGATTTCCCGTCGTAAATTACCAACGGGAAACTTACGGTAAAGGTAAAAACTTTAAACTTTTGTCTTCTTCAAGGCTCGAACCCAAGTTTTAAATATGTCAAAGGTGATATATTGCCAGTAGATTACTACCATTGTCGTGTGTTTAAGTAACATGTTGAATATATATAATCTCTTTGGACCTTATACTGAATGATGTAACAGTTTATAGTCAATGATTTAACAAGGTTTTTAACAAAGGATTTTAGAGGATTAAATAGTTTAAATATAAACAATGTATGTTGTAATTATATATGATGATGTACATAAATAAAATTTAAAGTTATCTATTACATCATTTAGAAATATATAAAATCCTTGGGATAGAGATTTCAAAATTATATTATGTAAAAAATATTCAAACAATGCGTATGATTTATCTTTATAGACATTTTGAAACACTAAATTATAAAGATTTTAAAACATTTATGATTTCCCAACCCGGGTTCATACCTAGAAGAAGGCAAAAGTTTAAAGTTTTGACATTTTCCATAGGTTTCCCGTCAGTAATTACCTACGGGACTTTTGTGCCTGTTGATTTCCCGTCGTAAATTACCAACGGGAAACCTACAAGAAAGGTAAAAACTTTAAACTTTTGTCTTCTTCAAAGCTCGAACCCGGGTTGTGAAATATATCACGGGTGCCTATTTCTAGCACACTACCACCATCATCGTGTGTTTAAGTAACATGTTTAATATATATACGTTCTTCGGACCTCTCTATAAAATTTTTAACAAAAGTTTATACTCAATGATGTAACAGTTTATAGTCAATGATTTAACAATGTTTTTAACTGAAGATTTTAGACGATTAAATAGTTTAAATATAAACAATGTATGTTGTAATTATATATGATGATGTATATAAATAAAATTTAAAGTTATCTATAACATCATTTAGAAATATATAAAATCCTTGGGATAGAGATTGAAAAATTATATTCTGTAAAGAATGTTCAAAAAATGCTTATTATTTATCATTATAAACATTTTGAAAAACTAAATTATAAAGAATTTAAAACATTTATGATTTTCCAACCCGGGTTCGAGCCTAGAAGAAGGCAAAAGTTTAAAGTTATATTGTGTAAAAAATATTCAAACAATGCTTATTATCTATCTTTATAAACATTTTGAAACAATAAACTATAAAGATTTTAAAACATTTATGATTTCCCAACCCGGGTTCGAACCAAGAAGAAGGCAAAAGTTTAAAGTTTTTATTTTTTCCATAGGTTTCCCGTCAGTAATTACCTACAGGACTTTGGTGCCTGTTGATTTCCCGTCGTAAATTACCAACGGGAAACTTACGGTAAAGGTAAAAACTTTAAACTTTTGTCTTCTTCAAGGCTCGAACCCAAGTTTTAAATATGTCAAAGGTGATATATTGCCAGTAGATTACTACCATTGTCGTGTGTTTATGTAACATGTTGAATATATATAATCTCTTTGGACCTTATACTGAATGATGTAACAGTTTATAGTCAATGATTTAACAAGGTTTTTAACAAAGGATTTTAGAGGATTAAATAGTTTAAATATAAACAATGTATGTTGTAATTATATATGATGATGTACATAAATAAAATTTAAAGTTATCTATTACATCATTTAGAAATATATAAAATCCTTGGGATAGAGATTTCAAAATTATATTATGTAAAAAATATTCAAACAATGCTTATTATTTATCTTTATAGACATTTTGAAACACTAAATTATAAAGATTTTAAAACATTTATGATTTCCCAACCCGGGTTCATACCTAGAAGAAGGCAAAAGTTTAAAGTTTTGACATTTTCCATAGGTTTCCCGTCAGTAATTACCTACGGGACTTTTGTGCCTGTTGATTTCCCGTCGTAAATTACCAACGGGAAACCTACAAGAAAGGTAAAAACTTTAAACTTTTGTCTTCTTCAAAGCTCGAACCCGGGTTGTGAAATATATCACGGGTGCCTATTTCTAGCACACTACCACCATCATCGTGTGTTTAAGTAACATGTTTAATATATATACGTTCTTCGGACCTCTCTATAAAATTTTTAACAAAAGTTTATACTCAATGATGTAACAGTTTATAGTCAATGATTTAACAATGTTTTTAACTGAAGATTTTAGACGATTAAATAGTTTAAATATAAACAATGTATGTTGTAATTATATATGATGATGTATATAAATAAAATTTAAAGTTATCTATAACATCATTTAGAAATATATAAAATCCTTGGGATAGAGATTTAAAAGTTATATTCTGTAAAGAATATTCAAAAAATGCTTATTATTTATCATTATAAACATTTTGAAACACTAAATTATAAAGAATTTAAAACATTTATGATTTTCCAACCCGGGTTCGAGCCTAGAAGAAGGCAAAAGTTTAAAGTTTTTACCTTTTCCATAGGTTTCCCGTCAGGAATTACCTACGGGACTTTGGTGCCTGTGGTTTTAGTGTCGTAAATTACCAACGGGAAACCTACGGTAAAGGTAAAAACTTTAAACTTTTGTCTTCTTCAAGGCTCAAACCCGAGTTGTTAAATATGTCAAAGGTGCTATGTTGCCAGTAGATAACTATCATCGTCGTGTGTTTAAGTAACAAGTTGAATATATATAATTTTTTTGGACCTCTCAGTAAATTTTTAACAAAAGTTTATAACCAATGATTTAACAGTTTATAGTCAATGATTTAAAAATGTTTTTAACAAAGGATTTTACACGGATAAATAGTTTAAATATAAACAATGTATGTTGTAATTATATATGATGATGTACATAAATAAAATTTAAAGTTATCTATAACATAATTTAGAAGTATATAAAATCCTTGCGATAGAGATTTAAAAGTTATATTGTGTAAAAAATATTCAAACAATGCTTATTATCTATCTTTATAAACATTTTGAAACAATAAATTATAAAGATTTTAAAACATTTATGATTTCCCAACCCGGGTTCGAACCAAGAAGAAGGCAAAAGTTTAAAGTTTTTATTTTTTCCATAGGTTTCCCGTCAGTAATTACCTACAGGACTTTGGTGCCTGTTGATTTCCCGTCGTAAATTACCAACGGGAAACTTACGGTAAAGGTAAAAACTTTAAACTTTTGTCTTCTTCAAGGCTCGAACCCAAGTTTTAAATATGTCAAAGGTGATATATTGCCAGTAGATTACTACCATTGTCGTGTGTTTAAGTAACATGTTGAATATATATAATCTCTTTGGACCTTATACTGAATGATGTAACAGTTTATAGTCAATGATTTAACAAGGTTTTTAACAAAGGATTTTAGAGGATTAAATAGTTTAAATATAAACAATGTATGTTGTAATTATATATGATGATGTACATAAATAAAATTTAAAGTTATCTATTACATCATTTAGAAATATATAAAATCCTTGGGATAGAGATTTCAAAATTATATTATGTAAAAAATATTCAAACAATGCGTATGATTTATCTTTATAGACATTTTGAAACACTAAATTATAAAGATTTTAAAACATTTATGATTTCCCAACCCGGGTTCATACCTAGAAGAAGGCAAAAGTTTAAAGTTTTGACATTTTCCATAGGTTTCCCGTCAGTAATTACCTACGGGACTTTTGTGCCTGTTGATTTCCCGTCGTAAATTACCAACGGGAAACCTACAAGAAAGGTAAAAACTTTAAACTTTTGTCTTCTTCAAAGCTCGTACCCGGGTTGTGAAATATATCACGGGTGCCTATTTCCAGCACACTACCACCATCATCGTGTGTTTAAGTAACATGTTTAATATATATACGTTCTTCGGACCTCTCTATAAAATTTTTAACAAAAGTTTATACTCAATGATGTAACAGTTTATAGTCAATGATTTAACAATGTTTTTAACTGAAGATTTTAGACGATTAAATAGTTTAAATATAAACAATGTATGTTGTAATTATATATGATGATGTATATAAATAAAATTTAAAGTTATCTATAACATCATTTAGAAATATATAAAATCCTTGGGATAGAGATTGAAAAATTATATTCTGTAAAGAATATTCAAAAAATGCTTATTATTTATCATTATAAACATTTTGAAAAACTAAATTATAAAGAATTTAAAACATTTATGATTTTCCAACCCGGGTTCGAGCCTAGAAGAAGGCAAAAGTTTAAAGTTATATTGTGTAAAAAATATTCAAACAATGCTTATTATCTATCTTTATAAACATTTTGAAACAATAAACTATAAAGATTTTAAAACATTTATGATTTCCCAACCCGGGTTCGAACCAAGAAGAAGGCAAAAGTTTAAAGTTTTTATTTTTTCCATAGGTTTCCCGTCAGTAATTACCTACAGGACTTTGGTGCCTGTTGATTTCCCGTCGTAAATTACCAACGGGAAACTTACGGTAAAGGTAAAAACTTTAAACTTTTGTCTTCTTCAAGGCTCGAACCCAAGTTTTAAATATGTCAAAGGTGATATATTGCCAGTAGATTACTACCATTGTCGTGTGTTTATGTAACATGTTGAATATATATAATCTCTTTGGACCTTATACTGAATGATGTAACAGTTTATAGTCAATGATTTAACAAGGTTTTTAACAAAGGATTTTAGAGGATTAAATAGTTTAAATATAAACAATGTATGTTGTAATTATATATGATGATGTACATAAATAAAATTTAAAGTTATCTATTACATCATTTAGAAATATATAAAATCCTTGGGATAGAGATTTCAAAATTATATTATGTAAAAAATATTCAAACAATGCTTATTATTTATCTTTATAGACATTTTGAAACACTAAATTATAAAGATTTTAAAACATTTATGATTTCCCAACCCGGGTTCATACCTAGAAGAAGGCAAAAGTTTAAAGTTTTGACATTTTCCATAGGTTTCCCGTCAGTAATTACCTACGGGACTTTTGTGCCTGTTGATTTCCCGTCGTAAATTACCAACGGGAAACCTACAAGAAAGGTAAAAACTTTAAACTTTTGTCTTCTTCAAAGCTCGAACCCGGGTTGTGAAATATATCACGGGTGCCTATTTCTAGCACACTACCACCATCATCGTGTGTTTAAGTAACATGTTTAATATATATACGTTCTTCGGACCTCTCTATAAAATTTTTAACAAAAGTTTATACTCAATGATGTAACAGTTTATAGTCAATGATTTAACAATGTTTTTAACTGAAGATTTTAGACGATTAAATAGTTTAAATATAAACAATGTATGTTGTAATTATATATGATGATGTATATAAATAAAATTTAAAGTTATCTATAACATCATTTAGAAATATATAAAATCCTTGGGATAGAGATTTAAAAGTTATATTCTGTAAAGAATATTCAAAAAATGCTTATTATTTATCATTATAAACATTTTGAAACACTAAATTATAAAGAATTTAAAACATTTATGATTTTCCAACCCGGGTTCGAGCCTAGAAGAAGGCAAAAGTTTAAAGTTTTTACCTTTTCCATAGGTTTCCCGTCAGGAATTACCTACGGGACTTTGGTGCCTGTGGTTTTAGTGTCGTAAATTACCAACGGGAAACCTACGGTAAAGGTAAAAACTTTAAACTTTTGTCTTCTTCAAGGCTCAAACCCGAGTTGTTAAATATGTCAAAGGTGCTATGTTGCCAGTAGATAACTATCATCGTCGTGTGTTTAAGTAACAAGTTGAATATATATAATTTTTTTGGACCTCTCAGTAAATTTTTAACAAAAGTTTATAACCAATGATTTAACAGTTTATAGTCAATGATTTAAAAATGTTTTTAACAAAGGATTTTACACGGATAAATAGTTTAAATATAAACAATGTATGTTGTAATTATATATGATGATGTACATAAATAAAATTTAAAGTTATCTATAACATAATTTAGAAGTATATAAAATCCTTGCGATAGAGATTTAAAAGTTATATTGTGTAAAAAATATTCAAACAATGCTTATTATCTATCTTTATAAACATTTTGAAACAATAAATTATAAAGATTTTAAAACATTTATGATTTCCCAACCCGGGTTCGAACCAAGAAGAAGGCAAAAGTTTAAAGTTTTTATTTTTTCCATAGGTTTCCCGTCAGTAATTACCTACAGGACTTTGGTGCCTGTTGATTTCCCGTCGTAAATTACCAACGGGAAACTTACGGTAAAGGTAAAAACTTTAAACTTTTGTCTTCTTCAAGGCTCGAACCCAAGTTTTAAATATGTCAAAGGTGATATATTGCCAGTAGATTACTACCATTGTCGTGTGTTTAAGTAACATGTTGAATATATATAATCTCTTTGGACCTTATACTGAATGATGTAACAGTTTATAGTCAATGATTTAACAAGGTTTTTAACAAAGGATTTTAGAGGATTAAATAGTTTAAATATAAACAATGTATGTTGTAATTATATATGATGATGTACATAAATAAAATTTAAAGTTATCTATTACATCATTTAGAAATATATAAAATCCTTGGGATAGAGATTTCAAAATTATATTATGTAAAAAATATTCAAACAATGCGTATGATTTATCTTTATAGACATTTTGAAACACTAAATTATAAAGATTTTAAAACATTTATGATTTCCCAACCCGGGTTCATACCTAGAAGAAGGCAAAAGTTTAAAGTTTTGACATTTTCCATAGGTTTCCCGTCAGTAATTACCTACGGGACTTTTGTGCCTGTTGATTTCCCGTCGTAAATTACCAACGGGAAACCTACAAGAAAGGTAAAAACTTTAAACTTTTGTCTTCTTCAAAGCTCGAACCCGGGTTGTGAAATATATCACGGGTGCCTATTTCCAGCACACTACCACCATCATCGTGTGTTTAAGTAACATGTTTAATATATATACGTTCTTCGGACCTCTCTATAAAATTTTTAACAAAAGTTTATACTCAATGATGTAACAGTTTATAGTCAATGATTTAACAATGTTTTTAACTGAAGATTTTAGACGATTAAATAGTTTAAATATAAACAATGTATGTTGTAATTATATATGATGATGTATATAAATAAAATTTAAAGTTATCTATAACATCATTTAGAAATATATAAAATCCTTGGGATAGAGATTTAAAAGTTATATTCTGTAAAGAATATTCAAAAAATGCTTATTATTTATCATTATAAACATTTTGAAACACTAAATTATAAAGAATTTAAAACATTTATGATTTTCCAACCCGGGTTCGAGCCTAGAAGAAGGCAAAAGTTTAAAGTTTTTACCTTTTCCATAGGTTTCCCGTCAGGAATTACCTACGGGACTTTGGTGCCTGTGGTTTTAGTGTCGTAAATTACCAACGGGAAACCTACGGTAAAGGTAAAAACTTTAAACTTTTGTCTTCTTCAAGGCTCAAACCCGAGTTGTTAAATATGTCAAAGGTGCTATGTTGCCAGTAGATAACTATCATCGTCGTGTGTTTAAGTAACAAGTTGAATATATATAATTTTTTTGGACCTCTCAGTAAATTTTTAACAAAAGTTTATAACCAATGATTTAACAGTTTATAGTCAATGATTTAAAAATGTTTTTAACAAAGGATTTTACACGGATAAATAGTTTAAATATAAACAATGTATGTTGTAATTATATATGATGATGTACATAAATAAAATTTAAAGTTATCTATAACATAATTTAGAAGTATATAAAATCCTTGCGATAGAGATTTAAAAGTTATATTGTGTAAAAAATATTCAAACAATGCTTATTATCTATCTTTATAAACATTTTGAAACAATAAATTATAAAGATTTTAAAACATTTATGATTTCCCAACCCGGGTTCGAACCAAGAAGAAGGCAAAAGTTTAAAGTTTTTATTTTTTCCATAGGTTTCCCGTCAGTAATTACCTACAGGACTTTTGTGCCTGTTGATTTCCCGTCGTAAATTACCAACGGGAAACCTACAAGAAAGGTAAAAACTTTAAACTTTTGTCTTTTTCAAGGCTCGAACCCAAGTTTTAAATATGTCAAAGGTGATATATTGCCAGTAGATTACTACCATTGTCGTGTGTTTAAGTAACATGTTGAATATATATAATCTCTTTGGACCTTATACTGAATGATGTAACAGTTTATAGTCAATGATTTAACAAGGTTTTTAACAAAGGATTTTAGAGGATTAAATAGTTTAAATATAAACAATGTATGTTGTAATTATATATGATGATGTACATAAATAAAATTTAAAGTTATCTATTACATCATTTAGAAATATATAAAATCCTTGGGATAGAGATTTCAAAATTATATTATGTAAAAAATATTCAAACAATGCGTATGATTTATCTTTATAGACATTTTGAAACACTAAATTATAAAGATTTTAAAACATTTATGATTTCCCAACCCGGGTTCATACCTAGAAGAAGGCAAAAGTTTAAAGTTTTGACATTTTCCGTAGGTTTCCCGTCAGTAATTACCTACGGGACTTTGGTGCCTGTTGATTTCCCGTCGTAAATTACCAACGGGAAACCTACAAGAAAGGTAAAAACTTTAAACTTTTGTCTTCTTCAAAGCTCGAACCCGGGTTGTGAAATATATCACGGGTGCCTATTTCCAGCACACTACCACCATCATCGTGTGTTTAAGTAGCATGTTTAATATATATACGTTCTTCGGACCTCTCTGTAAAATTTTTAACAAAATTTTATACTCAATGATGTAACAGTTTATAGTCAATGATTTAACAATGTTTTTAACTGAAGATTTTAGACGATTAAATAGTTTAAATATAAACAATGTATGTTGTAATTATATATGATGATGTATATAAATAAAATTTAAAGTTATCTATAACATCATTTAGAAATATATAAAATCCTTGGGATAGAGATTTAAAAATTATATTCTGTAAAGAATATTCAAAAAATGCTTATTATTTATCATTATAAACATTTTGAAACACTAAATTATAAAGAATTTAAAACATTTATGATTTTCCAACCCGGGTTCGAGCCTAGAAGAAGGCAAAAGTTTAAAGTTTTTACCTTTTCCATAGGTTTCCCGTCAGGAATTACCTACGGGACTTTGGTGCCTGTTGTTTTAGTGTCGTAAATTACCAACGGGAAACCTACGGTAAAGGTAAAAATTTTAAACTTTTGTCTTCTTCAAGGCTCAAACCTGAGTTGTTAAATATGTCAAAGGTGCTATGTTGCCAGTAGATAACTATCATCGTCGTGTGTTTAAGTAACAAGTTGAATATATATAATCTCTTTGGACCTCTCAGTAAATTTTTAACAAAAGTTTATAACCAATGATTTAACAGTTTATAGTCAATGATTTAAAAATGTTTTTAACAAAGGATTTTACACGGATAAATAGTTTAAATATAAACAATGTATGTTGTAATTATATATGATGATGTACATAAATAAAATTTAAAGTTATCTATAACATAATTTAGAAGTATATAAAATCCTTGCGATAGAGATTTAAAAGTTATATTGTGTAAAAAATATTCAAACAATGCTTATTATCTATCTTTATAAACATTTTGAAACAATAAATTATAAAGATTTTAAAACATTTATGATTTCCCAACCCGGGTTCGAACCAAGAAGAAGGCAAAAGTTTAAAGTTTTTATTTTTTCCATAGGTTTCCCGTCAGTAATTACCTACAGGACTTTGGTGCCTGTTGATTTCCCGTCGTAAATTACCAACGGGAAACCTACGGTAAAGGTAAAAACTTTAAACTTTTGTGTTCTTCAAGGCTCGAACCCGAGTTTTAAATATGTCAAAGGTGATATATTGCCAGTAGATTACTACTATTGTCATGTGTTTAAGTAACATGTTGAATATATATAATCTCTTTGGACCTCTCAATAACTTTTTAACAAAAGTTTATACTGAATGATGTAACAGTTTATAGTCAATGATTTAACAAGGTTTTTAACAAAGTATTTTAGAGGATTAAATAGTTTAAATATAAACAATGTATGTTGTAATTATATATGATGATGTACATAAATAAAATTTAAAGTTATCTATTACATCATTTAGAAATATATAAAATCCTTGGGATAGAGATTTCAAAATTATATTATGTAAAAAATATTCAAACAATGCGTATGATTTATCTTTATAGACATTTTGAAACACTAAATTATAAAGATTTTAAAACATTTATGATTTCCCAACCCGGGTTCATACCTAGAAGAAGGCAAAAGTTTAAAGTTTTGACATTTTCCATAGGTTTCCCGTCAGTAATTACCTACGGGACTTTTGTGCCTGTTGATTTCCCGTCGTAAATTACCAACGGGAAACCTACAAGAAAGGTAAAAACTTTAAACTTTTGTCTTCTTCAAAGCTCGAACCCGGGTTGTGAAATATATCACGGGTGCCTATTTCCAGCACACTACCACCATCATCGTGTGTTTAAGTAACATGTTTAATATATATACGTTCTTCGGACCTCTCTATAAAATTTTTAACAAAAGTTTATACTCAATGATGTAACAGTTTATAGTCAATGATTTAACAATGTTTGTAACTGAAGATTTTAGACGATTAAATAGTTTAAATATAAACAATGTATGTTGTAATTATATATGATGATGTATATAAATAAAATTTAAAGTTATCTATAACATCATTTAGAAATATATAAAATCCTTGGGATAGAGATTTAAAAGTTATATTCTGTAAAGAATATTCAAAAAATGCTTATTATTTATCATTATAAACATTTTGAAACACTAAATTATAAAGAATTTAAAACATTTATGATTTTCCAACCCGGGTTCGAGCCTAGAAGAAGGCAAAAGTTTAAAGTTTTTACCTTTTCCATAGGTTTCCCGTCAGGAATTACCTACGGGACTTTGGTGCCTGTGGTTTTAGTGTCGTAAATTACCAACGGGAAACCTACGGTAAAGGTAAAAACTTTAAACTTTTGTCTTCTTCAAGGCTCAAACCCGAGTTGTTAAATATGTCAAAGGTGCTATGTTGCCAGTAGATAACTATCATCGTCGTGTGTTTAAGTAACAAGTTGAATATATATAATCTCTTTGGACCTCTCAGTAAATTTTTAACAAAAGTTTATAACCAATGATTTAACAGTTTATAGTCAATGATCTAAAAATGTTTTTAACAAAGGATTTTACACGGATAAATAGTTTAAATATAAACAATGTATGTTGTAATTATATATGATGATGTACATAAATAAAATTTAAAGTTATCTATAACATAATTTAGAAGTATATAAAATCCTTGCGATAGAGATTTAAAAGTTATATTGTGTAAAAAATATTCAAACAATGCTTATTATCTATCTTTATAAACATTTTGAAACAATAAATTATAAAGATTTTAAAACATTTATGATTTCCCAACCCGGGTTCGAACCAAGAAGAAGGCAAAAGTTTAAAGTTTTTATTTTTTCCATAGGTTTCCCGTCAGTAATTACCTACAGGACTTTGGTGCCTGTTGATTTCCCGTCGTAAATTACCAACGGGAAACTTACGGTAAAGGTAAAAACTTTAAACTTTTGTCTTCTTCAAGGCTCGAACCCGAGTTTTAAATATGTCAAAGGTGATATATTGCCAGTAGATTACTACCATTGTCGTGTGTTTAAGTAACATGTTGAATATATATAATCTCTTTGGACCTTATACTGAATGATGTAACAGTTTATAGTCAATGATTTAACAAGGTTTTTAACAAAGGATTTTAGAGGATTAAATAGTTTAAATATAAACAATGTATGTTGTAATTATATATGATGATGTACATAAATAAAATTTAAAGTTATCTATTACATCATTTAGAAATATATAAAATCCTTGGGATAGAGATTTCAAAATTATATTATGTAAAAAATATTCAAACAATGCGTATGATTTATCTTTATAGACATTTTGAAACACTAAATTATAAAGATTTTAAAACATTTATGATTTCCCAACCCGGGTTCATACCTAGAAGAAGGCAAAAGTTTAAAGTTTTGACATTTTCCATAGGTTTCCCGTCAGTAATTACCTACGGGACTTTTGTGCCTGTTGATTTCCCGTCGTAAATTACCAACGGGAAACCTACAAGAAAGGTAAAAACTTTAAACCTTTGTCTTCTTCAAAGCTCGAACCCGGGTTGTAAAATATATCACGGGTGCCTATTTCCAGCACACTACCACCATCATCGTGTGTTTAAGTAACATGTTTAATATATATACGTTCTTCGGACATCTCTGTAAAATTTTTAACAAAAGTTTATACTCAATGATGTAACAGTTTATAGTCAATGATTTAACAATGTTTTTAACTGAAGATTTTAGACGATTAAATAGTTTAAATATAAACAATGTATGTTGTAATTATATATGATGATGTATATAAATAAAATTTAAAGTTATCTATAACATCATTTAGAAATATATAAAATCCTTGGGATAGAGATTTAAAAGTTATATTCTGTAAAGAATATTCAAAAAATGCTTATTATTTATCATTATAAACATTTTGAAACACTAAATTATAAAGAATTTAAAACATTTATGATTTTCCAACCCGGGTTCGAGCCTAGAAGAAGGCAAAAGTTTAAAGTTTTTACCTTTTCCATAGGTTTCCCGTCAGGAATTACCTACGGGACTTTGGTGCCTGTTGTTTTAGTGTCGTAAATTACCAACGGGAAACCTACGGTAAAGGTAAAAACTTTAAACTTTTGTCTTCTTCAAGGCTCAAACCTGAGTTGTTAAATATGTCAAAGGTGCTATGTTGCCAGTAGATAACTATCATCGTTGTGTGTTTAAGTAACAAGTTGAATATATATAATCTCTTTGGACCTCTCAGTAAATTTTTAACAAAAGTTTATAACCAATGATTTAACAGTTTATAGTCAATGATTTAAAAATGTTTTTAACAAAGGATTTTACACGGATAAATAGTTTAAATATAAACAATGTATGTTGTAATTATATATGATGATGTACATAAATAAAATTTAAAGTTATCTATAACATCATTTAGAAGTATATAAAATCCTTGCGATAGAGATTTAAAAGTTATATTGTGTAAAAAATATTCAAACAATGCTTATTATCTATCTTTATAAACATTTTGAAACAATAAATTATAAAGATTTTAAAACATTTATGATTTCCCAACCCGGGTTCGAACCAAGAAGAAGGCAAAAGTTTAAAGTTTATACTTAATGATGTAACAGTTTATAGTCAATGATTTAACAATGTTTTTAACAAAGGATTTTAGAGGATTAAATAGTTTAAATATAAACAATGTATATTGTAATTATATATGATGATGTACATAAATAAAATTTAAAGTTATCTATTACATCATTTAGAAATATATAAAATTCTTGGGATAGAGATTTAAAAATTATATTATGTAAAAGATATTCAAACAATGCTTATTATTTATCTTTATAGACATTTTGAAACACTAAATTCTAAAGATTTTAAAACATTTATGATTTCCCAACCCTAGTTCGTACCTAGAAGAAGGCAAAACTTTAAAGTTTTTACCTTTTCCGTAGGTTTCCCGTCAGTAATTACTTACGGGACTATGGTGCCAGTTGATTTCCCGTCGTAATTTACCACAGGAAACCTACAAGAAAGGTAAAAACTTTAAACTTTTGTCTTCTTCAAAGCTCGAACCCGGGTTGTGAAATATATCACGGGTGCCTATTTCCAGCACACTACCACCATCATCGTGTGTTTAAGTAACATGTTTAATATATATACGCTCTTAGGACCTCTCTGTAAAATTTTTAACAAAAGTTTATACTCAATGATGTAACAGTTTATAGTCAATAATATAACAATGTTTTTAACTGAAGATTTTAGACGATTAAATAGTTTAAATATAAACAATGTATGTTGTAATTATATATGATGATGTATATAAATAAAATTTAAAGTTATCTATAACATCATTTAGAAATATATAAAATCCTTGGGATAGAGATTTAAAAGTTATATTCTGTAAAGAATATTCAAACAATGCTTATTATTTATCTTTATAAACATTTTAAACACTGAATTATAAAGATTTTAAAACTTTTATGATTTCCCAACCCTAGTTCGTACCTAGAAGAAGGCAAAAGTTTAAAGTTTTAACCTTTTCCATAGGTTTCCCGTCAGTAATTACCTACGTGACTTTGGTGCCTGCTGATTTCCCGTCGTAAATTACCAATGGGAAACTTACGGTAAAAGTAAAAACTTTAAACTTTTGGCTTTTTCAAGGCTCGAAACCGAGTTGTTAAATATCAAAGGTGCTATGTTGCCAGTAGATTACTACCATCGTCGTGTATTTAAGTAACAAGTTGAATATATATAATCTCTTTGGACCTCTCTGTAAAATTTTTAACATAAGTTTATACTCAATGATGTAACAGTTTATAGTCAATGATTTAACAATGTTTTTAACAGAAGATTTTAGACGATTAAATAGTTTAAATACAAACAATGTATGTTGTAATTATATATGATGATGTATATAAATAAAATTTAAAGTTATCTATAACATCATTTAGAAATATATAAAATCCTTGGGATAGAGATTTAAAAGTTATATTCTGTAAAGAATATTCAAACAATGCTTATTATTTATCTTTATAAACATTTTGAAACAATAAATTATAAAGATTTTAAAACATTTATGATTTCCCAACCTGGGTTCGAACCAAGAAGAAGGCAAAAGTTTAAAGTTTATACTTAATGATGTAACAGTTTATAGTCATTGATTTAACAATGTTTTTTAACAAAGGATTTTAGAGGATTAAATAGTTTAAATATAAACAATGTATATTGTAATTATATATGATGATGTACATAAATAAAATTTAAAGTTATCTATTACATCATTTAGAAATATATAAAATCCTTGGGATAGAGATTTAAAAATTATATTATGTAAAAAATATTCAAACAATGCTTATGATTTATCTTTATAGACATTTTGAAACACTAAATTATAAATATTTTAAAACATTTATGATTTCCCAACCCGGGTTCGTACCTAGAAGAAGGCAAAAGTTTAAAGTTTTGACCTTTTCCATAGGTTTCCCGTCAGTAATTACCTACGGGACTTTGGTGCCTGTATATTTCCCGTCGTAAATTACCAACGAGAAACCCACAAGAAAGGTAAAAACTTTAAACTTTTGTCTTCTTCAAAGCTCGAACCCGGGTTGTGAAATATATCACGGGTGCCTATTTCCAGCACACTACCACCATCATCGTGTGTTTAAGTAACATGTTTAATATATATACGCTCTTCGGACCTCTCTGTAAAATTTTTAACAAAAGTTTATACTCAATGATGTAACAGTTTATAGTCAATGATTTAACAATGTTTTTAACAGAAGATTTTAGACGATTAAATAGTTTAAATATAAACAATGTATGTTGTAATTATATATGATGATGTATATAAATAAAATTTAAATTTATCTATAACATCATTTAGAAATATATAAAATCCTTGGGATAGAGATTTAAAAGTTATATTCTGTAAAGAATATTCAAAAAATGCTTATTATTTATCTTTATAAACATTTTGAAACACTAAATTATAAAGATTTTAAAACATTTATGATTTCCCAACCCGGGTTCGAGCGTAGAAGAAGGCAAAAGTTTAAAGTTTTTACCTTTTCCATAGGTTTCCCGTCTGGAATTACCTACGGGACTTTGGTGCCTGTTGATTTAGTGTCGTAAATTACCAACGGGAAACCTACGGTAAAGGTAAAAACTTTAAAATTTTATCTTCTTCAAGGCTCGAACCCTAGTTGTAAATTATGTCAAAGGGGCTATGTTGCCAGTAGATTACTACCATCGTCGTGTGTTTAAGTAACAAGTTGAATATATATAATCTCTTTGGACCTCTCTGTAAAATTTTTAACATAAGTTTATACTCAATGATGTAACAGTTTATAGTTAATGATTTAACAATGTTTTTAACAAAAGATTTTAGACGATTAAATAGTTTAAATATAAACAATGTATGTTGTAATTATATATGGTGATGTATATAAATAAAAATTAAAGTTATCTATAACATCATTTAGAAATATATAAAATCCTTGTGATAGAGATTTAAAAGTTATATTCTGTAAAGAATATTCAAACAATGCTTATTATTTATCTTTATAAACATTTTGAAACACTAAATTATAAAGATTTTAAAATTTTTATGATTTCCCAACCCGGGTTCGACCCTAGAAGAAGGCAAAAGTTTAAAGAGTTAACCTTTTCCATAGGTTTCCGTTCAGTAATTACCTACGAGACTTTGGTGCCTGTTGATTTCCAGTCGTAAATTACCAACGGGAAACCTACGGTAAAGGTAAAAACTTTAAACTTTTGTCTTCTTCAAAGCTCGAACCCGGGTTGTGAAATATAGCACAGGTGCCTATTGCCAGCACACTACTACCATCATCGTGAGTTTAAGTAACAAGTTTAATAAATATACTCTCTTTGGACCTCTCTGAAAATTTTTAACAAAAGTTTATACTCAATGATGTAACAGTTTATAGTCAATGATTTAACAATGTTTTTAACAAAAGATTTTAGACTGTTACATAGTTTTAATATAAATATTGTATGTTGTAACTATATATGATGATGTATATAAACACAATTTATTGTTATCTATAGATAACATCATTTAGAAATATTTAAAATCCGTCAGATAGAGATTGGTGCCTGTTGATTTAGTGTCGTAAATTACCAACGGGAAACCTACGGTAAAGGTAAAAACTTTAAACTTTTATCTTCTTCAAGGCTCGAACCCTAGTTGTAAATTATGTCAAAGGGGCTATGTTGCCAGTAGATTACTACCATCGTCGTGTGTTTAAGTAACAAGTTGAATATATATAATCTCTTTAGACCTCTCTGTAAAATTTTTAACACAAGTTTATACTCAATGATGTAACAGTTTATAGTCAATGATTTAACAATGTTTTAAACTGAAGATTTTAGACGATTAAATAGTTTAAATACAAACAATGTATGTTGTAATTATATATGATGATGTATATAAATAAAATTTAAAGTTATCTATAACATCATTTAGAAATATATAAAATCCTTGGGATAGAGATTTAAAAGTTATATTCTGTAAAGAATATTCAAACAATGCTTATTATTTATCTTTATAAACATTTTGAAACAATAAATTATAAAGATTTTAAAACATTTATGATTTCCCAACCTGGGTTCGAACCAAGAAGAAGGCAAAAGTTTAAAGTTTATACTTAATGATGTAACAGTTTATAGTCATTGATTTAACAATGTTTTTTAACAAAGGATTTTAGAGGATTAAATAGTTTAAATATAAACAATGTATATTGTAATTATATATGATGATGTACATAAATAAAATTTAAAGTTATCTATTACATCATTTAGAAATATATAAAATCCTTGGGATAGAGATTTAAAAATTATATTATGTAAAAAATATTCAAACAATGCTTATGATTTATCTTTATAGACATTTTGAAACACTAAATTATAAATATTTTAAAACATTTATGATTTCCCAACCCGGGTTCGTACCTAGAAGAAGGCAAAAGTTTAAAGTTTTGACCTTTTCCATAGGTTTCCCGTCAGTAATTACCTACGGGACTTTGGTGCCTGTATATTTCCCGTCGTAAATTACCAACGAGAAACCCACAAGAAAGGTAAAAACTTTAAACTTTTGTCTTCTTCAAAGCTCGAACCCGGGTTGTGAAATATATCACGGGTGCCTATTTCCAGCACACTACCACCATCATCGTGTGTTTAAGTAACATGTTTAATATATATACGCTCTTCGGACCTCTCTGTAAAATTTTTAACAAAAGTTTATACTCAATGATGTAACAGTTTATAGTCAATGATTTAACAATGTTTTTAACAGAAGATTTTAGACGATTAAATAGTTTAAATATAAACAATGTATGTTGTAATTATATATGATGATGTATATAAATAAAATTTAAATTTATCTATAACATCATTTAGAAATATATAAAATCCTTGGGATAGAGATTTAAAAGTTATATTCTGTAAAGAATATTCAAAAAATGCTTATTATTTATCTTTATAAACATTTTGAAACACTAAATTATAAAGATTTTAAAACATTTATGATTTCCCAACCCGGGTTCGAGCGTAGAAGAAGGCAAAAGTTTAAAGTTTTTACCTTTTCCATAGGTTTCCCGTCTGGAATTACCTACGGGACTTTGGTGCCTGTTGATTTAGTGTCGTAAATTACCAACGGGAAACCTACGGTAAAGGTAAAAACTTTAAAATTTTATCTTCTTCAAGGCTCGAACCCTAGTTGTAAATTATGTCAAAGGGGCTATGTTGCCAGTAGATTACTACCATCGTCGTGTGTTTAAGTAACAAGTTGAATATATATAATCTCTTTGGACCTCTCTGTAAAATTTTTAACATAAGTTTATACTCAATGATGTAACAGTTTATAGTTAATGATTTAACAATGTTTTTAACAAAAGATTTTAGACGATTAAATAGTTTAAATATAAACAATGTATGTTGTAATTATATATGGTGATGTATATAAATAAAAATTAAAGTTATCTATAACATCATTTAGAAATATATAAAATCCTTGTGATAGAGATTTAAAAGTTATATTCTGTAAAGAATATTCAAACAATGCTTATTATTTATCTTTATAAACATTTTGAAACACTAAATTATAAAGATTTTAAAATTTTTATGATTTCCCAACCCGGGTTCGACCCTAGAAGAAGGCAAAAGTTTAAAGAGTTAACCTTTTCCATAGGTTTCCGGTCAGTAATTACCTACGAGACTTTGGTGCCTGTTGATTTCCAGTCGTAAATTACCAACGGGAAACCTACGGTAAAGGTAAAAACTTTAAACTTTTGTCTTCTTCAAAGCTCGAACCCGGGTTGTGAAATATAGCACAGGTGCCTATTGCCAGCACACTACTACCATCATCGTGAGTTTAAGTAACAAGTTTAATAAATATACTCTCTTTGGACCTCTCTGAAAATTTTTAACAAAAGTTTATACTCAATGATGTAACAGTTTATAGTCAATGATTTAACAATGTTTTTAACAAAAGATTTTAGACTGTTACATAGTTTTAATATAAATATTGTATGTTGTAACTATATATGATGATGTATATAAACACAATTTATTGTTATCTATAGATAACATCATTTAGAAATATTTAAAATCCGTCGGATAGAGATTGGTGCCTGTTGATTTAGTGTCGTAAATTACCAACGGGAAACCTACGGTAAAGGTAAAAACTTTAAACTTTTATCTTCTTCAAGGCTCGAACCCTAGTTGTAAATTATGTCAAAGGGGCTATGTTGCCAGTAGATTACTACTATCGTCGTGTGTTTAAGTAACAAGTTGAATATATATAATCTCTTTAGACCTCTCTGTAAAATTTTTAACACAAGTTTATACTCAATGATGTAACAGTTTATAGTCAATGATTTAACAATGTTTTAAACTGAAGATTTTAGACGATTAAATAGTTTAAATACAAACAATGTATGTTGTAATTATATATGATGATGTATATAAATAAAATTTAAAGTTATCTATAACATCATTTAGAAATATATAAAATCCTTGGGATAGAGATTTAAAAGTTATATTCTGTAAAGAATATTCAAACAATGCTTATTATTTATCTTTATAAACATTTTGAAACACTAAATTATAAAGATTTTAAAACATTTATGATTTTCCAACCCGGGTTCGAGCCTAGAAGAAGGCAAAAGTTTAAAGTTTTTACCTTTTCCATAGGTTTCCGGTCAGTAATTACCTACGAGACTTTGGTGCCTGTTGATTTCCAGTCGTAAATTACCAACGGGAAACCTACGGTAAAGGTAAAAACTTTAAACTTTTGTCTTCTTCAAAGCTCGAACCCGGGTTGTGAAATATAGCACGGGTGCCTATTGCCAGCACACTACTACCATCGTCGTGAGTTTAAGTAACAAGTTTAATAAATATACTCTCTTTGGACCTCTCTGAAATTTTTTAACAAAAGTTTATACTCAATGATGTAACAGTTTATAGTCAATGATTTAACAATGATTTTAACAAAAGATTTTAGACTGTTACATAGTTTTAATATAAACAATGTATGTTGTAATTATATATGATGATGTATATAAATAAAATTTAAAGTTATCTATAACATCATTTAGAAATATATAAAATCCTTGGGATAGAGATTTAAAAGTTATATTCTGTAAAGAATATTCAAACAGTGCTTATTACTTATCTTTATAAACATTTTGAAACACTAAATTATAAAGATTTTAAAAGATTTATGATTTCCCAACCCGGGTTCGAGCCTAGAAGAAGGCAAAAGATTGAAGTTTTTACCTTTTCCATAGGTTTCCCGTCCGGAAATACCTACGGGACTTTGGTGCCTGTTGATTTCGCGTCGTAAATTACCAACGGGAAACCTTCGGTAAAGGTAAAAACTTTAAACTTTTGTCTTCTTCAAGGCGCGAACACGAGTTGTTAAATATGTCAAAAGTGCTATGTTGCCAATATATTACTACCATCGTCGTGTGTTTAAGTAACAAGTTGAATATATATACTCTCTTTGGAACTCTCTGTAAAATTTTTACCAAAAGTTTATACCCAATGAAGTAACAGTTTATAGTCAATGATTTAACAAAAGATTTTAGACGATTAAATAGTTTAAATATAAACAATGTATGTTGTAATTATTTATGATGATGTGCATAAATAAAATTTAAAGTTATCTATAACATCATTTAGAAATATATAAAATCCTTGGGAAAGAGATTTAAAAGTTATATTCTGTAAAGAATATTCAAACAATGCTTAATATTTATCTTTATAAACATTTTGAAACACTAAATTATAAAGATTTTAAAATATTTATGATTTCCCAACCCGGGTTCGAGCCTAGAAGAAGGCAAAAGATTAAAGTTTTTACCTTTCCCATAATTTTCCCGTCAGTAATTACCTACGGGAATTTGGTGCCTGTTGATTTCCCGTCGTAAATTACCAACGGGAAACCTACGGTAAAGGTAAAAACTTTAAACTTTTGTCTTCTTCAAAGCTCGAACCCGGGTTGTGAAATATATCACGGGTGCCTATTGCCTGCACACTACTACCTTCGTCGTGAGTTTAAGTAACAAGTTTAATATATATACTCTCTTTGGACCTCTCTGTAAAATTATTAACAAAATTTTATACTCAATGATGTAACAGTTTATAGTCAATGATTTAACAATGTTTTAAACAAAAGATTTTAGACTGTTAGATAGTTTTAATATAAATATTGTATGTTGTAACTATATATGATGATGTATATAAACACAATTTAATGTTATCTATAGCATCATTTAGAAATACCTAAAATCCATGGGATAAAGATTTAAAACTTATATTCTGGAAAGAATATTCAGACAATGCTTACTATTTATCTTTATAAACATTTTGAAACACTAAATTATAAAGATTTTAAAACTTTTATGATTTCCCAACCCGGGTTCGAGCCTAGAAGAAGGCAAAAGTTTATTATTTTTACTTTTTCCACAGGTTTCCCGTCAGTAATTACCTACGGGACTTTGGTGCCTGTCGATTTCCCGTCGTAAATTACTAACGGGAAACTTACGGTAAAGGTAAAAACTTTAAACTTTTGTCCTCTTCAAGCCTCGAACCCGAGTTGTTTAATATGTCAAAGGTGCTATGTTGCAAGTAGATTACTCCCATCGTCTTGTGTTTAAGTAACAAGTTGAATATATATAATCTCTTTGGACCTCTCTGTAAAGTTTTTAACATAAGTTTATAATCAATGATGTAACAGTTTATTGTCAATGATTTAACAATGTTTTTAACAAAAGATTTTAGACGATTAAATAGTTTAAATATAAACAATGTATGTTGTAATTATATATGGGTATGTATATATATATATATATATATATATATAATTAAAAGTTATCTATAACATCATTTAGAAATATATAAAATCCTTGGGATAGAGATTTAAAAGTTATATTCTGTAAAGAATATTCAAACAATGCTTATTATTTATCTTTATAAACATTTTGAAAGACTAAATTATAAAGATTTTAAAACTTTTATGATTTCCCAACCCGGGTTCGAGCCTAGAAGAAGGCAAAAGTTTATTGTTTTTACTTTTTCTATAGGTTTTCCGTCAGTAATTACCTACGGGACTTTGGTGCCTGTTGATTTCCCGTCGTAAATTACCAACGGGAAACTTACGGTAAAGGTAAAAACTTTAAACTTTTGTCTTCTTCAAGGCTCGAACCTGAGTTGTTAAATATGTCAAAGGTGCTATGTTGCAAGTAGATTACTTCCATCGTCTTGTGTTTAAGTAACAAGTTGAATATATATAATCTCTTCGGACCTCTCAGTAAAATTTTTAACATAAGTTTATACTCAATGATGTAACAGTTTATAGTGAATGATTTAACAATGTTTTTAACAAAAGATTTTAGACGATTAAATAGTTTAAATATAAACAATGTATGTTGTAATTATATATGGTTATGTATATATATAAAATTAAAAGTTATCTATAACATCATTTAGAAATATATAAAATCCTTGGGATAGAGATTTAAAAGTTATATTCTGTAAAGAATATTCAAACAATGCTTATTATTTATCTTTATAAACATTTTGAAACACTAAATTATAAATATTTTAAAACTTTTATGATTTCCCAACCCGGGTTCGAGCCTAGAAGAAGGCAAAAGTTTATCGTTTTTACCTTCTCCATAGGTTTCCCGTCAGTAATTACCTATGGAACTTTGGTGCCTGTTGATTTTCCGTCGTAAATTACCAACGGAAAACTTACGGTAAAGGTAAAAACTTAAAACTTTTGTCTTCTTCTAGACTCGAACCCGAGTTGTTAAATATGTCAAATGTGCTATGTTGCCAGTAGATTACTGCCATCATCGTGTGTTTAAGTAACAAGTTGAATATATATAATCTCTTTGGACCTCTCTGTAAAATTTTTAACATAAGTTTATACTTAATGATGTAACAGTTTATAGTCAATGATTTAACAATGTTTTTAACAAAAGATTTTAGACGAATAAATAGTTTAAATATAAACAATGTATGTTGTAATTAGATATGATGATGTATATAAATAAAATATAAAGTTATCTATAACATCATCTAGAAATATATAAAACCTTGGGATAGAGATTTAAAAGTTATATTCTGTAAAGAATATTCAAACAATTCGTAGTATTTATCTTTATAAACATTTTGAAACCCTAAATTATAAAGATTTGAAAACTTTTATGATTTCCCAACCCGGGTTCGAGCCTAGAATAAGGCAAAAGTTTAAAGAGTTAACCTTTTCCATAGGTTTCCCGTCAGTAATTACCTACAAGACTTTGGTGCCAATTGATTTCAAGTCGGAAATTACCAACGGGAAACCTACGGTAAAGGTAAAAACTTTAAACGTTTGTCTTCTTCAAAGCTCGAACCCGGGTTGTGAAATACAGCATGGGTGCCTATTGCCAGCACACTACTACCATCGTCGTGAGTTTAAGTAACAAGTTTAATAAATATACTCTCTTTGGACCTCTCTGAAAATTTTTAACAAAAGTTTATACTCAATGATGTAACAGTTTATAGTCAATGATTTAACAATGTTTTTAACAAAAAATTTTAGACGATTAAATAGTTTAAATATAAACAATGTATGTTGTAATTATATATGATGATGTATATAAATAAAATTTAAAGTTATCTATAACATCATTTAGAAATATATAAAATCCTTGGGATAGAGATTTAAAAATTATATTCTCCAAAGAATATTCAGACAATGCTTATTATTTATCTTTATAAACTTTTTGAAACACTAAATTATAAAGATTTTAAAACCTTTATGATTTCCCTACCCGTGTTTGCGGCTAGAAGAAGGCAAAAGTTTATCGTTTTTACCTTTTCCATAGGTTTTCCGTCAGTAATTACCTACAGGACTTTGGTGCCTGTTGATTTCCCGTCGTAAATTACCAACGGGAAACTTACGGTAAAGGTAAAAACTTTAAACTTTTGTCTTCTTCAAGGCTCGAACCCGAGTTGTTAAATATGTTAAAGGTGCTATGTTGCAAGTAGATTACTGCCATCGTCTTGTGTTTAAGTAACAAGTTGAATATTTATAATCTCTTTGGACCTCTCAGTAAAAATTTTAACATATGTTTATACCCAATGAAGTAACAGTTTATAGTCAATGATTTAACAAAAGATTTTAGACGATTAAATAGTTTAAATATAAACAATGTATGTTGTAATTATATATGATGATGTACATAAATAAAATTTAAAGTTATCTATAACATCATTTAGAAATATATAAAATCCTTGGGAAAGGATTTAAAAGTTATACTCTGTAAAGAATATTCAAACAATGCTTAATATTTATCTTTATAAACATTTTGAAACACTAAATTATAAAGATTTTAAAACTTTTATGATTTCCCAACCCGGGTTCGAGCCTAGAAGAAGGCAAAAGTTTAAAGTTTTTACCTTTTCCATAATTTTCCCGTCAGTAATTACCTACGGGAATTTGGTGCCTGTTGATTTCCCGTCGTAAATTACCAACGGGAAACCTACGGTAAAGGTAAAAACTTTAAACTTTTGTCTTCTTCAAAGCTCGAACCCGGGTTGTGAAATATATCACGGGTGCCTATTGCCTGCACACTACTACCTTCGTCGTGAGTTTAAGTAACAAGTTTAATATATATACTC
The DNA here is from genome assembly GCA_963922655.1 of Cardamine chenopodiifolia. Taxonomy (NCBI): domain Eukaryota; kingdom Viridiplantae; phylum Streptophyta; class Magnoliopsida; order Brassicales; family Brassicaceae; genus Cardamine; species Cardamine chenopodiifolia. The sequence goes on from OZ000463.1 coordinate 5,255,955, forward strand.
TCTTTGGACCTCTCTGTAAAATTATTAACAAAATTTTATACTCAATGATGTAACAGTTTATAGTCAATGATTTAACAATGTTTTAAACAAAAGATTTTAGACTGTTAGATAGTTTTAATATAAATATTGTATGTTGTAACTATATATGATGATGTATATAAACACAATTTAATGTTATCTATAGCATCATTTAGAAATACCTAAAATCCTTGGGATAAAGATTTAAAACTTATATTCTGGAAAGAATATTCAGACAATGCTTATTATTTATCTTTATAAACATTTTGAAACACTAAATTATAAAGATTTTAAAACTTTTATGATTTCCCAACCCGGGTTCGAGCCTAGATGAAGGCAAAAGTTTATTATTTTTACTTTTTCCATAGGTTTCCCGTCAGTAATTACCTACGGGACTTTGGTGCCTGTCGATTTCCCGTCGTAAATTACTAACGGGAAACTTACGGTAAAGGTAAAAACTTTAAACTTTTGTCCTCTTCAAGCCTCGAACCCGAGTTGTTTAATATGTCAAAGGTGCTATGTTGCAAGTAGATTACTGCCATTGTCTTGTGTTTAAGTAACAAGTTGAATATATATAATCTCTTTGGACCTCTCTGTAAAGTTTTTAACATAAGTTTATAATCAATGATGTAACAGTTTATAGTCAATGATTTAACAATGTTTTTAACAAAAAATTTTAGACGATTAAATAGTTTAAATATAAACAATGTATGTTGTAATTATATATGGGTATGTATATATATAAATATATAATTAAAAGTTATCTATCACATCGTTTAGAAATATATAAAATCCTTGGGATAGAGATTTAAAAGTTATATTCTGTAAAGAATATTCAAACAATGCTTATTATTTATCTTTATAAACATTTTCAAACACTAAATTATAAAGATTTTAAAACTTTTATGATTTCCCAACCTGGGTTCGAGCCTAGAAGAAGGCAAAAGTTTATTGTTTTTACTTTTTCTATAGGTTTCCCGTCAGTAATTACCTACGGGACTTTGGTGCCTGTTGATTTCCCGTCGTAAATTACCAACGGGAAACTTACAGTAAAGGTAAAAACTTTAAACTTTTGTCTTCTTCAAGGCTCGAACCTGAGTTGTTAAATATGTCAAAGGTGCTATGTTGCAAGTAGATTACTTCCATCGTCTTGTGTTTAAGTAACAAGTTGAATATATATAATCTCTTTGGACCTCTCAGTAAAATTTTTAACATAAGTTTATACTCAATGATGTAACAGTTTATAGTGAATGATTTAACAATGTTTCTAACAAAAGATTTTAGACGATTAAATAGTTTAAATATAAACAATGTATGTTGTAATTATATATGGTTATGTATATATATAAAATTAAAAATTATCTATAACATCATTTAGAAATATATAAAATCCTTGGGATAGAGATTTAAAAGTTATATTCTGTAAAGAATATTCAAACAATGCTTATTATTTATCTTTATAAACATTTTAAAACACTAAATTATAAATATTTTAAAACTTTTATGATTTCCCAACCCGGGTTCGAGCCTAGAAGAAGGCAAAAGTTTATCGTTTTTACCTTCTCCATAGGTTTCCCGTCAGTAATTACCTATGGAACTTTGGTGCCTGTTGATTTCCCGTCGTAAATTACCAACGGAAAACTTACGGTAAAGGTAAAAACTTAAAACTTTTGTCTTTTTCTAGACTCGAACCCGAGTTGTTAAATATGTCAAAGGTGCTATGTTGCCAATAGATTACTGCCATCATCGTGTGTTTAAGTAACAAGTTGAATATATATAATCTCTTTGGACCTCTCTGTAAAATTTTTAACATAAGTTTATACTTAATGATGTAACAGTTTATAGTCAATGATTTAACAATGTTTTTAACAAAAGATTTTAGACGAATAAATAGTTTAAATATAAACAATGTATGTTGTAATTATATATGATGATGTATATAAATAAAATATAAAGTTATCTATAACATCATTTAGAAATATATAAAACCTTGGGATAGAGATTTAAAACTTATATTCTGTAAAGACTATTCAAACAATTCGTAGTATTTATCTTTATAAACATTTTGAAACCCTAAATTATAAAGATTTGAAAACTTTTATGATTTCCCAACCCGGGTTCGAGCCTAGAATAAGGCAAAAGTTTAAAGAGTTAACCTTTTCCATAGGTTTCCCATCAGTAATTACCTACGAGACTTTGGTGCCTGTTGATTTCCAGTCGTAAATTACCAACGGGAAACCTACGGTAAAGGTAAAAATTTTAAACTTTTGTCTTCTTCAAAGCTCGAACCCGGGTTGTGAAATATAGCACAGGTGCCTATTGCAAGCACACTACTACCATCGTCGTGAGTTTAAGTAACAAGTTTAATAAATATACTCTCTTTGGACCTCTCTGAAAATTTTTAACAAAAGTTTATACTCAATGATGTAACAGTTTATAGTCAATGATTTAACAATGTTTTTAACAAAAGATTTTAGACTGTTACATAGTTTTAATATAAATATTGTATGTTGTAACTATATATGATGATGTATATAAACACAATTTATTGTTAGCCATAGATAGCATCATTTAGAAATATTTAAAATCCTTCGGATAGAGTTTTAAAAATTATATTCTCCAAAGAATATTCAGACAATGCTTATTATTTATCTTTATAAACTTTTTGAAACACTAAATTATAAAGATTTTAAAACCTTTATGATTTCCCTACCCGTGTTTGCGGCTAGAAGAAGGCAAAAGTTTATCGTTTTTACCTTTTCCATAGGTTTTCCGTCAGTAATTACCTACAGGACTTTGGTGCCTGTTGATTTCCGTCGTAAATTACCAACGGAAAACTTACGGTAAAGGTAAAAACTTTAAACTTTTGTCTTCTTCAAGGCTCGAACCCGAGTTGTTAAATATGTTAAAGGTGCTATGTTGCAAGTAGATTACTGCCATCGTCTTGTGTTTAAGTAACAAGTTGAATATTTATAATCTCTTTGGACCTCTCAGTAAAAATTTTAACATAAGTTTATACTCAATGATGTAACAGTTTATAGTCAATGATTTAACAATGATTTTAACAAAAGATTTTAGACGATTAAATAGTTTCAATATAAACAATGTATGTTGTAAAAATATATGGTGATGTATATAAATAAAAATTAAAGTTATCTATAACATCATTTAGAAATATATAAATTCCTTGGGATAGAGATTTAAAATTTATATACTGTAAAGGATATTCAAACAATGCTTATTATTTATCTTTATAAACATTTTGAAACACCAAACTATAAAGCTTTTAAAACTTTTATGATTTCCCAACCCGGGTTCGAACCTAGAAGAAGGCAAAAGTTTATCGTTTTTACCTTTTTCATAGGTTTCCCGTCAGTAATTACCTACGGGACTCTGGTGCCTGTTGATTTCCCATCGTATATTACCAACGCAAAACTTATGGTAAAGGTAAAAACTTTAAACTTTTGTCTTCTTCAAGGCTCAAACCCGAGTTGTTAAATATGTCAAAGGTGCTATGTTGCCAGTAGATTACTGTCATCGTCGTGTGTTTAAGTAACAAGTTGAATATATATAATCTCTTTGGACCTCTCTGTAAAATTTTTAACATAAGTTTATACTCAATGATGTAACAGTTTATAGTCAATGATTTAACAATGTTTTTAACAGAAGATTTTAGACGATTATATAGTTTAAATATAAACAATGTATGTTGTAATTATATATGATGATGTATATAAATAAAATTTAAAGTTATCTATAACATCATTTAGAAATATATAAAACCTTGGGATAGAGATTTAAAACTTATATTCTGTAAAGAATATTCAAACAATTCGTAGTATTTATCTTTATAAACATTTTGAAACCCTAAATTATAAAGATTTGAAAACTTTTATGATTTCCCAACCCGGGTTCGAGCCTAGAATAAGGCAAAAGTTTAAAGAGTTAACCTTTTCCATAGGTTTCCCGTCAGTAATTACCTACAAGACTTTGGTGCCAATTGATTTCAAGTCGGAAATTACCAACGGGAAACCTACGGTAAAGGTAAAAACTTTAAACGTTTGTCTTCTTCAAAGCTCGAACCCGGGTTGTGAAATACAGCATGGGTGCCTATTGCCAGCACACTACTACCATCGTCGTGAGTTTAAGTAACAAGTTTAATAAATATACTCTCTTTGGACCTCTCTGAAAATTTTTAACAAAAGTTTATACTCAATGATGTAACAGTTTATAGTCAATGATTTAACAATGTTTTTAACAAAAAATTTTAGACGATTAAATAGTTTAAATATAAACAATGTATGTTGTAATTATATATGATGATGTATATAAATAAAATTTAAAGTTATCTATAACATCATTTAGAAATATATAAACTCCTTGGGATAGAGATTTAAAAATTATATTCTCCAAAGAATATTCAGACAATGCTTATTATTTATCTTTATAAACTTTTTGAAACACTAAATTATAAAGATTTTAAAACCTTTATGATTTCCCTACCCGTGTTTGCGGCTAGAAGAAGGCAAAAGTTTATCGTTTTTACCTTTTCCATAGGTTTTCCGTCAGTAATTACCTACAGGACTTTGGTGCCTGTTGATTTCCCGTCGTAAATTACCAACGGGAAACTTACGGTAAAGGTAAAAACTTTAAACTTTTGTCTTCTTCAAGGCTCGAACCCGAGTTGTTAAATATGTTAAAGGTGCTATGTTGCAAGTAGATTACTGCCATCGTCTTGTGTTTAAGTAACAAGTTGAATATTTATAATCTCTTTGGACCTCTCTGTAAAAATTTTAACATAAGTTTATACCCAATGAAGTAACAGTTTATAGTCAATGATTTAACAAAAGATTTTAGACGATTAAATAGTTTAAATATAAACAATGTATGTTGTAATTATATATGATGATGTACATAAATAAAATTTAAAGTTATCTATAACATCATTTAGAAATATATAAAATCCTTGGGAAAGAGATTTAAAAGTTATACTCTGTAAAGAATATTCAAACAATGCTTAATATTTATCTTTATAAACATTTTGAAACACTAAATTATAAAGATTTTAAAACTTTTATGATTTCCCAACCCGGGTTCGAGCCTAGAAGAAGGCAAAAGTTTAAAGTTTTTACCTTTTCCATAATTTTCCCGTCAGTAATTACCTACGGGAATTTGGTGCCTGTTGATTTCCCGTCGTAAATTACCAACGGGAAACCTACGGTAAAGGTAAAAACTTTAAACTTTTGTCTTCTTCAAAGCTCGAACCCGGGTTGTGAAATATATCACGGGTGCCTATTGCCTGCACACTACTACCTTCGTCGTGAGTTTAAGTAACAAGTTTAATATATATACTCTCTTTGGACCTCTCTGTAAAATTATTAACAAAATTTTATACTCAATGATGTAACAGTTTATAGTCAATGATTTAACAATGTTTTAAACAAAAGATTTTAGACTGTTAGATAGTTTTAATATAAATATTGTATGTTGTAACTATATATGATGATGTATATAAACACAATTTAATGTTATCTATAGCATCATTTAGAAATACCTAAAATCCTTGGGATAAAGATTTAAAACTTATATTCTGGAAAGAATATTCAGACAATGCTTATTATTTATCTTTATAAACATTTTGAAACACTAAATTATAAAGATTTTAAAACTTTTATGATTTCCCAACCCGGGTTCGAGCCTAGATGAAGGCAAAAGTTTATTATTTTTACTTTTTCCATAGGTTTCCCGTCAGTAATTACCTACGGGACTTTGGTGCCTGTCGATTTCCCGTCGTAAATTACTAACGGGAAACTTACGGTAAAGGTAAAAACTTTAAACTTTTGTCCTCTTCAAGCCTCGAACCCGAGTTGTTTAATATGTCAAAGGTGCTATGTTGCAAGTAGATTACTGCCATCGTCTTGTGTTTAAGTAACAAGTTGAATATATATAATCTCTTTGGACCTCTCTGTAAAGTTTTTAGCATAAGTTTATAATCAATGATGTAACAGTTTATAGTCAATGATTTAACAATGTTTTTAACAAAAGATTTTAGACGATTAAATAGTTTAAATATAAACAATGTATGTTGTAAGTATATATGGGTATGTATATATATATATATAATTAAAAGTTATCTATAACATCATTTAGAAATATATAAAATCCTTGGGATAGAGATTTAAAAGTTATATTCTGTAAAGAATATTCAAACAATGCTTATTATTTATCTTTATAAACATTTTGAAACACTAAATTATAAAGATTTTAAAACTTTTATGATTTCCCAACCTGGGTTCGAGCCTAGAAGAAGGCAAAAGTTTATTGTTTTTACTTTTTCTATAGGTTTCCCGTCAGTAATTACCTACGGGACTTTGGTGCCTGTTGATTTCCCGTCATAAATTACCAACGGGAAACTTACAGTAAAGGTAAAAACTTTAAACTTTTGTCTTCTTCAAGGCTCGAACCTGAGTTGTTAAATATGTCAAAGGTGCTATGTTGCAAGTAGATTACTTCCATCGTCTTGTGTTTAAGTAACAAGTTGAATATATATAATCTCTTCGGACCTCTCAGTAAAATTTTTAACATAAGTTTATACTCAATGATGTAACAGTTTATAGTGAATGATTTAACAATGTTTCTAACAAAAGATTTTAGACGATTAAATAGTTTAAATATAAACAATGTATGTTGTAATTATATATGGTTATGTATATATATAAAATTAAAAATTATCTATAACATCATTTAGAAATATATAAAATCCTTGGGATAGAGATTTAAAAGTTATATTCTGTAAAGAATATTCAAACAATGCTTATTATTTATCTTTATAAACATTTTGAAACACTAAATTATAAATATTTTAAAACTTTTATGATTTCCCAACCCGGGTTCGTGCCTAGAAGAAGGCAAAAGTTTATCGTTTTTACCTTCTCCATAGATTTCCCGTCAGTAATTACCTATGGAACTTTGGTGCCTGTTGATTTCCCGTCGTAAATTACCAACGGAAAACTTACGGTAAAGGTAAAAACTTAAAACTTTTGTCTTTTTCTAGACTCGAACCCGAGTTGTTAAATATGTCAAAGGTGCTATGTTGCCAATAGATTACTGCCATCATCGTGTGTTTAAGTAACAAGTTGAATATATATAATCTCTTTGGACCTCTCTGTAAAATTTTTAACATAAGTTTATACTTAATGATGTAACAGTTTATAGTCAATGATTTAACAATGTTTTTAACAAAAGATTTTAGACGAATAAATAGTTTAAATATAAATAATGTATGTTGTAATTATATATGATGATGTATATAAATAAAAATTAAAGTTATCTATAACATCATTTAGAAATATATAAAATCCTTGCGATAGAGATTTAAAAGTTATATTGTGTAAAAAATATTCAAAAAATGCTCATTATTTATCTTTATAAACATTTTGAAACAATAAATTATAAAGATTTTAAAACATTTATGATTTCCCAACCTGGGTTCTAACCAAGAAGAAGGCAAAAGTTTAAAGTTTATACTTAATGATGTAACAGTTTATAGTCAATGATTTAACAATGTTTTTAAGAAAGGATTTTAGAGGATTAAATAGTTTAAATATAAACAATATATATTGTAATTATATATGATGATGTATATAAATAAAATTTAAATTTATCTATTACATCATTTAGAAATATTTAAAATCCTTCGGATAGAGATTGGTGCCTGTTGATTTAGTGTCGTAAATTTGCAACGGGAAACCTACGGTAAAGGTAAAAACTTTAAACTTTTGTCTTCTTCAAGGCTCGAACCCTAGTTGTAAATTATGTCAAAGGGGCTATGTTGCCAGTAGATTACTACCATCGTCGTGTGTTTAAGTTACAAGTTGAATATATATAATCTCTTTGGACCTCTCTGTAAAATTTTTAACATAAGTTTATACTCAATGATGTAGCAGTTTATAGTCAATGATTTAACAATGTTTTTAACAGAAGATTTTAGACGATTAAATAGTTTAAATATAAACAATGTATGTTGTAATTATATATGATGATGTATATAAATAAAATTTAAAGTTATCTATAACATCATTTAGAAATATATAAAATCCTTGGGATAGAGATTTAAAAGTTATATTCTGTAAAGAATTATCAAAAATGCTTATTATTTATCTTTATAAACATTTTGAAACACTAAATTATAAAGATTTTAAAACATTTCTGATTTCCCAACCCGGGTTCGAGCGTAGAAGAAGGCAAAATTTTAAAGAGTTAACCTTTTCCATAGGTTTCCCGTCAGGAATTACCTACGGGACTTTGGTGCCTGTTGATTTAGTGTCGTAAATTACCAACGGGAAACCTACGGTAAAGGTAAAAACTTTCAAATTTTGTCTTCTTCAAGGCTCGAACCCTAGTTGTAAATTATGTCAAAGGGGCTATGTTGCCAGTAGATTACTACCATCGTCGTGTGTTTAAGTAACAAGTTGAATATATATAATCTCTTTGGACCTCTCTTTAAAATTTTTAACATAAGTTTATACTCAATGATGTAACAGTTTATAGTTAATGATTTAACAATGTTTTTAACAAAAGATTTTAGACGATTAAATAGTTTAAATATAAACAATGTATGTTGTAATTATATATGGTGATGTATATAAATAAAAATTAAAGTTATCTATAACATCATTTAGAAATATATAAAATCCTTGTGATAGAGATTTAAAAGTTATATTCTGTAAAGAATATACAAACAATGTTTATTATTTATCTTTATAAACATTTTGAAACACTAAATTATAAAGATTTTAAAATTTTTATGATTTCCCAACCCGGGTTCGAGCCTAGAAGAAGGCAAAAGTTTAAAGAGTTAACCTTTTCCATAGGTTTCCCATCAGTAATTACCTACGAGACTTTGGTGCCTGTTGATTTAGTGTCGTAAATTACCAACGGGAAACCTACGGTAAAGGTAAAAACTTAAAACTTTTGTCTTTTTCTAGACTCGAACCCGAGTTGTTAAATATGTCAAAGGTGCTATGTTGCCAATAGATTACTGCCATCATCATGTGTTTAAGTAACAAGTTGAATATATATAATCTCTTTGGACCTCTCTGTAAAATTTTTAACATAAGTTTATACTTAATGATGTAACAGTTTATAGTCAATGATTTAACAATGTTTTTAACAAAAGATTTTAGACGAATAAATAGTTTAAATATAAACAATGTATGTTGTAATTATATATGATGATGTATATAAATAAAATATAAAGTTATCTATAACATCATTTAGAAATATATAAAACCTTGGGATAGAGATTTAAAACTTATATTCTGTAAAGACTATTCAAACAATTCGTAGTATTTATCTTTATAAACATTTTGAAACCCTAAATTATAAAGATTTGAAAACTTTTATGATTTCCCAACCCGGGTTCGAGCCTAGAATAAGGCAAAAGTTTAAAGAGTTAACCTTTTCCATAGGTTTCCCATCAGTAATTACCTACGAGACTTTGGTGCCTGTTGATTTAGTGTCGTAAATTACCAACGGGAAACCTACGGTAAAGGTAAAAACTTTAAACTTTTGTCTTCTTCAAAGCTCGAACCCGGGTTGTGAAATATAGCACAGGTGCCTATTGCCAGCACACTACTACCATCGTCGTGAGTTTAAGTAACAAGTTTAATAAATATACTCTCTTTGGACCTCTCTGAAAATTTTTAACAAAAGTTTATACTCAATGATGTAACAGTTTATAGTCAATGATTTAACAATGTTTTTAACAAAAGATTTTAGACTGTTACATAGTTTTAATATAAATATTGTATGTTGTAACTATATATGATGATGTATATAAACACAATTTATTGTTAGCTATAGATAGCATCATTTAGAAATATTTAAAATCCTTCGGATAGAGATTTAAAAATTATATTCTCCAAAGAATATTCAGACAATGCTTATTATTTATCTTTTTAACTTTTTGAAACACTAAATTATAAAGATTTTAAAACCTTTATGATTTCCCTACCCGTGTTTGCGGCTAGAAGAAGGCAAAAGTTTATCGTTTTTACCTTTTTCATAGGTTTCCCGTCAGTAATTACCTACGGGACTCTGGTGCCTGTTGATTTCCCATCGTATATTACCAACGGAAAACTTATGGTAAAGGTAAAAACTTTAAACTTTTGTCTTCTTCAAGGCTCGAACCCGAGTTGTTAAATATGTCAAAGGTGCTATGTTGCCAGTAGATTACTGTCATCGTCGTGTGTTTAAGTAACAAGTTGAATATATATAATCTCTTTGGACCTCTCTGTAAAAATTTTAACATAAGTTTATACCCAATGAAGTAACAGTTTATAGTCAATGATTTAACAAAAGATTTTAGACGATTAAATAGTTTAAATATAAACAATGTATGTTGTAATTATATATGATGATGTACATAAATAAAATTTAAAGTTATCTATAACATCATTTAGAAATATATAAAATCCTTGTGATAGAGATTTAAAAGTTATATTCTGTAAAGAATATTCAAACAATGCTTATTACTTATGTTTATAAACATTTTGAACCCCTAAATTATAAAGATTTTAAAACATTTATTATTTCCCAACCCGGGTTCGAGCCTAGAAGAAGGCAAAAGTTTAAAGAGTTAACCTTTTCCATAGGTTTCCCATCAGTAATTAGCTATGAGACTTTGGTGCCTATTGATTTCCAGTCGTAAATTACCAATGGGAAACCTAAGGTAAAGGTAAAAACTTTAAACTTTTGTCTTCTTCAAAGCTCGAACCCGGGTTGTGAAATATATCACGGGTGCCTATTCCAGCACAGTACCACCATCATCGTGTGTTTAAGTAACAAGTTGAATATATATAATCTCTTTGGACCTCTCTGTAAAATTTTTAACATAAGTTTATACTCAATGATGTAACAGTTTATAGTCAATGATTTAACAATGATTTTAACAGAAGATTTTAGACGATTAAATAGTTTAAATATAAACAATGTATGTTGTAATTATATATGATGATGTATATAAATAAAATTTAAAGTTATCTATAACATCATTTAGAAATATATAAAATCCTTGGGATAGAGATTTAAAAATTATATTCTCCAAAGAATATTCAGACAATGCTTATTATTTATCTTTATAAACTTTTTGAAACACTAAATTATAAAGATTTTAAAACCTTTATGATTTCCCTACCCGTGTTTGCGGCTAGAAGAAGGCAAAAGTTTATCGTTTTTACCTTTTCCATAGGTTTTCCGTCAGTAATTACCTACAGGACTTTGGTGCCTGTTGATTTCCCGTCGTAAATTACCAACGGGAAACTTACGGTAAAGGTAAAAACTTTAAACTTTTGTCTTCTTCAAGGCTCGAACCCGAGTTGTTAAATATGTTAAAGGTGCTATGTTGCAAGTAGATTACTGCCATCGTCTTGTGTTTAAGTAACAAGTTGAATATTTATAATCTCTTTGGACCTCTCAGTAAAAATTTTAACATAAGTTTATACCCAATGAAGTAACAGTTTATAGTCAATGATTTAACAAAAGATTTTAGACGATTAAATAGTTTAAATATAAACAATGTATGTTGTAATTATATATGATGATGTACATAAATAAAATTTAAAGTTATCTATAACATCATTTAGAAATATATAAAATCCTTGGGAAAGAGATTTAAAAGTTATATTCTGTAAAGAATATTCAAACAATGCTTAATATTTATCTTTATAAACATTTTGAAACACTAAATTATAAAGATTTTAAAATATTTATGATTTCCCAACCCGGGTTCGAGCCTAGAAGAAGGCAAAAGTTTAAAGTTTTTGCCTTTTCCATAATTTTTCCCGTCAGTAATTACCTACGGGAATTTGGTGCCTGTTGATTTCCCGTCGTAAATTACCAACGGGAAACCTACGGTAAAGGTAAAAACTTTAAACTTTTGTCTTCTTCAAAGCACGAACCCGGGTTGTGAAATATATCACGGGTGCCTATTGCCTGCACACTACTACCTTCGTCGTGAGTTTAAGTAACAAGTTTAATATATATACTCTCTTTGGACCTCTCTGTAAAATTATTAACAAAATTTTATACTCAATGATGTAACAGTTTATAGTCAATGATTTAACAATGTTTTAAACAAAAGATTTTAGACTGTTAGATAGTTTTAATATAAATATTGTATGTTGTAACTATATATGATGATGTATATAAACACAATTTAATGTTATCTATAGCATCATTTAGAAATACCTAAAATCCTTGGGATAAAGATTTAAAACTTATATTCTGGAAAGAATATTCAGACAATGCTTATTATTTATCTTTATAAACATTTTGAAACACTAAATTATAAAGATTTTAAAACTTTTATGATTTCCCAACCCGGGTTCGAGCCTAGAAGAAGGCAAAAGTTTATTATTTTTACTTTTTCCATAGGTTTCCCGTCAGTAATTACCTACGGGACTTTGGTGCCTGTCGATTTCCCGTCGTAAATTACTAACGGGAAACTTACGGTAAAGGTAAAAACTTTAAACTTTTGTCCTCTTCAAGCCTCGAACCCGAGTTGTTTAATATGTCAAAGGTGCTATATTGCAAGTAGATTACTGCCATCGTCTTGTGTTTAAGTAACAAGTTGAATATATATAATCTCTTTGGACCTCTCTGTAAAGTTTTTAACATAAGTTTATAATCAATGATGTAACAGTTTATAGTCAATGATTTAACAATGTTTTTAACAAAAGATTTTAGACGATTAAATAGTTTAAATACAAACAATGTATGTTGTAATTATATATGATGATGTATATAAATAAAATTTAAAGTTATCTATAACATCATTTAGAAATATATAAAATCCTTGGGATAGAGATTTAAAAGTTATATTCTGTAAAGAATATTCAAACAATGCTTATTATTTATCTTTATAAACATTTTGAAACACTAAATTATAAAGATTTTAAAACTTTTATGATTTCCCAACCCAGGTTCGAGCCTAGAAGAAGGCAAAAGTTTATTGTTTTTACTTTTTCTATAGGTTTCCCGTCAGTAATTACCTACGGGACTTTGGTGCCTGTTGATTTCCCGTCGTAAATTACCAACGGGAAACTTACAGTAAAGGTAAAAACTTTAAACTTTTGTCTTCTTCAAGGCTCGAACCTGAGTTGTTAAATATGTCAAAGGTGCTATGTTGCAAGTAGATTACTTCCATCGTCTTGTGTTTAAGTAACAAGTTGAATATATATAATCTCTTCGGACCTCTCAGTAAAATTTTTAACATAAGTTTATACTCAATGATGTAACAGTTTATAGTGAATGATTTAACAATGTTTTTAACAAAAGATTTTAGACGATTAAATAGTTTAAATATAAACAATGTATGTTGTAATTATATATGGTTATGTATATATATAAAATTAAAAGTTATCTATAACATCATTTAGAAATATATAAAATCCTTGGGATAGAGATTTAAAAGTTATATTCTGTAAAGAATATTCAAACAATGCTTATTATTTATCTTTATAAACATTTGAAACACTAAATTATAAATATTTTAAAACTTTTATGATTTCCCAACCCGGGTTCGAGCCTAGAAGAAGGCAAAAGTTTATCGTTTTTACCTTCTCCATAGGTTTCCCGTCAGTAATTACCTATGGAACTTTGGTGCCTGTTGATTTCCCGTCGTAAATTACCAACGGAAAACTTACGGTAAAGGTAAAAACTTAAAACTTTTGTCTTCTTCTAGACTCGAACCCGAGTTGTTAAATATGTCAAAGGTGCAATGTTGCCAATAGATTACTGCCATCATCATGTGTTTAAGTAACAAGTTGAATATGAATAATCTCTTTGGACCTCTCTGTAAAATTTTTAACATAAGTTTATACTTAATGATGTAACAGTTTATAGTCAATGATTTAACAATGTTTTTAACAAAAGATTTTAGACGAATAAATAGTTTTAATATAAACAATGTATGTTGTAATTATATATGATGATGTATATAAATAAAATATAAAGTTATCTATAACATCATTTAGAAATATATAAAACCTTGGGATAGAGATTTAAAACTTATATTCTGTAAAGAATATTCAAACAATTCGTAGTATTTATCTTTATAAACATTTTGAAACCCTAAATTATAAAGATTTGAAAACTTTTATGATTTCCCAACCTGGGTTCGAGCCTAGAATAAGGCAAAAGTTTAAACAGTTAACCTTTTCCATAGGTTTCCCATCAGTAATTACCTACGAGACTTTGGTGCCTGTTGATTTCCAGTCGTAAATTACCAACGGGAAACCTACGGTAAAGGTAAAAACTTTAAACGTTTGTCTTCTTCAAAGCTCGAACCCGGGTTGTGAAATACAACATGGGTGCCTATTGCCAGCACACTACTACCATCGTCGTGAGTTTAAGTAACAAGTTTAATAAATATACTCTCTTTGGACCTCTCTGAAAATTTTTAACAAAAGTTTATACTCAATAATGTAACAGTTTATAGTCAATGATTTAACAATGTTTTTAACAAAAGATTTTAGACTGTTACATAGTTTTAATATAAATATTGTATGTTGTAACTATATATGATGATGTATATAAACACAATTTATTGTTATCTATAGATAGCATCATTTAGAAATATTTAAAATCCTTCGGATAGAGATTGGTGCCTGTTGATTTAGTGTCGTAAATTACCAACGGGAAACCTACGGTAAAGGTAAAAACTTTAAACTTTTGTCTTCTTCAAGGCTCGAACCCTAGTTGTAAATTATGTCAAAGGGGCTATGTTGCCAGTAGATTACTACCATCGTCGTGTGTTTAAGTAACAAGTTGAATATATATAATCTCTTTTGACCTCTCTGTAAAATTTTTAACATAAGTTTATACTCAATGATGTAACAGTTTATAGTCAATGATTTAACAATGTTTTTAACAGAAGATTTTAGACGATTAAATAGTTTAAATATAAACAATGTATGTTGTAATTATATATGATGATGTATATAAATAAAATTTAAAGTTATCTATAACATCATTTAGAAATATATAAAATCCTTGGGATAGAGATTTAAAAGTTATATTCTGTAAAGAATTATCAAAAAATGCTTATTATTTATCTTTATAAACATTTTGAAACACTAAATTATAAAGATTTTAAAACATTTATGATTTCCCAACCCGGGTTCGAGCGTAGAAGAAGGCAAAAGTTTAAAGAGTTAACCTTTTCCATAGGTTTCCCGTCAGGAATTACCTACGGGACTTTGGTGCCTGTTGATTTAGTGTCGTAAATTACCAACGGGAAACCTACGGTAAAGGTAAAAACTTTCAAATTTTGTCTTCTTCAAGGCTCGAACCCTAGTTGTAAATTATGTCAAAGGGGCTATGTTGCCAGTAGATTACTACCATCGTCGTGTGTTTAAGTAACAAGTTGAATATATATAATCTCTTTGGACCTCTCTTTAAAATTTTTAACATAAGTTTATACTCAATGATGTAACAGTTTATAGTTAATGATTTAACAATGTTTTTAACAAAAGATTTTAGACGATTAAATAGTTTAAATATAAATAATGTATGTTGTAATTATATATGGTGATGTATATAAATAAAAATTAAAGTTATCTATAACATCATTTAGAAATATATAAAATCCTTGTGATAGAGATTTAAAAGTTATATTCTGTAAAGAATATACAAACAATGCTTATTATTTATCTTTATAAACATTTTGAAACACTAAATTATAAAGATTTTAAAATTTTTATGATTTCCCAACCCGGGTTCGAGCCTAGAAGAAGGCAAAAGTTTAAAGAGTTAACCTTTTCCATAGGTTTCCCGTCAGTAATTACCTACGAGACTTTGGTGCCTGTTGATTTCCAGTCGTAAATTACCAACGGGAAACCTACGGTAAAGGTAAAAACTTTAAACTTTTGTCTTCTTCAAAGCTCGAACCCGGGTTGTGAAATATAACACAGGTGCCTATTGCCAGCACACTACTACCATCGTCGTGAGTTTAAGTAACAAGTTTAATAAATATACTCTCTTTGGACCTCTCTGAAAATTTTTAACAAAAGTTTATACTCAATGATGTAACAGTTTATAGTCAATGATTTAACAATGTTTTTAACAAAAGATTTTAGAATGTTACATAAATTTAATATAAATATTGTATGTTGTAACTATATATGATGATGTATATAAACACAATTTATTGTTAGCTATAGATAGCATCATTTAGAAATATTTAAAATCCTTCGGATAGAGATTTAAAAATTATATTCTCCAAAGAATATTCAGACAATGCTTATTATTTATCTTTATAAACTTTTTGAAACACTAAATTATAAGGATTTTAAAACCTTTATGATTTCCCTACCCGTGTTTGCGGCTAGAAGAAGGCAAAAGTTTATCGTTTTTACCTTTTCCATAGGTTTTCCGTCAGTAATTACCTACAGGACTTTGGTGCCTGTTGATTTCCCGTCGTAAATTACCAACGGGAAACTTACGGTAAAGGTAAAAACTTTAAACTTTTGTCTTCTTCAAGGCTCGGACCCGAGTTGTTAAATATGTTAAAGGTGATATGTTGCAAGTAGATTACTGCCATCGTCTTGTGTTTAAGTAACAAGTTGAATATTTATAATCTCTTTGGACCTCTCAGTAAAAATTTTAACATAAGTTTATACTCAATGATGTAACAGTTTATAGTCAATGATTTAACAATGTTTTTAACAAAAGATCTTAGACGATTAAATAGTTTCAATATAAACAATGTATGTTGTAAAAATATATGGTGATGTATATAAATAAAAATTAAAGTTATCTATAACATCATTTAGAAATATATAAATTCCTTGGGATAGAGATTTAAAATTTATATACTGTAAAGGATATTCAAACAATGCTTATTATTTATCTTTATAAACATTTTGAAACACCAAATTATAAGGCTTTTAAAACTTTTATGATTTCTCAACCCGGGTTCGAACCTAGAAGAAGGCAAAAGTTTATCGTTTTTACCTTTTTCATAGGTTTCCCGTCAGTAATTACCTACGGGACTCTGGTGCCTGTTGATTTCCCATCGTATATTACCAACGGGAAACTTATGGTAAAGGTAAAAACTTTAAACTTTTGTCTTCTTCAAGGCTCGAACCCCAGTTGTTAAATATGTCAAAGGTGCTATGTTGCCAGTAGATTACTGTCATCGTCGTGTGTTTAAGTAACAAGTTGAATATATATAATCTCTTTGGACCTCTCTGTAAAATTTTTAACATAAGTTTATACTCAATGATGTAACAGTTTATAGTCAATGATTTAACAATGTTTTTAATAGAAGATTTTAGACGATTATATAGTTTAAATATAAACAATGTATGTTGTAATTATATATGATGATGTATATAAATAAAATTTAAAGTTATCTATAACATCATTTAGAAATATATAAAATCCTTGTGATAGAGATTTAAAAGTTATATTCTGTAAAGAATATTTAAACAATGCTTATTACTTATGTTTATAAACATTTTGAACCCCTAAATTATAAAGATTTTAAAACATTTATTATTTCCCAACCCGGGTTCGAGCCTAGAAGAAGGCAAAAGTTTAAAGAGTTAACCTTTTCCATAGGTTTCGCATCAGTAATTAGCTATGAGACTTTGGTGCCTATTGATTTCCAGTCGTAAATTACCAATGGGAAACCTAAGGTAAAGGTAAAAACTTTAAACTTTTGTCTTCTTCAAAGCTCGAACCCGGGTTGTGCAATATATCACGGGTGCCTATTCCATCACAGTACCACCATCATCGTGTGTTTAAGTAACATGTTTAATATATATACGCTCTTCGGACCTCTCTGTAAAATTTTTAACATAAGTTTATACTCAATGATGTAACAGTTTATAGTCAATGATTTAACAATGATTTTAACAGAAGATTTTAGACGATTAAATAGTTTAAATATAAACAATGTATGTTGTAATTATATATGATGATGTATATAAATAAAATTTAAAGTTATCTATAACATCATTTAGAAATATATAAAATCCTTGGGATAGAGATTTAAAAGTTATATTCTGTAAAGAATATTCAAACAGTGCTTATAACTTATCTTTATAAACATTTTGAAACACTAAATTATAAAGATTTTAAAAGATTTATGATTTCCCAACCCGGGTTCGAGCCTAGAAGAAGGCAAAAGATTGAAGTTTTTACCTTTTCCATAGGTTTCCCGTCCGGAATTACCTACGGGACTTTGGTGCCTGTTGATTTCGCGTCGTAAATTACCAACGGGAAACCTACGGTAAAGGTAAAAACTTTAAACTTTTGTCTTCTTCAAGGCGCGAACACGAGTTGTTAAATATGTCAAAAGTGCTATGTTGCCAATATATTACTACCATCGTCGTGTGTTTAAGTAACAAGTTGAATATATATACTCTCTTTGGAACTCTCTGTAAATTTTTTACCAAAAGTTTATACCCAATGAAGTAACAGTTTATAGTCAATGATTTAACAAAAGATTTTAGACGATTAAATAGTTTAAATATAAACAATGTATGTTGTAATTATATATGATGATGTACATAAATAAAATTTAAAGTTATCTATAACATCATTTAGAAATATATAAAATCCTTGGGAAAGAGATTTAAAAGTTATATTCTGTAAAGAATATTCAAACAATGCTTAATATTTATCTTTATAAACATTTTGAAACACTAAATTATAAAGATTTTAAAATATTTATGATTTCCCAACCCGGGTTTGAGCCTAGAAGAAGGCAAAAGTTTAAAGTTTTTACCTTTTCCATAATTTTCCCGTCAGTAATTACCTACGGGAATTTGGTGCCTGTTGATTTCCCGTCGTAAATTACCAACGGGAAACCTACGGTAAAGGTAAAAACTTTAAACTTTTGTCTTCTTCAAAGCTCGAACCCGGGTTGTGAAATATATCACGGGTGCCTATTGCCTGCACACTACTGCCTTCGTCGTGAGTTTAAGTAACAAGTTTAATATATATACTCTCTTTGGACCTCTCTGTAAAATTATTAACAAAATTTTATACTCAATGATGTAACAGTTTATAGTCAATGATTTAACAATGTTTTAAACAAAAGATTTTAGACTGTTAGATAGTTTTAATATAAATATTGTATGTTGTAACTATATATGATGATGTATATAAACACAATTTAATGTTATCTATAGCATCATTTAGAAATACCTAAAATCCTTGGGATAAAGATTTAAAACTTATATTCTGGAAAGAATATTCAGACAATGCTTATTATTTATCTTTATAAACATTTTGAAACACTAAATTATAAAGATTTTAAAACTTTTATGATTTCCCAACCCGGGTTCGAGCCTAGAAGAAGGCAAAAGTTTATTATTTTTACTTTTTCCATAGGTTTCCCGTCAGTAATTACCTACGGGACTTTGGTGCCTGTCGATTTCCCGTCGTAAATTACTAACGGGAAACTTACGGTAAAGGTAAAAACTTTAAACTTTTGTCCTCTTCAAGCCTCGAACCCGAGTTGTTTAATATGTCAAAGGTGCTATGTTGCAAGTAGATTACTGCCATCGTCTTGTGTTTAAGTAACAAGTTGAATATATATAATCTCTTTGGACCTCTCTGTAAAGTTTTTAACATAAGTTTATAATCAATGATGTAACAGTTTATAGTCAATGATTTAACAATGTTTTTAACAAAAGATTTTAGACGATTAAATAGTTTAAATATAAACAATGTATGTTGTAATTATATATGGGTATGTATATATATATATATAATTAAAAGTTATCTATAACATCTTTTAGAAATATATAAAATCCTTGGGATAGAGATTTAAAAGTTATATTCTGTAAAGAATATTCAAACAATGCTTATTATTTATCTTTATAAACATTTTGAAACACTAAATTATAAAGATTTTAAAACTTTTATGATTTCCCAACCCAGGTTCGAGCCTAGAAGAAGGCAAAAGTTTATTGTTTTTACTTTTTCTATAGGTTTCCCGTCAGCAATTACCTACGGGACTTTGGTGCCTGTTGATTTCCCGTCGTAAATTACCAACGAGAAACTTACGGTAAAGGTAAAAACTTTAAACTTTTGTCTTCTTCAAGGCTCGAACCTGAGTTGTTAAATATGTCAAAGGTGCTATGTTGCAAGTAGATTACTTCCATCGTCTTGTGTTTAAGTAACAAGTTGAATATATATAATCTCTTTTGACCTCTCTGTAAAATTTTTAACATAAGTTTATACTCAATGATGTAACAGTTTATAGTCAATGATTTAACAATGTTTTTAACAGAAGATTTTAGACGATTAAATAGTTTAAATATAAACAATGTATGTTGTAATTATATATGATGATGTATATAAATAAAATTTAAAGTTATCTATAACATCATTTAGAAATATATAAAATCCTTGGGATAGAGATTTAAAAGTTATATTCTGTAAAGAATTATCAAAAAATGCTTATTATTTATCTTTATAAACATTTTGAAACACTAAATTATAAAGATTTTAAAACATTTATGATTTCCCAACCCGGGTTCGAGCGTAGAAGAAGGCAAAAGTTTAAAGAGTTAACCTTTTCCATAGGTGTCCCGTCAGGAATTACCTACGGGACTTTGGTGCCTGTTGATTTAGTGTCGTAAATTACCAACGGGAAACCTACGGTAAAGGTAAAAACTTTAAAATTTTAAAACCTTTATGATTTCCCTACCCGTGTTTGCGGCTAGAAGAAGGCAAAAGTTTATCGTTTTTACCTTTTTTATAGGTTTTCCGTCAGTAATTACCTACAGGACTTTGGTGCCTGTTGATTTCCCGTCGTAAATTACCAACGGGAAACTTACGGTAAAGGTAAAAACTTTAAACTTTTGTCTTCTTCAAGGCTCGAACCCGAGTTGTTAAATATGTTAAAGGTGCTATGTTGCAAGTAGATTACTGCCATCGTCTTGTGTTTAAGTAACAAGTTGAATATATATAATCTCTTTGGACCTCTCTGTAAAGTTTTTAACATAAGTTTATAATCAATGATGTAACAGTTTATTGTCAATGATTTAACAATGTTTTTAACAAAAGATTTTAGACGATTAAATAGTTTAAATATAAACAATGTATGTTGTAATTATATATGGGTATGTATATATATATATATATAATTAAAAGTTATCTATAACATCATTTAAAAATATATAAAATCCTTGGGATAGAGATTTAAAAGTTATATTCTGTAAAGAATTATCAAAAAATGCTTATTATTTATCTTTATAAACATTTTGAAACACTAAATTATAAAGATTTTAAAACTTTTATGATTTCCCAACCCAGGTTCGAGCCTAGAAGAAGGCAAAAGTTTATTGTTTTTACTTTTTCTATAGGTTTCCCGTCAGTAATTACCTACGGGACTTTGGTGCCTGTTGATTTTCCGTCGTAAATTACCAACGGGAAACTTACGGTAAAGGTAAAAACTTTAAACTTTATACCCAATGAAGTAACAGTTTATAGTCAATGATTTAACAAAAGATTTTAGACGATTAAATAGTTTAAATATAAACAATGTATGTTGTAATTATATATGATGATGTACATAAATAAAATTTAAAGTTATCTATAACATCATTTAGAAATATATAAAATCCTTGGGAAAGAGATTTAAAAGTTATATTCTGTAAAGAATATTCAAACAATGCTTAATATTTATCTTTATAAACATTTTGAAACACTAAATTATAAAGATTTTAAAATATTTATGATTTCCCAACCCGGGTTTGAGCCTAGAAGAAGGCAAAAGTTTAAAGTTTTTACCTTTTCCATAATTTTCCCGTCAGTAATTACCTACGGGAATTTGGTGCCTGTTGATTTCCCGTCGTAAATTACCAACGGGAAACCTACGGTAAAGGTAAAAACTTTAAACTTTTGTCTTCTTCAAAGCTCAAACCCGGGTTGTGAAATATATCACGGGTGCCTATTGCCTGCACACTACTGCCTTCGTCGTGAGTTTAAGTAACAAGTTTAATATATATACTCTCTTTGGACCTCTCTGTAAAATTATTAACAAAATTTTATACTCAATGATGTAACAGTTTATAGTCAATGATTTAACAATGTTTTAAACAAAAGATTTTAGACTGTTAGATAGTTTTAATATAAATATTGTATGTTGTAACTATATATGATGATGTATATAAACACAATTTAATGTTATCTATAGCATCATTTAGAAATACCTAAAATCCTTGGGATAAAGATTTAAAACTTATATTCTGGAAAGAATATTCAGACAATGCTTATTATTTATCTTTGTAAACATTTTGAAACACTAAATTATAAAGATTTTAAAACTTTTATGATTTCCCAACCCGGGTTCGAGCCTAGAAGAAGGCAAAAGTTTATTATTTTTACTTTTTCCATAGGTTTCCCGTCAGTAATTACCTACGGGACTTTGGTGCCTGTCGATTTCCCGTCGTAAATTACTAACGGGAAACTTACGGTAAAGGTAAAAACTTTAAACTTTTGTCCTCTTCAAGCCTCGAACCCGAGTTGTTTAATATGTCAAAGGTGCTATGTTGCAAGTAGATTACTGCCATCGTCTTGTGTTTAAGTAACAAGTTGAATATATATAATCTCTTTGGACCTCTCTGTAAAGTTTTTAACATAAGTTTATAATCAATGATGTAACAGTTTATAGTCAATGATTTAACAATGTTTTTAACAAAAGATTTTAGACGATTAAATAGTTTAAATATAAACAATGTATGTTGTAATTATATATGGGTATGTATATATATATATATAATTAAAAGTTATCTATAACATCATTTAGAAATATATAAAATCCTTGGGATAGAGATTTAAAAGTTATATTCTGTAAAGAATATTCAAACAATGCTTATTATTTATCTTTATAAACATTTTGAAACACTAAATTATAAAGATTTTAAAACTTTTATGATTTCCCAACCCAGGTTCGAGCCTAGAAGAAGGCAAAAGTTTATTGTTTTTACTTTTTCTATAGGTTTCCCGTCAGTAATTACCTACGGGACTTTGGTGCCTGTTGATTTCCCGTCGTAAATTACCAACGGGAAACTTACGGTAAAGGTAAAAACTTTAAACTTTTGTCTTCTTCAAGGCTCGAACCTGAGTTGTTAAATATGTCAAAGGTGCTATGTTGCAAGTAGATTACTTCCATCGTCTTGTGTTTAAGTAACAAGTTGAATATATATAATCTCTTTTGACCTCTCTGTACAATTTTTAACATAAGTTTATACTCAATGATGTAACAGTTTATAGTCAATGATTTAACAATGTTTTTAACAGAAGATTTTAGACGATTAAATAGTTTAAATATAAACAATGTATGTTGTAATTATATATGATGATGTATATAAATAAAATTTAAAGTTATCTATAACATCATTTAGAAATATATAAAATCCTTGGGATAGAGATTTAAAAGTTATATTCTGTAAAGAATTATCAAAAAATGCTTATTATTTATCTTTATAAACATTTTGAAACACTAAATTATAAAGATTTTAAAACATTTATGATTTCCCAACCCGGGTTCGAGCGTAGAAGAAGGCAAAAGTTTAAAGAGTTAACCTTCTCCATAGGTTTCCCGTCAGTAATTACCTATGGAACTTTAGTGCCTGTTGATTTCCCGTCGTAAATTACCAACGGAAAACTTACGGTAAAGGTAAAAACTTAAAACTTTTGTCTTCTTCTAGACTCGAACCCGAGTTGTTAAATATGTCAAAGGTGCTATGTTGCCAATAGATTACTGCCATCATCGTGTGTTTAAGTAACAAGTTGAATATATATAATCTCTTTGGACCTCTCTGTAAAATTTTTAACATAAGTTTATACTTAATGATGTAACAGTTTATAGTCAATGATTTAACAATGTTTTTAACAAAAGATTTTAGACGAATAAATAGTTTAAATATAAACAATGTATGTTGTAATTATATATGATGATGTATATAAATAAAATATAAAGTTATCTATAACATCATTTAGAAATATATAAAACCTTGGGATAGAGATTTAAAACTTATATTCTGTAAAGAATATTCAAACAATTCATAGTATTTATCTTTATAAACATTTTGAAACCCTAAATTATAAAGATTTGAAAACTTTTATGATTTCCCAACCCGGGTTCGAGCCTAGAATAAGGCAAAAGTTTAAAGAGTTAACCTTTTCCATAGGTTTCCCGTTAGTAATTACCTACAAGACTTTGGTGCCAATTGATTTCCAGTTGGAAATTACCAACGGGATACCTACGGTAAAGGTAAAAACTTTAAACTTTGGTATTCTTCAAAGTTCGAACCCGGGTTGTGAAATATATCACGGGTGCCTTTTGCCAGCACACTACGACCATCGTCGTGTGTTTAAGTAGCAAGTTTAATATATATACTCTCTTTGGACCTCTCTATAAAATTTTTAACAAAAGTTTATACTCAATGATGTAACTATTTATGGTCAATGATTTAACAATGTTTTTAACAAAAGATTTTAGACAGTTACATAGTTTAATTATAAACAATGTATGTTGTAACTATATATGATGATGTATATAAACATAATTTAATGTTATCTATAGCATCATTTAGAAATATCTAAAATCCTTGGGTTAGAGATTTTAAAGTTATATTCTGCAAAGAATATTCAAACAATGCTTATTATTTATCTTTATAACCATTTTGAAACACTAAATTATAAAGATTTTAAAATTTTTATGATTTCCCAACCCGGGTTCGAGCCTAGAAGAAGGCAAAAGTTTAAAGAGTTAACCTTATCCGTAGGTTTCTCGTCAGTAATTACCTACAGGACTTTGGTGCCTGTTGATTTCCCGTCGTAAATTACCAACGGAAAACCTACGGTAGAGGTAAAAACTTTAAACTTTTGTCTTCTTCAAAGCTCGAACCCGGGTTGTGAAATATATCACGGGTGCCTTTTGCCAGCACACTACTACCATCGTCGTGAGTTTAAGTAACAAGTTTAATATATATACCCTCTTTGGACCTCTCTGTAAAATTTTTAACAAAAGTTTATACTCAATGATGTAACAGTTTATAGTCAATGATTTAAAAATATTTTTAACAAAAGATTTTAGACTGTTACATAGTTTTAATATAAATATTGTATGTTGTAACTATATATTATGATATATATAAACAAAATTTAATGTTATCTATACCATCATTTAGAAATATCTAAAATCCTTGGGATAGAGATTTAAAATTTATATTCTGCAAAGAATATTCAGACAATGCTTATTATTTATCTTTATAAACATTTTGAAACACTAAATTATAAAGATTTTAAAACCTTTATGATTTCCCAACCCTGGTTCGAGCGTAGAAGAAGGCAAAAGTTTATTGTTTTTACTTTTTCCATAGGTTTCCCATCAGTAATTACCTACGGGACTTTGGTGCCTATTGATTTCCCGTCGTAAATTACCAACGGGAAACTTACGGTAAAAGTAAAAACTTTAAACTTTTGTCTTCTTCAAGGCCTGAACCCGAGTTGTTAAATATGTCAAAGGTGCTATGTTGCAAGTAGATTACTGTCATCGTCTTGTGTTTAAGTAACAAGTTGAATATATATAATCTCTTAGGACCTCTCAGTAAAATTTTTAACATATGTTTACTCAATGATGTAATAGTTTATAGTCAATGATTTAACAATGTTTTTAACAAAATATTTTAAACGATTAAATAGTTTCAATATAAACAATGTATGTTGTAATTATATATGGTTATGTATATATATAAAATTAAAAGTTATCTATAACATCATTTAGAAATATATAAAATCCCTGGGATAGAGATTTAAAAGTTATATTCTGTAAAGAATATTCAAACAATGCTTATTATTTATCTTTATAAACATTTTGAAACACTAAATTATAAAGATTTTAAAACTTTTATGATTTCCCAACCCGAGTTCGAGCCTAGAAGAAGGCAAAAGTTTATCGTTTTTACCTTTTCCATAGGTTTCCCGTCAGTAATTACCTACGGAACTTTGGTGCCTGTTGATTTCCCGTCGTAAATTACCAACGGGAAACTTACGGTAAAGGTAAAAACATAAAACTTTTGTCTTCTTCTAGGCTCGAACCCGATTTGTTAAATATGTCAAAGGTGCTATGTTGCCAGTAGATTACTGCCATCATCGTGTGTTTAAGTAACAAGTTGAATATATATAATCTCTTTGGACCTCTCAGTAAAATTTTTAACATAAGTTTATACTCAATGATGTAACAGTTTATAGTCAATGATTTAACAATGTTTTTAACAAAAGATTTTAGACGAATAAATAGTTTAAATATAAAAAATGTATGTTGTAATTATATATGATGATGTATATAAATAAAATATAAAGTTATCTATAACATCATTTAGAAATATATAAAACCTTGGGATAGAGATTTAAAACTTATATTCTGTAAAGAATATTCAAACAATTCATAGTATTTATCTTTATAAACATTTTGAAACCCTAAATTATAAAGATTTGAAAACTTTTATGATTTCCCAACCCGGGTTCGAGCCTAGAATAAGGCAAAAGTTTAAAGAGTTAACCTTTTCCATAGGTTTCCCGTCAGTAATTACCTACAGGACTTTGGTGCCTGTTGATTTCCTAACGTAAATTACCAACGGGAAACCTGCGGTAAAAGTAATAACTTTAAACTTTTTTCTTCTTCAAAGCTCGAACCTGGGTTGTGAAAAATATCACGAGGGCCTGTTGCCAGCAGAATACTACCATCGTTGTGAGTTTAAGTGAAACGACTGCACCCTATTTTTTATTTTTTTGCACCGAATAATTACTATTTCCATAAATAATAATTAAAATTCAACTAATCCTGAATAATAATTAACCGTCCCAAATAATTCTTTAATCCGGAATTAAGTTATAAATTATCCAATTTATTCCACCGGAAAATTAACCAATTAATCCTAAACCCAAATAATTCCAGAAAAATAATTAGATCCAACCAGCGAGTCTAGATCATCCCCTCTTCCTCGCCTCGATCCCACGGTCATTCTTTTTCTTTTCCTGCATCAAATAAACGAGATGCATAAGTATTTTGACAAATACTTAGTGAGGCAATCCTCCCATCTACAGGTTATACACACAAACAAATAAATTTATTAAACATAATTAAACACGAAAATACCGAAATAAATCAACCAGCTCATGAAACACTTGATCTAGATCCACATTATTTGCTCAGAAAAACCTATGGTCCTGCACTCACCTTAGCCACACACAGAAAATTCCCGTGACAAAAATCCACAATTTTCTGGAACTCTCCAGGATGAATAGTCCCTAATTAAACCCGAACGCGTGACCTAAAAATAATAAAATAATATAACTTAAGCCTCACCTAGATTAAACACACCACAATGACTTAAATCCATCATCACCCAATCACTTGGTACGACACCGGTTTAGCACGTGATTCCCTTAACCAAAGATCAAGTCACCGCCTTAACCAACACGTAATTGACATTCGCCAAAAATAACACAACACCCGTCAACAATTCGCCTGGTTAAATTCTGGTTTGAAGCGGTTCAACACTTGGTTCCTTTGACCAAAACGCAGCGCTTCCACATGTAGCAACAAGTAACCCATCTTTGTTACCTCTCCGCTGCAACACACGACCAACGGTTATCCTCCTCCTACATGTTCTGCAACTGCACAGACTCACCCTCTCACGACGTCTCAACAACCCATCGATCTCTCCACGCCACTCCACCATAATCATCTCCGCCACAGCCAAATGTTCTCGCCATGCCGTGGCTCTACCACCTAACTGATCACATCACGTTCGGTCATCTCACCATCAACCAACCACCGATCGATTTCCCAATGATCTCACACACCTTCGCCTCACGATCTCCGCCAACCGACCATCGATCCCATCGCCAACATGATCCCACACCGATCGACGTCACCGGCGATCTCGACATTGCGTGAGACACACGCCACCGCTCACATGTACAACCCGCCATCACCGACCTCCACATCGCTCTAATGCTCACACGAGCAACAAAAAGGAAAAGGAAGAGCTCGTTGCCTTAGTGAAGAGAGATGGCGGCTGCAACTTCCTCCTCACGGCACCTCGACTACGGGACACAACAACGATCACCACTCCGCTTCCTTGATCCTCACTCTCCCAAGCCTATGTCTCTCTCACGCCACAAGGTTCCTCTCTCACAATCACACCTCTGTAAGAGCTTCACTCTCACGATCATGGCGGCTTCACTTTTAAAGAGGAGGAACGTAGGTTTTTTTTTACATTCCTTTTTATTTGCAGATTAGTCCTTGAATTTTCCAAAATTCACAAATAAACCTTAAACTTCCAAATTGATCAAAATCAACCTCCGAAACAACTTCCAATTTGATCAATTGAACCCATAATTTTCAAATTCTCAATTAGACCCAAACTTTTAAATTGATCAAAATCAACTTACCAGATCGGCCCAAAACTCTCTAATTGATCAATTTAGTCCAATCCTCTTGCGATTTATTTTATGGTTAAATTATTCCAATCCCGGATTACAATTAACCCAAAATAATTAAATTCTTCTTAATTTAATTATTTAAATTCTCTAACCCAAAAACCAGAGTTAACCGACTCAGCTCCGTAACTCAGTAACCTTCACAGTTCCAATTTCCAGAACACGGGCGTTACATTAAGTAACAAGTTTAATATATATACTCTTTTTGGACATCTCTGTAAAATTTTTAACAAACGTTTATACTCAAGAATGTAACAGTTTATAGTCAATGATTTAACAATATTTTTAACAAAAGATTTTAGACAGTTACATAGTTTAAATATAAACAATGTATGTTGTAACTATATATGATGATGTATATAAACATAATTTAATCTTATCTATAGCATCATTTAGAAATATCTAAAATCCTAGGGATAGAGATTTAAAAGTTATATTCTGCAAAAAATATTCAAACAATGCTTATTATTTATCTTTATAACTATTTTGAAACACTAAATTATAAAAAATTTAAAACTTTTAGGACTTTCCAACCCTGATTCGAGCTTTGAAGAAGGTAAAAGTTTAAAGTTTTTACCTTTTCCATAGGTTTCCCGTCACTAATTATCTATGGGTCTTTGGTGCCCTGTTGATTTCCCGTCGTAAATTACCAACGGGAAACCTACGGTAAAGGTAAAAACTTTATGCTTTTGTCTTTTTCAACGCTTGAACCCGAGTTGTGAAATAGATCACGTGTGCTCTGTTGCCAGCAAACTACTACCATCGTCGTGTGTTTAAGTGACAATTTAATGTAGATACTCTCTTTAGACCTCTCTGTAAAATTTTTAACAAAAGTTTATACCCAATGATGTAACAGTTTATATTCAATGATTTAACAATGTTTTTAATAAATGATTTTAGACAGTTACATAGTTTAAATATAAAAAATGTATGTTGTATCTATATATGATGATGTATATAAACATAATTTAATGTTATATATAGCATCATTTAGAAATATCTAAAATCCTTGGGATTGAGATTTAAAAGTTATATTCTGCAAAAAATATTCAAACAATGCTTATTATTGATCTTTATAACTCTTTTGAAACACTAAATTATAAAAAAATTAAAACTTTTAGGACTTCCCAACCCGGGTTCGAGCCTTGAAGAAGGCAAAAGTTTAAAGTTTTCACCTTTTCCATAGGTTTCCCGTCAGTAACTACCTACATGACTTTGGTGCTTGTTGATTTCATGTCGTAGATTACCAACAGGAAACCTACGGTAAAGGTAAAACTTTAAACTTTTGGCCTTCTTCAAAGCTCGAACCCAGATTGGGAAATACATCACAGGTGCTCTATTGCCAGTAGACTACTACCATCGTCGTTTGTTTAAGTAACAATTTTAATGTAGATACTCTCTTTAGACCTCTTTGTAAAATTTTTAACAAAAGTTTATACTCAATGATGTAACAGTTTATAGTCAATGATTTAACAATGATTTTAACAAAACATTTTAGACAATTAAATAGTTTAAATATAAACAATGTATGTTGTAATTATATCTAATGATGTATATAAAAATAATTTGGTGTTATCTATAACATCATTTAGAAATATATAAACTCCTTGGGATTGAGATTTAAAAGTTATATTCTGAAAAGAATATTCAAAAAATGCTTATTATTTATCTTTATAACTATTTTGAAACACTAAATTTAAAAGATTTTAAAATTTTTAAGATTTCCCAACCTGGGTCCGAGCCTTGAAGAAGGCAAAAGTTTAAAGTTTTCACCTTTTCCCTAGGTTTCCCGTCAGTAATTACCTACAGGACTTTGGTGCATGTTGATTTCCCGTCGTAAATTACCAACAGGAAATCTACGGAAGAGGTAAAAACTTTATACTTTTGTCTTTTTCAATGCTGGAACCCGAGTTGTTAAATATGTCAAATGTGCAATATTGCCAGTAGATTACTACCATCGTCGTGTGTTTAAGTAAAAGGTTGAATATATATAATCTCTTTGACCTCTCTGTAAAATTTTTAACAAACGTTTATACTCAATGATCTAACAGTTTATAGTCAATGATTTAACAATGTTTTTAACAAACGATTTTAGACAGTTGCATAGTTTAAAAATAAAAAATGTATGTTGTAACTATATGTGATGATGTATATAAACATTATTTAGTGTTATCTATAGCATCATTTAGAAATATCTAAAATCCTTGGGATAGGGATTTAAAAGTTATATTCTGCAAAAAATATTCAGACAATGCTTATTATTTATCTTTATAACTATTTTGAAACACTAAATTATAAAAAACTTAAAACTTTTAGGACTTCCCAACCCGGGTTCAAGCCTTGAAGAAGGCAAAACTTTAAAGTTTTCACCTTTTCCATAGGTTTCCCGTCAGTAATTACCTACAAGACTTTGGTGCCTATTGATTTCCCATCGTAAATCACCAACGGGAAACGTACAGAAAAGGTAAAAACTTTATACTTTTTTCTTTTTCAACGCTTGAACCCGAATTGTGAAATAGATAACGGGTGCTCTGTTGCCAGCACACTACTACCATCGTTGTGTGTTTAAGTGACAATTTAATGTAGATACTCTCTTTAGACCTCTCTATAAAATTTTTAACAAAAGTTTATACTCAATGATGTAACAGTTTATATTCAATGATTTAACAATTTTTTTAACAAAAGATTTTTGACAGTTACATAGTTTAAATATAAACAATGTATGTTGTAATTATATATGATGATGTATATAAACATAATTTAATGATATTTATAACATCATTTAGAAATATCTAAAATTCTTGGAATAAAGATTTAAAAGTTATATTCTACAAAGAATATTCAAACAAAGCTTATTATTTATCTTTATAACCATTTTGAAACACTAAATTAAAAAAAAATTAAAACCTTTATGATTTCCCAACCCGGGTTCGAGCCATGAAGAAGGCAAAACTTTAAAGTTTTTACCTTTTCCATAGGTTTCCCGTCACTAATTATCTATGGGTCTTTGGTGCCCTGTTGATTTCCAGTCGTAAATTACCAACAGGAAACCTACGGTAAAGGTAAAAACTTTAAGCTTTTGTCTTCTTCAAGGCTCGAACCCGAGTTGTTAAATAAGTCAAATGTGAAATGTTTCCAGTAGATTACTACCATCGTCGTGTGTTTAAGTAAAAAGTTGAATATATATAATCTCTTTGACCTCTCTGTAAAATTTTTAACAAACGTTTATACCCAATGATCTAACAGTTTACACTCAATGATTTAACAATGTTTTTAACAAACGATTTTAGACAGTTACATAGTTTAAATATAAAAAAATGTATGTTGTAACTATATATGATGATGTATATAAACATAATTTAATGTTATCTATAGCATCATTTAGAAATATCTAAAATCCTTGGGATAGAGATTTAAAAGTTATATTCTGCAAAATATATTCAAACAATGCTTATTATTTATCTTTATAACTCTTTTGAAACACTAAATTATAAAAAAATTAAAACTTTTAGGACTTCCCAACCCGGGGTCGAGCCTTGAAGAAGGCAAAAGTTTAAAGTTTTCACCTTTTCCATAGGTTTCCCGTCAGTAACTACCTACATGACTTTGGTGCTTGTTGATTTCCTGTCGTAGATTACCAACAGGAAACCTACGGTAAAGGTAAAACTTTAAACTTTTGCCTTCTTCAAAGCTCGAACCCAGATTGGGAAATACATCACAGGTGCTCTGTTGCCAGTAGACTACTACTATCGTCGTTTGTTTAAGTAACAATTTTAATGTAGATACTCTCTTTAGACCTCTTTGTAAAATTTTTAACAAAATTTTATACTCAATGATGTAACAGTTTATAGTCAATGATTTAACAATGATTTTAACAAAACATTTTAGACAATTAAATAGTTTAAATATAAACAATGTATGTTGTAATTATATCTGATGATGTATATAAAAATAATTTGGTGTTATCTATAACATCATTTAGAAATATATAAAATCCTTGGGATTGAGATTTAAAAGTTATATTCTGAAAAGAATATTCAAAAAATGCTTATTATTTATCTTTATAACTATTTTGAAACACTAAATTTAAAAGATTTTAAAATTTTTAAGATTTCCCAACCTGGGTCCGAGCCTTGAAGAAGGCAAAAGCTTAAAGTTTTCACCTTTTCCATAGGTTTCCCGTCAGTAATTACCTACAGGACTTTGGTGCCTGTTGATTTCCCGTCGTAAATTACCAACGGGAAATCTACGGAAGAGGTAAAAACTTTATACTTTTTTCTTTTTCAATGCTGGAACCCGAGTTGTTAAATATGTCAAATGTGCAATATTGCCAGTAGATTACTACCATCGTCGTGTGTTTAAGTAAAAGGTTGAATATATATAATCTCTTTGACCTCTCTGTAAAATTTTTAACAAACGTTTATACTCAATGATCTAACAGTTTATAGTCAATGATTTAACAATGTTTTTAACAAACGATTTTAGACAGTTACATAGTTTAAATATAAAAAATGTATGTTGTAACTATATGTGATGATGTATATAAACATTATTTAGTGTTATCTATAGCATCATTTAGAAATATCTAAAATCCTTGGGATAGAGATTTAAAAGTTATATTCTGCAAAATATATTCAAACAATGCTTATTATTTATCTTTATAACTCTTTTGAAACACTAAATTATAAAAAAATTAAAACTTTTAGGACTTCCCAACCCGGGTTCGAGCCTTGAAGAAGGCAAAAGTTTAAAGTTTTCACCTTTTCCATAGGTTTCCCGTCAGTAACTACCTACATGACTTTGGTGCTTGTTGATTTCCTGTCGTAGATTACCAACAGGAAACCTACGGTAAAGGTAAAACTTTAAACTTTTGCCTTCTTCAAAGCTCGAACCCAGATTGGGAAATACATCACAGGTGCTTTGTTGCCAGCACACTACTACCATCGTTGTGTGTTTAAGTGACAATTTAATGTAGATACTCTCTTTAGACCTCTTTGTAAAATTTTTAACAAAAGTTTATACTCAATGATGTAACAGTTTATATTCAATGATTTAACAATTTTTTTAACAAAAGATTTTAGACAGTTACATAGTTTAAATATAAACAATGTATGTTGTAATTATATATGATGATGTATATAAACATAATTTAATGATATTTATAACATCATTGAGAAATATCTAAAATTCTAGGGATAAAGATTTAAAAGTTATATTCTACAAAGAATATTCAAACAAAGCTTATTATTTATCTTTATAACCATTTTGAAACACTAAATTAAAAAAAAAATTAAATGTTTTATGATTTCCCAACCCGGGTTCGAGTCATGAAGAAGGCAAAACTTTAAAGTTTTTACCTTTTCCATAGGTTTCCCGTCACTAATTATCTATGGGTCTTTGGTGCCCTGTTGATTTTCCGTCGTAAATTACCAACGAGAAACCTACGGTAAAGGTAAAAACATTAAACTTTTGTCTTCTTCAAGGCTCGAACCCGAGTTGTTAAATTTGTCAAATGTGCAATGTTGCCAATAGATTACTACCATCGTCGTGTGTTTAAGTAAAAGGTTGAATATATATAATCTCTTTGACCTCTCTGTAAAATTTTTAACAAACGTTTACACTCAATGATCTAACAGTTTATAGTCAATGATTTAACAATGTTTTTAACAAACGATTTTAGACAATTACATAGTTTAAATATAAAAAATGTATGTTGTCTCTATATATGATGATGTATATAAACATAATTTAATGTTATATATAGCATCATTTAGAAATATCTAAAATCCTTGAGATTGAGATTTAAAAGTTATATTCTGCAAAAAATATTCAATCAATGCTTATTATTGATCTTTATAACTCTTTTGAAACACTAAATTATAAAAAAATTAAAACTTTTAGGACTTCCCAACCCGGGTTCGAGCCTTGAAGAAGGCAAAAGTTTAAAGTTTTCACCTTTTCCATAGGTTTCCCGTCAGTAACTACCTACATGACTTTGGTGCTTGTTGATTTCCTGTCGTAGATTACCAACAGGAAACCTACGGTAAAGGTAAAACTTTAAACTTTTGCCTTCTTCAAAGCTTGAACCCAGATTGGGAAATACATCACAGGTGCTCTGTTGCCAGTAGACTACTACCATCGTCGTTTGTTTAAGTAACAATTTTAATGTAGATACTCTCTTTAGACCTCTTTGTAAAATTTTTAACAAAAGTTTATACTCAATGATGTAACAGTTTATAGTCAATGATTTAACAATGATTTTAACAAAACATTTTAGACAATTAAATAGTTTAAATATAAACAATGTATGTTGTAATTATATCTGATGATGTATATAAAAATAATTTGGTGTTATCTATAACATCATTTAGAAATATATAAAATCCTTGGGATTGAGATTTAAAAGTTATATTCTGAAAAGAATATTCAAAAAATGCTTATTATTTATCTTTATAACTATTTTGAAACACTAAATTTAAAAGATTTTAAAATTTTTAAGATTTCCCAACCTGGGTCCAAGCCTTGAAGAAGGCAAAAGTTTAAAGTTTTCACCATTTCCCTAGGTTTCCCGTCAGTAATTACCTACAGGACTTTGGTGCCTGTTGATTTCCCGTCGTAAATTACCAACGGGAAATCTACGGAAGAGGTAAAAACTTTATACTTTTGTCTTTTTCAATGCTGGAACCCGAGTTGTTAAATATGTCAAATGTGCAATATTGCCAGTAGATTACTACCATCGTCGTGTGTTTAAGTAAAAGGTTGAATATATATAATCTCTTTGACCTCTCTGTAAAATTTTTAACAAACGTTTATACTCAATGATCTAACAGTTTATAGTCAATGATTTAACAATGTTTTTAACAAACGATTTTAGACAGTTGCATAGTTTAAATATAAAAAATGTATGTTGTAACTATATGTGATGATGTATATAAACATTATTTAGTGTTATCTATAGCATCATTTAGAAATATCTAAAATCCTTGGGATAGGGATTTAAAAGTTATATTCTGCAAAAAATATTCAGACAATGCTTATTATTTATCTTTATAACTATTTTGAAACACTAAATTATAAAAAAATTAAAACTTTTAGGACTTCCCAACCCGGGTTCAAGCCTTGAAGAAGGCAAAACTTTAAAGTTTTCACCTTTTCCATAGGTTTCCCGTCAGTAATTACCTACAAGACTTTGGTGCCTATTGATTTCCCGTCGTAAATCACCAACGGGAAACGTACAGAAAAGGTAAAAACTTTATACTTTTTTCTTTTTCAACGCTTGAACCCGAATTGTGAAATAGATAACGGGTGCTCTGTTGCCAGCACACTACTACCATCGTTGTGTGTTTAAGTGACAATTTAATGTAGATACTCTCTTTAGACCTCTCTGTAAAATTTTTAACAAAAGTTTATACTCAATGATGTAACAGTTTATATTCAATGATTTAACAATTTTTTTAACAAAAGATTTTTGACAGTTACATAGTTTAAATATAAACAATGTATGTTGTAATTATATATGATGATGTATATAAACATAATTTAATGATATTTATAACATCATTTAGAAATATCTAAAATTCTTGGAATAAAGATTTAAAAGTTATATTCCACAAAGAATATTCAAACAAAGCTTATTATTTATCTTTATAACCATTTTGAAACACTAAATTAAAAAAAAATTAAAACCTTTATGATTTCCCAACCCGGGTTCGAGCCATGAAGAAGGCAAAACTTTAAAGTTTTTACCTTTTCCATAGGTTTCCCGTCACTAATTATCTATGGGTCTTTGGTGCCCTGTTGATTTCCCGTCGTAAATTACCAAAAGGAAACCTACGGTAAAGGTAAAAACTTTAAGCTTTTGTCTTCTTCAAGGCTCGAACCCGAGTTGTTAAATAAGTCAAATGTGAAATGTTTCCAGTAGATTACTACCATCGTCGTGTGTTTAAGTAAAAAGTTGAATATATATAATCTCTTTGACCTCTCTGTAAAATTTTTAACAAACGTTTATACCCAATGATCTAACAGTTTACACTCAATGATTTAACAAAGTTTTTAACAAACGATTTTAGACAGTTACATAGTTTAAATATAAAAAAATGTATGTTGTAACTATATATGATGATGTATATAAACATAATTTAATGTTATCTATAGCATCATTTAGAAATATCTAAAATCCTTGGGATAGAGATTTAAAAGTTATATTCTGCAAAATATATTCAAACAATGCTTATTATTTATCTTTATAACTCTTTTGAAACACTAAATTATAAAAAAATTAAAACTTTTAGGACTTCCCAACCCGGGTTCGAGCCTTGAAGAAGACAAAAGTTTAAAGTTTTCACCTTTTCCATAGGTTTCCCGTCAGTAACTACCTACATGACTTTGGTGCTTGTTGATTTCCTGTCGTAGATTACCAACAGGAAACCTACGGTAAAGGTAAAACTTTAAACTTTTGCCTTCTTCAAAGCTCGAACCCAGATTGGGAAATACATCACAGGTGCTCTGTTGCCAGTTGACTACTACTATCGTCGTTTGTTTAAGTAACAATTTTAATGTAGATACTCTCTTTAAACCTCTTTGTAAAATTTTTAACAAAATTTTATACTCAATGATGTAACAGTTTATAGTCAATGATTTAACAATGATTTTAACAAAACATTTTAGACAATTAAATAGTTTAAATATAAACAATGTATGTTGTAATTATATCTGATGATGTATATAAAAATAATTTGGTGTTATCTATAACATCATTTAGAAATATATAAAATCCTTGGGATTGAGATTTAAAAGTTATATTCTGAAAAGAATATTCAAAAAATGCTTATTATTTATCTTTATAACTATTTTGAAACACTAAATTTAAAAGATTTTAAAATTTTTAAGATTTCCCAACCTGGGTCCGAGCCTTGAAGAAGGCAAAAGCTTAAAGTTTTCACCTTTTCCATAGGTTTCCCGTCAGTAATTACCTACAGGACTTTGGTGCCTGTTGATTTCCCGTCGTAAATTACCAACGGGAAATCTACGGAAGAGGTAAAAACTTTATACTTTTTTCTTTTTCAATGCTGGAACCCGAGTTGTTAAATATGTCAAATGTGCAATATTGCCAGTAGATTACTACCATCGTCGTGTGTTTAAGTAAAAGGTTGAATATATATAATCTCTTTGACCTCTCTGTAAAATTTTTAACAAACGTTTATACTCAATGATCTAACAGTTTATAGTCAATGATTTAACAATGTTTTTAACAAACGATTTTAGACAGTTACATAGTTTAAATATAAAAAATGTATGTTGTAACTATATGTGATGATGTATATAAACATTATTTAGTGTTATCTATAGCATCATTTAGAAATATCTAAAATCCTTGGGATAGAGATTTAAAAGTTATATTCTGCAAAATATATTCAAACAATGCTTATTATTTATCTTTATAACTCTTTTGAAACACTAAATTATAAAAAAATTAAAACTTTTAGGACTTTCCAACCCTGATTCGAGCTTTGAAGAAGGTAAAAGTTTAAAGTTTTTACCTTTTCCATAGGTTTCCCGTCACTAATTATCTATGGGTCTTTGGTGCCCTGTTGATTTCCCGTCGTAAATTACCAACGGGAAACCTACGGTAAAGGTAAAAACTTTATACTTTTGTCTTTTTCAACGCTTGAACCCGAGTTGTGAAATAGATCACGTGTGCTCTGTTGCCAGCAAACTACTACCATCGTCGTGTGTTTAAGTGACAATTTAATGTAGATACTCTCTTTAGACCTCTCTGTAAAATTTTTAACAAAAGTTTATACCCAATGATGTAACAGTTTATATTCAATGATTTAACAATGTTTTTAATAAATGATTTTAGACAGTTACATAGTTTAAATATAAAAAATGTATGTTGTATCTATATATGATGATGTATATAAACATAATTTAATGTTATATATAGCATCATTTAGAAATATCTAAAATCCTTGGGATTGAGATTTAAAAGTTATATTCTGCAAAAAATATTCAAACAATGCTTATTATTGATCTTTATAACTCTTTTGAAACACTAAATTATAAAAAAATTAAAACTTTTAGGACTTCCCAACCCGGGTTCGAGCCTTGAAGAAGGCAAAAGTTTAAAGTTTTCACCTTTTCCATAGGTTTCCCGTCAGTAACTACCTACATGACTTTGGTGCTTGTTGATTTCATGTCGTAGATTACCAACAGGAAACCTACGGTAAAGGTAAAACTTTAAACTTTTGGCCTTCTTCAAAGCTCGAACCCAGATTGGGAAATACATCACAGGTGCTCTATTGCCAGTAGACTACTACCATCGTCGTTTGTTTAAGTAACAATTTTAATGTAGATACTCTCTTTAGACCTCTTTGTAAAATTTTTAACAAAAGTTTATACTCAATGATGTAACAGTTTATAGTCAATGATTTAACAATGATTTTAACAAAACATTTTAGACAATTAAATAGTTTAAATATAAACAATGTATGTTGTAATTATATCTGATGATGTATATAAAAATAATTTGGTGTTATCTATAACATCATTTAGAAATATATAAAATCCTTGGGATTGAGATTTAAAAGTTATATTCTGAAAAGAATATTCAAAAAATGCTTATTATTTATCTTTATAACTATTTTGAAACACTAAATTTAAAAGATTTTAAAATTTTTAAGATTTCCCAACCTGGGTCCAAGCCTTGAAGAAGGCAAAAGTTTAAAGTTTTCACCATTTCCCTAGGTTTCCCGTCAGTAATTACCTACAGGACTTTGGTGCCTGTTGATTTCCCGTCGTAAATTACCAACGGGAAATCTACGGAAGAGGTAAAAACTTTATACTTTTGTCTTTTTCAATGCTGGAACCCGAGTTGTTAAATATGTCAAATGTGCAATATTGCCAGTAGATTACTACCATCGTCGTGTGTTTAAGTAAAAGGTTGAATATATATAATCTCTTTGACCTCTCTGTAAAATTTTTAACAAACGTTTATACTCAATGATCTAACAGTTTATAGTCAATGATTTAACAATGTTTTTAACAAACGATTTTAGACAGTTGCATAGTTTAAATATAAAAAATGTATGTTGTAACTATATGTGATGATGTATATAAACATTATTTAGTGTTATCTATAGCATCATTTAGAAATATCTAAAATCCTTGGGATAGGGATTTAAAAGTTATATTCTGCAAAAAATATTCAGACAATGCTTATTATTTATCTTTATAACTATTTTGAAACACTAAATTATAAAAAAATTAAAACTTTTAGGACTTCCCAACCCGGGTTCAAGCCTTGAAGAAGGCAAAACTTTAAAGTTTTCACCTTTTCCATAGGTTTCCCGTCAGTAATTACCTACAAGACTTTGGTGCCTATTGATTTCCCGTCGTAAATCACCAACGGGAAACGTACAGAAAAGGTAAAAACTTTATACTTTTTTCTTTTTCAACGCTTGAACCCGAATTGTGAAATAGATAACGGGTGCTCTGTTGCCAGCACACTACTACCATCGTTGTGTGTTTAAGTGACAATTTAATGTAGATACTCTCTTTAGACCTCTCTGTAAAATTTTTAACAAAAGTTTATACTCAATGATGTAACAGTTTATATTCAATGATTTAACAATTTTTTTAACAAAAGATTTTAGACAGTTACATAGTTTAAATATAAACAATGTATGTTGTAATTATATATGATGATGTATATAAACATAATTTAATGATATTTATAACATCATTGAGAAATATCTAAAATTCTAGGGATAAAGATTTAAAAGTTATATTCTACAAAGAATATTCAAACAAAGCTTATTATTTATCTTTATAACCATTTTGAAACACTAAATTAAAAAAAAAATTAAATGTTTTATGATTTCCCAACCCGGGTTCGAGTCATGAAGAAGGTAAAACTTTAAACTTTTGCCTTCTTCAAAGCTTGAACCCAGATTGGGAAATACATCACAGATGCTCTGTTGCCAGTAGACTACTACCATCGTCGTTTGTTTAAGTAACAATTTTAATGTAGATACTCTCTTTAGACCTCTTTGTAAAATTTTTAACAAAATTTTATACTCAATGATGTAACAGTTTATAGTCAATGATTTAACAATGATTTTAACAAAACATTTTAGACAATTAAATAGTTTAAATATAAACAATGTATGTTGTAATTATATCTGATGATGTATATAAAAATAATTTGGTGTTATCTATAACATCATTTAGAAATATATAAAATCCTTGGGATTGAGATTTAAAAGTTATATTCTGAAAAGAATATTCAAAAAATGCTTATTATTTATCTTTATAACTATTTTGAAACACTAAATTTAAAAGATTTTAAAATTTTTAAGATTTCCCAACCTGGGTCCGAGCCTTGAAGAAGGCAAAAGCTTAAAGTTTTCACCTTTTCCATAGGTTTCCCGTCAGTAATTACCTACAGGACTTTGGTGCCTGTTGATTTCCCGTCGTAAATTACCAACGGGAAATCTACGGAAGAGGTAAAAACTTTATACTTTTTTCTTTTTCAATGCTGGAACCCGAGTTGTTAAATATGTCAAATGTGCAATATTGCCAGTAGATTACTACCATCGTCGTGTGTTTAAGTAAAAGGTTGAATATATATAATCTCTTTGACCTCTCTGTAAAATTTTTAACAAACGTTTATACTCAATGATCTAACAGTTTATAGTCAATGATTTAACAATGTTTTTAACAAACGATTTTAGACAGTTACATAGTTTAAATATAAAAAATGTATGTTGTAACTATATGTGACGATGTATATAAACATTATTTAGTGTTATCTATAGCATCATTTAGAAATATCTAAAATCCTTGGGATAGAGATTTAAAAGTTATATTCTGCAAAATATATTCAAACAATGCTTATTATTTATCTTTATAACTCTTTTGAAACACTAAATTATAAAAAAATTAAAACTTTTAGGACTTCCCAACCCGGGTTCGAGCCTTGAAGAAGGCAAAAGTTTAAAGTTTTCACCTTTTCCATAGGTTTCCCGTCAGTAACTACCTACATGACTTTGGTGCTTGTTGATTTCCTGTCGTAGATTACC
Organism: Cardamine chenopodiifolia; assembly: GCA_963922655.1. Taxonomy (NCBI): domain Eukaryota; kingdom Viridiplantae; phylum Streptophyta; class Magnoliopsida; order Brassicales; family Brassicaceae; genus Cardamine; species Cardamine chenopodiifolia. The sequence continues at coordinate 5,297,594 of OZ000463.1, forward strand.
AACAGGAAACCTACGGTAAAGGTAAAACTTTAAACTTTTGCCTTCTTCAAAGCTCGAACCCAGATTGGGAAATACATCACAGGTGCTCTGTTGCCAGCACACTACTACCATCGTTGTGTGTTTAAGTGACAATTTAATGTAGATACTCTCTTTAGACCTCTCTGTAAAATTTTTAACAAAAGTTTATACTCAATGATGTAACAGTTTATATTCAATGATTTAACAATTTTTTTAACAAAAGATATTAGACAGTTACATAGTTTAAATATAAACAATGTATGTTGTAATTATATATGATGATGTATATAAACATAATTTAATGATATTTATAACATCATTGAGAAATATCTAAAATTCTAGGGATAAAGATTTAAAAGTTATATTCTACAAAGAATATTCAAACAAAGCTTATTATTTATCTTTATAACCATTTTGAAACACTAAATTAAAAAAAAAATTAAATGTTTTATGATTTCCCAACCCGGGTTCGAGTCATGAAGAAGGCAAAACTTTAAAGTTTTTACCTTTTCCATAGGTTTCCCGTCACTAATTATCTATGGGTCTTTGGTGCCCTGTTGATTTTCCGTCGTAAATTACCAACGGGAAACCTACGGTAAAGGTAAAAACATTAAACTTTTGTCTTCTTCAAGGCTCGAACCGGAGTTGTTAAATTTGTAAAATGTGCAATGTTGCCAATAGATTACTACCATCGTCGTGTGTTTAAGTAAAAGGTTGAATATATATAATCTCTTTGACCTCTCTGTAAAATTTTTAACAAACGTTTACACTCAATGATCTAACAGTTTATAGTCAATGATTTAACAATGTTTTTAACAAACGATTTTAGACAATTACATAGTTTAAATATAAAAAATGTATGTTGTCTCTATATATGATGATGTATATAAACATAATTTAATGTTATATATAGCATCATTTAGAAATATCTAAAATCCTTGAGATTGAGATTTAAAAGTTATATTCTGCAAAAAATATTCAATCAATGCTTATTATTGATCTTTATAACTCTTTTGAAACACTAAATTATAAAAAAATTAAAACTTTTAGGACTTCCCAACCCGGGTTCGAGCCTTGAAGAAGGCAAAAGTTTAAAGTTTTCACCTTTTCCATAGGTTTCCCGTCAGTAACTACCTACATGACTTTGGTGCTTGTTGATTTCCTGTCGTAGATTACCAACAGGAAACCTACGGTAAAGGTAAAACTTTAAACTTTTGCCTTCTTCAAAGCTTGAACCCAGATTGGGAAATACATCACAGGTGCTCTGTTGCCAGCACACTACTACCATCGTTGTGTGTTTAAGTGACAATTTAATGTAGATACTCTCTTTAGACCTCTCTGTAAAATTTTTAACAAAAGTTTATACTCAATGATGTAACAGTTTATAGTCAATGATTTAACAATGATTTTAACAAAACATTTTAGACAATTAAATAGTTTAAATATAAACAATGTATGTTGTAATTATATCTGATGATGTATATAAAAATAATTTGGTGTTATCTATAACATCATTTAGAAATATATAAAATCCTTGGGATTGAGATTTAAAAGTTATATTCTGAAAAGAATATTCAAAAAATGCTTATTATTTATCTTTATAACTATTTTGAAACACTAAATTTAAAAGATTTTAAAATTTTTAAGATTTCCCAACCTGGGTCCAAGCCTTGAAGAAGGCAAAAGTTTAAAGTTTTCACCATTTCCCTAGGTTTCCCGTCAGTAATTACCTACAGGACTTTGGTGCCTGTTGATTTCCCGTCGTAAATTACCAACGGGAAATCTACGGAAGAGGTAAAAACTTTATACTTTTGTCTTTTTCAATGCTGGAACCCGAGTTGTTAAATATGTCAAATGTGCAATATTGCCAGTAGATTACTACCATCGTCGTGTGTTTAAGTAAAAGGTTGAATATATATAATCTCTTTGACCTCTCTGTAAAATTTTTAACAAACGTTTATACTCAATGATCTAACAGTTTATAGTCAATGATTTAACAATGTTTTTAACAAACGATTTTAGACAGTTGCATAGTTTAAATATAAAAAATGTATGTTGTAACTATATGTGATGATGTATATAAACATTATTTAGTGTTATCTATAGCATCATTTAGAAATATCTAAAATCCTTGGGATAGGGATTTAAAAGTTATATTCTGCAAAAAATATTCAGACAATGCTTATTATTTATCTTTATAACTATTTTGAAACACTAAATTATAAAAAATTTAAAACTTTTAGGACTTCCCAACCCGGGTTCGAGCCTTGAAGAAGGCAAAAGTTTAAAGTTTTCACCTTTTCCATAGGTTTCCCGTCAGTAATTACCTACAGAACTTTGGTGCCTGTTGATTTCCCGTCGTAAATTACCACCGGGAAACCTACGGAAAAGGTAAAAACTTTATACTTTTCTCTTTTTCAACTCTTTTTCAACGCTTGAACCCGAGTTGTGAAATAGATCACGGGTGCTCTGTTGCCAGCACACTACTACCATCGTCTGTGTTTAAGTGACAATTTAATGTAGATACTCTCTTTAGACCTCTCTGTAAAATTTTAACAAAAGATTATACTCAATGATGTAACAGTTTATATTCAATGATTTAACAATTTTTTTAACAAAAGATTTTAGACAGTTACATAGTTTAAATATAAACAATGTATGTTGTAATTATATATGATGATGTATATAAACATAATTTAATGATATTTATAACATCATTGAGAAATATCTAAAATTCTAGGGATAAAGATTTAAAAGTTATATTCTACAAAGAATATTCAAACAAAGCTTATTATTTATCTTTATAACCATTTTGAAACACTAAATTAAAAAAAAAATTAAATGTTTTATGATTTCCCAACCCGGGTTCGAGTCATGAAGAAGGCAAAACTTTAAAGTTTTTACCTTTTCCATAGGTTTCCCGTCACTAATTATCTATGGGTCTTTGGTGCCCTGTTGATTTTCCGTCGTAAATTACCAACGGGAAACCTACGGTAAAGGTAAAAACATTAAACTTTTGTCTTCTTCAAGGCTCGAACCGGAGTTGTTAAATTTGTCAAATGTGCAATGTTGCCAATAGATTACTACCATCGTCGTGTGTTTAAGTAAAAGGTTGAATATATATAATCTCTTTGACCTCTCTGTAAAATTTTTAACAAACGTTTACACTCAATGATCTAACAGTTTATAGTCAATGATTTAACAATGTTTTTAACAAACGATTTTAGACAATTACATAGTTTAAATATAAAAAATGTATGTTGTCTCTATATATGATGATGTATATAAACATAATTTAATGTTATATATAGCATCATTTAGAAATATCTAAAATCCTTGAGATTGAGATTTAAAAGTTATATTCTGCAAAAAATATTCAATCAATGCTTATTATTGATCTTTATAACTCTTTTGAAACACTAAATTATAAAAAAATTAAAACTTTTAGGACTTCCCAACCCGGGTTCGAGCCTTGAAGAAGGCAAAAGTTTAAAGTTTTCACCTTTTCCATAGGTTTCCCGTCAGTAACTACCTACATGACTTTGGTGCTTGTTGATTTCCTGTCGTAGATTACCAACAGGAAACCTACGGTAAAGGTAAAACTTTAAACTTTTGCCTTCTTCAAAGCTTGAACCCAGATTGGGAAATACATCACAGGTGCTCTGTTGCCAGTAGACTACTACCATCGTCGTTTGTTTAAGTAACAATTTTAATGTAGATACTCTCTTTAGACCTCTTTGTAAAATTTTTAACAAAAGTTTATACTCAATGATGTAACAGTTTATAGTCAATGATTTAACAATGATTTTAACAAAACATTTTAGACAATTAAATAGTTTAAATATAAACAATGTATGTTGTAATTATATCTGATGATGTATATAAAAATAATTTGGTGTTATCTATAACATCATTTAGAAATATATAAAATCCTTGGGATTGAGATTTAAAAGTTATATTCTGAAAAGAATATTCAAAAAATGCTTATTATTTATCTTTATAACTATTTTGAAACACTAAATTTAAAAGATTTTAAAATTTTTAAGATTTCCCAACCTGGGTCCAAGCCTTGAAGAAGGCAAAAGTTTAAAGTTTTCACCATTTCCCTAGGTTTCCCGTCAGTAATTACCTACAGGACTTTGGTGCCTGTTGATTTCCCGTCGTAAATTACCAACGGGAAATCTACGGAAGAGGTAAAAACTTTATACTTTTGTCTTTTTCAATGCTGGAACCCGAGTTGTTAAATATGTCAAATGTGCAATATTGCCAGTAGATTACTACCATCGTCGTGTGTTTAAGTAAAAGGTTGAATATATATAATCTCTTTGACCTCTCTGTAAAATTTTTAACAAACGTTTATACTCAATGATCTAACAGTTTATAGTCAATGATTTAACAATGTTTTTAACAAACGATTTTAGACAGTTGCATAGTTTAAATATAAAAAATGTATGTTGTAACTATATGTGATGATGTATATAAACATTATTTAGTGTTATCTATAGCATCATTTAGAAATATCTAAAATCCTTGGGATAGGGATTTAAAAGTTATATTCTGCAAAAAATATTCAGACAATGCTTATTATTTATCTTTATAACTATTTTGAAACACTAAATTATAAAAAAATTAAAACTTTTAGGACTTCCCAACCCGGGTTCGAGCCTTGAAGAAGGCAAAAGTTTAAAGTTTTCACCTTTTCCATAGGTTTCCCGTCAGTAACTACCTACATGACTTTGGTGCTTGTTGATTTCCTGTCGTAGATTACCAACAGGAAACCTACGGTAAAGGTAAAACTTTAAACTTTTGCCTTCTTCAAAGCTCGAACCCAGATTGGGAAATACATCACAGGTGCTCTGTTGCCAGCACACTACTACCATCGTTGTGTGTTTAAGTGACAATTTAATGTAGATACTCTCTTTAGACCTCTCTGTAAAATTTTTATCAAAAGATTATACTCAATGATGTAACAGTTTATATTCAATGATTTAACAATTTTTTTAACAAAAGATTTTAGACAGTTACATAGTTTAAATATAAACAATGTATGTTGTAATTATATATGATGATGTATATAAACATAATTTAATGATATTTATAACATCATTGAGAAATATCTAAAATTCTAGGGATAAAGATTTAAAAGTTATATTCTACAAAGAATATTCAAACAAAGCTTATTATTTATCTTTATAACCATTTTGAAACACTAAATTAAAAAAAAAATTAAATGTTTTATGATTTCCCAACCCGGGTTCGAGTCATGAAGAAGGCAAAACTTTAAAGTTTTTACCTTTTCCATAGGTTTCCCGTCACTAATTATCTATGGGTCTTTGGTGCCCTGTTGATTTTCCGTCGTAAATTACCAACGGGAAACCTACGGTAAAGGTAAAAACATTAAACTTTTGTCTTCTTCAAGGCTCGAACCGGAGTTGTTAAATTTGTCAAATGTGCAATGTTGCCAATAGATTACTACCATCGTCGTGTGTTTAAGTAAAAGGTTGAATATATATAATCTCTTTGACCTCTCTGTAAAATTTTTAACAAACGTTTACACTCAATGATCTAACAGTTTATAGTCAATGATTTAACAATGTTTTTAACAAACGATTTTAGACAATTACATAGTTTAAATATAAAAAATGTATGTTGTCTCTATATATGATGATGTATATAAACATAATTTAATGTTATATATAGCATCATTTAGAAATATCTAAAATCCTTGAGATTGAGATTTAAAAGTTATATTCTGCAAAAAATATTCAATCAATGCTTATTATTGATCTTTATAACTCTTTTGAAACACTAAATTATAAAAAAATTAAAACTTTTAGGACTTCCCAACCCGGGTTCGAGCCTTGAAGAAGGCAAAAGTTTAAAGTTTTCACCTTTTCCATAGGTTTCCCGTCAGTAACTACCTACATGACTTTGGTGCTTGTTGATTTCCTGTCGTAGATTACCAACAGGAAACCTACGGTAAAGGTAAAACTTTAAACTTTTGCCTTCTTCAAAGCTTGAACCCAGATTGGGAAATACATCACAGGTGCTCTGTTGCCAGTAGACTACTACCATCGTCGTTTGTTTAAGTAACAATTTTAATGTAGATACTCTCTTTAGACCTCTTTGTAAAATTTTTAACAAAAGTTTATACTCAATGATGTAACAGTTTATAGTCAATGATTTAACAATGATTTTAACAAAACATTTTAGACAATTAAATAGTTTAAATATAAACAATGTATGTTGTAATTATATCTGATGATGTATATAAAAATAATTTGGTGTTATCTATAACATCATTTAGAAATATATAAAATCCTTGGGATTGAGATTTAAAAGTTATATTCTGAAAAGAATATTCAAAAAATGCTTATTATTTATCTTTATAACTATTTTGAAACACTAAATTTAAAAGATTTTAAAATTTTTAAGATTTCCCAACCTGGGTCCAAGCCTTGAAGAAGGCAAAAGTTTAAAGTTTTCACCATTTCCCTAGGTTTCCCGTCAGTAATTACCTACAGGACTTTGGTGCCTGTTGATTTCCCGTCGTAAATTACCAACGGGAAATCTACGGAAGAGGTAAAAACTTTATACTTTTGTCTTTTTCAATGCTGGAACCCGAGTTGTTAAATATGTCAAATGTGCAATATTGCCAGTAGATTACTACCATCGTCGTGTGTTTAAGTAAAAGGTTGAATATATATAATCTCTTTGACCTCTCTGTAAAATTTTTAACAAACGTTTATACTCAATGATCTAACAGTTTATAGTCAATGATTTAACAATGTTTTTAACAAACGATTTTAGACAGTTGCATAGTTTAAATATAAAAAATGTATGTTGTAACTATATGTGATGATGTATATAAACATTATTTAGTGTTATCTATAGCATCATTTAGAAATATCTAAAATCCTTGGGATAGGGATTTAAAAGTTATATTCTGCAAAAAATATTCAGACAATGCTTATTATTTATCTTTATAACTATTTTGAAACACTAAATTATAAAAAAATTAAAACTTTTAGGACTTCCCAACCCGGGTTCGAGCCTTGAAGAAGGCAAAAGTTTAAAGTTTTCACCTTTTCCATAGGTTTCCCGTCAGTAACTACCTACATGACTTTGGTGCTTGTTGATTTCCTGTCGTAGATTACCAACAGGAAACCTACGGTAAAGGTAAAACTTTAAACTTTTGCCTTCTTCAAAGCTCGAACCCAGATTGGGAAATACATCACAGGTGCTCTGTTGCCAGCACACTACTACCATCGTTGTGTGTTTAAGTGACAATTTAATGTAGATACTCTCTTTAGACCTCTCTGTAAAATTTTTAACAAAAGATTATACTCAATGATGTAACAGTTTATATTCAATGATTTAACAATTTTTTTAACAAAAGATTTTAGACAGTTACATAGTTTAAATATAAACAATGTATGTTGTAATTATATATGATGATGTATATAAACATAATTTAATGATATTTATAACATCATTGAGAAATATCTAAAATTCTAGGGATAAAGATTTAAAAGTTATATTCTACAAAGAATATTCAAACAAAGCTTATTATTTATCTTTATAACCATTTTGAAACACTAAATTAAAAAAAAAATTAAATGTTTTATGATTTCCCAACCCGGGTTCGAGTCATGAAGAAGGCAAAACTTTAAAGTTTTTACCTTTTCCATAGGTTTCCCGTCACTAATTATCTATGGGTCTTTGGTGCCCTGTTGATTTTCCGTCGTAAATTACCAACGGGAAACCTACGGTAAAGGTAAAAACATTAAACTTTTGTCTTCTTCAAGGCTCGAACCCGAGTTGTTAAATTTGTCAAATGTGCAATGTTGCCAATAGATTACTACCATCGTCGTGTGTTTAAGTAAAAGGTTGAATATATATAATCTCTTTGACCTCTCTGTAAAATTTTTAACAAACGTTTACACTCAATGATCTAACAGTTTATAGTCAATGATTTAACAATGTTTTTAACAAACGATTTTAGACAATTACATAGTTTAAATATAAAAAATGTATGTTGTCTCTATATATGATGATGTATATAAACATAATTTAATGTTATATATAGCATCATTTAGAAATATCTAAAATCCTTGAGATTGAGATTTAAAAGTTATATTCTGCAAAAAATATTCAATCAATGCTTATTATTGATCTTTATAACTCTTTTGAAACACTAAATTATAAAAAAATTAAAACTTTTAGGACTTCCCAACCCGGGTTCGAGCCTTGAAGAAGGCAAAAGTTTAAAGTTTTCACCTTTTCCATAGGTTTCCCGTCAGTAACTACCTACATGACTTTGGTGCTTGTTGATTTCCTGTCGTAGATTACCAACAGGAAACCTACGGTAAAGGTAAAACTTTAAAATTTTGCCTTCTTCAAAGCTTGAACCCAGATTGGGAAATACATCACAGGTGCTCTATTGCCCGTAGACTACTACCATCGTCGTTTGTTTAAGTAACAATTTTAATGTAGATACTCTTTTTAGACCTCTTTGTAAAATTTTTAACAAAAGTTTATACTCAATGATGTAACAGTTTATAGTCAATGATTTAACAATGATTTTAACAAAACATTTTAGACAATTAAATAGTTTAAATATAAACAATGTATGTTGTAATTATATCTGATGATGTATATAAAAATAATCTGGTGTTATCTATAACATCATTTAGAAATATATAAAATCCTTGGGATTGAGATTTAAAAGTTATATTCTGAAAAGAATATTCAAAAAATGCTTATTATTTATCTTTATAACTATTTTGAAACACTAAATTTAAAAGATTTTAAAATTTTTAAGATTTCCCAACCTGGGTCCAAGCCTTGAAGAAGGCAAAAGTTTAAAGTTTTCACCATTTCCCTAGGTTTCCCGTCAGTAATTACCTACAGGACTTTGGTGCCTGTTGATTTCCCGTCGTAAATTACCAACGGGAAATCTACGGAAGAGGTAAAAACTTTATACTTTTGTCTTTTTCAATGCTGGAACCCGAGTTGTTAAATATGTCAAATGTGCAATATTGCCAGTAGATTACTACCATCGTCGTGTGTTTAAGTAAAAGGTTGAATATATATAATCTCTTTGACCTCTCTGTAAAATTTTTAACAAACGTTTATACTCAATGATCTAACAGTTTATAGTCAATGATTTAACAATGTTTTTAACAAACGATTTTAGACAGTTGCATAGTTTAAATATAAAAAATGTATGTTGTAACTATATGTGATGATGTATATAAACATTATTTAGTGTTATCTATAGCATCATTTAGAAATATCTAAAATCCTTGGGATAGGGATTTAAAAGTTATATTCTGCAAAAAATATTCAGACAATGCTTATTATTTATCTTTATAACTATTTTGAAACACTAAATTATAAAAAAATTAAAACTTTTAGGACTTCCCAACCCGGGTTCGAGCCTTGAAGAAGGCAAAAGTTTAAAGTTTTCACCTTTTCCATAGGTTTCCCGTCAGTAACTACCTACATGACTTTGGTGCCTATTGATTTCCCGTCGTAAATCACCAACGGGAAACGTACAGAAAAGGTAAAAACTTTATACTTTTTTCTTTTTCAACGCTTGAACCCGAATTGTGAAATAGATAACGGGTGCTCTGTTGCCAGCACACTACTACCATCGTTGTGTGTTTAAGTGACAATTTAATGTAGATACTCTCTTTAGACCTCTCTGTAAAATTTTTAACAAAAGTTTATACTCAATGATGTAACAGTTTATAGTCAATGATTTAACAATGATTTTAACAAAACATTTTAGACAATTAAATAGTTTAAATATAAACAATGTATGTTGTAATTATATCTGATGATGTATATAAAAATAATTTGGTGTTATCTATAACATCATTTAGAAATATATAAAATCCTTGGGATTGAGATTTAAAAGTTATATTCTGAAAAGAATATTCAAAAAATGCTTATTATTTATCTTTATAACTATTTTGAAACACTAAATTTAAAAGATTTTAAAATTTTTAAGATTTCTCAACCTGGGTCCGAGCCTTGAAGAAGGCAAAAGCTTAAAGTTTTCACCTTTTCCATAGGTTTCCCGTCAGTAATTACCTACAGGACTTTGGTGCCTGTTGATTTCCCGTCGTAAATTACCAACGGGAAATCTACGGAAGAGGTAAAAACTTTATACTTTTTTTTTTTCAATGCTGGAACCCGAGTTGTTAAATATGTCAAATGTGCAATATTGCCAGTAGATTACTACCATCGTCGTGTGTTTAAGTAAAAGGTTGAATATATATAATCTCTTTGAACTCTCTGTAAAATTTTTAACAAACGTTTATACTCAATGATCTAACAGTTTATAGTCAATGATTTAACAATGTTTTTAACAAACGATTTTGAGCATTTACATAGTTTAAATATAAAAAATGTATGTTGTAACTATATGTGATGATGTATATAAACATTATTTAGTGTTATCTATAGCATCATTTAGAAATATCTAAAATCCTTGGGATAGGGATTTAAAAGTTATATTCTGCAAAAAATATTTAGACAATGCTTATTATTTATCTTTATAACTCTTTTGAAACACTAAATTATAAAAAAATTAAAACTTTTAGGACTTCCCAACCTGGGTTCGAGCCTTGAAGAAGGCAAAACTTTAAAGTTTTCACCTTTTCCATAGGTTTCCCGTCAGTAATTACCTACAAGACTTTGGTGCCTATTGATTTCCCGTCGTAAATCACCAACGGGAAACGTACAGAAAAGGTAAAAACTTTATACTTTTTTCTTTTTGAACGCTTGAACCCGAATTGTGAAATAGATAACGGGTGCTCTGTTGCCAGCACACTACTACCATCGTTGTGTGTTTAAGTGACAATTTAATGTAGATACTCTCTTTAGACCTCTCTGTAAAATTTTTAACAAAAGTTTATACTCAATGATTTAACAATTTTTTTAACAAAAGATTTTTGACAGTTACATAGTTTAAATATAAACAATGTATGTTGTAATTATATATGATGATGTATATAAACATAATTTAATGATATTTATAACATCATTTAGAAATATCTAAAATTCTTGGAATAAAGATTTAAAAGTTATATTCTACAAAGAATATTCAAACAAAGCTTATTATTTATCTTTATAACCATTTTGAAACACTAAATTAAAAAAAAATTAAAACCTTTATGATTTCCCAACCCGGGTTCGAGCCATGAAGAAGGCAAAACTTTAAAGTTTTTACCTTTTCCATAGGTTTCCCGTCACTAATTATCTATGGGTCTTTGGTGCCCTGTTGATTTCCCGTCGTAAATTACCAACAGGAAACCTACGGTAAAGGTAAAAACTTTAAGCTTTTGTCTTCTTCAAGGCTCCAACCCGAGTTGTTAAATAAGTCAAATGTGAAATGTTTCCAGTAGATTACTACCATCGTCGTGTGTTTAAGTAAAAAGTTGAATATATATAATCTCTTTGACCTCTCTGTAAAATTTTTAACAAACGTTTATACCCAATGATCTAACAGTTTACACTCAATGATTTAACAATGTTTTTAACAAACGATTTTAGACAGTTACATAGTTTAAATATAAAAAAATGTATGTTGTAACTATATATGATGATGTATATAAACATAATTTAATGTTATCTATAGCATCATTTAAAAATATCTAAAATCCTTGGGATAGAGATTTAAAAGTTATATTCTGCAAAATATATTCAAACAATGCTTATTATTTATCTTTATAACTCTTTTGAAACACTAAATTATAAAAAAATTAAAACTTTTAGGACTTCCCAACCCGGGTTCGAGCCTTGAAGAAGGCAAAAGTTTAAAGTTTTCACCTTTTCCATAGGTTTCCCGTCAGTAACTACCTACATGACTTTGGTGCTTGTTGATTTCCTGTCGTAGATTACCAACAGGAAACCTACGGTAAAGGTAAAACTTTAAACTTTTGCCTTCTTCAAAGCTCGAACCCAGATTGGGAAATACATCACAGGTGCTCTGTTGCCAGTAGACTACTACTATCGTCGTTTGTTTAAGTAACAATTTTAATGTAGATACTCTCTTTAGACCTCTTTGTAAAATTTTTAACAAAAGTTTATACTCAATGATGTAACAGTTTATAGTCAATGATTTAACAATGATTTTAACAAAACATTTTAGACAATTAAATAGTTTAAATATAAACAATGTATGTTGTAATTATATCTGATGATGTATATAAAAATAATTTGGTGTTATCTATAACATCATTTAGAAATATATAAAATCCTTGGGATTGAGATTTAAAAGTTATATTCTGAAAAGAATATTCAAAAAATGCTTATTATTTATCTTTATAACTATTTTGAAACACTAAATTTAAAAGATTTTAAAATTTTTAAGATTTCCCAACCTGGGTCCGAGCCTTGAAGAAGGCAAAAGCTTAAAGTTTTCACCTTTTCCATAGGTTTCCCGTCAGTAATTACCTACAGGACTTTGGTGCCTGTTGATTTCCCGTCGTAAATTACCAACGGGAAATCTACGGAAGAGGTAAAAACTTTATACTTTTTTCTTTTTCAATGCTGGAACCCGAGTTGTTAAATATGTCAAATGTGCAATATTGCCAGTAGATTACTACCATCGTCGTGTGTTTAAGTAAAAGGTTGAATATATATAATCTCTTTGACCTCTCTGTAAAATTTTTAACAAACGTTTATACTCAATGATCTAACAGTTTATAGTCAATGATTTAACAATGTTTTTAACAAACGATTTTAGACAGTTACATAGTTTAAATATAAAAAATGTATGTTGTAACTATATGTGATGATGTATATAAACATTATTTAGTGTTATCTATAGCATCATTTAGAAATATCTAAAATCCTTGGGATAGAGATTTAAAAGTTATATTCTGCAAAATATATTCAAACAATGCTTATTATTTATCTTTATAACTCTTTTGAAACACTAAATTATAAAAAAATTAAAACTTTTAGGACTTCCCAACCCGGGTTCGAGCCGTGAAGAAGGCAAAAGTTTAAAGTTTTCACCTTTTCCATAGGTTTCCCGTCAGTAACTACCTACATGACTTTGGTGCTTGTTGATTTCCTGTCGTAGATTACCAACAGGAAACCTACGGTAAAGGTAAAACTTTAAACTTTTGCCTTCTTCAAAGCTCGAACCCAGATTGGGAAATACATCACAGGTGCTCTGTTGCCAGCACACTACTACCATCGTTGTGTGTTTAAGTGACAATTTAATGTAGATACTCTCTTTAGACCTCTCTGTAAAATTTTTAACAAAAGTTTATACTCAATGATGTAACAGTTTATATTCAATGATTTAACAATTTTTTTAACAAAAGATTTTAGACAGTTACATAGTTTAAATATAAACAATGTATGTTGTAATTATATATGATGATGTATATAAACATAATTTAATGATATTTATAACATCATTGAGAAATATCTAAAATTCTAGGGATAAAGATTTAAAAGTTATATTCTACAAAGAATATTCAAGCAAAGCTTATTATTTATCTTTATAACCATTTTGAAACACTAAATTAAAAAAAAATTAAATGTTTTATGATTTCCCAACCCGGGTTCGAGTCATGAAGAAGGCAAAACTTTAAAGTTTTTACCTTTTCCATAGGTTTCCCGTCACTAATTATCTATGGGTCTTTGGTGCCCTGTTGATTTTCCGTCGTAAATTACCAACGGGAAACCTACGGTAAAGGTAAAAACATTAAACTTTTGTCTTCTTCAAGGCTCGAACCCGAGTTGTTAAATTTGTCAAATGTGCAATGTTGCCAATAGATTACTACCATCGTCGTGTGTTTAAGTAAAAGGTTGAATATATATAATCTCTTTGACCTCTCTGTAAAATTTTTAACAAACGTTTACACTCAATGATCTAACAGTTTATAGTCAATGATTTAACAATGTTTTTAACAAACGATTTTAGACAGTTACATAGTTTAAATATAAAAAATGTATGTTGTCTCTATATATGATGATGTATATAAACATAATTTAATGTTATATATAGCATCATTTAGAAATATCTAAAATCCTTGGGATTGAGATTTAAAAGTTATATTCTGCAAAAAATATTCAATCAATGCTTATTATTGATCTTTATAACTCTTTTGAAACACTAAATTATAAAAAAATAAAAACTTTTAGGACTTCCCAACCCGGGTTCGAGCCTTGAAGAAGGCAAAAGTTTAAAGTTTTCACCTTTTCCATAGGTTTCCCGTCAGTAACTACCTACATGACTTTGGTGCTTGTTGATTTCCTGTCGTAGATTACCAACAGGAAACCTACGGTAAAGGTAAAACTTTAAACTTTTGCCTTCTTCAAAGCATGAACCCAGATTGGGAAATACATCACAGGTGCTCTGTTGCCAGTAGACTACTACCATCGTCGTTTGTTTAAGTAACAATTTTAATGTAGATACTCTCTTTAGACCTCTTTGTAAAATTTTTAACAAAAGTTTATACTCAATGATGTAACAGTTTATAGTCAATGATTTAACAATGATTTTAACAAAACATTTTAGACAATTAAATAGTTTAAATATAAACAATGTATGTTGTAATTATATCTGATGATGTATATAAAAATAATTTGGTGTTATCTATAACATCATTTAGAAATATATAAAATCCTTGGGATTGAGATTTAAAAGTTATATTCTGAAAAGAATATTCAAAAAATGCTTATTATTTATCTTTATAACTATTTTGAAACACTAAATTTAAAAGATTTTAAAATTTTTAAGATTTCCCAACCTGGGTCCGAGCCTTGAAGAAGGCAAAAGTTTAAAGTTTTCACCTTTTCCCTAGGTTTCCCGTCAGTAATTACCTACAGGACTTTGGTGCCTGTTGATTTCCCGTCGTAAATTACCAACGGGAAATCTACGGAAGAGGTAAAAACTTTATACTTTTGTCTTTTTCAATGCTGGAACCCGAGTTGTTAAATATGTCAAATGTGCAATATTGCCAGTAGATTACTACCATCGTCGTGTGTTTAAGTAAAAGGTTGAATATATATAATCTCTTTGACCTCTCTATAAAATTTTTAACAAACGTTTATACTCAATGATCTAACAGTTTATAGTCAATGATTTAACAATGTTTTTAACAAACGATTTTAGACAGTTGCATAGTTTAAATATAAAAAATGTATGTTGTAACTATATGTGATGATGTATATAAACATTATTTAGTGTTATCTATAGCATCATTTAGAAATATCTAAAATCCTTGGGATAGGGATTTAAAAGTTATATTCTGCAAAAAATATTCAGACAATGCTTATTATTTATCTTTATAACTATTTTGAAACACTAAATTATAAAAAAATTAAAACTTTTAGGACTTCCCAACCCGGGTTCAAGCCTTGAAGAAGGCAAAACTTTAAAGTTTTCACCTTTTCCATAGGTTTCCCGTCAGTAATTACCTATAAGACTTTGGTGCCTATTGATTTCCCGTCGTAAATCACCAACGGGAAACGTACAGAAAAGGTAAAAACTTTATACTTTTTTCTTTTTGAACGCTTGAACCCGAATTGTGAAATAGATAACGGGTGCTCTGTTGCCAGCACACTACTACCATCGTTGTGTGTTTAAGTGACAATTTAATGTAGATACTCTCTTTAGACCTCTCTGTAAAATTTTTAACAAAAGTTTATACTCAATGATGTAACAGTTTATATTCAATGATTTAACAATTTTTTTAACAAAAGATTTTTGACAGTTACATAGTTTAAATATAAACAATTTATGTTGTAATTATATATGATGATGTATATAAACATAATTTAATGATATTTATAACATCATTTAGAAATATCTAAAATTCTTGGAATAAAGATTTAAAAGTTATATTCTACAAAGAATATTCAAACAAAGCTTATTATTTATCTTTATAACCATTTTGAAACACTAAATTAAAAAAAAATTAAAACCTTTATGATTTCCCAACCCGGGTTCGAGCCATGAAGAAGGCAAAACTTTAAAGTTTTTACCTTTTCCATAGGTTTCCCGTCACTAATTATCTATGGGTCTTTGGTGCCCTGTTGATTTCCCGTCGTAAATTACCAACAGGAAACCTACGGTAAAGGTAAAAACTTTAAGCTTTTGTCTTCTTCAAGGCTCGAACCCGAGTTGTTAAATAAGTCAAATGTGAAATGTTTCCAGTAGATTACTACCATCGTCGTGTGTTTAAGTAAAAAGTTGAATATATATAATCTCTTTGACCTCTCTGTAAAATTTTTAACAAACGTTTATACCCAATGATCTAACAGTTTACACTCAATGATTTAACAATGTTTTTAACAAACGATTTTAGACAGTTACATAGTTTAAATATAAAAAAATGTATGTTGTAACTATATATGATGATGTATATAAACATAATTTAATGTTATCTATAGCATCATTTAGAAATATCTAAAATCCTTGGGATAGAGATTTAAAAGTTATATTCTGCAAAATATATTCAAACAATGCTTATTATTTATCTTTATAACTCTTTTGAAACACTAAATTACAAAAAAATTAAAACTTTTAGGACTTCCCAACCCGGGTTCGAGCCTTGAAGAAGGCAAAAGTTTAAAGTTTTCACCTTTTCCATAGGTTTCCCGTCAGTAACTACCTACATGACTTTGGTGCTTGTTGATTTCCTGTCGTAGATTACCAACAGGAAACCTACGGTAAAGGTAAAACTTTAAACTTTTGCCTTCTTCAAAGCTCGAACCCAGATTGGGAAATACATCACAGGTGCTCTGTTGCCAGTAGACTACTACTATCGTCGTTTGTTTAAGTAACAATTTTAATGTAGATACTCTCTTTAGACCTCTTTGTAAAATTTTTAACAAAAGTTTATACTCAATGATGTAACAGTTTATAGTCAATGATTTAACAATGATTTTAACAAAACATTTTAGACAATTAAATAGTTTAAATATAAACAATGTATGTTGTAATTATATCTGATGATGTATATAAAAATAATTTGGTGTTATCTATAACATCATTTAGAAATATATAAAATCCTTGGGATTGAGATTTAAAAGTTATATTCTGAAAAGAATATTCAAAAAATGCTTATTATTTATCTTTATAACTATTTTGAAACACTAAATTTAAAAGATTTTAAAATTTTTAAGATTTCCCAACCTGGGTCCGAGCCTTGAAGAAGGCAAAAGCTTAAAGTTTTCACCTTTTCCATAGGTTTCCCGTCAGTAATTACCTTCAGGACTTTGGTGCCTGTTGATTTCCCGTCGTAAATTACCAACGGGAAATCTACGGAAGAGGTAAAAACTTTATACTTTTTTCTTTTTCAATGCTGGAACCCGAGTTGTTAAATATGTCAAATGTGCAATATTGCCAGTAGATTACTACCATCGTCGTGTGTTTAAGTAAAAGGTTGAATATATATAATCTCTTTGACCTCTCTGTAAAATTTTTAACAAACGTTTATACTCAATGATCTAACAGTTTATAGTCAATGATTTAACAATGTTTTTAACAAACGATTTTAGACAGTTACATAGTTTAAATATAAAAAATGTATGTTGTAACTATATGTGATGATGTATATAAACATTATTTAGTGTTATCTATAGCATCATTTAGAAATATCTAAAATCCTTGGGATAGAGATTTAAAAGTTATATTCTGCAAAATATATTCAAACAATGCTTATTATTTATCTTTATAACTCTTTTGAAACACTAAATTATAAAAAAATTAAAACTTTTAGGACTTCCCAACCCGGGTTCGAGCCTTGAAGAAGGCAAAAGTTTAAAGTTTTCACCTTTTCCATAGGTTTCCCGTCAGTAACTACCTACATGACTTTGGTGCTTGTTGATTTCCTGTCGTAGATTACCAACAGGAAACCTACGGTAAAGGTAAAACTTTAAACTTTTGCCTTCTTCAAAGCTCGAACCCAGATTGGGAAATACATCACAGGTGCTCTGTTGCCAGCACACTACTACCATCGTTGTGTGTTTAAGTGACAATTTAATGTAGATACTCTCTTTAGACCTCTCTGTAAAATTTTAAACAAAAGTTTATACTCAATGATGTAACAGTTTATATTCAATGATTTAACAATTTTTTTAACAAAAGATTTTAGACAGTTACATAGTTTAAATATAAACAATGTATGTTGTAATTATATATGATGATGTATATAAACATAATTTAATGATATTTATAACATCATTGAGAAATATCTAAAATTCTAGGGATAAAGATTTAAAAGTTATATTCTACAAAGAATATTCAAACAAAGCTTATTATTTATCTTTATAACCATTTTGAAACACTAAATTAAAAAAAAATTAAATGTTTAATGATTTCCCAACCCGGGTTCGAGTCATGAAGAAGGCAAAACTTTAAAGTTTTTACCTTTTCCATAGGTTTCCCGTCACTAATTATCTATGGGTCTTTGGTGCCCTGTTGATTTTCCGTCGTAAATTACCAACGGGAAACCTACGGTAAAGGTAAAAACATTAAACTTTTGTCTTCTTCAAGGCTCGAACCCGAGTTGTTAAATTTGTCAAATGTGCAATGTTGCCAATAGATTACTACCATCGTCGTGTGTTTAAGTAAAAGGTTGAATATATATAATCTCTTTGACCTCTCTGTAAAATTTTTAACAAACGTTTACACTCAATGATCTAACAGTTTATAGTCAATGATTTAACAATGTTTTTAACAAACGATTTTAGACAGTTACATAGTTTAAATATAAAAAATGTATGTTGTCTCTATATATGATGATGTATATAAACATAATTTAATGTTATATATAGCATCATTTAGAAATATCTAAAATCCTTGGGATTGAGATTTAAAAGTTATATTCTGCAAAAAATATTCAATCAATGCTTATTATTGATCTTTATAACTCTTTTGAAACACTAAATTATAAAAAAATTAAAACTTTTAGGACTTCCCAACCCGGGTTCGAGCCTTGAAGAAGGCAAAAGTTTAAAGTTTTCACCTTTTCCATAGGTTTCCCGTCAGTAACTACCTACATGACTTTGGTGCTTGTTGATTTCCTGTCGTAGATTACCAACAGGAAACCTACGGTAAAGGTAAAACTTTAAACTTTTGCCTTCTTCAAAGCATGAACCCAGATTGGGAAATACATCACAGGTGCTCTGTTGCCAGTAGACTACTACCATCGTCGTTTGTTTAAGTAACAATTTTAATGTAGATACTCTCTTTAGACCTCTTTGTAAAATTTTTAACAAAAGTTTATACTCAATGATGTAACAGTTTATAGTCAATGATTTAACAATGATTTTAACAAAACATTTTAGACAATTAAATAGTTTAAATATAAACAATGTATGTTGTAATTATATCTGATGATGTATATAAAAATAATTTGGTGTTATCTATAACATCATTTAGAAATATATAAAATCCTTGGGATTGAGATTTAAAAGTTATATTCTGAAAAGAATATTCAAAAAATGCTTATTATTTATCTTTATAACTATTTTGAAACACTAAATTTAAAAGATTTTAAAATTTTTAAGATTTCCCAACCTGGGTCCGAGCCTTGAAGAAGGCAAAAGTTTAAAGTTTTCACCTTTTCCCTAGGTTTCCCGTCAGTAATTACCTACAGGACTTTGGTGCCTGTTGATTTCCCGTCGTAAATTACCAACGGGAAATCTACGGAAGAGGTAAAAACTTTATACTTTTGTCTTTTTCAATGCTGGAACCCGAGTTGTTAAATATGTCAAATGTGCAATATTGCCAGTAGATTACTACCATCGTCGTGTGTTTAAGTAAAAGGTTGAATATATATAATCTCTTTGACCTCTCTGTAAAATTTTTAACAAACGTTTATACTCAATGATCTAACAGTTTATAGTCAATGATTTAACAATGTTTTTAACAAACGATTTTAGACAGTTGCATAGTTTAAATATAAAAAATGTATGTTGTAACTATATGTGATGATGTATATAAACATTATTTAGTGTTATCTATAGCATCATTTAGAAATATCTAAAATCCTTGGGATAGGGATTTAAAAGTTATATTCTGCAAAAAATATTCAGACAATGCTTATTATTTATCTTTATAACTATTTTGAAACACTAAATTATAAAAAAATTAAAACTTTTAGGACTTCCCAACCCGGGTTCAAGCCTTGAAGAAGGCAAAACTTTAAAGTTTTCACCTTTTCCATAGGTTTCCCGTCAGTAATTACCTACAAGACTTTGGTGCCTATTGATTTCCCGTCGTAAATCACCAACGGGAAACGTACAGAAAAGGTAAAAACTTTATACTTTTTTCTTTTTGAACGCTTGAACCCGAATTGTGAAATAGATAACGGGTGCTCTGTTGCCAGCACACTACTACCATCGTTGTGTGTTTAAGTGACAATTTAATGTAGATACTCTCTTTAGACCTCTCTGTAAAATTTTTAACAAAAGTTTATACTCAATGATGTAACAGTTTATATTCAATGATTTAACAATTTTTTTAACAAAAGATTTTTGACAGTTACATAGTTTAAATATAAACAATTTATGTTGTAATTATATATGATGATGTATATAAACATAATTTAATGATATTTATAACATCATTTAGAAATATCTAAAATTCTTGGAATAAAGATTTAAAAGTTATATTCTACAAAGAATATTCAAACAAAGCTTATTATTTATCTTTATAACCATTTTGAAACACTAAATTAAAAAAAAATTAAAACCTTTATGATTTCCCAACCCGGGTTCGAGCCATGAAGAAGGCAAAACTTTAAAGTTTTTACCTTTTCCATAGGTTTCCCGTCACTAATTATCTATGGGTCTTTGGTGCCCTGTTGATTTCCCGTCGTAAATTACCAACAGGAAACCTACGGTAAAGGTAAAAACTTTAAGCTTTTGTCTTCTTCAAGGCTCGAACCCGAGTTGTTAAATAAGTCAAATGTGAAATGTTTCCAGTAGATTACTACCATCGTCGTGTGTTTAAGTAAAAAGTTGAATATATATAATCTCTTTGACCTCTCTGTAAAATTTTTAACAAACGTTTATACCCAATGATCTAACAGTTTACACTCAATGATTTAACAATGTTTTTAACAAACGATTTTAGACAGTTACATAGTTTAAATATAAAAAATGTATGTTGTCTCTATATATGATGATGTATATAAACATAATTTAATGTTATCTATAGCATCATTTAGAAATATCTAAAATCCTTGGGATAGAGATTTAAAAGTTATATTCTGCAAAATATATTCAAACAATGCTTATTATTTATCTTTATAACTCTTTTGAAACACTAAATTATAAAAAAATTAAAACTTTTAGGACTTCCCAACCCGGGTTCGAGCCTTGAAGAAGGCAAAAGTTTAAAGTTTTCACCTTTTCCATAGGTTTCCCGTCAGTAACTACCTACATGACTTTGGTGCTTGTTGATTTCCTGTCGTAGATTACCAACAGGAAACCTACGGTAAAGGTAAAACTTTAAACTTTTGCCTTCTTCAAAGCTCGAACCCAGATTGGGAAATACATCACAGGTGCTCTGTTGCCAGTAGACTACTACTATCGTCGTTTGTTTAAGTAACAATTTTAATGTAGATACTCTCTTTAGACCTCTTTGTAAAATTTTTAACAAAAGTTTATACTCAATGATGTAACAGTTTATAGTCAATGATTTAACAATGATTTTAACAAAACATTTTAGACAATTAAATAGTTTAAATATAAACAATGTATGTTGTAATTATATCTGATGATGTATATAAAAATAATTTGGTGTTATCTATAACATCATTTAGAAATATATAAAATCCTTGGGATTGAGATTTAAAAGTTATATTCTGAAAAGAATATTCAAAAAATGCTTATTATTTATCTTTATAACTATTTTGAAACACTAAATTTAAAAGATTTTAAAATTTTTAAGATTTCCCAACCTGGGTCCGAGCCTTGAAGAAGGCAAAAGCTTAAAGTTTTCACCTTTTCCATAGGTTTCCCGTCAGTAATTACCTACAGGACTTTGGTGCCTGTTGATTTCCCGTCGTAAATTACCAACGGGAAATCTAGGGAAGAGGTAAAAACTTTATACTTTTTTCTCTTTCAATGCTGGAACCCGAGTTGTTAAATATGTCAAATGTGCAATATTGCCAGTAGATTACTACCATCGTCGTGTGTTTAAGTAAAAGGTTGAATATATATAATCTCTTTGACCTCTCTGTAAAATTTTTAACAAACGTTTATACTCAATGATCTAACAGTTTATAGTCAATGATTTAACAATGTTTTTAACAAACGATTTTAGACAGTTACATAGTTTAAATATAAAAAATGTATGTTGTAACTATATGTGATGATGTATATAAACATTATTTAGTGTTATCTATAGCATCATTTAGAAATATCTAAAATCCTTGGGATAGAGATTTAAAAGTTATATTCTGCAAAATATATTCAAACAATGCTTATTATTTATCTTTATAACTCTTTTGAAACACTAAATTATAAAAAAATTAAAACTTTTAGGACATCCCAACCCGGGTTCGAGCCTTGAAGAAGGCAAAAGTTTAAAGTTTTCACCTTTTCCATAGGTTTCCCGTCAGTAACTACCTACATGACTTTGGTGCTTGTTGATTTCCTGTCGTAGATTACCAACAGGAAACCTACGGTAAAGGTAAAACTTTAAACTTTTGCCTTCTTCAAAGCTCGAACCCAGATTGGGAAATACATCACAGGTGCTCTGTTGCCAGCACACTACTACCATCGTTGTGTGTTTAAGTGACAATTTAATGTAGATACTCTCTTTAGACCTCTCTGTAAAATTTTAAACAAAAGTTTATACTCAATGATGTAACAGTTTATATTCAATGATTTAACAATTTTTTTAACAAAAGATTTTAGACAGTTACATAGTTTAAATATAAACAATGTATGTTGTAATTATATATGATGATGTATATAAACATAATTTAATGATATTTATAACATCATTGAGAAATATCTAAAATTCTAGGGATAAAGATTTAAAAGTTATATTCTACAAAGAATATTCAAACAAAGCTTATTATTTATCTTTATAACCATTTTGAAACACTAAATTAAAAAAAAATTAAATGTTTAATGATTTCCCAACCCGGGTTCGAGTCATGAAGAAGGAAAAACTTTAAAGTTTTTACCTTTTCCATAGGTTTCCCGTCACTAATTATCTATGGGTCTTTGGTGCCCTGTTGATTTTCCGTCGTAAATTACCAACGGGAAACCTACGGTAAAGGTAAAAACATTAAACTTTTGTCTTCTTCAAGGCTCGAACCCGAGTTGTTAAATTTGTCAAATGTGCAATGTTGCCAATAGATTACTACCATCGTCGTGTGTTTAAGTAAAAGGTTGAATATATATAATCTCTTTGACCTCTCTGTAAAATTTTTAACAAACGTTTACACTCAATGATCTAACAGTTTATAGTCAATGATTTAACAATGTTTTTAACAAACGATTTTAGACAGTTACATAGTTTAAATATAAAAAATGTATGTTGTCTCTATATATGATGATGTATATAAACATAATTTAATGTTATCTATAGCATCATTTAAAAATATCTAAAATCCTTGGGATAGAGATTTAAAAGTTATATTCTGCAAAATATATTCAAACAATGCTTATTATTTATCTTTATAACTCTTTTGAAACACTAAATTATAAAAAAATTAAAACTTTTAGGACTTCCCAACCCGGGTTCGAGCCTTGAAGAAGGCAAAAGTTTAAAGTTTTCACCTTTTCCATAGGTTTCCCGTCAGTAACTACCTACATGACTTTGGTGCTTGTTGATTTCCTGTCGTAGATTACCAACAGGAAACCTACGGTAAAGGTAAAACTTTAAACTTTTGCCTTCTTCAAAGCTCGAACCCAGATTGGGAAATACATCACAGGTGCTCTGTTGCCAGTAGACTACTACTATCGTCGTTTGTTTAAGTAACAATTTTAATGTAGATACTCTCTTTAGACCTCTTTGTAAAATTTTTAACAAAAGTTTATACTCAATGATGTAACAGTTTATAGTCAATGATTTAAAAATGATTTTAACAAAACATTTTAGACAATTAAATAGTTTAAATATAAACAATGTATGTTGTAATTATATCTGATGATGTATATAAAAATAATTTGGTGTTATCTATAACATCATTTAGAAATATATAAAATCCTTGGGATTGAGATTTAAAAGTTATATTCTGAAAAGAATATTCAAAAAATGCTTATTATTTATCTTTATAACTATTTTGAAACACTAAATTTAAAAGATTTTAAAATTTTTAAGATTTCCCAACCTGGGTCCGAGCCTTGAAGAAGGCAAAAGCTTAAAGTTTTCACCTTTTCCATAGGTTTCCCGTCAGTAATTACCTACAGGACTTTGGTGCCTGTTGATTTCCCGTCGTAAATTACCAACGGGAAATCTACGGAAGAGGTAAAAACTTTATACTTTTGTCTTTTTCAATGCTGGAACCCGAGTTGTTAAATATGTCAAATGTGCAATATTGCCAGTAGATTACTACCATCGTCGTGTGTTTAAGTAAAAGGTTGAATATATATAATCTCTTTGACCTCTCTGTAAAATTTTTAACAAACGTTTATACTCAATGATCTAACAGTTTATAGTCAATGATTTAACAATGTTTTTAACAAACGATTTTAGACAGTTACATAGTTTAAATATAAAAAATGTATGTTGTAACTATATGTGATGATGTATATAAACATTATTTAGTGTTATCTATAGCATCATTTAGAAATATCTAAAATCCTTGGGATAGAGATTTAAAAGTTATATTCTGCAAAATATATTCAAACAATGCTTATTATTTATCTTTATAACTCTTTTGAAACACTAAATTATAAAAAAATTAAAACTTTTAGGACTTCCCAACCCGGGTTCGAGCCTTGAAGAAGGCAAAAGTTTAAAGTTTTCACCTTTTCCATAGGTTTCCCGTCAGTAACTACCTACATGACTTTGGTGCTTGTTGATTACCTGTCGTAGATTTCCAACAGGAAACCTACGGTAAAGGTAAAACTTTAAACTTTTGCCTTCTTCAAAGCTCGAACCCAGATTGGGAAATACATCACAGGTGCTCTGTTGCCAGCACACTACTACCATCGTTGTGTGTTTAAGTGACAATTTAATGTAGATACTCTCTTTAGACCTCTCTGTAAAATTTTTCACAAAAGTTTATACTCAATGATGTAACAGTTTATATTCAATGATTTAACAATTTTTTTAACAAAAGATTTTAGACAGTTACATAGTTTAAATATAAACAATGTATGTTGTAATTATATATGATGATGTATATAAACATAATTTAATGATATTTATAACATCATTGAGAAATATCTAAAATTCTAGGGATAAAGATTTAAAAGTTATATTCTACAAAGAATATTCAAACAAAGCTTAATATTTATCTTTATAACCATTTTGAAACACTAAATTAAAAAAAAATTAAATGTTTTATGATTTTTCAACCCGGGTTCGAGTCATGAAGAAGGCAAAACTTTAAAGTTTTTACCTTTTCCATAGGTTTCCCGTCACTAATTATCTATGGGTCTTTGGTGCCCTGTTGATTTTCCGTCGTAAATTACCAACGGGAAACCTACGGTAAAGGTAAAAACTTTAAGCTTTTGTCTTCTTCAAGGCTCGAACCCGAGTTGTTAAATAAGTCAAATGTGAAATGTTTCCAGTAGATTACTACCATCGTCGTGTGTTTAAGTAAAAAGTTGAATATATATAATCTCTTTGACCTATCTGTAAAATTTTTAACAAACGTTTACACTCAATGATCTAACAGTTTATAGTCAATGATTTAACAATGTTTTTAACAAACGATTTTAGACAGTTACATAGTTTAAATATAAAAAATGTATGTTGTAACTATATGTGATGATGTATATAAACATTATTTAGTGTTATCTATAGCATCATTTAGAAATATCTAAAATCCTTGGGATAGAGATTTAAAAGTTATATTCTGCAAAATATATTCAAACAATGCTTATTATTTATCTTTATAACTCTTTTGAAACACTAAATTATAAAAAAATTAAAACTTTTAGGACTTCCCAACCCGGGTTCGAGCCTTGAAGAAGGCAAAAGTTTAAAGTTTTCACCTTTTCCATAGGTTTCCCGTCAGTAACTACCTACATGACTTTGGTGCTTGTTGATTTCCTGTCGTAGATTACCAACAGGAAACCTACGGTAAAGGTAAAACTTTAAACTTTTGCCTTTTTCAAAGCTCGAACCCAGATTGGGAAATACATCACAGGTGCTCTGTTGCCAGTAGACTACTACTATCGTCGTTTGTTTAAGTAACAATTTTAATGTAGATACTCTCTTTAGACCTCTTTGTAAAATTTTTAACAAAAGTTTATACTCAATGATGTAACAGTTTATAGTCAATGATTTAACAATGATTTTAACAAAACATTTTAGACAATTAAATAGTTTAAATATAAACAATGTATGTTGTAATTATATATGATGATGTATATAAAAATAATTTGGTGTTATCTATAACATCATTTAGAAATATATAAAATCCTTGGGATTGAGATTTAAAAGTTATATTCTGAAAAGATTATTCAAAAAATGCTTATTATTTATCTTTATAACTATTTTGAAACACTAAATTTAAAAGATTTTAAAATTTTTAAGATTTCCCAACCTGGGTCCGAGCCTTGAAGAAGGCAAAAGCTTAAAGTTTTCACCTTTTCCATAGGTTTCCCGTCAGTAATTACCTACAGGACTTTGGTGCTTATTGATTTCCCGTCGTAAATTACCAACGGGAAATCTACGGAAGAGGTAAAAACTTTATACTTTTGTCTTTTTCAATGCTGGAACCCGAGTTGTTAAATATGTCAAATGTGCAATATTGCCAGTAGATTACTACCATCGTCGTGTGTTTAAGTAAAAGGTTGAATATATATAATCTCTTTGACCTCTCTGTAAAATTTTTAACAAACGTTTATACTCAATGATCTAACAGTTTATAGTCAATGATTTAACAATGTTTTTAACAAACGATTTTAGACAGTTACATAGTTTAAATATAAAAAATGTATGTTGTAACTATATGTGATGATGTATATAAACATTATTTAGTGTTATCTATAGCATCATTTAGAAATATCTAAAATCCTTGGGATAGAGATTTAAAAGTTATATTCTGCAAAATATATTCAAACAATGCTTATTATTTATCTTTATAACTCTTTTGAAACACTAAATTATAAAAAAATTAAAACTTTTAGGACTTCCCAACCCGGGTTCGAGCCTTGAAGAAGGCAAAAGTTTAAAGTTTTCACCTTTTCCATAGGTTTCCCGTCAGTAACTACCTACATGACTTTGGTGCTTGTTGATTTCCTGTCGTAGATTTCCAACAGGAAACCTACGGTAAAGGTAAAACTTTAAACTTTTGCCTTCTTCAAAGCTCGAACCCAGATTGGGAAATACATCACAGGTGCTCTGTTGCCAGCACACTACTACCATCGTTGTGTGTTTAAGTGACAATTTAATGTAGATACTCTCTTTAGACCTCTCTGTAAAATTTTTCACAAAAGTTTATACTCAATGATGTAACAGTTTATATTCAATGATTTAACAATTTTTTTAACAAAAGATTTTAGACAGTTACATAGTTTAAATATAAACAATGTATGTTGTAATTATATATGATGATGTATATAAACATAATTTAATGATATTTATAACATCATTGAGAAATATCTAAAATTCTAGGGATAAAGATTTAAAAGTTATATTCTACAAAGAATATTCAAGCAAAGCTTATTATTTATCTTTATAACCATTTTGAAACACTAAATTAAAAAAAAATTAAATGTTTTATGATTTTTCAACCCGGGTTCGAGTCATGAAGAAGGCAAAACTTTAAAGTTTTTACCTTTTCCATAGGTTTCCCGTCACTAATTATCTATGGGTCTTTGGTGCCCTGTTATTTTCCGTCGTAAATTACCAACGGGAAACCTACGGTAAAGGTAAAAACATTAGACTTTTGTCTTCTTCAAGGCTCGAACCCGAGTTGTTAAATTTGTCAAATGTGCAATGTTGCCAATAGATTACTACCATCGTCGTGTGTTTAAGTAAAAGGTTGAATATATATAATCTCTTTGACCTCTCTGTAAAATTTTTAACAAACGTTTACACTCAATGATCTAACAGTTTATAGTCAATGATTTAACAATGTTTTTAACAAACGATTTTAGACAGTTACATAGTTTAAATATAAAAAATGTATGTTGTCTCTATATATGATGATGTATATAAACATAATTTAATGATATTTATAACATCATTGAGAAATATCTAAAATTCTAGGGATAAAGATTTAAAAGTTATATTCTACAAAGAATATTCAAGCAAAGCTTATTATTTATCTTTATAACCATTTTGAAACACTAAATTAAAAAAAAATTAAATGTTTTATGATTTTTCAACCCGGGTTCGAGTCATGAAGAAGGCAAAACTTTAAAGTTTTTACCTTTTCCATAGGTTTCCCGTCACTAATTATCTATGGGTCTTTGGTGCCCTGTTATTTTCCGTCGTAAATTACCAACGGGAAACCTACGGTAAAGGTAAAAACATTAAACTTTTGTCTTCTTCAAGGCTCGAACCCGAGTTGTTAAATTTGTCAAATGTGCAATGTTGCCAATAGATTACTACCATCGTCGTGTGTTTAAGTAAAAGGTTGAATATATATAATCTCTTTGACCTCTCTGTAAAATTTTTAACAAACGTTTACACTCAATGATCTAACAGTTTATAGTCAATGATTTAACAATGTTTTTAACAAACGATTTTAGACAGTTACATAGTTTAAATATAAAAAATGTATGTTGTCTCTATATATGATGATGTATATAAACATAATTTAATGTTATATATAGCATCATTTAGAAATATCTAAAATCCTTGGGATTGAGATTTAAAAGTTATATTCTGCATAAAATATTCAAACAATGCTTATTATTGATCTTTATAACTCTTTTGAAACACTAAATTATAAAAAAATTAAAACTTTTAGGACTTCCCAACCCGGGTTCGAGCCTTGAAGAAGGCAAAAGTTAAAAGTTTTCACCTTTTCCATAGGTTTCCCGTCAGTAACTACCTACATGACTTTGGTGCTTGTTGATTTCCTGTCGTAGATTACCAACAGGAAACCTACGGTAAAGGTAAAACTTTAAACTTTTGCCTTCTTCAAAGCTTGAACCCAGATTGGGAAATACATCACAGGTGCTCTGTTGCCAGTAGACTACTACCATCGTCGTTTGTTTAAGTAACAATTTTAATGTAGATACTCTCTTTAGACCTCTTTGTAAAATTTTTAACAAAAGTTTATACTCAATGATGTAACAGTTTATAGTCAATGATTTAACAATGATTTTAACAAAACATTTTAGACAATTAAATAGTTTAAATATAAACAATGTATATTGTAATTATATCTGATGATGTATATCAAAACAATTTGGTGTTATCTATAACATCATTTAGAAATATATAAAATCCTTGGGATTGAGATTTAAAAGTTATATTCTGAAAAGAATATTCAAAAAATGCTTATTATTTATCTTTATAACTATTTTGAAACACTAAATTTAAAAGATTTTAAAATTTTTAAGATTTCCCAACCTGGGTCCGAGCCTTGAAGAAGGCAAAAGCTTAAAGTTTTCACCTTTTCCATAGGTTTCCCGTCAGTAATTACCTACAGGACTTTGGTGCCTGTTGATTTCCCGTCGTAAATTACCAACGGGAAACCTACAGTAAAGGAAAAAACTATAAACTTTTTTCTTCATCAAGGCTCGAACCCGAGTTGTTAAATATGTCAAATGTGCTCTGTTGCCAGTAGACTACTACTATCGTCGTTTGTTTAAGTAACAATTTTAATGTAGATACTCTCTTTAGACCTCTTTGTAAAATTTTTAACAAAAGTTTATACTCAATGATGTAACAGTTTATAGTCAATGATTTAACAATGATTTTAACAAAACATTTTAGACAATTAAATAGTTTAAATATAAACAATGTATGTTGTAATTATATCTGATGATGTATATAAAAATAATTTGGTGTTATCTATAACATCATTTAGAAATATATAAAATCCTTGGGATTGAGATTTAAAAGTTATATTCTGAAAAGAATATTCAAAAAATGCTTATTATTTATCTTTATAACTATTTTGAAACACTAAATTTAAAAGATTTTAAACTTTTTAAGATTTCTCAACCTGGGTCCGAGCCTTGAAGAAGGCAAAAGCTTAAAGTTTTCACCTTTTCCATAGGTTTCCCGTCAGTAATTACCTACAGGACTTTGGTGCCTGTTGATTTCCCGTCGTAAATTACCAACGGGAAATCTACGGAGGAGGTAAAAACTTTATACTTTTTTCTTTTTCAATGCTGGAACCCGAGTTGTTAAATATGTCAAATGTGCAATATTGCCAGTAGATTACTACCATCGTCGTGTGTTTAAGTAAAAGGTTGAATATATATAATCTCTTTGACCTCTCTGTAAAATTTTTAACAAACGTTTATACTCAATGATCTAACAGTTTATAGTCAATGATTTAACAATGTTTTTAACAAACGATTTTAGACAGTTACATAGTTTAAATATAAAAAGTATATGTTGTAACTATATGTGATGATGTATATAAACATTATTTAGTGTTATCTATAGCATCATTTAGAAATATCTAAAATCCTTGGGATAGAGATTTAAAAGTTATATTCTGCAAAATATATTCAAACAATGCATATTATTTATCTTTATAACTCTTTTGAAACACTAAATTATAAAAAAATTAAAACTTTTAGGACTTCCCAACCCGGGTTCGAGCCTTGAAGAAGGCAAAAGTTTAAAGTTTTCACCTTTTCCATAGGTTTCCCGTCAGTAACTACCTACATGACTTTGGTGCTTGTTGATTTCCTGTCGTAGATTACCAACAGGAAACCTACGGTAAAGGTAAAACTTTAAATTTTTGCCTTCTTCAAAGCTCGAACCCAGATTGGGAAATACATCACAGGTGCTCTTTTGCCAGCACACTACTACCATCGTTGTGTGTTTAAGTTACAATTTAATGTAGATACTCTCTTTAGACCACTCTGTAAAATTTTTAACAAAAGTTTATACTCAATGATGTAACAGTTTATATTCAATGATTTAACAATTTTTTTAACAAAAGATTTTAGACAGTTACATAGTTTAAATATAAACAATGTATGTTGTAATTATATATGATTATGTATATAAACATAATTTAATGATATTTATAACATCATTGAGAAATATCTAAAATTCTAGGGATAAAGATTTAAAAGTTATATTCTACAAAGAATATTCAAACAAAGCTTATTATTTATCTTTATAACCATTTTGAAACACTAAATTAAAAAAAAATTAAATGTTTTATGATTTCCCAACCCGGGTTCGAGTCATGAAGAAGGCAAAACTTTAAAGTTTTTACCTTTTCCATAGGTTTCCCGTCACTAATTATCTATGGGTCTTTGGTGCCCTGTTGATTTTCCGTCGTAAATTACCAACGGGAAACCTACGGTAAAGGTAAAAACATTAAACTTTTGTCTTCTTCAAGGCTCGAACCCGAGTTGTTAAATTTGTCAAATGTGCAATGTTGCCAATAGATTACTACCATCGTCGTGTGTTTAAGTAAAAGGTTGAATATATATAATCTCTTTGACCTCTCTGTAAAATTTTTAACAAACGTTTACACTCAATGATCTAACAGTTTATAGTCAATGATTTAACAATGTTTTTAACAAACGATTTTAGACAATTACATAGTTTAAATATAAAAAATGTATGTTGTCTCTATATATGATGATGTATATAAACATAATTTAATGTTATATATAGCATCATTTAGAAATATCTAAAATCCTTGGGATTGAGATTTAAAAGTTATATTCTGCAAAAAAATATTCAATCAATGCTTATTATTGATCTTTATAACTCTTTTGAAACACTAAATTATAAAAAAATTAAAACTTTTAGGACTTCCCAACCCGGGTTCGAGCCTTGAAGAAGGCAAAAGTTAAAAGTTTTCACCTTTTCCATAGGTTTCCCGTCAGTAACAACCTACATGACTTTGGTGCTTTTTGATTTCCTGTCGGAGATTACCAACAGGAAACCTACGGTAAAGGTAAAAATTTAAACTTTTGCCTTCTTCAAAGCTTGAACCCAGATTGGGAAATACATCACAGGTGCTCTGTTGCCAGTAGACTACTACCATCGTCGTTTGTTTAAGTAACAATTTTAATGTAGATACTCTCTTTAGACCTCTTTGTAAAATTTTTAACAAAAGTTTATACTCAATGATTTAACAGTTTATAGTCAATGATTTAACAATGATTTTAACAAAACATTTTAGACAATTAAATAGTTTAAATATAAACAATGTATATTGTAATTATATCTGATGATGTATATAAAAATAATTTGGTGTTATCTATAACATCATTTAGAAATATATAAAATCCTTGGGATTGAGATTTAAAAGTTATATTCTGAAAAGAATATTCAAAAAATGCTTATTATTTATCTTTATAACTATTTTGAAACACTAAATTTAAAAGATTTTAAAATTTTTAAGATTTCCCAACCTGGGTCCGAGCCATGAAGAAGGCAAAAGCTTAAAGTTTTCACCTTTTCCATAGGTTTCCCGTCAGTAATTACCTACAGGACTTTGGTGCCTGTTGATTTCCCGTCGTAAATTACCAACGGGAAACCTACAGTAAAGGAAAAAACTATAAACTTTTTTCTTCATCAAGGCTCGAACCCGAGTTGTTAAATATGTCAAATGTGCAATGTTGCCAGTAGATTACTACCATCGTCGTGTGTTTAAGTAAAAGGTTGAGTATATATAATCTCTTTGACCTCTCTGTAAAATTTTTAACAAACGTTTACACTCAATGATCTAACAGTGTATACTCAACGATTTTAGATAGTTACAAAGTTTAAATATAAAAAATGTATGTTGTAACTATATATGATGATGTATATAAACATAATTTAATGTTATCTATAGCATCATTTAGACGTATCTAAAATCCTTGGGATAGAGAGTTAAAAGTTATATTCTGCAAAAAAATATTCAAACAATGCTTATTATTTATCTTTATAACTATTTTGAAACACTAAATTATAAAAAATTTAAAACTTTTAGGACTTCCCAACCCGGGTTCGAGCCTTGAAGAAGGAAAAAGTTAAAAGTTTTCACCTTTTCCATTGGTTTCCTGTCAGTAATTACCTACAGAACTTTGGTGCCTGTTGATTTCCCGTCGTAAATTACCAACAGAAAACGTACAGAAAAGGTAAAAACTTTATACTTTTTTCTTCATCAAGGCTCGAACCCGAGTTGTTAAATATGTCAAATGTGCAATGTTGCCAGTAGATTACTACCATCGTCGTGTGTTTAAGTAAAAGGTTGAATATATATAATCTCTTTGACCTCTCTGTAAAATTTTTAACAAACATTTACACTCAATGATCTAACAGTTTATAGTCAATGATTTAACAATGTTTTTAACAAACTATTTTAGACAGTTACAAAGTTTAAATATAAAAAATGTATGTTGTAACTATATATGATGATGTATATAAACATAATTTAATGTTATCTATAGCATCATTTAGAAGTATCTAAAATCCTTGGGATAGAGAGTTAAAAGTTATATTCTGCAAAAAATATTCAAACAATGCTTATTATTTATCTTTATAACTATTTTGAAACACTAAATTATAAAAAATTTAAAACTTTTAGGACTTCCCAACCCGGGTTCGAGCCTTGAAGAAGGAAAAAGTTAAAAGTTTTCACCTTTTCCATTGGTTTCCTGTCAGTAATTACCTACAGAACTTTGGTGCCTGTTGATTTCCCGTCGTAAATTACCAACGGAAAACGTACAGAAAAGGTAAAAACTTTATACTTTTTTCTTTTTCAACGCTTGAACCCGAATTGTGAAATAGATAACGGGTGCTCTGTTGCCAGCACACTACTACCATCGTTGTGTGTTTAAGTGACAATTTAATGTAGATACTCTCTTTAGACCTCTCTGTAAAATTTTTAACAAAAGTTTATACTCAATGATGTAACAGTTTATATTCAATGATTTAACAATTTTTTTAACAAAAGATTTTAGACAGTTACATAGTTTAAATATAAACAATGTATGTTGTAATTATATATGATGATGTATATAAACATAATTTAATGATATTTATAACATCATTTAGAAATATCTAAAATTCTTGGGATAAAGATTTAAAAGTTATATTCTACAAAGAATATTCAAAAAAGCTTATTATTTATCTTTATAACCATTTTGAAACACTAAATTAAAAAAAAATTAAAACCTTTATGATTTCCCAACCCGGGTTCGAGCCATGAAGAAGGCAAAACTTTAAAGTTTTTACCTTTTCCATAGGTTTCCCGTCACTAATTATCTATGGGTCTTTGGTGCCCTGTTGATTTCCCGTCATAAATTACCTACAAGAAACCTACGGTAAAGGTAAAAACTTTAAGCTTTTGTCTTCTTCAAGGCTCGAACCCGAGTTGTTAAATAAGTCAAATGTGAAATGTTTCCAGTAGATTACTACCATCGTCGTGTGTTTAAGTAAAAAGTTGAATATATATAATCACTTTGACCTCTCTGTAAAATTTTTAACAAACGTTTATACCCAATGATCTAACAGTTTACACTCAATGATTTAACAATGTTTTTAACAAACGATTTTAGACAGTTACATAGTTTAAATATAAAAAAATGTATGTTGTAACTATATATGATGATGTATATAAACATAATTTAATGTTATCTATAGCATCATTTAGAAATATCTAAAATCCTTGGGATAGAGATTTAAAAGTTATATTCTGCAAAATATATTCAAACAATGCTTATTATTTATCTTTATAACTCTTTTGAAACACTAAATTATAAAAAAAATTAAAACTTTTAGGACTTCCCAACCCGGGTTCGAGCCTTGAAGAAGGCAAAAGTTTAAAGTTTTCACCTTTTCCATAGGTTTCCCGTCAGTAACTACCTACATGACTTTGGTGCTTGTTGATTTCCTGTCGTAGATTACCAACAGGAAACCTACGGTAAAGGTAAAACTTTAAACTTTTGCCTTCTTCAAAGCTCGAACCCAGATTGGGAAATACATCACAGGTGCTCTGTTGCCAGTAGATTACTACCATCGTCGTTTGTTTAAGTAACAATTTTAATGTAGATACTCTCTTTAGACCTCTTTGTAAAATTTTTAACAAAAGTTTATACTCAATGATGTAACAGTTTATAGTCAATGATTTAACAATGATTTTAACAAAACATTTTAGACAATTAAATAGTTTAAATATAAACAATGTATGTTGTAATTATATCTGATGATGTATATAAAAATAATTTGGTGTTATCTATAACATCATTTAGAAATATATAAAATCCTTGGGATTGAGATTTAAAAGTTATATTCTGAAAAGAATATTCAAAAAATGCTTATTATTTATCTTTATAACTATTTTGAAACACTAAATTTAAAAGATTTTAAAATTTTTAAGATTTCCCAACCTGGGTCCGAGCCTTGAAGAAGGCAAAAGCTTAAAGTTTTCACCTTTTCCATAGGTTTCCCGTCAGTAATTTACCTACAAGACTTTGGTGCCTATTGATTTCCCGTCGTAAATCACCAACGGGAAACGTACAGAAAAGGTAAAAACTTTATACTTTTTTCTTTTTCAACGCTTGAACCCGAATTGTGAAATAGATAACGGGTGCTCTGTTGCCAGCACACTACTACCATCGTTGTGTGTTTAAGTGACAATTTAATGTAGATACTCTCTTTAGACCTCTCTGTAAAATTTTTAACAAAAGTTTATACTCAATGATGTAACAGTTTATAGTCAATGATTTAACAATGATTTTAACAAAACATTTTAGACAATTAAATAGTTTAAATATAAACAATGTATGTTGTAATTATATCTGATGATGTATATAAAAATAATTTGGTGTTATCTATAACATCATTTAGAAATATATAAAATCCTTGGGATTGAGATTTAAAAGTTATATTCTGAAAAGAATATTTAAAAAATGCTTATTATTTATCTTTATAACTATTTTGAAACACTAAATTTAAAAGATTTTAAAATTTTTAAGATTTCCCAACCTGGGTCCGAGCCTTGAAGAAGGCAAAAGCTTAAAGTTTTCACCTTTTCCATAGGTTTCCCGTCAGTAATTACCTACAGGACTTTGGTGCCTGTTGATTTCCCGTCGTAAATTACCAACAGGAAATCTACGGAAGAGGTAAAAACTTTATACTTTTGTCTTTTTCAATGCTAGAACCCGAGTTGTTAAATATGTCAAATGTGCAATATTGCCTGTAGATTACTACCATCGTCGTGTGTTTAAGTAAAAGGTTGAATATATATAATCTCTTTGACCTCTCTGTAAAATTTTTAACAAACGTTTATACTCAATGATCTAACAGTTTATAGTCAATGATTTAACAATGTTTTTAACAAACGATTTTAGACAGTTACATAGTTTAAATATAAAAAATGTATGTTGTAACTATATATGATGATGTATATAAACATTATTTAGTGTTATCTATAGCATCATTTAGAAATATCTAAAATCCTTGGGATAGGGATTTAAAAGTTATATTCTGCAAAAAATATTCAAACAATGCTTATTATTTATCTTTATAACTATTTTGAAACACTAAATTATAAAAAAATTAAAACTTTTAGGACTTCCCAACCCGGGTTCAAGCCTTGAAGAAGGCAAAACTTTAAAGTTTTCACCTTTTCCATAGGTTTCCCGTCAGTAATTACCTACAAGACTTTGGTGCCTATTGATTTCCCGTCGTAAATCACCAACGGGAAACGTACAGAAAAGGTAAAAACTTTATACTTTTTTCTTTTTCAACGCTTGAACCCGAATTGTGAAATAGATAACGGGTGCCCTGTTGCCAGCACACTACTACCATCGTTGTGTGTTTAAGTGACAATTTAATGTAGATACTCTCTTTAGACCTCTCTGTAAAATTTTTAACAAAAGTTTATAGTCAATGATGTAACAGTTTATAGTCAATGATTTAACAATGATTTTAACAAAACATTTTAGACAATTAAATAGTTTAAATATAAACAATGTATGTTGTAATTATATCTGATGATGTATATAAAAATAATTGGGTGTTATCTATAACATCATTTAGAAATATATAAAATCCTTGGGATTGAGATTTAAAAGTTATATTCTACAAAGAATATTCAAACAAAGCTTATTATTTATCTTTATAACCATTTTGAAACACTAAATTAAAAAAAATTAAATATTTTATGATTTCCCAACCCGGGTTCGAGTCATGAAGAAGGCAAAACTTTAAAGTTTTTACCTTTTCCATAGGTTTCCCGTCACTAATTATCTATGGGTCTTTGGTGCCCTGTTGATTTTCCGTCGTAAATTACCAACGGGAAACCTACGGTAAAGGTAAAAACATTAAACTTTTGTCTTCTTCAAGGCTCGAACCCGAGTTGTTAAATTTGTCAAATGTGCAATGTTGCCAATAGATTACTACCATCGTCGTGTGTTTAAGTAAAAGGTTGAATATATATAATCTCTTTGACCTCTCTGTAAAATTTTTAACAAACGTTTACACTTAATGATCTAACAGTTTATAGTCAATGATTTAACAATGTTTTTAACAAACGATTTTAGACAGTTACATAGTTTAAATATAAAAAATGTATGTTGTCTCTATATATGATGATGTATATAAACATAATTTAATGTTATATATAGCATCATTTAGAAATATCTAAAACCCTTGGGATCGAGATTTAAAAGTTATATTCTGCAAAAAATATTCAATCAATGCTTATTATTGATCTTTATAACTCTTTTGAAACACTAAATTATAAAAAACATTAAAACTTTTAGGACTTCCCAACCCGGGTTCGAGCCTTGAAGAAGGCAAAAGTTTAAAGTTTTCACCTTTTCCATAGGTTTCTCGTCAGTAACTACCTATGGGTCTTTGGTGCCCTGTTGATTTTCCGTCGTAAATTACCAACGGGAAACCTACGGTAAAGGTAAAAACATTAAACTTTTGTCTTCTTCAAGGCTCGAACCCGAGTTGTTAAATTTGTCAAATGTGCAATGTTGCCAATAGATTACTACCATCGTCGTGTGTTTAAGTAAAAGGTTGAATATATATAATCTCTTTGACCTCTCTGTAAAATTTTTAACAAACGTTTACACTCAATGATCTAACAGTTTATAGTCAATGATTTAACAATGTTTTTAACAAACGATTTTAGACAGTTACATAGTTTAAATATAAAAAATGTATGTTGTCTCTATATATGATGATGTATATAAACATAATTTAATGTTATATATAGCATCATTTAGAAATATCTAAAATCCTTGGGATTGAGATTTAAAAGTTATATTCTGCAAAAAATATTCAATCAATGCTTATTATTTATCTTTATAACTCTTTTGAAACACTAAATTATAAAAAAATTAAAACTTTTAGGACTTCCCAAC
Source organism: Cardamine chenopodiifolia (assembly GCA_963922655.1). Classification (NCBI taxonomy): domain Eukaryota; kingdom Viridiplantae; phylum Streptophyta; class Magnoliopsida; order Brassicales; family Brassicaceae; genus Cardamine; species Cardamine chenopodiifolia. Next base: position 5,336,261 of record OZ000463.1, read on the forward strand.
CCGGGTTCGAGCCTTGAAGAAGGCAAAAGTTTAAAGTTTTCACCTTTTCCATAGGTTTCCCGTCAGTAACTACCTACATGACTTTGGTGCTTGTTGATTTCCTGTCGTAGATTACCAACAGGAAACCTACGGTAAAGGTAAAACTTTAAACTTTTGCCTTCTTCAAAGCTTGAACCCAGATTGGGAAATACATCACAGGTGCTCTGTTGCCAGTAGACTACTACCATCGTCGTTTGTTTAAGTAACAATTTTAATGTAGATACTCTCTTTAGACCTCTTTGTAAAATTTTTAACAAAAGTTTATACTCAATGATGTAACAGTTTATAGTCAATGATTTAACAATGATTTTAACAAAACATTTTAGACAATTAAATAGTTTAAATATAAACAATGTATATTGTAATTATATCTGATGATGTATATAAAAATAATTTGGTGTTATCTATAACATCATTTAGAAATATATAAAATCCTTGGGATTGAGATTTAAAAGTTATATTCTGAAAAGAATATTCAAAAAATGCTTATTATTTATCTTTATAACTATTTTGAAACACTAAATTTAAAAGATTTTAAAATTTTTAAGATTTCCCAACCTGGGTCCGAGCCTTGAAGAAGGCAAAAGCTTAAAGTTTTCACCTTTTCCATAGGTTTCCCGTCAGTAATTACCTACAGGACTTTGGTGCCTGTTGATTTCCCGTCGTAAATTACCAACGGGAAACCTACAGTAAAGGAAAAAACTATAAACTTTTTTCTTCATCAAGGCTCGAACCCGAGTTGTTAAATATGTCAAATGTGCAATGTTGCCAGTAGATTACTACCATCGTCGTGTGTTTAAGTAAAAGGTTGAGTATATATAATCTCTTTGACCTCTCTGTAAAATTTTTAACAAACGTTTACACTCAATGATCTAACAGTGTATACTCAACGATTTTAGACAGTTACAAAGTTTAAATATAAAAAATGTATGTTGTAACTATATATGATGATGTATATAAACATAATTTAATGTTATCTATAGCATCATTTAGAAGTATCTAAAATCCTTGGGATAGAGAGTTAAAAGTTATATTCTGCAAAAAATATTCAAACAATGCTTATTATTTATCTTTATAACTATTTTGAAACACTAAATTATAAAAAATTTAAAACTTTTAGGACTTCCCAACCCGGGTTCGAGCCTTGAAGAAGGAAAAAGTTAAAAGTTTTCACCTTTTCCATTGGTTTCCTGTCAGTAATTACCTACAGAACTTTGGTGCCTGTTGATTTCCCGTCGTAAATTACCAACGGAAAACGTACAGAAAAGGTAAAAACTTTATACTTTTTTCTTTTTCAACGCTTGAACCCGAATTGTGAAATAGATAACGGGTGCTCTGTTGCCAGCACACTACTACCATCGTTGTGTGTTTAAGTGACAATTTAATGTAGATACTCTCTTTAGACCTCTCTGTAAAATTTTTAACAAAAGTTTATACTCAATGATGTAACAGTTTATATTCAATGATTTAACAATTTTTTTAACAAAAGATTTTAGACAGTTACATAGTTTAAATATAAACAATGTATGTTGTAATTATATATGATGATGTATATAAACATAATTTAATGATATTTATAACATCATTTAGAAATATCTAAAATTCTTGGGATAAAGATTTAAAAGTTATATTCTACAAAGAACATTCAAAAAAAGCTTATTATTTATCTTTATAACCATTTTGAAACACTAAATTAAAAAAAAATTAAAACCTTTATGATTTCCCAACCCGGGTTCGAGCCATGAAGAAGGCAAAACTTTAAAGTTTTTACCTTTTCCATAGGTTTCCCGTCACTAATTATCTATGGGTCTTTGGTGCCCTGTTGATTTCCCGTCGTAAATTACCAACAGGAAACCTACGGTAAAGGTAAAAACTTTAAGCTTTTGTCTTCTTCAAGGCTCGAACCCGAGTTGTTAAATAAGTCAAATGTGAAATGTTTCCAGTAGATTACTACCATCGTCGTGTGTTTAAGTAAAAAGTTGAATATATATAATCTCTTTGACCTCTCTGTAAAATTTTTAACAAACGTTTATACCCAATGATCTAACAGTTTACACTCAATGATTTAACAATGTTTTTAACAAACGATTTTAGACAGTTATATAGTTTAAATATAAAAAAATGTATGTTGTAACTATATATGATGATGTATATAAACATAATTTAATGTTATCTATAGCATCATTTAGAAATATCTAAAATCCTTGGGATAGAGATTTAAAAGTTATATTCTGCAAAATATATTCAAACAATGCTTATTATTTATCTTTATAACTCTTTTGAAACACTAAATTATAAAAAAATTAAAACTTTTAGGACTTCCCAACCCGGGTTCGAGCCTTGAAGAAGGAAAAAGTTTAAAGTTTTCACCTTTTCCATAGGTTTCCCGTCAGTAACTACCTACATGACTTTGGTGCTTGTTGATTTCCTGTCGTAGATTACCAACAGGAAACCTACGGTAAAGGTAAAACTTTAAACTTTTGCCTTCTTCAAAGCTCGAACCCATATTGGGAAATACATCACAGGTGCTCTGTTGCCAGTAGACTACTACCATCGTCGTTTGTTTAAGTAACAATTTTAATGTAGATACTCTCTTTAGACCTCTTTGTAAAATTTTTAACAAAAGTTTATACTCAATGATGTAACAGTTTATAGTCAATGATTTAACAATGATTTTAACAAAACATTTTAGACAATTAAATAGTTTAAATATAAACAATGTATGTTGTAATTATATCTGATGATGTATATAAAAATAATTTGGTGTTATCTATAACATCATTTAGAAATATATAAAATCCTTGGGATTGAGATTTAAAAGTTATATTCTGAAAAGAATATTCAAAAAATGCTTATTATTTATCTTTATAACTATTTTGAAACACTAAATTTAAAAGATTTTAAAATTTTTAAGATTTCCCAACCTGGGTCCGAGCCTTGAAGAAGGCAAAAGCTTAAAGTTTTCACCTTTTCCATAGGTTTCCCGTCAGTAATTACCTACAGGACTTTGGTGCCGGTTGATTTCCCGTCGTAAATTACCAACGGGAAACCTACAGTAAAGGAAAAAACTATAAACTTTTTTCTTCATCAAGGCTCGAACCCGAGTTGTTAAATATGTCAAATGTGCAATGTTGCCAGTAGATTACTACCATCGTCGTGTGTTTAAGTAAAAGGTTGAGTATATATAATCTCTTTGACCTCTCTGTAAAATTTTGAACAAACGTTTACATACAATGATCTAACAGTGTATACTCAACGATTTTAGACAGTTACAAAGTTTAAATATAAAAAATGTCTGTTGTAACTATATATGATGATGTATATAAACATAATTTAATGTTATCTATAGCATCATTTAGAAGTATCTAAAATCCTTGGGATAGAGAGTTAAAAGTTATATTCTGCAAAAAATATTCAAACAATGCTTATTATTTATCTTTATAACTATTTTGAAACACTAAATTATAAAAAAATTAAAACTTTTAGGACTTCCCAACCCGGGTTCAAGCCTTGAAGAAGGCAAAACTTTAAAGTTTTCACCTTTTCCATAGGTTTCCCGTCAGTAATTACCTACAAGACTTTGGTGCCTATTGATTTCCCGTCGTAAATCACCAACGGGAAACGTACAGAAAAGGTAAAAACTTTATACTTTTTTCTTTTTCAACGCTTGAACCCGAATTGTGAAATAGATAACGGGTGCTCTGTTGCCAGCACACTACTACCATCGTTGTGTGTTTAAGTGACAATTTAATGTAGATACTCTCTTTAGACCTCTCTGTAAAATTTTTAACAAAAGTTTATACTCAATGATGTAACAGTTTATAGTCAATGATTTAACAATGATTTTAACAAAACATTTTAGACAATTAAATAGTTTAAATATAAACAATGTATGTTGTAATTATATCTGATGATGTATATAAAAATAATTTGGTGTTATCTATAACATCATTTAGAAATATATAAAATCCTTGGGATTGAGATTTAAAAGTTATATTCTGAAAAGAATATTCAAAAAATGCTTATTATTTATCTTTATAACTATTTTGAAACACTAAATTTAAAAATTTAAAACTTTTAGGACTTCCCAACCCGGGTTCGAGCCTTGAAGAAGGAAAAAGTTAAAAGTTTTCACCTTTTCCATTGGTTTCCTGTCAGTAATTACCTACAGAACTTTGGTGCCTGTTGATTTCACTTCGTAAATTACCAACGAAAAACGTACAGAAAAGGTAAAAACTTTATACTTTTTTCTTTTTCAACGCTTGAACCCGAATTGTGAAATAGATAACGGGTGCTCTGTTGCCAGCACACTACTACCATCGTTGTGTGTTTAAGTGACAATTTAATGTAGATACTCTCTTTAGACCTCTCTGTAAAATTTTTAACAAAAGTTTATACTCAATGATGTAACAGTTTATATTCAATGATTTAACAATTTTTTTAACAAAAGATTTTAGACAGTTACATAGTTTAAATATAAACAATGTATGTTGTAATTATATATGATGATGTATATAAACATAATTTAATGATATTTATAACATCATTTAGAAATATCTAAAATTCTTGGGATAAAGATTTAAAAGTTATATTCTACAAAGAATATTCAAAAAAAGCTTATTATTTATCTTTATAACCATTTTGAAACACTAAATTAAAAAAAAATTAAAACCTTTATGATTTCCCAACCCGGGTTCGAGCCATGAAGAAGGCAAAACTTTAAAGTTTTTTACCTTTTCCATAGGTTTCCCGTCACTAATTATCTATGGGTCTTTGGTGCCCTGTTAATTTCCCGTCGTAAATTACCTACAAGAAACCTACGGTAAAGGTAAAAACTTTAAGCTTTTGTCTTCTTCAAGGCTCGAACCCGAGTTGTTAAATAAGTCAAATGTGAAATGTTTCCAGTAGATTACTACCATCGTCGTGTGTTTAAGTAAAAAGTTGAATATATATAATCTCTTTGACCTCTCTGTAAAATTTTTAACAAACGTTTATACCCAATGATCTAACAGTTTACACTCAATGATTTAACAATGTTTTTAACAAACGATTTTAGACAGTTACATAGTTTAAATATAAAAAAATGTATGTTGTAACTATATATGATGATGTATATAAACATAATTTAATGTTATCTATAGCATCATTTAGAAATATCTAAAATCCTTGGGATAGAGATTTAAAAGTTATATTCTGCAAAACATATTCAAACAATGCTTATTATTTATCTTTATAACTCTTTTGAAACACTAAATTATAAAAAAATTTAAACTTTTAGGACTTCCCAACCCGGGTTCGAGCCTTGAAGAAGGCAAAAGTTTAAAGTTTTCACCTTTTCCATAGGTTTCCCGTCAGTAACTACCTACATGACTTTGGTGCTTGTTGATTTCCTGTCGTAGATTACCAACAGAAAACCTACGGTAAAGGTAAAAATTTAAACTTTTGCCTTCTTCAAAGCTTGAACCCAGATTGGGAAATACATCACAGGTGCTCTGTTGCCAGTAGACTACTACCATCGTCGTTTGTTTAAGTAACAATTTTAATGTAGATACTCTCTATAGACCTCTTTGTAAAATTTTTAACAAAAGTTTATACTCAATGATGTAACAGTTTATAATCAATGATTTAACAATGATTTTAACAAAACATTTTAGACAATTAAATAGTTTAAATATAAACAATGTATGTTGTAATTATATCTGATGATGTATATAAAAATAATTTGGTGTTATCTATAACATCATTTAGAAATATATAAAATCCTTGGGATTGAGATTTAAAAGTTATATTCTGAAAAGAATATTCAAAAAATGCTTATTATTTATCTTTATAACTATTTTGAAACACTAAATTTAAAAGATTTTAAAATTTTTAAGATTTCCCAACCTGGGTCCGAGCCTTGAAGAAAGCAAAAGGTTAAAGTTTTCACCTTTTCCATAGGTTTCCCGTCAGTAATTACCTACAGGACTTTGGTGCCTGTTGATTTCCCGTCGTAAATTACCAACGGGAAACCTACAGTAAAGGAAAAAACTATAAACTTTTTTCTTCATCAAGGCTCGAACCCGAGTTGTTAAATATGTCAAATGTGCAATGTTGCCAGTAGATTACTACCATCGTCGTGTGTTTAAGTAAAAGGTTGAGTATATATAATCTCTTTGACCTCTCTGTAAAATTTTTAACAAACGTTTACATACAATGATCTAACAGTGTATACTCAACGATTTTAGATAGTTACAAAGTTTAAATATAAAAAATGTATGTTGTAACTATATATGATGATGTATATAAACATAATTTAATGTTATCTATAGCATCATTTAGACGTATCTAAAATCCTTGGGATAGAGAGCTAAAAGTTATATTCTGCAAAAAATATTCAAACAATGCTTATTATTTATCTTTATAACTATTTTGAAACACTAAATTATAAAAAATTTAAAACTTTTAGGACTTCCCAACCCGGGTTCGAGCCTTGAAGAAGGAAAAAGTTAAAAGTTTTCACCTTTTCCATTGGTTTCCTGTCAGTAATTACCTACAGAACTTTGGTGCCTGTTGATTTCACTTCGTAAATTACCAACGAAAAACGTACAGAAAAGGTAAAAACTTTATACTTTTTTCTTTTTCAACGCTTGAACCCGAATTGTGAAATAGATAACGGGTGCTCTGTTGCCAGCACACTACTACCATCGTTGTGTGTTTAAGTGACAATTTAATGTAGATACTCTCTTTAGACCTCTCTGTAAAATTTTTAACAAAAGTTTATACTCAATGATGTAACAGTTTATATTCAATGATTTAACAATTTTTTTAACAAAAGATTTTAGACAGTTACATAGTTTAAATATAAACAATGTATGTTGTAATTATATATGATGATGTATATAAACATAATTTAATGATATTTATAACATCAATGAGAAATATCTAAAATTCTTGGGATAAAGATTTAAAAGTTATATCCTACAAAGAATATTCAAAAAAAGCTTATTATTTATCTTTATAACCATTTTGAAACACTAAATTAAAAAAAAATTAAAACCTTTATGATTTCCCAACCCGGGTTCGAGCTATGAAGAAGGCAAAACTTTAAACTTTTTACCTTTTCCATAGGTTTCCCGTCACTAATTATCTATGGGTCTTTGGTGCCCTGTTGATTTCCCGTCGTAAATTACCTACAAGAAACCTACAGTAAAGGTAAAAACTTTAAGCTTTTGTCTTCTTCAAGGCTCGAACCCGAGTTGTTAAATAAGTCAAATGGGAAATGTTTCCAGTAGATTACTACCATCGTCGTGTGTTTAAGTAAAAAGTTGAATATATATAATCTCTTTGACCTCTCTGTAAAATTTTTAACAAACGTTTATACCCAATGATCTAACAGTTTACACTCAATGATTTAACAATGTTTTTAACAAACGATTTTAGACAGTTACATAGTTTAAATATAAAAAAATGTATGTTGTAACTATATATGATGATGTATATAAACATAATTTAATGTTATCTATAGCATCATTTAGAAATATCTAAAATCCTTGGGATAGAGATTTAAAAGTTATATTCTGCAAAATATATTCAAACAATGCTTATTATTTATCTTTATAACTCTTTTGAAACACTAAATTATAAAAAAATTAAAACTTTTAGGACTTCCCAACCCGGGTTCGAGCCTTGAAGAAGGCAAAAGTTTAAAGTTTTCACCTTTTCCATAGGTTTCCCGTCAAGAACTACCTACATGACTTTGGTGCTTGTTGATTTCCTGTCTTAGATTACCAACAGGAAACCTACGGTAAAGGTAAAACTTTAAACTTTTGCCTTCTTCAAAGCTCGAACCCAGATTGGGAAATACATCACAGGTGCTCTGTTGCCAGTAGACTACTACCATCGTCGTTTGTTTAAGTAACAATTTTAATGTAGATACTCTCTTTAGACCTCTTTGTAAAATTTTTAACAAAAGTTTATACTCAATGATGTAACAGTTTATAGTCAATGATTTAACAATGATTTTAACAAAACATTTTAGACAATTAAATAGTTTAAATATAAACAATGTATGTTGTAATTATATCTGATGATGTATATAAAAATAATTTGGTGTTATCTATAACATCATTTAGAAATATATAAAATCCTTGGGATTGAGATTTAAAAGTTATATTCTGAAAAGAATATTCAAAAAATGCTTATTATTTATCTTTATAACTATTTTGAAACACTAAATTTAAAAGATTTTAAAATTTTTAAGATTTCCCAACCTGGGTCCGAGCCTTGAAGAAGGCAAAAGCTTAAAGTTTTCACCTTTTCCATAGGTTTCCCGTCAGTAATTACCTACAGGACTTTGGTGCCTGTTGATTTCCCGTCGTAAATTACCAACGGGAAATCTACGGAAGAGGTAAAAACTTTATACTTTTGTCTTTTTCAATGCTGGAACCCGAGTTGTTAAATATGTCAAATGTGCAATATTGCCAGTAGATTACTACCATCGTCGTGTGTTTAAGTAAAAGGTTGAATATATATAATCTCTTTGACCTCTCTATAAAATTTTTAACAAACGTTTATACTCAATGATCTAACAGTTTATAGTCAATGATTTAACAATGTTTTTAACAAACGATTTTAGACAGTTACATAGTTTAAATATAAAAAATGTATGTTGTAACTATATGTGATGATGTATATAAACATTATTTAGTGTTATCTATAGCATCATTTAGAAATATCTAAAATCCTTGGGATAGGGATTTAAAAGTTATATTCTGCAAAAAATATTCAAACAATGCTTATTATTTATCTTTATAACTATTTTGAAACACTAAATTATAAAAAAATTAAAACTTTTAGGACTTCCCAACCCGGGTTCAAGCCTTGAAGAAGGCAAAACTTTAAAGTTTTCACCTTTTCCATAGGTTTCCCGTCAGTAATTACCTACAAGACTTTGGTGCCTATTGATTTCCCGTCGTAAATCACCAACGGGAAACGTACAGAAAAGGTAAAAACTTTATACTTTTTTCTTTTTCAACGCTTGAACCCGAATTGTGAAATAGATAACGGGTGCTCTGTTGCCAGCACACTACTACCATCGTTGTGTGTTTAAGTGACAATTTAATGTAGATACTCTCTTTAGACCTCTCTGTAAAATTTTTAACAAAAGTTTATACTCAATGATGTAACAGTTTATAGTCAATGATTTAACAATGATTTTAACAAAACATTTTAGACAATTAAATAGTTTAAATATAAACAATGTATGTTGTAATTATATCTGATGATGTATATAAAAATAATTTGGTGTTATCTATAACATCATTTAGAAATATATAAAATCCTTGGGATTGAGATTTAAAAGTTATATTCTGAAAAGAATATTCAAAAAATGCTTATTATTTATCTTTATAACTATTTTGAAACACTAAATTTAAAAGATTTTAAAATTTTTAAGATTTCCCAACCTGGGTCCGAGCCTTGAAGAAGGCAAAAGCTTAAAGTTTTCACCTTTTCCATAGGTTTCCCGTCAGTAATTACCTACAGGACTTTGGTGCCTGTTGATTTCCCGTCGTAAATTACCAACGGGAAATCTACGGAAGAGGTAAAAACTTTATACTTTTGTCTTTTTCAATGCTGGAACCCGAGTTGTTAAATATGTCAAATGTGCAATATTGCCAGTAGATTACTACCATCGTCGTGTGTTTAAGTAAAAGGTTGAATATATATAATCTCTTTGACCTCTCTGTAAAATTTTTAACAAACGTTTATACTCAATGATCTAACAGTTTATAGTCAATGATTTAACAATGTTTTTAACAAACGATTTTAGACAGTTACATAGTTTAAATATAAAAAATGTATGTTGTAACTATATGTGATGATGTATATAAACATTATTTAGTGTTATCTACAGCATCATTTAGAAATATCTAAAATCCTTGGGATAGAGATTTAAAAGTTATATTCTGCAAAATATATTCAAACAATGCTTATTATTTATCTTTATAACTCTTTTGAAACACTAAATTATAAAAAAATTAAAACTTTTAGGACTTCCCAACCCGGGTTCGAGCCTTGAAGAAAACAAAAGTTTAAAGTTTTCACCTTTTCCATAGGTTTCCCGTCAGTAACTACCTACATGACTTTGGTGCTTGTTGATTTCCTGTCGTAGATTACCAACAGGAAACCTACGGTAAAGGTAAAACTTTAAACTTTTGCCTTCTTCAAAGCTCGAACCCAGATTGGGAAATACATCACAGGTGCTCTGTTGCCAGCACACTACTACCATCGTTGTGTGTTTAAGTGACAATTTAATGTAGATACTCTCTTTAGACCTCTCTGTAAAATTTTTAACAAAAGTTTATACTCAATGATGTAACAGTTTATATTCAATGATTTAACAATTTTTTTAACAAAAGATTTTAGACAGTTACATAGTTTAAATATAAACAATGTATGTTGTAATTATATATGATGATGTATATAAACATAATTTAATGATATTTATAACATCAATGAGAAATATCTAAATTTCTAGGGATAAAGATTTAAAAGTTATATTCTACAAAGAATATTCAAACAAAGCTTATTATTTATCTTTATAACCATTTTGAAACACTAAATTAAAAAAAAAATACACGTTTTATGATTTCCCAACCCGGGTTCGAGTCATGAAGAAGGCAAAACTTTAAAGTTTTTACCTTTTCCATAGGTTTCCCATCACTAATTATCTATGGGTCTTTGGTGCCCTGTTGATTTTCCGTCGTAAATTACCAACGGGAAACCTACGGTAAAGGTAAAAACATTAAACTTTTGTCTTCTTCAAGGCTCGAACCCGAGTTGTTAAATTTGTCAAATGTGCAATGTTGCCAATAGATTACTACCATCGTCGTGTGTTTAAGTAAAAGGTTGAATATATATAATCTCTTTGACCTCTCTGTAAAATTTTTAACAAACGTTTACACTCAATGATCTAACAGTTTATAGTCAATGATTTAACAATGTTTTTAACAAACGATTTTAGACAGTTACATAGTTTAAATATAAAAAATGTATGTTGTAACTATATGTGATGATGTATATAAACATTATTTAGTGTTATCTATAGCATCATTTAGAAATATCTAAAATCCTTGGGATAGGGATTTAAAAGTTATATTCTGCAAAAAATATTCAAACAATGCTTATTATTTATCTTTATAACTATTTTGAAACACTAAATTATAAAAAAATTAAAACTTTTAGGACTTCCCAACCCGGGTTCAAGCCTTGAAGAAGGCAAAACTTTAAAGTTTTCACCTTTTCCATAGGTTTCCCGTCAGTAATTACCTACAAGACTTTGGTGCCTATTGATTTCCCGTCGTAAATCACCAACGGGAAACGTACAGAAAAGGTAAAAACTTTATACTTTTTTCTTTTTCAACGCTTGAACCCGAATTGTGAAATAGATAACGGGTGCTCTGTTGCCAGCACACTACTACCATCGTTGTGTGTTTAAGTGACAATTTAATGTAGATACTCTCTTTAGACCTCTCTGTAAAATTTTTAACAAAAGTTTATACTCAATGATGTAACAGTTTATAGTCAATGATTTAACAATGATTTTAACAAAACATTTTAGACAATTAAATAGTTTAAATATAAACAATGTATGTTGTAATTATATCTGATGATGTATATAAAAATAATTTGGTGTTATCTATAACATCATTTAGAAATATATAAAATCCTTGGGATTGAGATTTAAAAGTTATATTCTGAAAAGAATATTCAAAAAATGCTTATTATTTATCTTTATAACTATTTTGAAACACTAAATTTAAAAGATTTTAAAATTTTTAAGATTTCCCAACCTGGGTCCGAGCCTTGAAGAAGGCAAAAGCTTAAAGTTTTCACCTTTTCCATAGGTTTCCCGTCAGTAATTACCTACAGGACTTTGGTGCCTGTTGATTTCCCGTCGTAAATTACCAACGGGAAATCTACGGAAGAGGTAAAAACTTTATACTTTTGTCTTTTTCAATGCTGGAACCCGAGTTGTTAAATATGTCAAATGTGCAATATTGCCAGTAGATTACTACCATCGTCGTGTGTTTAAGTAAAAGGTTGAATATATATAATCTCTTTGACCTCTCTGTAAAATTTTTAACAAACGTTTATACTCAATGATCTAACAGTTTATAGTCAATGATTTAACAATGTTTTTAACAAACGATTTTAGACAGTTACATAGTTTAAATATAAAAAATGTATGTTGTAACTATATGTGATGATGTATATAAACATTATTTAGTGTTATCTACAGCATCATTTAGAAATATCTAAAATCCTTGGGATAGAGATTTAAAAGTTATATTCTGCAAAATATATTCAAACAATGCTTATTATTTATCTTTATAACTCTTTTGAAACACTAAATTATAAAAAAATTAAAACTTTTAGGACTTCCCAACCCGGGTTCGAGCCTTGAAGAAAACAAAAGTTTAAAGTTTTCACCTTTTCCATAGGTTTCCCGTCAGTAACTACCTACATGACTTTGGTGCTTGTTGATTTCCTGTCGTAGATTACCAACAGGAAACCTACGGTAAAGGTAAAACTTTAAACTTTTGCCTTCTTCAAAGCTCGAACCCAGATTGGGAAATACATCACAGGTGCTCTGTTGCCAGCACACTACTACCATCGTTGTGTGTTTAAGTGACAATTTAATGTAGATACTCTCTTTAGACCTCTCTGTAAAATTTTTAACAAAAGTTTATACTCAATGATGTAACAGTTTATATTCAATGATTTAACAATTTTTTTAACAAAAGATTTTAGACAGTTACATAGTTTAAATATAAACAATGTATGTTGTAATTATATATGATGATGTATATAAACATAATTTAATGATATTTATAACATCAATGAGAAATATCTAAATTTCTAGGGATAAAGATTTAAAAGTTATATTCTACAAAGAATATTCAAACAAAGCTTATTATTTATCTTTATAACCATTTTGAAACACTAAATTAAAAAAAAAATACACGTTTTATGATTTCCCAACCCGGGTTCGAGTCATGAAGAAGGCAAAACTTTAAAGTTTTTACCTTTTCCATAGGTTTCCCATCACTAATTATCTATGGGTCTTTGGTGCCCTGTTGATTTTCCGTCGTAAATTACCAACGGGAAACCTACGGTAAAGGTAAAAACATTAAACTTTTGTCTTCTTCAAGGCTCGAACCCGAGTTGTTAAATTTGTCAAATGTGCAATGTTGCCAATAGATTACTACCATCGTCGTGTGTTTAAGTAAAAGGTTGAATATATATAATCTCTTTGACCTCTCTGTAAAATTTTTAACAAACGTTTACACTCAATGATCTAACAGTTTATAGTCAATGATTTAACAATGTTTTTAACAAACGATTTTAGACAGTTACATAGTTTAAATATAAAAAATGTATGTTGTATCTATCTATGATGATGTATATAAACATAATTTAATGTTATATATAGCATCATTTAGAAATATCTAAAATCCTTGGGATTGAGATTTAAAAGTTATATTCAGCAAATAATATTCAATCAATGCTTATTATTGATCTTTATAACTCTTTTGAAACACTAAATTATAAAAAAATTAAAACTTTTAATACTTCCCAACCCGGGTTCGAGCCTTGAAGAAGGCAAAAGTTTAAAGTTTTCACCTTTTCCATAGGTTTCCCGTCAGTAACTACCTACATGACTTTGGTGCTTGTTGATTTCTTGTCGTAGATTACCAACAGGAAACCTACGGTAAAGGTAAAACTTTAAACTTTTGCCTTCTTCAAAGCTTGAACCCAGATTGGGAAATACATCACAGGTGCTCTGTTGCCAGTAGACTACTTCCATCGTCGTTTGTTTAAGTAGCAATTTTAATGTAGATACTCTCTTTAGACCTCTTTGTAAAATTTTTAACAAAAGTTTATACTCAATGATGTAACAGTTTATAGTCAATGATTTAACAATGATTTTAACAAAACATTTTAGGCAATTAAATAGTTTAAATATAAACAATGTATGTTGTAATTATATCTGATGATGTATATAAAAATAATTTGGTGTTATCTATAACATTATTTAGAAATATATAAAATCCTTGGGATTGAGATTTAAAAGTTATATTCTGAAAAGAATATTCAAAAATGCTTATTATTTATCTTTATAACTATTTTGAAACACTAAATTTAAAAATTTAAAACTTTTAGGACTTCCCAACCCGGGTTCGAGCCTTGAAGAAGGAAAAAGTTAAAAGTTTTCACCTTTTCCATTGGTTTCCTGTCAGTAATTACCTACAGAACTTTGGTGCCTGTTGATTTCACTTCGTAAATTACCAACGAAAAACGTACAGAAAAGGTAAAAACTTTATACTTTTTTCTTTTTCAACGCTTGAACCCGAATTGTGAAATAGATAACGGGTGCTCTGTTGCCAGCACACTACTACCATCGTCGTGTGTTTAAGTGACAATTTAATGTAGATACTCTCTTTAGACCTCTCTGTAAAATTTTTAACAAAAGTTTATACTCAATGATGTAACAGTTTATATTCAATGATTTAACAATTTTTTTAACAAAAGATTTTAGACAGTGACATAGTTTAAATATAAACAATGTATGTTGTAATTATATATGATGATGTATATAAACATAATTTAATGATATCTATTACATCATTTAGAAATATCTAAAATTCTTGGGATAACGATTTAAAAGTTATATTCTACAAAGAATATTCAAACAATGCTTATTATTTATCTTTATAACTATTTTAAAACACTAAATTATAAAAAATTTAGACAGTGACATAGTTTAAATATAAACAATGTATGTTGTAACTATATATGATGGTGTATATAAACATAATTTAATGTTATCTATAGCATCATTTAGAAATATATCTAAAATCCTTGGCATAGAGATTTAAAAGTTATATTCTGCAAAAAATATTCAAACAATGCTTATTATTTATCTTTATAACTATTTTGAAACACTAAATTATAAAAAAATTTAAAACTTTTAGGACTTCCCAACCCGGGTTCGAGCCTTGAAGAAGGAAAAAGTTAAAAGTTTTCACCTTTTCCATTGGTTTCCTGTCAGTTATTACCTACAGAACTTTGGTGCCTGTTGATTTCCCGTCGTAAATTGCCAACGGGAAACCTACGGAAAAGGTAAAAACTTTATACTTTTGTCTTTTTCAACGCTTGAACCCGAGTTGTGAAATAGATCACGGGTGCTCTGTTGCCAGCACACTACTACCATCGTCGTGTGTTTAAGTGACAATTTAATGTAGATACTCTCTTTAGACCTCTCTGTAAAATTTTTAACAAAAGTTTATACTCAATGATGTAACAGTTTATATTCAATGATTTAACAAATTTTTTAACAAACGATTTTAGACAGTTACATAGTTTAAATATAAAAAATGTATGTTGTATCTATATATGATGATCTTTATAAACATAATTTAATGTTATCTATAGCATCATTTAGAAAGATATCTAAAATCCTTGGCATAGAGATTTAAAAGTTATATTCTACAAAAAATATTCAAACAATGCTTATTATTTATCTTTATAACTATTTTAAAACACTAAATTATAAAAAATTTAAAACTTTTAGGACTTACCAACCCGGGTTCGAGCCTTGAAGAAGGAAAATGTTAAAACTTTTCACCTTTTCCATTGGTTTCCTTTCAGTTATTACCTACAGAACATTGGTGCCTGGTTATTTCCCGTCGTAAATTACCAACGGGAAACCTACGGTAAAGGTAAAAACTTTATACTTTTGTCTTTTTCAACGCTTGAACCCGAGTTGTGAAATAGATCACGGGTGCTCTGTTGCCAGCACACTACTACCATCGTCGTGTGTTTAAGTGACAATTTAATGTAGATACTCTCTTTAGACCTCTCTGTAAAATTTTTAACAAAAGTTTATACTCAATGATGTAACAGTTTATATTCAATGATTTAACAATTTTTTTAACAAAAGATTTTAGACAGTGACATAGTTTAAATATAAACAATGTATGTTGTAATTATATATGATGATGTATATAAACATAATTTAATGATATCTATTACATCATTTAGAAATATCTAAAATTCTTGGGATAACGATTTAAAAGTTATATTCTACAAAGAATATTCAAACAAAGCTTATTATTTATCTTTATAACCATTTTGAAACACTAAATTAAAAGAAATTTAAAACTTTTATGATTTCCCAACCCGGGTTCGAGCCATGAAGAAGGCAAAACATTAAAGTTTTTACCTTTTCCATAGGTTTCCCGTCACTAATTATCTATGGGTCTTTGGTGCCCTGTTGATATCCCGTCGTAAATTACCAACGGGAAACCTACGGAAAAGGTAAAAACTTTATACTTTTGTCTTTTTCAACGCTTGAACCCGAGTTGTGAAATAGATCACGGGTGCTCTGTTGCCAGCACACTACTACCATCGTCGTGTGTTTAAGTGACAATTTAATGTAGATACTCTCTTTAGACCTCTCTGTAAAATTTTTAACAAAAGTTTATACTCAATGATGTAACAGTTTATATTCAATGATTTAACAATGTTTTTAACAAAAGATTTTAGACAGTTACAAAGTTTAAATATAAACAATGTATGTTGTAATTATATATGATGATGTATATAAACATAATTTAATGATATCTATAACATCATTTAGAAATATATAAAATTCTTGGGATAAAGATTTAAAAGTTATATTCTACAAAGAATATTCAAACAAAGCTTATTATTTATCTTTATAACCATTTTGAAACACTAAATTAAAAGAAATTTAAAACTTTTATGATTTCCCAACCCGGGTTCGAGCCATGAAGAAGGCAAAACATTAAAGTTTTTACCTTTTCCATAGGTTTCCCGTCACTAATTATCTATGGGTCTTTGGTGCCCTGTTGATATCCCGTCGTAAATTACCAACGGGAAACCTACGGAAAAGGTAAAAACTTTATACTTTTGTCTTTTTCAACGCTTGAACCCGAGTTGTGAAATAGATCACGGGTGCTCTGTTGCCAGCACACTACTACCATCGTCGTGTGTTTAAGTGACAATTTAATGTAGATACTCTCTTTAGACCTCTCTGTAAAATTTTTAACAAAAGTTTATACTCAATGATGTAACAGTTTATATTCAATGATTTAACAATGTTTTTAACAAACGATTTTAGACAATTAAATAGTTTAAATATAAAAAATGTATGTTGTAACTATATATGATGATGTATATAAACATAATTTAATGTTATCTATAGCATCATTTAGAAATATCTAAAATTCTTGGGATAAAGATTAAAAAGTTATATTCTACAAAGAATATTCAAACAAAGCTTATTATTTATCTTTATAACCATTTTGAAACACTAAATTAAAAAAAATTTAAAACCTTTATGATTCCCCTACCCGGGTTCAAGCCATGAAGAAGGCAAAACTTTAAAGTTTTTACCTTTTCCATAGGTTTCCCGTCACTAATTATCTATGGGTCTTTGGTGCCCTGTTGATTTCCCGTCGTAAATTACCAACGGGAAACCTACGGTAAAGGTAAAAACTTTAAGCTTTTGTCTTCTTCAAGGCTCGAACCCGAGTTGTTAAATAAGTCAAATGTGAAATGTTTCCAGTAGATTACTACCATCGTCGTGTGTTTAAGTAAAAGGTTGAATATATATAATGTCTTTGACCTCTCTGTAAAATTTTTAACAAACGTTTATACCCAATGATCTAACAGTTTATACTCAATGATTTAACAATGTTTTTAACAAACGATTTTAGACAGTTACATAGTTTAAATATAAAAAATGTATGTTGTAATTATATATGACGATGTATATAAACATAATTTAATGTTATCTATAGCATCATTTAGAAATATATCTAAAATCCTTGGGATAGAGATTTAAAAGTTATATTCTGCAAAAAATATTCAAACAATGCTTATTATTTATCTTTATAACTATTTTGAAACACTAAATTATAAAAAAATTAAAACTTTTAGGACTTCCCAAACCGGGTTCGAGCCTTGAAGAAGGAAAAAGTTAAAAGTTTTCACCTTTTCCATAGGTTTCCTGTCAGTTATTACCTACAGAACTTTGGTGCCTGTTGATTTCCCGTCGTAAATTACCAACGGGAAACCTACGGAAAAGGTAAAAACTTTATACTTTTGTCTTTTTCAACGCTTGAACCCGAGTTGTGAAATAGATCACGGGTGCTCTGTTGCCAGCACACTACTACCATCTCCGTGTGTTAAAGTGACAATTTAATGTAGATACTCTCGTTAGACCTCTCTGTAAAATTTTTAACAAAAGTTTATACTCAATGATGTAACAATTTATATTCAATGATTTAACAATTTTTTTAACAAAAGATTTTAGACAGTTATATAGTTTAAATATAAACAATGTATGTTGTAATTATATATGATGATGTATATAAACATAATTTAATGATATTTATAACATCATTTAGAAATATCTAAAATTCTTGGGATAAAGATTTAAAAGTTATATTCTACAAAGAATATTCAAACAAAGCTTATTATTTATCTTTATAACCATTTTGAAACACTGAATTAAAAAAAATTTAAAACCTTTATGATTTCCCAACCCGGGTTCGAGCCATGAAGAAGGCAAAACTTTGAAGTTTTTACCTTTTCCATAGGTTTGCCGTCACTAATTATCTATGGGTCTTTGGTGCCCTGTTGATTTCCCGTCGTAAATTACCAACGGGAAACCTACGGTAAAGGAAAAAATATAAACTTTTTTCTTCATCAAGGCTCGAACCCGAGTTGTTAAATATGTTAAATGTGCAATGTTGCCAGTAGATTACTACCATCGTCGTGTGTTTAAGTAAAATGTTGAATATATATAATCTCTTTGACCTCTCTGTAAAATTTTTAACAAACGTTTACACTCAATGATCTAACAGTTTATACTCAATGATTTAACAATGTTTTTAACAAACGATTTTAGACAGTTACATAGTTTAAATATAAAAAATATATGTTGTAACTATATATGATGATGTATATAAACATAATTTAATGTTGTCTATAGCATCATTTAGAAATATCTAAAATCCTTTGGATAGAGATTTAAAAGTTATATTCTGCAAAAAATATTCAAACAATGCTTATTATTTATCTTTATAACTATTTTGAAACACTAAATTATAAAAAAAATTAAAACTTTTAGGACTTCCCAACCCGGGTTCGAGCCTTGAAGAAGGAAAAAGTTAAAAGTTTTCACCTTTTCCATTGGTTTCCTGTCAGTTATTACTTACAGAACTTTGGTGCTTGTTGATTTCCCGTCGTAAATTACCAACGGGAAACCTACGGAAAAGGTAAAAACTTTATACTTTTGTCTTTTTCAACACTTGAACCCGAGTTGTGAAATAGATCACGGGTGCTCTGTTGCCAGCACACTACTACCATCTCCGTGTGTTTAAGTGACAATTTAATGTAGATACTCTCGTTAGACCTCTCTGTAAAATTTTTAACAAAAGTTTATACTC
Organism: Cardamine chenopodiifolia; assembly: GCA_963922655.1. NCBI lineage: Eukaryota > Viridiplantae > Streptophyta > Magnoliopsida > Brassicales > Brassicaceae > Cardamine > Cardamine chenopodiifolia. The sequence continues at coordinate 5,355,826 of OZ000463.1, forward strand.
AATGATGTAACAGTTTATATTCAATGATTTAACAATTTTTTTAACAAAAGATTTTAGACAGTTACATAGTTTTAATATAAACAATGTATGTTGTAATTATATATGATGATGTATATAAACATAATTTAATGATATCTGTAACATCATTTAGAAATATCTAAAATTCTTAGGATAAAGATTTAAAAGTTATATTCTACAAAGAATATTCAAACAAAGCTTATTATTTATCTTTATAACCATTTTGAAACACTAAATTAAAAAAAATTTAAAACCTTTATGATTTCCCAACCCGGGTTCGAGCCATGAAAAAGGCAAAACTTTAAAGTTTTTACCTTTTCCATATGTTTCCGGTCACTAATTATCTATGGGTCTTTGGTGCCCTATTGATTTCCCGTCGTAAATTACCAACGGGAAACCTACGGTACAGCTAAAAACTTTAAACTTTTGTCTTCTTCAAGGCTCGAACCCGAGTTGTTAAATAAGTCAAATGTGAAATGTTTCCAGTAGATTACTACCATCGTCGTGTGTTTAAGTAAAAGGTTGAATATATATAATCTCTTTGACCTCTCTATAAAAAATTTAATAAACTTTTATACTCAATGATCTAACAGTTTATAGTCAGTGATTTAACAATGTTTTTAACAAACGATTTTAGACAGTTACATAGTTTAAATATAAAAAATGTATGTTGTAACTATATATGATGATGTATATAAACATAATTTAATGATATTTATAACATCATTTAGAAATATCTAAAATTCTTGGGATAAAGATTTAAAAGTTATATTCTACAAAGAATATTCAAACAAAGCTTATTATTTATCTTTATAACCATTTTGAAACACTAAATTAAAAAAAATTTAAAACCTTTATGATTTCCCAACCCGGGTTCGAGCCATGAAGAAGGCAAAACTTTAAAGTTTTTACCTTTTCCATAGGTTTCCTGTCACTAATTTTCTATGGGTCTTTGGTGCCCTGTTGATTTCCCGTCGTAAATTACCAACGGGAAACCTACGGTAAAGGAAAAAACTATAAACTTTTTTCTTCATCAAGGCTCGAACCTGAGTTGTTAAATATGTTAAATGTGCAATGTTGCCAGTAGATTACTACCATCGTCGTGTGTTTAAGTAAAAGGTTGAGTATATATAATCTCTTTGACCTCTCTGTAAAATTTTTAACAAACGTTTACACTCAATGATCTAACAGTTTATACTCAATGATTTAACAATGTTTTTAACAAACGATTTTAGACAGTTACATAGTTTAAATATAAAAAATGTATGTTGTAACTATATATGATGATGTATATAAACATAATTTAATGTTATCTATAGCATCATTTAGAAATATATCTAAAATCCTTGGCATAGAGATTTAAAAGTTATATTCTGCAAAAAATATTCAAACAATGCTTATTATTTATCTTTATACTATTTTGAAACACTAAATTATAAAAAATTTAAAACTTTTAGGACTTCCCAACCCGGGTTCGAGCCTTGAAGAAGGAAAAAGTTAAAAGTTTTCACCTTTTCCTTTGGTTTCCTGTCAGTTATTACCTACAGAACTTTGGTGCCTGTTGATTTCCCGTCGTAAATTGCCAACGGAAAACCTACGGAAAAGGTAAAAACTTTATACTTTTGTCTTTTTCAACGCTTGAACCCGAGTTGTGAAATAGATCACGGGTGCTCTGTTGCCAGCACACTACTACCATCTCCGTGTGTTTAAGTGACAATTTAATGTAGATACTCTCGTTAGACCTCTCTGTAAAATTTTTAACAAAAGTTTATACTCAATGATGTAACAGTTTATATTCAATGATTTAACAATTTTTTTAACAAAAGATTTTTGACAGTTACATAGTTTAAATATAAACAATGTATGCTGTAATTATATATGATGATGTATATAAACATAATTTAATGATATTTATAACATCATTTAGAAATATCTAAAATTCTTGGGATAAAGATTTAAAAGTTATATTCTACAAAGAATATTCAAACAAAGCTTATTATTTATCTTTATAACCATTTTGAAACACTAAATTAAAAAAAATTTAAAACCTTTATGATTTCCCAACCCGGGTTCGAGCCATGAAGAAGGCAAAACTTTAAAGTTTTTACCTTTTCCATAGGTTTCCTGTCACTAATTATCTATGGGTCTTTGGTGCCCTGTTGATTTCCCGTCGTAAATTACCAACGGGAAACCTACGGTAAAGGAAAAAACTATAAACTTTTTTCTTCATCAAGGCTCGAACCCGAGTTGTTAAATATGTTAAATGTGCAATGTTGCCAGTAGATTACTACCATCGTCGTGTGTTTAAGTAAAAGGTTGAGTATATATAATCTCTTTGACCTCTCTGTAAAATTTTTAACAAACGTTTACACTCAATGATCTAACAGTTTATACTCAATGATTTAACAATGTTTTTAACAAACGATTTTAGACAGTTACATAGTTTAAATATAAAAAATGTATGTTGTAACTATATATGATGATGTATATAAACATAATTTAATGTTATCTATAGCATCATTTAGAAATATATCTAAAATCCTTGGCATAGAGATTCTGCAAAAAATATTCAAACAATGCTTATTATTTATCTTTATAACCATTTTGAAACACTAAATTAAAAAAAATTTAAAACCTTTATGATTTCCCAACCCGGGTTCGAGCCATGAAAAAGGCAAAAATTTAAAGTTTTTACCTTTTCCATATGTTTCCGGTCACTAATTATCTATGGGTCTTTGGTGCCCTGTTGATTTCCTGTCGTAAATTACCAACGGGAAACCTACGGTAAAGGTAAAAACTTTAAACTTTTGTCTTCTTCAAGGCTCGAACCCGAGTTGTTATATAAGTCAAATGTGAAATGTTTCCAGTAGATTACAACCATCGTCGTGTGTTTAAGTAAAATGTTGAATATATATAATCTCTTTGACCTCTCTGTAAAATTTTTAACAAATGTTTATACTCAATGATCTAACAGTTTATAGTCAATGATTTAACAATGTTTTTAACAAACGATTTTAGACAGTTACATAGTTTAAATATAAAAAATGTATGTTGTAACTATATTTGATGATGTATATAAACATAATTTAATGTTATCTATAATATCATTTAGAAATATCTAAAATCCTTGGGATAGAGATTTAAAAGTTATATTCTGCAAAAAATATTGAAACAATGCTTATTATTTATCTTTATAACTATTTTGAAACACTAAATTATAAAAAAATTAAAACTTTTAGGACTTCCCAACCCGGGTTCGAGCCATGAAGAAGGCAAAGCAAAAGTTTAAAGCACTTTGGTGCCTGTTGATTTCCAGTCGTAAATTACCAACGGAAACCTATGGAAAAGGTAAAAACATTACACTTTTGTCTTTTTCAACCCTTGAACCCGAGTTGTGAAATAGATCACGGGTGCTCTGTTGTTAGTACACTACTACCATCGTCGTGTGTTTAAGTGACACTTTAATGTAGATACTCTCTTTAGACTTCTCTGTAAAATTTTTAACAAAAGTTTATACTCAATGATGTAACAGTTTATATTCAATGATTTAACAATGTTTTTAACAAAAGATTTTTCACAGTTACATAGTTTAAATATAAACAATGTATGTTGTAATTATATATGATGATGTATATAAACATAATTTAATGATATCTATAACATCATTTAGAAATATCTAAAATTTTTGGGATAAAGATTTAAAAGTTATATTCTACAAAGAATATTCAAACAAATCTTATTATATATCTTTATAACCATTTTGAAACACTAAATTAAAAAAAATTTAAAACTTTTATGATTTCCCAACCCGGGTTCGAGCCATGAAGAAGGCAAAACTTTAAAGTTTTTACATTTTCCATAGGTTTCCCGTCACAAATTATCTATGGGTCTTTGGTGCCCTGTTGATATCCCGTCGTAAATTACCAACGGGAAACCTACGGTAAAGGTAAAAACTTTAAACTTTTGTCTTCTTCAAGGCTCGAACCCGAGTTGTTAAATATAAAAGTTATATTCTACAAAGAATATTCAAACAAAGCTTATTATTTATCTTTATAACCATTTTGAAACACTAAATTAAAAAAAATTTAAAACCTTTATGATTTCCCAACCCGGGTTCGAGCCATGAAAAAGGCAAAAATTTAAAGTTTTTACCTTTTCCATATGTTTCCGGTCACTAATTATCTATGGGTCTTTGGTGCCCTGTTGATTTCCCGTCGTAAATTACCAACGGGAAACCTACGGTAAAGGTAAAAACTTTAAACTTTTGTCTTCTTCAAGGCTCGAACCCGAGTTGTTAAATAAGTCAAATGTGAAATGTTTCCAGTAGATTACTACCATCGTCGTGTGTTTAAGTAAAAGGTTGAATATATATAATCTCTTTGACCTCTCTATAAAAAATTTAACAAACTTTTATACTCAATGATCTAACAGTTTATACTCAATGATTTAACAATGTTTTTAACAAACGATTTTAGACAGTTACATAGTTTAAATATAAAAAATATATGTTGTAACTATATATGATGATGTATATAAACATAATTTAATGTTGTCTATAGCATCATTTAGAAATATCTAAAATCCTTGGGATAGAGATTTAAAAGTTATATTCTGCAAAAAATATTCAAACAATGCTTATTATTTATCTTTATAACTATTTTGAAACTCTAAATTATAAAAAAATTAAAACTTTTAGGACTTCCCAACCCGGGTTCGAGCCTTGAAGAAGGAAAAAGTTAAAAGTTTTCACCTTTTCCATAGGTTTCCTGTCAGTTATTACCTACAGAACTTTGGTGCCTGTTGATTTCCCGTCGTAAATTACCAACGGGAAACCTACGGAAAAGGTAAAAACTTTATACTTTTGTCTTTTTCAACGCTTGAACCCGAGTTGTGAAATAGATCACGGGTGCTCTGTTGCCAGCACACTACTACCATCTCCGTGTTTTTAAGTGACAATTTAATGTAGATACTCTCGTTAGACCTCTCTGTAAAATTTTTAACAAAAGTTTATACTCAATGATGTAACAGTTTATATTCAATGATTTAACAATTTTTTTAACAAAAGATTTTAGACAGTTACATAGTTTAAATATAAACAATGTATGTTGTAATTATATATGATGATGTATATAAACATAATTTAATGATATCTGTAACATCATTTAGAAATATCTAAAATTTTTGGGATAAAGATTTAAAAGTTATATTCTACAAAGAATATTCAAACAAAGCTTATTATTTATCTTTATAACCATTTTGAAACACTAAATTAAAAAAAATTTAAAACCTTTATGATTTCGCAACCCGGGTTCGAGCCATGAAAAAGGCAAAAATTTAAAGTTTTTACCTTTTCCATATGTTTCCGGTCACTAATTATCTATGGGTCTTTGGTGCCCTGTTGATTTCCCGTCGTAAATTACCAACGGGAAACCTACGGTAAAGGTAAAAACTTTAAACTTTTGTCTTCTTCAAGGCTCGAACCCGAGTTGTTAAATAAGTCAAATGTGAAATGTTTCCAGTAGATTACTACCATCGTCGTGTGTTTAAGTAAAAGGTTGAATATATATAATCTCTTTGACCTCTCTATAAAAAATTTAACAAACTTTTATACTCAATGATCTAACAGTTTATAGTCAATGATTTAACAATGTTTTTAACAAACGATTTTAGACAGTTACATAGTTTAAATATAAAAAATGTATGTTGTAACTATATATGATGATGTATATAAACATAATTTAATGATATCTATAACATCATTTAGAAATATCTAAAATTATTGGGATAAAGATTTAAAAGTTATATTCTACAAAAAATATTCAAACAAAGTTTATTATTTATCTTTATAACCATTTTGTAACACTAAATTAAAAAAAAATTAAAACCTTTATGATTTCCCAACCCGGGTTCGAGACATGAAGAAGGCAAAACTTTAAAGTTTTTACCTTTTCCATAGGTTTCCCGTCACTAATTATCTATGGGTCTTTGGTGCCCTGTTGATTTCCTGTCGTAAATTACAAACTGGAAACCTACGGTAAAGGTAAAAACTTTAAACTTTTGTCTTCTTCAAGGCTCGAACCCGAGTTGTTAAATAAGTCAAATGTGAAATGTTTCCAGTAGATTACAACCATCGTCGTGTGTTTAAGTAAAAGGTTGAATATATATAATCTCTTTGACCTCTCTGTAAAATTTTTAACAAATGTTTATACTCAATGATCTAACAGTTTATAGTCAATGATTTAACAATGTTTTTAACAAACGATTTTAGACAGTTACATAGTTTAAATATAAAAAATGTATGTTGTAACTATATATGATGATGTATATAAACATAATTTAATGTTATCTATAGCATCATTTAGAAATATCTAAAATCCTTGGGATAGAGATTTAAAAGTTATATTCTGCAAAAAATATTGAAACAATGCTTATTATTTATCTTTATAACTATTTTGAAACACTAAATTATAAAAAAATTAAAACTTTTAGGACTTCCCAACCCGGGTTCGAGCCATGAAGAAGGCAAAGCAAAAGTTTAAAGCACTTTGGTGCCTGTTGATTTCCAGTCGTAAATTACCAACGGAAACCTATGCAAAAGGTAAAAACATTACACTTTTGTCTTTTTCAACCCTTGAACCCGAGTTGTGAAATAGATCACTGGTGCTCTGTTGTTAGTACACTACTACCATCGTCGTGTGTTTAAGTGACAATTTAATGTAGATACTCTCTTTAGACTTCTCTGTAAAATTTTTAACAAAAGTTTATACTCAATGATGTAACAGTTTATATTCAATGATTTAACAATGTTTTTAACAAAAGATTTTTCACAGTTACATAGTTTAAATATAAACAATGTATGTTGTAATTATATATGATGATGTATATAAACATAATTTAATGATATCTATAACATCATTTAGAAATATCTAAAATTTTTGGGATAAAGATTTAAAAGTTATATTCTACAAAGAATATTCAAACAAATCTTATTATATATCTTTATAACCATTTTGAAACACTAAATTAAAAAAAATTTAAAACTTTTATGATTTCCCAACCCGGGTTCGAGCCATGAAGAAGGCAAAACTTTAAAGTTTTTACATTTTCCATAGGTTTCCCGTCACAAATTATCTATGGGTCTTTGGTGCCCTGTTGATATCCCGTCGTAAATTACCAACGGGAAACCTACGGAAAAGGTAAAAACTTTATACTTTTGTCTTTTTCAACGCTTGAACCCGAGTTGTGAAATAGATCACGGGTGCTCTGTTGCCAGCACACTACTACCATCGTCGTGTGTTTAAGTGACAATTTAATGTAGATACTCTCTTTAGACCTCTCTGTAAAATTTTTAACAAAAGTTTATACTCAATGATGTAACAGTTTATATTCAATGATTTAACAATGTTTTTAACAAACGATTTTAGACAATTACATAGTTTAAATATAAAAAATGTATGTTGTAACTATATATGATGATGTATATAAACATAATTTAATGTTATCTATAGCATCATTTAGAAATATCTAAAATCCTTGGGATAGAGATTTAAAAGTTATATTCTGCAAAAAATATTCAAACAATGCTTATTATTTATCTTTATAACTATTTTGAAACACTAAATTATAAAAAAATTAAAACTTTTAGGACTTCCCAACCCGGGTTCGAGCCATGAAGAAGGCAAAGCAAAAGTTTAAAGCACTTTGGTGCCTGTTGATTTCCAGTCGTAAATTACCAACGGAAACCTATGGAAAAGGTAAAAACATTACACTTTTGTCTTTTTCAACCCTTGAACCTGAGTTGTGAAATAGATCACTGGTGCTCTGTTGTTAGTACACTACTACCATCGTCGTGTGTTTAAGTGACAATTTAATGTAGATACTCTCTTTAGACTTCTCTGTAAAATTTTTAACAAAAGTTTATACTCAATGATGTAACAGTTTATATTCAATGATTTAACAATGTTTTTAACAAAAGATTTTTCACAGTTACATAGTTTAAATATAAACAATGTATGTTGTAATTATATATGATGATGTATATAAACATAATTTAATGATATCTATAACATCATTTAGAAATATCTAAAATTTTTGGGATAAAGATTTAAAAGTTATATTCTACAAAGAATATTCAAACAAATCTTATTATATATCTTTATAACCATTTTGAAACACTAAATTAAAAAAAATTTAAAACTTTTATGATTTCCCAACCCGGGTTCGAGCCATGAAGAAGGCAAAACTTTAAAGTTTTTACATTTTCCATAGGTTTCCCGTCACAAATTATCTATGGGTCTTTGGTGCCCTGTTGATATCCCGTCGTAAATTACCAACGGGAAACCTACGGTAAAGGTAAAAACTTTAAACTTTTGTCTTCTTCAAGGCTCGAACCCGAGTTGTTAAATATAAAAGTTATATTCTACAAAGAATATTCAAACAAAGCTTATTATTTATCTTTATAACCATTTTGAAACACTAAATTAAAAAAAAATTAAAACCTTTATGATTTCCCAACCCGGGTTCGAGCCATGAAGAAGGCAAAACTTTGAAGTTTTTACCTTTTCCATAGGTTTGCCGTCACTAATTATCTATGGGTCTTTGGTGCCCTGTTGATTTCCCGTCGTAAATTACCAACGGGAAACCTACGGTAAAGGAAAAAACTATAAACTTTTTTTTTCATCAAGGCTCGAACCCGAGTTTTTAAATATGTTAAATGTGCAATGTTGCCAGTAGATTACTACCATCGTCGTGTGTTTAAGTAAAAGGTTGAGTATATATAATCTCTTTGACCTCTCTGTAAATTTTTTAACAAACGTTTACACTCAATGATCTAACAGTTTATACTCAATGATTTAACAATGTTTTTAACAAACGATTTTAGACAGTTACAAAGTTTAAATATAAAAAATGTATGTTGTAACTATATATGATGATGTATATAAACATAATTTAATGTTATCTATAGCATCAGTTAGAAATATCTAAAATCCATGGGATAGAGATTTAAAAGTTATATTCTGCAAAAAATATTCAAACAATGCTTATTATTTATCTTTATAACTATTTTGAAACATTAAATTATAAAAAATTTAAAACTTTTAGGACTTCCCAACCCGGGTTCGAGCCTTGAAGAAGGAAAAAGTTAAAAGTTTTCACCTTTTCCATTGGTTTCCTGTCAGTAATTACCTACAGAACTTTGGTGCCTGTTGATTTCTCGTCGTAAATTACCAACGGGAAACCTACGGAAAAGGTAAAAACTTTATACTTTTGTCTTTTTCAACGCTTGAACCCGAGTTGTGATATAGATCACGGGTGCTCTGTTGCCAGCACACTACTACCATCGTCGTGTGTTTAAGTGACTATTTAATGTAGATACTCTATTTAGACCTCTCTGTAAAATTTTTAACAAAAGTTTATACTCAATGATGTAACATTTTATATTCAATTATTTAACAATTTTTTTAACAAAAGATTTTAGACAGTTACATAGTTTAAATATAAACAATGTATGTTGTAATTATATATGATGATGTATATAAACATAATTTAATGATATTTATAACATCATTTAGAAATATCTAAAATTCTTGGGATAAAGATTTAAAAGTTATATTCTACAAAGAATATTCAAACAAAGCTTATTATTTATCTTTATAACCATTTTGAAACACTAAATTAAAAAAAATTTAAAACTTTTATGATTTCCCAACCCGGGTTCGAGCCATGAAGAAGGCAAAACTTTAAAGTTTTTACCTTTTCCATAGGTTTCCGGTCACTAATTATCTATGGGTCTTTGGTGCCCTGTTGATTCCCCGTCGTAAATTACCAACGGGAAACCTACGGTAAAGGTAAAAACTTTAATCTTTTGTCTTCTTCAAGGCTCGAACCCGAGTTGTTAAATATGTCAAATGTGCAATGTTGCCAGTAGATTACTACCATCGTCGTGTGTTTAAGTAAAAGGTTGAATATATATAATCTCTTTGACCTCTCTGTAAAATTTTTAACAAACGTTTACACTCAATGATCTAACAGTTTATACTCAATGATTTAACAATGTTTTTAACAAACGATTTTAGACAGTTACATAGTTTAAATATAAAAAATGTATGTTGTAACTATATATGATGATGTATATAAACATAATTTAATGTTATCTATAGCATCATTTAGAAATATCTAAAATCCTTGGGATAGAGATTTAAAAGTTATATTCTGCAAAAAATATTCAAACAATGCTTATTATTTATCTTTATAACCATTTTGAAACACTAAATTAAAAAAAAATTAAAACCTTTATGGTTTCCCAACCCGGGTTCGAGACATGAAGAAGGCAAAACTTTAAAGTTTTTACCTTTTCCATAGGTTTCCCGTCACTAATTATCTATGGGTCTTTGGTGCCCTGTTGATTTCCCGTCGTAAATTACCAACGGGAAACCTACGGTAAAGGAAAAAACTATAAACTTTTTTTTTCATCAAGGCTCGAACCCGAGTTTTTAAATATGTTAAATGTGCAATGTTGCCAGTAGATTACTACCATCGTCGTGTGTTTAAGTAAAAGGTTGAATATATATAATCTCTTTGACCTCTCTGTAAAAATTTTAACAAATGTTTATACTCAATGATCTAACAGTTTATAGTCAATGATTTAACAATGTTTTTAACAAACGATTTTAGACAGTTACATAGTTTAAATATAAAAAATGTATGTTGTAACTATATATGATGATGTATATAAACATAATTTAATGTTATCTATAGCATCATTTAGAAATATCTAAAATCCTTGGGATAGAGATTTAAAAGTTATATTCTGCAAAAAATATTCAAACAATGCTTATTATTTATCTTTATAACTATTTTGAAACACTAAATTATAAAAAAATTAAAACTTTTAGGACTTCCCAACCCGGGTTCGAGCCATGAAGAAGGCAAAGCAAAAGTTTAAAGCACTTTGGTGCCTGTTGATTTCCAGTCGTAAATTACCAACGGAAACCTATGGAAAAGGTAAAAACATTACACTTTTGTCTTTTTCAACCCTTGAACCTGAGTTGTGAAATAGATCACTGGTGCTCTGTTGTTAGTACACTACTACCATCGTCGTGTGTTTAAGTGACAATTTAATGTAGATACTCTCTTTAGACTTCTCTGTAAAATTTTTAACAAAAGTTTATACTCAATGATGTAACAGTTTATATTCAATGATTTAACAATGTTTTTAACAAAAGATTTTTCACAGTTACATAGTTTAAATATAAACAATGTATGTTGTAATTATATATGATGATGTATATAAACATAATTTAATGATATCTATAACATCATTTAGAAATATCTAAAATTTTTGGGATAAAGATTTAAAAGTTATATTCTACAAAGAATATTCAAACAAATCTTATTATATATCTTTATAACCATTTTGAAACACTAAATTAAAAAAAATTTAAAACTTTTATGATTTCCCAACCCGGGTTCGAGCCATGAAGAAGGCAAAACTTTAAAGTTTTTACATTTTCCATAGGTTTCCCGTCACAAATTATCTATGGGTCTTTGGTGCCCTGTTGATATCCCGTCGTAAATTACCAACGGAAAACCTACGGTAAAGGTAAAAACTTTAAACTTTTGTCTTCTTCAAGGCTCGAACCCGAGTTGTTAAATATAAAAGTTATATTCTACAAAGAATATTCAAACAAAGCTTATTATTTATCTTTATAACCATTTTGAAACACTAAATTAAAAAAAAATTAAAACCTTTATGATTTCCCAACCCGGGTTCGAGCCATGAAGAAGGCAAAACTTTGAAGTTTTTACCTTTTCCATAGGTTTGCCGTCACTAATTATCTATGGGTCTTTGGTGCCCTGTTGATTTCCCGTCGTAAATTACCAACGGGAAACCTACGGTAAAGGAAAAAACTATAAACATTTTTCTTCATCAAGGCTCGAACCCGAGTTTTTAAATATGTTAAATGTGCAATGTTGCCAGTAGATTACTACCATCGTCGTGTGTTTAAGTAAAAGGTTGAGTATATATAATCTCTTTGACCTCTCTGTAAATTTTTTAACAAACGTTTACACTCAATGATCTAACAGTTTATACTCAATGATTTAACAATGTTTTTAACAAACGATTTTAGACAGTTACAAAGTTTAAATATAAAAAATGTATGTTGTAACTATATATGATGATGTATATAAACATAATTTAATGTTATCTATGGGTCTTTGGTGCCCTGTTGATATCCCGTCGTAAATTACCAATGGGAAACCTACGGTAAAGGTAAAAACTTTAAACTTTTGTCTTCTTCAAGGCTCGAACCCGAGTTGTTAAATATAAAAGTTATATTCTACAAAGAATATTCAAACAAAGCTTATTATTTATCTTTATAACCATTTTGAAACACTAAATTAAAAAAAAATTAAAACCTTTATGATTTCCCAACCCGGGTTCGAGCCATGAAGAAGGCAAAGCAAAAGTTTAAAGCACTTTGGTGCCTGTTGATTTCCAGTCGTATAATACCAACGGAAACCTACGGAAAAGGTAAAAACATTACACTTTTGTCTTTTTCAACCCTTGAACCCGAGTTGTGAAATAGATCACGGGTGCTCTGTTGTCAGTACACTACTACCATCGTCGTGTGTTTAAGTGACAATTTAATGTAGATACTCTCTTTAGACTTCTCTGTAAAATTGTTAACAAAAGTTTATACTCAATGATGTAACAGTTTATATTCAATGATTTAACAATGTTTTTAACAAAAGATTTTTCACAGTTACATAGTTTAAATATAAACAATGTATGTTGTAATTATATATGATGATGTATATAAACATAATTTAAGGATATCTATAACATCATTTAGAAATATCTAAAATTCTTGGGATAAAGATTTAAAAGTTATATTCTACAAAGAATATTCAAACAAATCTTATTATATATCTTTATAACCATTTTGAAACACTAAATTAAAAAAAAATTAAAACTTTTAGGATTTCCCAACCCGGGTTCGAGCCATGCAGAAGGCAAAACTTTAAAGTTTTTACCTTTTCCATAGGTTTCCCGTCACTAATTATCTATGGGTCTTTGGTGCCCTGTTGATTTCCCGTCGTAAATTACCAACGGGAAACCTCGGTAAAGGTAAAAACTTTAAACTTGTGTCTTCTTCAAGGCTCGAACCCGAGTTGTTAAATATGTCAAATGTGCAATGTTGCCTATAGATTACTACCATCGTCGTGTGTTTAAGTAAAAGGTTGAATATATATAATCTCTTTGACCTCTCTATAAAATTTTTAACAAACGTTTATACTCAATGATCTAACAGTTTATAGTCAATGATTTAACAATGTTTTTAACAAACGATTTTAGACAGTTACATAGTTTAAATATAAAAAATGAATGTTGTAACTATATATGATGATGTATATAAACATAATTTAATGTTATCTATAGCATCATTTAGAAATATCTAAAATTCTTGGGATAAAGATTAAAAAGTTATATTCTACAAAGAATATTCAAACAAAGCTTATTATTTATCTTTATAACCATTTTGAAACACTAAATTAAAAAAAATTTAAAACTTTTATGATTTTCCAACCCGGGTTCGAGCCATGAAGAAGGCAAAACTTTAAAGTTTTTACATTTTCCATAGGTTTCCCGTCACAAATTATCTATGGGTCTTTGGTGCCCTGTTGATATCCCGTCGTAAATTACCAACGGGAAACCTACGGTAAAGGTAAAAACTTTAAACTTTTGTCTTCTTCAAGGCTCGAACCCGAGTTGTTAAATATAAAAGTTATATTCTACAAAGAATATTCAAACAAAGCTTATTATTTATCTTTATAACCATTTTGAAACACTAAATTAAAAAAAAATTAAAACCTTTATGATTTCCCAACCCGGGTTCGAGCCATGAAGAAGGCAAAACTTTGAAGTTTTTACCTTTTCCATAGGTTTGCCGTCACTAATTATCTATGGGTCTTTGGTGCCCTGTTGATTTCCCGTCGTAAATTACCAACGGGAAACCTACGGTAAAGTAAAAAACTATAAACTTTTTTCTTCATCAAGGCTCGAACCCGAGTTTTTAAATATGTTAAATGTGCAATGTTGCCAGTAGATTACTACCATCGTCGTGTGTTTAAGTAAAAGGTTGAGTATATATAATCTCTTTGACCTCTCTGTAAATTTTTTAACAAACGTTTACACTCAATGATCTAACAGTTTATACTCAATGATTTAACAATGTTTTTAACAAACGATTTTAGACAGTTACAAAGTTTAAATATAAAAAATGTATGTTGTAACTATATATGATGATGTATATAAACATAATTTAATGTTATCTATGGGTCTTTGGTGCCCTGTTGATATCCCGTCGTAAATTACCAATGGGAAACCTACGGTAAAGGTAAAAACTTTAAACTTTTGTCTTCTTCAAGGCTCGAACCCGAGTTGTTAAATATAAAAGTTATATTCTACAAAGAATATTCAAACAAAGCTTATTATTTATCTTTATAACCATTTTGAAACACTAAATTAAAAAAAAATTAAAACCTTTATGATTTCCCAACCCGGGTTCGAGCCATGAAGAAGGCAAAGCAAAAGTTTAAAGCACTTTGGTGCCTGTTGATTTCCAGTCGTATAATACCAACGGAAACCTACGGAAAAGGTAAAAACATTACACTTTTGTCTTTTTCAACCCTTGAACCCGAGTTGTGAAATAGATCACGGGTGCTCTGTTGTCAGTACACTACTACCATCGTCGTGTGTTTAAGTGACAATTTAATGTAGATACTCTCTTTAGACTTCTCTGTAAAATTGTTAACAAAAGTTTATACTCAATGATGTAACAGTTTATATTCAATGATTTAACAATGTTTTTAACAAAAGATTTTTCACAGTTACATAGTTTAAATATAAACAATGTATGTTGTAATTATATATGATGATGTATATAAACATAATTTAAGGATATCTATAACATCATTTAGAAATATCTAAAATTCTTGGGATAAAGATTTAAAAGTTATATTCTACAAAGAATATTCAAACAAATCTTATTATATATCTTTATAACCATTTTGAAACACTAAATTAAAAAAAAATTAAAACTTTTAGGATTCCCCAACCCGGGTTCGAGCCATGCAGAAGGCAAAACTTTAAAGTTTTTACCTTTTCCATAGGTTTCCCATCACTAATTATCTATGGGTCTTTGGTGCCCTGTTGATTTCCCGTCGTAAATTACCAACGGGAAACCTCGGTAAAGGTAAAAACTTTAAACTTGTGTCTTCTTCAAGGCTCGAACCCGAGTTGTTAAATATGTCAAATGTGCAATGTTGCCTATAGATTACTACCATCGTCGTGTGTTTAAGTAAAAGGTTGAATATATATAATCTCTTTGACCTCTCTATAAAATTTTTAACAAACGTTTATACTCAATGATCTAACAGTTTATAGTCAATGATTTAACAATGTTTTTAACAAACGATTTTAGACAGTTACATAGTTTAAATATAAAAAATGAATGTTGTAACTATATATGATGATGTATATAAACATAATTTAATGTCATCTATAGCATCATGTAGAAATATCTAAAATCCTTGGGATAGAGATTTAAAAGTTATATTCTGCAAAAAATATTCAAACAATGCTTATTATTTATCCTTATAACCATTTTGAAACACTAAATTACAAAAAATTTAAAACTTTTAGGACTTTCCAACCCGGGTTCGAGCCTTGAAGAAGGAAAAAGTTAAAAGTTTTCACCTTTTCCATTGGTTTCCCGTAAGTTATTACCTACAGAACTTTGGTGCCTGTTGATTTCCCGTGGTAAATTACCAACGGGAAACCTACGGAAAAGGTAAAAACTTTATACTTTTGTCTTTTTCAACGCTTGAACCGGAGTTGTGAAATTGATCACGGGTGCTCTGTTGCCAGCACACTACTACCATCGTCGTGTGTTTAAGTGACAATTTAATGTAGATACTGTCTTTAGACCTCTCTGTAAAATTTTTAACAAAAGTTTATACTCAATGATGTAACTGTTTATATTCAATGATTTAACAATGTTTTTAACAAAAGATTTTTCACAGTTACATAGTTTAAATATAAACAATGTATGTTGTAATTATATATGATGATGTATATAAACATAATTTAATGATATCTATAACATCATTTAGAAATATCTAAAATTCTTGGGATAAAGATTTAAAAGTTATATTCTACAAAGAATATTCAAACAAAGCTTATTATTTATCTTTATAACCATTTTGAAACACTAAATTAAAAAAAATTTAAAACTTTTATGATTTCCCAACTCGGGTTCGAGCCATGAAGAAGGCAAAACATTAAAGTTTTTACCGTTTCCATAGGTTTCCTGTCACTAATTATCTATAGGTCTTTGGTGCCCTGTTGATTTCCCGTAGTAAATTACCAACTGGAAACCTACGGTAAAGGTAAAAACTTTAAACTTTTGTCTTCTTCAAGGCTCGAACCCGAGTTGTTAAATAAGTCAAATGTGAAATGTTTCCAGTAGATTACTACCATCGTCGTGTGTTTAAGTAAAAGGTTGAATATATATAATCTCTTTGACCTCTCTGTAAAATTTTTAACAAACGTTTATAGCCAATGATCTAACTGTTTATACTCAATGATTTAACAATGTTTTTAACAAACGATTTTAGACAATTACATAGTTTAAATATAAAAAATGTATGTTGTAACTATATATGATGATGTATATAAACATAATTTAATGTTATCTATAGCATCATTTAGAAATATCTAAAATTCTTGGGATAAAGATTAAAAAGTTATATTCTACAAAGAATATTCAAACAAAGCTTATTATTTATCTTTATAACCATTTTGAAACACTAAATTAAAAAAAAATTAAAACCTTTATGATTCCCCTACCCGGGTTCGAGCCATGAAGAAGGCAAAACTTTAAAGTTTTTACCTTTTCCAAAGGTTTCCCGTCACTAATTATCTATGGGTCTTTGGTGCCCTGTTGATTTCCCGTCGTAAATTACCAACGGGAAACCTACGGTAAAGGTAAAAACTTTAAGCTTTTGTCTTCTTCAAGGCTCGAACCCGAGTTGTTAAATAAGTCAAATGTGAAATGTTTCCAGTAGATTACTACCATCGTCGTGTGTTTAAGTAAAAGGTTGAATATATATAATCTCTTTGACCTCTCTGTAAAATTTTTAACAAACGTTTATACCCAATGATCTAACAGTTTTTACTCAATGATTTAACAATGTTTTTAACAAACGATTTTAGACAGTTACATAGTTTAAATATAAAAAATGTATATTGTAATTATATGATGATGTATATAAACATAATTTAATGTTATCTATAGCATCATTTAGAAATATATCTAAAATCCTTGGGATAGAGATTTAAAAGTTATATTCTGCAAAAAATATTCAAACAATGCTTATTTTTTATCTTTATAACTATTTTGAAACACTAAATTATAAAAAAATTAAAACTTTTAGGACTTCCTAACCCGGGTTCGAGCCTTGAAGAAGGCAAAAGTTTAAAGTATTCACCTTTTCCATAGGTTTCCCGTCCGTAATTACCTACAGGACTTTGGTGCCTGTTGATTTCCCGTCATAAATTACCAACGGGAAATCTACGGAAAAGGTAAAAACTTTATACTTTTGTCTTTTTCAACGCTTGAACCTGAGTTGTGAAATAGATCACGGGTGCTCTATTGCCAGCACACTACTACCATCGTCGTGTGTTTAAGTGACAATTTAATGTAGATACTCTCTTTAGACCTCTCTGTAAAATTTTTAACAAAAGTTTATACTCAATGATGTAACTGTTTATATTCAATGATTTAACAATGTTTTTAACAAAAGATTTTTCACAGTTACATAGTTTAAATATAAACAATGTATGTTGTAATTATATATGATGATGTATATAAACATAATTTAAGGATATCTATAACATCATTTAGAAATATCTAAAATTCTTGGGATAAAGATTTAAAAGTTATATTCTACAAAGAATATTCAAACAAATCTTATTATATATCTTTATAACCATTTTGAAACACTAAATAAAAAAAAATTTTAAACTTTTAGGATTTCCCAACCCTGGTTCGAGCCATGCAGACGGCAAAACTTTAAAGTTTTTACATTTTCCATAGGTTTCCCGTCACTAATTATCTATGGGTCTTTGGTGCCCTGTTGATTTCCCGTCGTAAATTACCAACGGGAAACCTACGGTAAAGGTAAAAACTTTAAACTTGTGTCTTCTTCAAGGCTCGAACCCGAGTTGTTAAATATGTCAAATGTGCAATGTTGCCTATAGATTACTACCATCGTCGTGTGTTTAAGTAAAAGGTTGAATATATATAATCTCTTTGACCTCTCTATAAAATTTTTAACAAACGTTTATACTCAATGATCTAACAGTTTATAGTCAATGATTTAACAATGTTTTTAACAAACGATTTTAGACAGTTACATAGTTTAAATATAAAAAATGAATGTTGTAACTATATATGATGATGTATATAAACATAATTTAATGTCATCTATAGCATCATTTAGAAATATCTAAAATCCTTGGGATAGAGATTTAAAAGTTATATTCTGCAAAAAATATTCAAACAATGCTTATTATTTTAAAAAATTTAAAACTTTTAGGACTTTCCAACCCGGGTTCGAGCCTTGAAGAAGGAAAAAGTTAAAAGTTTTCACCTTTTCCATTGGTTTCCCGTAAGTTATTACCTACAGAACTTTGGTGCCTGTTGATTTCCCGTGGTAAATTACCAACGGGAAACCTACGGAAAAGGTAAAAACTTTATACTTTTGTCTTTTTCAACGCTTGAACCGGAGTTGTGAAATTGATCACGGGTGCTCTGTTGCCAGAAAACTACTACCATCGTCGTGTGTTTAAGTGACAATTTAATGTAGATACTCTCTTTAGACCTCTCTGTAAAATTTTTAGCAAAAGTTTATACTCAATGATGTAACTGTTTATATTCAATGATTTAACAATGTTTTTAACAAAAGATTTTTCACAGTTACATAGTTTAAATATAAACAATGTATGTTGTAATTATATATGATGATGTATATAAACATAATTTAATGATATCTATAACATCATTTAGAAATATCTAAAATTCTTGGGATAAAGATTTTAAAGTTGTATTCTACAAAGAATATTCAAACAAATCTTATTATATATCTTTATAATAATTTTGAAACACTAAATTAAATAAATTTAAAAACTTTTAGGATTTCCCAACCCGGGTTCGAGCCATGCAGAAGGCAAAAATTTAAAGTTTTTACCTTTTCCATAGGTTTCCCGTCACTAATTATCTATGGGTCTTTGGTGCCCTGGTTATTTCCCGTCGTAAATTACCAACGGGAAACCTACGGTAAAGGTAAAAACTTTAAACTTTTGTCTTCTTCAACGCTCGAACCCGAGTTGTTAAATATGTCGAATGTGCAATGTTGCCAGTAGATTACTACCATCGTCGTGTGTTTAAGTAAAAGGTTAAATATATATAATGTCTTTGACCTCTCTGTAAAATTATTAACAAACTTTTATACTCAATGATCTAACAGTTTTTAGTCAATGATTTAATAATGTTTTTAACAAACGATTTTAGACAGTTACATAGTTTAAATATAAAAAATGTATGTTGTAACTATATATGGTGATGTATATAAACATAATTTAATGTTATCTATAGCATCATTTAGAAATATCTAAAATCCTTGGGATAGAGATTTAAAAGTTATATTCTGCAAAAAAAATTCAAACAATGCTTATTATTTATCTTTATAACTATTTTGAAACACTAAATTACAAAAAATTTAAAACTTTTAGGACTTTCCAACCCGGGTTCGAGCCTTGCAGAAGGCAAAAGTTAAAAGTTTTCACCTTTTCCATTGGTTTCCCGTAAGTTATTACCTACAGAACTTTGGTGCCTGTTGATTTCTCGTGGTAAATTAACAACGGGAAACCTACGGAAAAGGTAAAAACTTTATACTTTTGTCTTTTTCAACGCTTGAACCGGAGTTGTGAAATTGATCATGGGTGCTCTGTTGCCAGCACACTACTACCATCGTCGTGTGTTTAAGTGACAATTTAATGTAGATACTCTCTTTAGACCTCTCTGTAAAATTTTTAACAAAAGTTTATACTCAATGATGTAACTGTTTATATTCAATTATTAAACAATTTTTTTAACAAAAGATTTTAGACAGTTACATAATTTAAATATAAACAATGTATGTTGTAATTATATATGATGATGTATATAAACATAATTTAATGATATCTATAACATCATTTAGAAATATCTAAAATTCTTGGGATAAAGATTTAAAAGTTATATTCTACAAAGAATATTCAAACAAAGCTTATTATTTATCTTTATAACCATTTTGAAACACTAAATTAAAAAAAATTTAAAACTTTTATGATTTCCCAACCCGGGTTCGAGCCATGAAGAAGGCAAAACATTAAAGTTTTTACCGTTTCCATAGGTTTCCCGTCACTAATTATCTATGGGTCTTTGGTGCCCTGTTGATTTCCCGTGGTAAATTACCAACTGGAAACCTACGGTAAAGGTAAAAACTTTAAACTTTTGTCTTCTTCAAGGCTCGAACCCGAGTTGTTAAATAAGTCAAATGTGAAATGTTTCCAGTAGATTACTACCATCGTCGTGTGTTTAAGTAAAAGGTTGAATATATATAATCTCTTTGACCTCTCTGTAAAATTTTTAACAAACGTTTATAGCCAATGATCTAACAGTTTATACTCAATGATTTAACAATGTTTTTAACAAACGATTTTAGACAATTACATAGTTTAAATATAAAAAATGTATGTTGTAACTATATATGATGATGTATATAAACATAATTTAATGTTATCTATAGCATCATTTACAAATATCTAAAATTCTTGGGATAAAGATTAAAAAGTTATATTCTACAAAGAATATTCAAACAAAGCTTATTATTTATCTTTATAACCATTTTGAAACACTAAATTAAAAAAAATTTAAAACCTTTATGATTCCCCTACCCGGGTTCGAGCCATGAAGAAGGCAAAACTTTAAAGTTTTTACCTTTTCCATAGGTTTCCCGTCACTAATTATCTATGGGTCTTTGGTGCCCTGTTGATTTCCCGTCGTAAATTACCAACGGGAAACCTACGGTAAAGGTAAAAACTTTAAGCTTTTGTCTTCTTCAAGGCTCGAACCCGAGTTGTTAAATAAGTCAAATGTGAAATGTTTCCAGTAGATTACTACTATCGTCGTGTGTTTAAGTAAAAGGTTGAATATATATAATCTCTTTGACCTCTCTGTAAAATTTTTAACAAACATTTATAGCCAATGATCTAACAGTTTATAGTCAATGATTTAACAATGTTTTTAACAAACGATTTTAGACAGTTACATAGTTTAAATATAAAAAATGTATGTTGTAATTATATATGATGATGTATATAAACATAATTTAATGTTATCTATAGCATCATTTAGAAATATATCTAAAATCCTTGGGATAGAGATTTAAAAGTTATATTCTGCAAAAAATATTCAAACAATGCTTATTTTTTATCTTTATAACTATTTTGAATCACTAAATTATAAAAAAATTAAAACTTTTAGGATTTCCCAACCCGGGTTCGAGCCTTGAAGAAGGCAAAAGTTTAAAGTATTCACCTTTTCCATAGGTTTCCCGTCCGTAATTACCTACAGGACTTTGGTGCCTGTTGATTTCCCGTCATAAACTACCAACGGGAAATCTACGGAAACGGTAAAAACTTTATACTTTTGTCTTTTTCAACGCTTGAACCCGAGTTGTGAAATAGATCACGGGTGCTCTGTTGCCAGCACACTACTACCATCGTCGTGTGTTTAAGTGACAATTTAATATAGATACTCTCTTTAGACCTCTCTGTAAAATTTTTAACAAAAGTTTATACTCAATGTTGTAACAGTTTATATTCAATGATTTAACAGTTTTTTTAACAAAAGATTTTAAACAGTTACATAGTTTAAATATAAACAATGTATGTTGTAATTATATTTGATGATGTATATAAACATAATTTAATGATATTTATAACATCATTTAGAAATATCTAAAATTCTTGGGATAAAGATTTAAAAGTTATATTCTACAAATAATATTCAAACAAAGCTTATTATTTATCTTTATAACCATTTTGAAACACTAAATTAAAAAAATTTAAAACTTTTACGATTTCCCAACCCGGGTTCGAGCCATGAAGAAGGCAAAACTTTAAAGTTTTTACCTTTTCCATAGGTTTCCGGGTCACTAATTATCTATGGGTCTTTGGTGCCCTGTTGATTCCCCGTCGTAAATTACCAACGGGAAACCTACGGTAAAGGTAAAAACTTTAATCTTTTGTCTTCTTCAAGGCTCGAACCCGAGTTGTTAAATATGTCAAATGTGCAATGTTGCCAGAAGATTACTACCATAGTCGTGTGTTCAAGTAAAAGGTTGAATATATATAATCTCTTTGACCTCTCTGTAAAATTTTTAACAAACGTTTACACTCAATGATCTAACAGTTTATACTCAATGATTTAACAATGTTTTTAACAAACGATTTTAGACAGTTACATAGTTTAAATATAAAAAATGTATGTTGTAACTATATATGATGATGTATATAAACATAATTTAATGTTATCTATAGCATCATTTAGAAATATATCTAAAATCCTTGGCATAGAGATTTAAAAGTTATATTCTGCAAAAAATATTCAAACAATGCTTATTATTTATCTTTATAACTATTTTGAAACACTAAATTATAAAAAATTTAAAACTTTTAGGACTTCCCAACCCGGGTTCGAGCCTTGAAGAAGGAAAAAGTTAAAAGTTTTCACCTTTTCCATTGGTTTCCTGTCAGTTATTACCTACAGAACTTTGGTGACTGTTGATTTCCCGTCGTAAATTGCCAACGGGAAACCTACGGAAAAGGTAAAAACTTTATACTTTTGTCTTTTTCAACGCTTGAACCCGAGTAGAGAAATAGATCACGGGTGCTCTGTTGCCAGCACACTACTACCATCTCCGTGTGTTTAAGTGACAATTTAATGTAGATACTCTCGTTAGACCTCTCTGTAAAATTTTGAACAAAAGTTTATACTCAATGATGTAACAGTTTATATTCAATGATTTAACAATTTTTTTAACAAAAGATTTTAGACAGTTACATAGTTTAAATATAAACAATGTATGTTGTAATTATATATGATGATGTATATAAACATAATTTAATGATATCTATAACATCATTTAGAAATATCTAAAATTTCTTGGGATAAAGATCTAAAAGTTATTCTACAAAGAATATTCAAACAAAGCTTATTATTTATCTTTATAACCATTTTGAAATACTAAATTAAAAAAAATTTAAACCTTTTATGATTTCCCAACCCGGGTTCGAGCAATGAAGAAGGCAAAACTTTAAAGTTTTTACCTTTTCCATAGGTTTCCCGTCACTAATTATCTATGGGTCTTTGGTGCCCTGTTGATTTCCCCTCGTAAATTACCAACGGGAAACCAACGGTAAAGGTAAAAGCTTTAAACTTTTGTCTTCTTCAAGGCTCGAACCCGAGTTGTTAAATATGTCGAATGTGCAATGTTGCCAGTAGATTACTACATTCGTCGTGTGCTTAAGTAAAAGGTTGAATATATATAATCTCTTTGACCTCTCTGTAAAATTTTTTACAAACGTTTATACTCAATGATCTAAGAGTTTATAGTCAATGATTTAACAATGTTTTTAACAAACGATTTTAGACAGTTACATAGTTTAAATATAAAAAATGTATGTTGTAACTATATTTGATGATGTATATAAACATAATTTAATGTTATCTATAGCATCATTTAGAAATATCTAAAATCCTTGGGATAGAGATTTAAAAGTTATATTCTGCAAAAAATATTGAAACAATGCTTATTATTTATCTTTATAACTATTTTGAAACACTAAATTATAAAAAATTTAAAACTTTTAGGACTTCCCAACCCGGGTTCGAGCCTTGAAGAAGGCAAAAGTTTAAAGTTTTCACCTTTTCCATAGGTTTCCCGTCAGTAATTACCTACAGAACTTTGGTGCCTGTTGATTTCCCGTCGTAAATTACCACCGGGAAACCTACGGAAAAGGTAAAAACTTTATACTTTTCTCTTTTTCAACTCTTTTTCAACGCTTGAACCCGAGTTGTGAAATAGATCACGGGTGCTCTGTTGCCAGCACACTACTACCATCGTCTGTGTTTAACTGACAATTTAATGTAGATACTCTCTTTAGACCTCTTTGTAAAATTTTTAACAAAAGTTTATACTCAATGATGTAACAGATTATATTTAATGATTTAACAATGTTTTTAACAAATGATTTTTGACAATTACATAGTTTAAATATAAACAATGTATATTGTAATTATATATGATGATGTATATAAACATAATTTAATGATATCTATAACATCATTTAGAAATATCTAAAATTCTTGGGATAAAGATTTAAAAGTTATTCTACAAAGAATATTCAAACAAAGCTTATTATTTATCTTTATAACCATTTTGAAATACTAAATTAAAAAAAATTTAAAACTTTTATGATTTCCCAACCCGGGTTCGAGCAATGAAGAAGGCAAAACTTTAAAGTTTTTACCTTTTCCATAGGTTTCCCGTCACTAATTATCTATAGGTCTTTGGTGCCCTGTTGATTTCCCGTCGTAAATTACCAACGGGAAACCAACGGTAAAGGTAAAAGCTTTAAACTTTTGTCTTCTTCAAGGCTCGAACCCAAGTTGTTAAATATGTCGAATGTGCAATGTTGCCAGTAGATTACTACATTCGTCGTGTGTTTAAGTAAAAGGTTGAATATATATAATCTCTTTGACCTCTCTGTAAAATTTTTTACAAACGTTTATACTCAATGATCTAAGAGTTTATAGTCAATGATTTAACAATGTTTTTAACAAACGATTTTAGACAGTTACATAGTTTAAATATAAAAAATGTATGTTGTAACTATATTTGATGATGTATATAAACATAATTTAATGTTATCTACAGCATCATTTAGAAATATCTAAAATCCTTGGGATAGAGATTTAAAAGTTATATTCTGCAAAAAATATTGAAACAATGCTTATTATTTATCTTTATAACTATTTTGAAACACTAAATTATAAAAAATTTAAAACTTTTCGGACTTCCCAACCCGGGTTCGAGCCTTGAAGAAGGCAAAACTTTAAAGTTTTCACCTTTTCCATAGGTTTCCCGTCAGTAATTACCTACAGAACTTTGGTGCCTGTTGATTTCCCGTCGTAAATTACCATCGGGAAACCTACGGAAAAGGTAAAAACTTTATACTTTTCTCTTTTTCAACTCTTTTTCAACGCTTGAACCCGAGTTGTGAAATAGATCACGGGTGCTCTGTTGCCAGCACACTACTACCATCGTCTGTGTTTAAGTGACAATTTAATGTAGATACTCTCTTTAGACCTCTCTGTAAAATTTTAACAAAAGTTTATACTCAATGATGTAACAGTTTATATTCAATGATTTAACAATGTTTTTAACAAAAGATTTTAGACAGTTACATAGTTTAGATATAAACAATGTATGTTGTAATTATATATGATGATGTATATAAACATAATTTAATGATATCTATAACATCATTTAGAAATATCTAAAATTCTTGGGATAAAGATTTAAAAGTTATTCTACAAAGAATATTCAAACAAAGCTTATTATTTATCTTTATAACCATTTTGAAATACTAAATTAAAAAAAATTTAAAACTTTTATGATTTCCCAACCCGCGTTCGAGCAATGAAGAAGGCAAAACTTTAAAGTTTTTACCTTTTCCATAGGTTTCCCGTCACTAATTATCTATGGGTCTTTGGTGCCCTGTTGATTTCCCGTCGTAAATTACCAACGGGAAACCAACTGTAAAGGTAAAAGCTTTAAACTTTTGTCTTCTTCAAGGCTCGAACCCGAGTTGTTAAATATGTCGAATGTGCAATGTTGCCAGTAGATTACTACATTCGTCGTGTGTTTAAGTAAAAGGTTGAATATATATAATCTCTTTGACCTCTCTGTAAAATTTTTTACAAACGTTTATACTCAGTGATCTAAGAGTTTATAGTCAATGATTTAACAATGTTTTTAACAAACGATTTTAGACAGTTACATAGTTTAAATATAAAAAATGTATGTTGTAACTATATTTGATGATGTATATAAACATAATTTAATGTTATCTATAGCATCATTTAGAAATATCTAAAATCCTTGGGATAGAGATTTAAAAGTTATATTCTGCAAAAAATATTGAAACAATGCTTATTATTTATCTTTATAACTATTTTGAAATACTAAATTATAAAAAATTAAAAAACTTTTAGGACTTCCCAACCCGGATTCGAGCCTTGAAGAAGGCAAAAGTTTAAAGTTTTCACCTTTTCCATAGGTTTCCCGTCAGTAATTACCTACAGAACTTTGGTGCCTGTTGATTTCCCGTCGTAAATTACCACTGGGAAACCTACGGAAAAGGTAAAAACTTTATACTTTTCTCTTTTTCAACTCTTTTTCAACGCTTGAACCCGAGTTGTGAAATAGATCACGGGTGCTCTGTTGCCAGCACACTACTACCATCGTCTGGGTTTAAGTGACAATTTAATGTAGATACTCTCTTTAGACCTCTTTGTAAAATTTTTAACAAAAGTTTATACTCAATAATGTAACAGTTTATATTCAATGATTTAACAATGTTTTTAACAAATGATTTTAGACAGTTACATAGTTTAAATATAAACAATGTATGTTGTAATTATATATGATGATGTATATAAACATAATTTAATGATATCTATAACATCATTTAGAAATATCTAAAATTTCTTGGGATAAAGATCTAAAAGTTATTCTACAAAGAATATTCAAACAAAGCTTATTATTTATCTTTATAACCATTTTGAAATACTAAATTAAAAAAAATTTAAAACTTTTATGATTTCCCAGCCCGGGTTCGAGCAATGAAGAAGGCAAAACTTTAAAGTTTTTACCTTTTCCATAGGTTTCCCGTCACTAATTATCTATGGGTCTTTGGTGCCCTGTTGATTTCCCGTCGTAAATTACCAACGGGAAACCAACGGTAAAGGTAAAAGCTTTAAACTTTTGTCTTCTTCAAGGCTCGAACCCGAGTTGTTAAATATGTCAAATGTGCAATGTTGCCAGTAGATTACTACATTCATCGTGTGTTTAAGTAAAAGGTTGAATATATATAATCTCTTTGACCTCTCTGTAAAATTTTTTACAAACGTTTATACTCAATGATCTAAGAGTTTATAGTCAATGATTTAACAATGTTTTTAACAAACGATTTTAGACAGTTACATAGTTTAAATATAAAAAATGTATGTTGTAACTATATTTGATGATGTATATAAACATAATTTAATGTTATCTATAGCATCATTTAGAAATATCTAAAATCCTTGGGATAGAGATTTAAAAGTTATATTCTGCAAAAAATATTGAAACAATGCTTATTATTTATCTTTATAACTATTTTGAAACAATAAATTATAAAAAATTTAAAACTTTTAGGACTTCCCAACCCGGGTTCGAGCCTTGAAGAAGGCAAAAGTTTAAAGTTTTCACCTTTTCCATAGGTTTCCCGTCAGTAATTACCTACAGAACTTTGGTGCCTGTTGATTTCCCGTCGTAAATTACCACCGGGAAACCTACGGAAAAGGTAAAAACTTTATACTTTTCTCTTTTTCAACTCTTTTTCAACGCTTGAACCCGAGTTGTGAAATAGATCACGGGTGCTCTGTTGCCAGCACACTACTACCATCATCGTGTGTTTAAGTGACAATTTAATGTAGATACTCTCTTTAGACCTCTCTGTAAAATTTTTAACAAAAGTTTATACTCAATGATGTAACAGTTTATATTCAATG
Organism: Cardamine chenopodiifolia; assembly: GCA_963922655.1. Lineage (NCBI taxonomy): Eukaryota > Viridiplantae > Streptophyta > Magnoliopsida > Brassicales > Brassicaceae > Cardamine > Cardamine chenopodiifolia. The sequence continues at coordinate 5,383,857 of OZ000463.1, forward strand.
ATTTAACAATGTTTTTAACAAAAGATTTTAGACAGTTACATAGTTTAAATATAAACAATGTATGTTGTAATTATATATGATGATGTATATAAACATAATTTAATGATATCTATAACATCATTTAGAAATATATAAAATTTCTTGGGATAAAGATCTAAAAGTTATTCTACAAAGAATATTCAAACAAAGCTTATTATTTATCTTTATAACCATTTTGAAATACTAAATTAAAAAAAATTTTAAAACTTTTATGACTTCCCAACCCGGGTTCGAGCAATGAAGAAGGCAAAACTTTAAAGTTTTTACCTTTTCCATAGGTTTCCCGTCACTAATTATCTATGGGTCTTTGGTGCCCTGTTGATTTCCCCTCGTAAATTACCAACGGGAAACCAACGGTAAAGGTAAAAGCTTTAAACTTTTGTCTTCTTCAAGGCTCGAACCCGAGTTGTTAAATATGTCGAATGTGCAATGTTGCCAGTAGATTACTACATTCGTCGTTTGCTTAAGTAAAAGGTTGAATATATATAATCTCTTTGACCTCTCTGTAAAATTTTTTACAAACGTTTATACTCAATGATCTAAGAGTTTATAGTCAATGATTTAACAATGTTTTTAACAAACGATTTTAGACAGTTACATAGTTTAAATATAAAAAATGTATGTTGTAACTATATTTGATGATGTATATAAACATAATTTAATGTTATCTATAGCATCATTTAGAAATATCTAAAATCCTTGGGATAGAGATTTAAAAGTTATATTCTGCAAAAAATATTGAAACAATGCTTATTATTTATCTTTATAACTATTTTGAAACACTAAATTATAAAAAATTTAAAACTTTTAGGACTTCCCAACCCGGGTTCGAGCCTTGAAGAAGGCAAAAGTTTAAAGTTTTCACCTTTTCCATAGGTTTCCCGTCAGTAATTACCTACAGAACTTTGGTGCCTGTTGATTTCCCGTCGTAAATTACCACCGGGAAACCTACGGAAAAGGTAAAACTTTATACTTTTCTCTTTTTCAACTCTTTTTCAACGCTTGAACCCGAGTTGTGAAATAGATCACGGGTGCTCTGTTGCCAGCACACTACTACCATCGTCTGTGTTTAAGTGACAATTTAATGTAGATACTCTCTTTAGACCTCTTTGTAAAATTTTTAACAAAAGTTTATACTCAATGATGTAACAGTTTATATTTAATGATTTAACAATGTTTTTAACAAATGATTTTTGACAATTACATAGTTTAAATATAAACAATGTATATTGTAATTATATATGATGATGTATATAAACATAATTTAATGATATCTATAACATCATTTAGAAATATCTAAAATTCTTGGGATAAAGATTTAAAAGTTATTCTACAAAGAATATTCAAACAAAGCTTATTATTTATCTTTATAACCATTTTAAAATACTAAATTAAAAAAAATTTAAAACTTTTATGATTTCCCAACCCGGGTTCGAGCAATGAAGAAGGCAAAACTTTAAAGTTTTTACCTTTTCCATAGGTTTCCCGTCACTAATTATCTATAGGTCTTTGGTGCCCTGTTGATTTCCCGTCGTAAATTACCAACGGGAAACCAACGGTAAAGGTAAAAGCTTTAAACTTTTGTCTTCTTCAAGGCTCGAACCCAAGTTGTTAAATATGTCGAATGTGCAATGTTGCCAGTAGATTACTACATTCGTCGTGTGTTTAAGTAAAAGGTTGAATATATATAATCTCTTTGACCTCTCTGTAAAATTTTTTACAAACGTTTATACTCAATGATCTAAGAGTTTATAGTCAATGATTTAACAATGTTTTTAACAAACGATTTTAGACAGTTACATAGTTTAAATATAAAAAATGTATGTTGTAACTATATTTGATGATGTATATAAACATAATTTAATGTTATCTATAGCATCATTTAGAAATATCTAAAATCCTTGGGATAGAGATTTAAAAGTTATATTCTGCAAAAAATATTGAAACAATGCTTATTATTTATCTTTATAACTATTTTGAAACACTAAATTATAAAAAATTTAAAACTTTTCGGACTTCCCAACCCGGGTTCGAGCCTTGAAGAAGGCAAAACTTTAAAGTTTTCACCTTTTCCATAGGTTTCCCGTCAGTAATTACCTACAGAACTTTGGTGCCTGTTGATTTCCCGTCGTAAATTACCATCGGGAAACCTACGGAAAAGGTAAAAACTTTATACTTTTCTCTTTTTCAACTCTTTTTCAACGCTTGAACCCGAGTTGTGAAATAGATCACGGGTGCTCTGTTGCCAGCACACTACTACCATCGTCTGTGTTTAAGTGACAATTTAATGTAGATACTCTCTTTAGACCTCTCTGTAAAATTTTAACAAAAGTTTATACTCAATGATGTAACAGTTTATATTCAATGATTTAACAATGTTTTTAATAAATGATTTTTGACAATTACATAGTTTAAATATAAACAATGTATGTTGTAATTATATATGATGATGTATATAAACATAATTTAATGATATCTATAACATCATTTAGAAATATCTAAAATTCTTGGGATAAAGATTTAAAAGTTATTCTACAAAGAATATTCAAACAAAGCTTATTATTTATCTTTATAACCATTTTGAAATACTAAATTAAAAAAATTTTAAAACTTTTATGATTTCCCAACCCGGGTTCGAGCAATGAAGAAGGCAAAACTTTAAAGTTTTTACCTTTTCCATAGGTTTCCCGTCACTAATTATCTATAGGTCTTTGGTGCCCTGTTGATTTCCCGTCGTAAATTACCAACGGGAAACCAACGGTAAAGGTAAAAGCTTTAAACTTTTGTCTTCTTCAAGGCTCGAACCCAAGTTGTTAAATATGTCGAATGTGCAATGTTGCCAGTAGATTACTACATTCGTCGTGTGTTTAAGTAAAAGGTTGAATATATATAATCTCTTTGACCTCTCTGTAAAATTTTTTACAAACGTTTATACTCAATGATCTAAGAGTTTATAGTCAATGATTTAACAATGTTTTTAACAAATGATTTTAGACAGTTACATAGTTTAAATATAAAAAATGTATGTTGTAACTATATTTGATGATGTATATAAACATAATTTAATGTTATCTATAGCATCATTTAGAAATATCTAAAATCCTTGGGATAGAGATTTAAAAGTTATATTCTGCAAAAAATATTGAAACAATGCTTATTATTTATCTTTATAACTATTTTGAAACACTAAATTATAAAAAATTTAAAACTTTTCGGACTTCCCAACCCGGGTTCGAGCCTTGAAGAAGGCAAAACTTTAAAGTTTTCACCTTTTCCATAGGTTTCCCGTCAGTAATTACCTACAGAACTTTGGTGCCTGTTGATTTCCCGTCGTAAATTACCATCGGGAAACCTACGGAAAAGGTAAAAACTTTATACTTTTCTCTTTTTCAACTCTTTTTCAACGCTTGAACCCGAGTTGTGAAATAGATCACGGGTGCTCTGTTGCCAGCACACTACTACCATCGTCTGTGTTTAAGTGACAATTTAATGTAGATACTCTCTTTAGACCTCTCTGTAAAATTTTAACAAAAGTTTATACTCAATGATGTAACAGTTTATATTCAATGATTTAACAATGTTTTTAATAAATGATTTTTGACAATTACATAGTTTAAATATAAACAATGTATGTTGTAATTATATATGATGATGTATATAAACATAATTTAATGATATCTATAACATCATTTAGAAATATCTAAAATTCTTGGGATAAAGATTTAAAAGTTATTCTACAAAGAATATTCAAACAAAGCTTATTATTTATCTTTATAACCATTTTGAAATACTAAATTAAAAAAAATTTAAAACTTTTATGATTTCCCAACCCGCGTTCGAGCAATGAAGAAGGCAAAACTTTAAAGTTTTTACCTTTTCCATAGGTTTCCCGTCACTAATTATCTATGGGTCTTTGGTGCCCTGTTGATTTCCCGTCGTAAATTACCAACGGGAAACCAACTGTAAAGGTAAAAGCTTTAAACTTTTGTCTTCTTCAAGGCTCGAACCCGAGTTGTTAAATATGTCGAATGTGCAATGTTGCCAGTAGATTACTACATTCGTCGTGTGTTTAAGTAAAAGGTTGAATATATATAATCTCTTTGACCTCTCTGTAAAATTTTTTACAAACGTTTATACTCAGTGATCTAAGAGTTTATAGTCAATGATTTAACAATGTTTTTAACAAACGATTTTAGACAGTTACATAGTTTAAATATAAAAAATGTATGTTGTAACTATATTTGATGATGTATATAAACATAATTTAATGTTATCTATAGCATCATTTAGAAATATCTAAAATCCTTGGGATAGAGATTTAAAAGTTATATTCTGCAAAAAATATTGAAACAATGCTTATTATTTATCTTTATAACTATTTTGAAACACTAAATTATAAAAAATTTAAAACTTTTAGGACTTCCCAACCCGGGTTCGAGCCTTGAAGAAGGCAAAAGTTTAAAGTTTTCACCTTTTCCATAGGTTTCCCGTCAGTAATTACCTACAGAACTTTGGTGCCTGTTGATTTCCCGTCGTAAATTACCACCGGGAAACCTACGGAAAAGGTAAAAACTTTATACTTTTCTCTTTTTCAACTCTTTTTCAACGCTTGAACCCGAGTTGTGAAATAGATCACGGGTGCTCTGTTGCCAGCACACTACTACCATCGTCTGTGTTTAAGTGACAATTTAATGTAGATACTCTCTTTAGACCTCTTTGTAAAATTTTTAACAAAAGTTTATACTCAATGATGTAACAGTTTATATTTAATGATTTAACAATGTTTTTAACAAATGATTTTTGACAATTACATAGTTTAAATATAAACAATGTATATTGTAATTATATATGATGATGTATATAAACATAATTTAATGATATCTATAACATCATTTAGAAATATCTAAAATTCTTGGGATAAAGATTTAAAAGTTATTCTACAAAGAATATTCAAACAAAGCTTATTATTTATCTTTATAACCATTTTAAAATACTAAATTAAAAAAAATTTAAAACTTTTATGATTTCCCAACCCGGGTTCGAGCAATGAAGAAGGCAAAACTTTAAAGTTTTTACCTTTTCCATAGGTTTCCCGTCACTAATTATCTATAGGTCTTTGGTGCCCTGTTGATTTCCCGTCGTAAATTACCAACGGGAAACCAACGGTAAAGGTAAAAGCTTTAAACTTTTGTCTTCTTCAAGGCTCGAACCCAAGTTGTTAAATATGTCGAATGTGCAATGTTGCCAGTAGATTACTACATTCGTCGTGTGTTTAAGTAAAAGGTTGAATATATATAATCTCTTTGACCTCTCTGTAAAATTTTTTACAAACGTTTATACTCAATGATCTAAGAGTTTATAGTCAATGATTTAACAATGTTTTTAACAAACGATTTTAGACAGTTACATAGTTTAAATATAAAAAATGTATGTTGTAACTATATTTGATGATGTATATAAACATAATTTAATGTTATCTATAGCATCATTTAGAAATATCTAAAATCCTTGGGATAGAGATTTAAAAGTTATATTCTGCAAAAAATATTGAAACAATGCTTATTATTTATCTTTATAACTATTTTGAAACACTAAATTATAAAAAATTTAAAACTTTTCGGACTTCCCAACCCGGGTTCGAGCCTTGAAGAAGGCAAAACTTTAAAGTTTTCACCTTTTCCATAGGTTTCCCGTCAGTAATTACCTACAGAACTTTGGTGCCTGTTGATTTCCCGTCGTAAATTACCATCGGGAAACCTACGGAAAAGGTAAAAACTTTATACTTTTCTCTTTTTCAACTCTTTTTCAACGCTTGAACCCGAGTTGTGAAATAGATCACGGGTGCTCTGTTGCCAGCACACTACTACCATCGTCTGTGTTTAAGTGACAATTTAATGTAGATACTCTCTTTAGACCTCTCTGTAAAATTTTAACAAAAGTTTATACTCAATGATGTAACAGTTTATATTCAATGATTTAACAATGTTTTTAATAAATGATTTTTGACAATTACATAGTTTAAATATAAACAATGTATGTTGTAATTATATATGATGATGTATATAAACATAATTTAATGATATCTATAACATCATTTAGAAATATCTAAAATTCTTGGGATAAAGATTTAAAAGTTATTCTACAAAGAATATTCAAACAAAGCTTATTATTTATCTTTATAACCATTTTGAAATACTAAATTAAAAAAATTTTAAAACTTTTATGATTTCCCAACCCGGGTTCGAGCAATGAAGAAGGCAAAACTTTAAAGTTTTTACCTTTTCCATAGGTTTCCCGTCACTAATTATCTATAGGTCTTTGGTGCCCTGTTGATTTCCCGTCGTAAATTACCAACGGGAAACCAACGGTAAAGGTAAAAGCTTTAAACTTTTGTCTTCTTCAAGGCTCGAACCCAAGTTGTTAAATATGTCGAATGTGCAATGTTGCCAGTAGATTACTACATTCGTCGTGTGTTTAAGTAAAAGGTTGAATATATATAATCTCTTTGACCTCTCTGTAAAATTTTTTACAAACGTTTATACTCAATGATCTAAGAGTTTATAGTCAATGATTTAACAATGTTTTTAACAAACGATTTTAGACAGTTACATAGTTTAAATATAAAAAATGTATGTTGTAACTATATTTGATGATGTATATAAACATAATTTAATGTTATCTATAGCATCATTTAGAAATATCTAAAATCCTTGGGATAGAGATTTAAAAGTTATATTCTGCAAAAAATATTGAAACAATGCTTATTATTTATCTTTATAACTATTTTGAAACACTAAATTATAAAAAATTTAAAACTTTTAGGACTTCCCAACCCGGGTTCGAGCCTTGAAGAAGGCAAAAGTTTAAAGTTTTCACCTTTTCCATAGGTTTCCCGTCAGTAATTACCTACAGAACTTTGGTGCCTGTTGATTTCCCGTCGTAAATTACCATCGGGAAACCTACGGAAAAGGTAAAAACTTTATACTTTTCTCTTTTTCAACTCTTTTTCAACGCTTGAACCCGAGTTGTGAAATAGATCACGGGTGCTCTGTTGCCAGCACACTACTACCATCGTCTGTGTTTAAGTGACAATTTAATGTAGATACTCTCTTTAGACCTCTCTGTAAAATTTTAACAAAAGTTTATACTCAATGATGTAACAGTTTATATTCAATGATTTAACAATGTTTTTAATAAATGATTTTTGACAATTACATAGTTTAAATATAAACAATGTATGTTGTAATTATATATGATGATGTATATAAACATAATTTAATGATATCTATAACATCATTTAGAAATATCTAAAATTCTTGGGATAAAGATTTAAAAGTTATTCTACAAAGAATATTCAAACAAAGCTTATTATTTATCTTTATAACCATTTTGAAATACTAAATTAAAAAAATTTTAAAACTTTTATGATTTCCCAACCCGGGTTCGAGCAATGAAGAAGGCAAAACTTTAAAGTTTTTACCTTTTCCATAGGTTTCCCGTCACTAATTATCTATAGGTCTTTGGTGCCCTGTTGATTTCCCGTCGTAAATTACCAACGGGAAACCAACGGTAAAGGTAAAAGCTTTAAACTTTTGTCTTCTTCAAGGCTCGAACCCAAGTTGTTAAATATGTCGAATGTGCAATGTTGCCAGTAGATTACTACATTCGTCGTGTGTTTAAGTAAAAGGTTGAATATATATAATCTCTTTGACCTCTCTGTAAAATTTTTTACAAACGTTTATACTCAATGATCTAAGAGTTTATAGTCAATGATTTAACAATGTTTTTAACAAACGATTTTAGACAGTTACATAGTTTAAATATAAAAAATGTATGTTGTAACTATATTTGATGATGTATATAAACATAATTTAATGTTATCTATAGCATCATTTAGAAATATCTAAAATCCTTGGGATAGAGATTTAAAAGTTATATTCTGCAAAAAATATTGAAACAATGCTTATTATTTATCTTTATAACTATTTTGAAACACTAAATTATAAAAAATTTAAAACTTTTCGGACTTCCCAACCCGGGTTCGAGCCTTGAAGAAGGCAAAACTTTAAAGTTTTCACCTTTTCCATAGGTTTCCCGTCAGTAATTACCTACAGAACTTTGGTGCCTGTTGATTTCCCGTCGTAAATTACCATCGGGAAACCTACGGAAAAGGTAAAAACTTTATACTTTTCTCTTTTTCAACTCTTTTTCAACGCTTGAACCCGAGTTGTGAAATAGATCACGGGTGCTCTGTTGCCAGCACACTACTACCATCGTCTGTGTTTAAGTGACAATTTAATGTAGATACTCTCTTTAGACCTCTCTGTAAAATTTTAACAAAAGTTTATACTCAATGATGTAACAGTTTATATTCAATGATTTAACAATGTTTTTAATAAATGATTTTTGACAATTACATAGTTTAAATATAAACAATGTATGTTGTAATTATATATGATGATGTATATAAACATAATTTAATGATATCTATAACATCATTTAGAAATATCTAAAATTCTTGGGATAAAGATTTAAAAGTTATTCTACAAAGAATATTCAAACAAAGCTTATTATTTATCTTTATAACCATTTTGAAATACTAAATTAAAAAAAATTTAAAACTTTTATGATTTCCCAACCCGCGTTCGAGCAATGAAGAAGGCAAAACTTTAAAGTTTTTACCTTTTCCATAGGTTTCCCGTCACTAATTATCTATGGGTCTTTGGTGCCCTGTTGATTTCCCGTCGTAAATTACCAACGGGAAACCAACTGTAAAGGTAAAAGCTTTAAACTTTTGTCTTCTTCAAGGCTCGAACCCGAGTTGTTAAATATGTCGAATGTGCAATGTTGCCAGTAGATTACTACATTCGTCGTGTGTTTAAGTAAAAGGTTGAATATATATAATCTCTTTGACCTCTCTGTAAAATTTTTTACAAACGTTTATACTCAGTGATCTAAGAGTTTATAGTCAATGATTTAACAATGTTTTTAACAAACGATTTTGGACAGTTACATAGTTTAAATATAAAAAATGTATGTTGTAACTATATTTGATGATGTATATAAACATAATTTAATGTTATCTATAGCATCATTTAGAAATATCTAAAATCCTTGGGATAGAGATTTAAAAGTTATATTCTGCAAAAAATATTGAAACAATGCTTATTATTTATCTTTATAACTATTTTGAAACACTAAATTATAAAAAATTTAAAACTTTTAGGACTTCCCAACCCGGGTTCGAGCCTTGAAGAAGGCAAAAGTTTAAAGTTTTCACCTTTTCCATAGGTTTCCCGTCAGTAATTACCTACAGAACTTTGGTGCCTGTTGATTTCCCGTCGTAAATTACCACCGGGAAACCTACGGAAAAGGTAAAAACTTTATACTTTTCTCTTTTTCAACTCTTTTTCAACGCTTGAACCCGAGTTGTGAAATAGATCACGGGTGCTCTGTTGCCAGCACACTACTACCATCGTCTGTGTTTAAGTGACAATTTAATGTAGATACTCTCTTTAGACCTCTTTGTAAAATTTTTAACAAAAGTTTATACTCAATGATGTAACAGTTTATATTTAATGATTTAACAATGTTTTTAACAAATGATTTTTGACAATTACATAGTTTAAATATAAACAATGTATATTGTAATTATATATGATGATGTATATAAACATAATTTAATGATATCTATAACATCATTTAGAAATATCTAAAATTCTTGGGATAAAGATTTAAAAGTTATTCTACAAAGAATATTCAAACAAAGCTTATTATTTATCTTTATAACCATTTTAAAATACTAAATTAAAAAAAATTTAAAACTTTTATGATTTCCCAACCCGGGTTCGAGCAATGAAGAAGGCAAAACTTTAAAGTTTTTACCTTTTCCATAGGTTTCCCGTCACTAATTATCTATAGGTCTTTGGTGCCCTGTTGATTTCCCGTCGTAAATTACCAACGGGAAACCAACGGTAAAGGTAAAAGCTTTAAACTTTTGTCTTCTTCAAGGCTCGAACCCAAGTTGTTAAATATGTCGAATGTGCAATGTTGCCAGTAGATTACTACATTCGTCGTGTGTTTAAGTAAAAGGTTGAATATATATAATCTCTTTGACCTCTCTGTAAAATTTTTTACAAACGTTTATACTCAATGATCTAAGAGTTTATAGTCAATGATTTAACAATGTTTTTAACAAACGATTTTAGACAGTTACATAGTTTAAATATAAAAAATGTATGTTGTAACTATATTTGATGATGTATATAAACATAATTTAATGTTATCTATAGCATCATTTAGAAATATCTAAAATCCTTGGGATAGAGATTTAAAAGTTATATTCTGCAAAAAATATTGAAACAATGCTTATTATTTATCTTTATAACTATTTTGAAACACTAAATTATAAAAAATTTAAAACTTTTCGGACTTCCCAACCCGGGTTCGAGCCTTGAAGAAGGCAAAACTTTAAAGTTTTCACCTTTTCCATAGGTTTCCCGTCAGTAATTACCTACAGAACTTTGGTGCCTGTTGATTTCCCGTCGTAAATTACCATCGGGAAACCTACGGAAAAGGTAAAAACTTTATACTTTTCTCTTTTTCAACTCTTTTTCAACGCTTGAACCCGAGTTGTGAAATAGATCACGGGTGCTCTGTTGCCAGCACACTACTACCATCGTCTGTGTTTAAGTGACAATTTAATGTAGATACTCTCTTTAGACCTCTCTGTAAAATTTTAACAAAAGTTTATACTCAATGATGTAACAGTTTATATTCAATGATTTAACAATGTTTTTAATAAATGATTTTTGACAATTACATAGTTTAAATATAAACAATGTATGTTGTAATTATATATGATGATGTATATAAACATAATTTAATGATATCTATAACATCATTTAGAAATATCTAAAATTCTTGGGATAAAGATTTAAAAGTTATTCTACAAAGAATATTCAAACAAAGCTTATTATTTATCTTTATAACCATTTTGAAATACTAAATTAAAAAAATTTTAAAACTTTTATGATTTCCCAACCCGGGTTCGAGCAATGAAGAAGGCAAAACTTTAAAGTTTTTACCTTTTCCATAGGTTTCCCGTCACTAATTATCTATAGGTCTTTGGTGCCCTGTTGATTTCCCGTCGTAAATTACCAACGGGAAACCAACGGTAAAGGTAAAAGCTTTAAACTTTTGTCTTCTTCAAGGCTCGAACCCAAGTTGTTAAATATGTCGAATGTGCAATGTTGCCAGTAGATTACTACATTCGTCGTGTGTTTAAGTAAAAGGTTGAATATATATAATCTCTTTGACCTCTCTGTAAAATTTTTTACAAACGTTTATACTCAATGATCTAAGAGTTTATAGTCAATGATTTAACAATGTTTTTAACAAACGATTTTAGACAGTTACATAGTTTAAATATAAAAAATGTATGTTGTAACTATATTTGATGATGTATATAAACATAATTTAATGTTATCTATAGCATCATTTAGAAATATCTAAAATCCTTGGGATAGAGATTTAAAAGTTATATTCTGCAAAAAATATTGAAACAATGCTTATTATTTATCTTTATAACTATTTTGAAACACTAAATTATAAAAAATTTAAAACTTTTCGGACTTCCCAACCCGGGTTCGAGCCTTGAAGAAGGCAAAACTTTAAAGTTTTCACCTTTTCCATAGGTTTCCCGTCAGTAATTACCTACAGAACTTTGGTGCCTGTTGATTTCCCGTCGTAAATTACCATCGGGAAACCTACGGAAAAGGTAAAAACTTTATACTTTTCTCTTTTTCAACTCTTTTTCAACGCTTGAACCCGAGTTGTGAAATAGATCACGGGTGCTCTGTTGCCAGCACACTACTACCATCGTCTGTGTTTAAGTGACAATTTAATGTAGATACTCTCTTTAGACCTCTCTGTAAAATTTTAACAAAAGTTTATACTCAATGATGTAACAGTTTATATTCAATGATTTAACAATGTTTTTAATAAATGATTTTTGACAATTACATAGTTTAAATATAAACAATGTATGTTGTAATTATATATGATGATGTATATAAACATAATTTAATGATATCTATAACATCATTTAGAAATATCTAAAATTCTTGGGATAAAGATTTAAAAGTTATTCTACAAAGAATATTCAAACAAAGCTTATTATTTATCTTTATAACCATTTTGAAATACTAAATTAAAAAAGATTTAAAACTTTTATGATTTCCCAACCCGCGTTCGAGCAATGAAGAAGGCAAAACTTTAAAGTTTTTACCTTTTCCATAGGTTTCCCGTCACTAATTATCTATGGGTCTTTGGTGCCCTGTTGATTTCCCGTCGTAAATTACCAACGGGAAACCAACTGTAAAGGTAAAAGCTTTAAACTTTTGTCTTCTTCAAGGCTCGAACCCGAGTTGTTAAATATGTCGAATGTGCAATGTTGCCAGTAGATTACTACATTCGTCGTGTGTTTAAGTAAAAGGTTGAATATATATAATCTCTTTGACCTCTCTGTAAAATTTTTTACAAACGTTTATACTCAGTGATCTAAGAGTTTATAGTCAATGATTTAACAATGTTTTTAACAAACGATTTTAGACAGTTACATAGTTTAAATATAAAAAATGTATGTTGTAACTATATTTGATGATGTATATAAACATAATTTAATGTTATCTATAGCATCATTTAGAAATATCTAAAATCCTTGGGATAGAGATTTAAAAGTTATATTCTGCAAAAAATATTGAAACAATGCTTATTATTTATCTTTATAACTATTTTGAAATACTAAATTATAAAAAATTAAAAAACTTTTAGGACTTCCCAACCCGGGTTCGAGCCTTGAAGAAGGCAAAAGTTTAAAGTTTTCACCTTTTCCATAGGTTTCCCGTCAGTAATTACCTACAGAACTTTGGTGCCTGTTGATTTCCCGTCGTAAATTACCACTGGGAAACCTACGGAAAAGGTAAAAACTTTATACTTTTCTCTTTTTCAACTCTTTTTCAACGCTTGAACCCGAGTTGTGAAATAGATCACGGGTGCTCTGTTGCCAGCACACTACTACCATCGTCTGTGTTTAAGTGACAATTTAATGTAGATACTCTCTTTAGACCTCTCTGTAAAATTTTAACAAAAGTTTATACTCAATGATGTAACAGTTTATATTCAATGATTTAACAATGTTTTTAATAAATGATTTTTGACAATTACATAGTTTAAATATAAACAATGTATGTTGTAATTATATATGATGATGTATATAAACATAATTTAATGATATCTATAACATCATTTAGAAATATCTAAAATTCTTGGGATAAAGATTTAAAAGTTATTCTACAAAGAATATTCAAACAAAGCTTATTATTTATCTTTATAACCATTTTGAAATACTAAATTAAAAAAGATTTAAAACTTTTATGATTTCCCAACCCGCGTTCGAGCAATGAAGAAGGCAAAACTTTAAAGTTTTTACCTTTTCCATAGGTTTCCCGTCACTAATTATCTATGGGTCTTTGGTGCCCTGTTGATTTCCCGTCGTAAATTACCAACGGGAAACCAACTGTAAAGGTAAAAGCTTTAAACTTTTGTCTTCTTCAAGGCTCGAACCCGAGTTGTTAAATATGTCGAATGTGCAATGTTGCCAGTAGATTACTACATTCGTCGTGTGTTTAAGTAAAAGGTTGAATATATATAATCTCTTTGACCTCTCTGTAAAATTTTTTACAAACGTTTATACTCAGTGATCTAAGAGTTTATAGTCAATGATTTAACAATGTTTTTAACAAACGATTTTAGACAGTTACATAGTTTAAATATAAAAAATGTATGTTGTAACTATATTTGATGATGTATATAAACATAATTTAATGTTATCTATAGCATCATTTAGAAATATCTAAAATCCTTGGGATAGAGATTTAAAAGTTATATTCTGCAAAAAATATTGAAACAATGCTTATTATTTATCTTTATAACTATTTTGAAATACTAAATTATAAAAAATTAAAAAACTTTTAGGACTTCCCAACCCGGGTTCGAGCCTTGAAGAAGGCAAAAGTTTAAAGTTTTCACCTTTTCCATAGGTTTCCCGTCAGTAATTACCTACAGAACTTTGGTGCCTGTTGATTTCCCGTCGTAAATTACCACTGGGAAACCTACGGAAAAGGTAAAAACTTTATACTTTTCTCTTTTTCAACTCTTTTTCAACGCTTGAACCCGAGTTGTGAAATAGATCACGGGTGCTCTGTTGCCAGCACACTACTACCATCGTCTGGGTTTAAGTGACAATTTAATGTAGATACTCTCTTTAGACCTCTTTGTAAAATTTTTAACAAAAGTTTATACTCAATGATGTAACAGTTTATATTCAATGATTTAACAATGTTTTTAACAAATGATTTTAGACAGTTACATAGTTTAAATATAAACAATGTATGTTGTAATTATATATGATGATGTATATAAACATAATTTAATGATATCTATAACATCATTTAGAAATATCTAAAATTTCTTGGGATAAAGATCTAAAAGTTATTCTACAAAGAATATTCAAACAAAGCTTATTATTTATCTTTATAACCATTTTGAAATACTAAATTAAAAAAAATTTAAAACTTTTATGATTTCCCAACCCGGGTTCGAGCAATGAAGAAGGCAAAACTTTAAAGTTTTTACCTTTTCCATAGGTTTCCCGTCACTAATTATCTATGGGTCTTTGGTGCCCTGTTGATTTCCCGTCGTAAATTACCAACAGGAAACCAACGGTAAAGGTAAAAGCTTTAAACTTTTGTCTTCTTCAAGGTTCGAACCCGAGTTGTTAAATATGTCAAATGTGCAATGTTGCCAGTAGATTACTACATTCATCGTGTGTTTAAGTAAAAGGTTGAATATATATAATCTCTTTGACCTCTCTGTAAAATTTTTTACAAACGTTTATACTCAATGATCTAAGAGTTTATAGTCAATGATTTAACAATGTTTTTAACAAACGATTTTAGACAGTTACATAGTTTAAATATAAAAAATGTATGTTGTAACTATATTTGATGATGTATATAAACATAATTTAATGTTATCTATAGCATCATTTAGAAATATCTAAAATCCTTGGGATAGAGATTTAAAAGTTATATTCTGCAAAAAATATTGAAACAATGCTTATTATTTATCTTTATAACTATTTTGAAACAATAAATTATAAAAAATTTAAAACTTTTAGGACTTCCCAACCCGGGTTCGAGCCTTGAAGAAGGCAAAAGTTTAAAGTTTTCACCTTTTCCATAGGTTTCCCGTCAGTAATTACCTACAGAACTTTGGTGCCTGTTGATTTCCCGTCGTAAATTACCACCGGGAAACCTACGGAAAAGGTAAAAACTTTATACTTTTCTCTTTTTCAACTCTTTTTCAACGCTTGAACCCGAGTTGTGAAATAGATCACGGGTGCTCTGTTGCCAGCACACTACTACCATCATCGTGTGTTTAAGTGACAATTTAATGTAGATACTCTCTTTAGACCTCTCTGTAAAATTTTTAACAAAAGTTTATACTCAATGATGTAACAGTTTATATTCAATGATTTAACAATGTTTTTAACAAAAGATTTTAGACAGTTACATAGTTTAAATATAAACAATGTATGTTGTAATTATATATGATGATGTATATAAACATAATTTAATGATATCTATAACATCATTTAGAAATATATAAAATATCTTGGGATAAAGATCTAAAAGTTATTCTACAAAGAATATTCAAACAAAGCTTATTATTTATCTTTATAACCATTTTGAAATACTAAATTAAAAAAAAATTTAAAACTTTTATGATTTCCCAACCCGGGTTCGAGCAATGAAGAAGGCAAAACTTTAAAGTTTTTACCTTTTCCATAGGTTTCCCGTCACTAATTATCTATGGGTCTTTGGTGCCCTGTTGATATCCCGTCGTAAATTACCAACGGGAAACCTACGGTAAAGGTAAAAACTTTAAACTTTTGTCTTCTTCAAGGCTCGAACCCGAGTTGTTAAATATGTCAAATGTGCAATGTTGCCAGTAGATTACTACCATCGTCGTGTGTTTAAGTAAAAGGTTGAATATATATAATCTCTTTGACCTCTCTGTAAAATTTTTAACAAACGTTTATACTCGATGATCTAAGAGTTTATAGTCAATGATTTAACAATGTTTTTAACAAAAGATTTTAGACAGTTACATAGTTTAAATATAAACAATGTATGTTGTAACTATATTTGATGATGTATATAAACATAATTTAATGTTATCTATAACATCATTTAGAAATATCTAAAATCCTTGGGATAGAGATTTAAAAGTTATATTCTGCAAAAAATATTGAAACAATGCTTATTATTTATCTTTATAATTATTTTGAAACACTAAATTATAAAAAATTTAAAACTTTTAGGACTTCCCAACCCGGGTTCGAGCCTTGAAGAAGGCAAAAGTTTAAAGTTTTCACCTTTTCCATAGGTTTCCCGTCATTAATTACCTACAGAACTTTGGTGCCTGTTGATTTCCCGTCGTAAATTACCACCGGGAAACCTACGGAAAAAGTAAAAACTTTATACTTTTCTCTTTTTCAACTCTTTTTCAACGCTTGAACCCGAGTTGTGAAATAGATCACGGGTGCTCTGTTGCCAGCACACTACTACCATCGTCGTGTGTTTAAGTGACAATTTAATGTAGATACTCTCTTTAGACCTCTGTGTAAAATTTTTAACAAAAGTTTATACTCAATGATGTAACAGTTTATATTGAATGATTTAACAATGTTTTTAACAAAAGATTTTAGACAGTTACATAGTTTAAATATAAACAATGTATGTTGTAATTATATATGATGATGTATATAAACATAATTTAATGATATCTATAATATCATTTAGAAATATCTAAAATTTCTTGGGATAAAGATCTAAAAGTTATTCTACAAAGAATATTCAAACAAAACTTATTATTTATCTTTCTAACCATTTTGAAATACTAAATTAAAAAAAATTTAAAACTTTTATGATTTCCCAACCCGGGTTCGAGCAATGAAGAAGGCAAAACTTTAAAGTTTTTACCTTTTCCATAGGTTTCCCGTCACTAATTATCTATGGGTCTTTGGTGCCCTGTTGATTTCCCGTCGTAAATTACCAACGGGAAACCAATGGTAAAGGTAAAAGCTTTAAACTTTTGTCTTCTTCAAGGCTCGAACCCGAGTTGTTAAATATGTCGAATGTGCAATGTTGCCAGTAGATTACTACCATCATTGTGTGTTTAAGTAAAAGGTTGAATATATATAATCTCTTTGACCTCTCTGTAAAATTTTTTACAAACGTTTATACTCAATGATCTAAGAGTTTATAGTCAATGATTTAACAATGTTTTTAACAAACGATTTTAGACAGTTACATAGTTTAAATATAAAAAATGTATGTTGTAACTATATTTGATGATGTATATAAACATAATTTAATGTTATCTATAACATCATTTAGAAATATCTAAAATCCTTGGGATAGAGATTTAAAAGTTATATTCTGCAAAAAAATATTGAAACAATGCTTATTATTTATCTTTATAACTATTTTGAAACACTAAATTATAAAAAATTTAAAACTTTTAGGACTTCCCAACCCGGGTTCGAGCCTTGAAGAAGGCAAAAGTTTAAAGTTTTCACCTTTTCCATAGGTTTCCCGTCAGTAATTACCTACAGAACATTGGTGCCTGTTGATTTCCCGTCGTAAATTACCACCGGGAAACCTACGGAAAAGGTAAAAACTTTATACTTTTCTCTTTTTCAACTCTTTTTCAACGCTTGAACCCGAGTTGTGAAATAGATCACGGGTGCTCTGTTGCCAGCACACTACTACCATCGGCGTGTGTTTAAGTGACAATTTAATGTAGATACTCTCTTTAGACCACTCTGTAAAATTTTTAACAAAAGTTTATACTCAATGATGTAACAGTTTATATTCAATGATTTAACAATGTTTTTAACAAAAGATTTTAGACAGTTACATAGTTTAAATATAAACAATGTATGTTGTAATTATATATGATGATGTATATAAACATAATTTAATGATATCTATAACATCATTTAGAAATATCTAAAATTTCTTGGGATAAAGATCTAAAAGTTATTCTACAAAGAATATTCAAACAAAGCTTATTATTTATCTTTATAACCATTTTGAAATACTAAATTAAAAATTTTTTAAAACTTTTATGATTTCCCAACCCGGGTTCGAGCAATGAAGAAGGCAAAACTTTAAAGTTTTTACCTTTTCCATAGGTTTCCCGTCACTAATTATCTATGGGTCTTTGGTGCCCTGTTGATTTCCCGTCGTAAATTACCAACGGGAAACCAATGGTAAAGGTAAAAGCTTTAAACTTTTGTCTTCTTCAAGGCTCGAACCCGAGTTGTTAAATATGTCGAATGTGCAATGTTGCCAGTAGATTACTACCATCGTTGTGTGTTTAAGTAAAAGGTTGAATATATATAATCTCTTTGACCTCTCTGTAAAATTTTTTACAAACGTTTATACTCAATGATCTAAGAGTTTATAGTCAATGATTTAACAATGTTTTTAACAAACGATTTTAGATAGTTACATAGTTTAAATATAAAAAATGTATGTTGTAACTATATTTGATGATGTATATAAACATAATTTAATGTTATCTATAACATCATTTAGAAATATCTAAAATCCTTGGGATAGAGATTTAAAAGTTATATTCTGCAAAAAATATTGAAACAATGCTTATTATTTATCTTTATAACTATTTTGAAACACTAAATTATAAAAAATTTAAAACTTTTAGGACTTCCCAACCCGGGTTCGAGCCTTGAAGAAGGCAAAAGTTTAAAGTTTTCACCTTTTCCATAGGTTTCCCGTCAGTAATTACCTACAGAACTTTGGTGCCTGTTGATTTCCCGTCGTAAATTACCACCGGGAAACCTACGGAAAAGGTAAAAACTTTATACTTTTCTCTTTTTCAACTCTTTTTCAACGCTTGAACCCGAGTTGTGAAATAGATCACGGGTGCTCTGTTGCCAGCACACTACTACCATCGTCGTGTGTTTAAGTGACAATTTAATGTAGATACTCTCTTTAGACCTCTCTGTAAAATTTTTAACAAAAGTTTATACTCAATGATGTAACAGTTTATATTCAATGATTTAACAATGTTTTTAACAAAAGATTTTAGACAGTTACATAGTTTAAATATAAACAATGTATGTTGTAATTATATATGATGATGTATATACACATAATTTAATGATATCTATAACATCATTTAGAAATATCTTAAATTTCTTGGGATAAAGATCTAAAAGTTATTCTACAAAGAATATTCAAACAAAGCTTATTATTTATCTTTATAACCATTTTGAAATACTAAATTAAAAAAAATTTAAAACTTTTATGATTTCCCAACCCGGGTTCGAGCAATGAAGAAGGCAAAACTTTAAAGTTTTTACCTTTTCCATAGGTTTCCCGTCACTAATTATCTATGGGTCTTTGGTGCCCTGTTGATTTCCCGTCGTAAATTACCAACGGGAAACCAATGGTAAAGGTAAAAGCTTTAAACTTTTGTCTTCTTCAAGGCTCGAACCCGAGTTGTTAAATATGTCGAATGTGCAATGTTGCCAGTAGATTACTACCATCGTCGTGTGTTTAAGTAAAAGGTTGAATATATATAATCTCTTTGACCTCTCTGTAAAATTTTTTACAAACGTTTATACTCAATGATCTAAGAGTTTATAGTCAATGATTTAACAATGTTTTTAACAAACGATTTTAGACAGTTACATAGTTTAAATATAAAAAATGTATGTTGTAACTATATTTGATGATGTGTATAAACATAATTTAATGTTATCTATAATATCATTTAGAAATATCTAAAATCCTTGGGATAGAGATTTAAAAGTTATATTCTGCAAAAAATATTGAAACAATGCTTATTATTTATCTTTATAACTATTTTGAAACACTAAATTATAAAAAATTTAAAACTTTTAGGACTTCCCAACCCGGGTTCGAGCCTTGAAGAAGGCAAAAGTTTAAAGTTTTCACCTTTTCCATAGGTTTCCCGTCAGTAATTACCTACAGAACTTTGGTGCCTGTTGATTTCCCGTCGTAAATTACCACCGGGAAACCTACGGAAAAGGTAAAAACTTTATACTTTTCTCTTTTTCAACTCTTTTTCAACGCTTGAACCCGAGTTGTGAAATAGATCACGGGTGCTCTGTTGCCAGCACACTACTACCATCGTCGTGTGTTTAAGTGACAATTTAATGTAGATACTCTCTTTAGACCTCTCTGTAAAATTTTTAACAAAAGTTTATACTCAATGATGTAACAGTTTATATTCAATGATTTAACAATGTTTTTAACAAAAGATTTTAGACAGTTACATAGTTTAAATATAAACAATGTATGTTGTAATTATATATGATGATGTATATACACATAATTTAATGATATCTATAACATCATTTAGAAATATCTTAAATTTCTTGGGATAAAGATCTAAAAGTTATTCTACAAAGAATATTCAAACAAAGCTTATTATTTATCTTTATAACCATTTTGAAATACTAAATTAAAAAAAATTTAAAATTTTTATGATTTCCCAACCCGGGTTCGAGCAATGAAGAAGGCAAAACTTTAAAGTTTTTACCTTTTCCATAGGTTTCCCGTCACTAATTATCTATGGGTCTTTGGTGCCCTGTTGATTTCCCGTCGTAAATTACCAACGGGAAACCAATGGTAAAGGTAAAAGCTTTAAACTTTTGTCTTCTTCAAGGCTCGAACCCGAGTTGTTAAATATGTCGAATGTGCAATGTTGCCAGTAGATTACTACCATCGTCGTGTGTTTAAGTAAAAGGTTGAATATATATAATCTCTTTGACCTCTCTGTAAAATTTTTTACAAACGTTTATACTCAATGATCTAAGAGTTTATAGTCAATGATTTAACAATGTTTTTAACAAACGATTTTAGACAGTTACATAGTTTAAATATAAAAAATGTATGTTGTAACTATATTTGATGATGTGTATAAACATAATTTAATGTTATCTATAATATCATTTAGAAATATCTAAAATCCTTGGGATAGAGATTTAAAAGTTATATTCTGCAAAAAATATTGAAACAATGCTTATTATTTATCTTTATAACTATTTTGAAACACTAAATTATAAAAAATTTAAAACTTTTAGGACTTCCCAACCCGGGTTCGAGCCTTGAAGAAGGCAAAAGTTTAAAGTTTTCACCTTTTCCATAGGTTTCCCGTCAGTAATTACCTACAGAACTTTGGTGCCTGTTGATTTCCCGTCGTAAATTACCACCGGGAAACCTACGGAAAAGGTAAAAACTTTATACTTTTCTCTTTTTCAACTCTTTTTCAACGCTTGAACCCGAGTTGTGAAATAGATCACGGGTGCTCTGTTGCCAGCACACTACTACCATCGTCGTGTGTTTAAGTGACAATTTAATGTAGATACTCTCTTTAGACCTCTCTGTAAAATTTTTAACAAAAGTTTATACTCAATGATGTAACAGTTTATATTCAATGATTTAACAATGTTTTTAACAAAAGATTTTAGACAGTTACATAGTTTAAATATAAACAATGTATGTTGTAATTATATATGATGATGTATATACACATAATTTAATGATATCTATAACATCATTTAGAAATATCTTAAATTTCTTGGGATAAAGATCTAAAAGTTATTCTACAAAGAATATTCAAACAAAGCTTATTATTTATCTTTATAACCATTTTGAAATACTAAATTAAAAAAAATTTAAAACTTTTATGATTTCCCAACCCGGGTTCGAGCAATGAAGAAGGCAAAACTTTAAAGTTTTTACCTTTTCCATAGGTTTCCCGTCACTAATTATCTATGGGTCTTTGGTGCCCTGTTGATTTCCCGTCGTAAATTACCAACGGGAAACCAATAGTAAAGGTAAAAGCTTTAAACTTTTGTCTTCTTCAAGGCTCGAACCCGAGTTGTTAAATATGTCGAATGTGCAATGTTGCCAGTAGATTACTACCATCGTCGTGTGTTTAAGTAAAAGGTTGAATATATATAATCTCTTTGACCTCTCTGTAAAATTTTTTACAAACGTTTATACTCAATGATCTAAGAGTTTATAGTCAATGATTTAACAATGTTTTTAACAAACGATTTTAGACAGTTACATAGTTTAAATATAAAAAATGTATGTTGTAACTATATTTGATGATGTATATAAACATAATTTAATGTTATCTATAACATCATTTAGAAATATCTAAAATCCTTGGGATAGAGATTTAAAAGTTATATTCTGCAAAAAATATTGAAACAATGCTTATTATTTATCTTTATAACTATTTTGAAACACTAAATTATAAAAAATTTAAAACTTTTAGGACTTCCCAACCCGGGTTCGAGCCTTGAAGAAGGCAAAAGTTTAAAGTTTTCACCTTTTCCATAGGTTTCCCGTCAGTAATTACCTACAGAACTTTGGTGCCTGTTGATTTCCCGTCGTAAATTACCACCGGGAAACCTACGGAAAAGGTAAAAACTTTATACTTTTCTCTTTTTCAACTCTTTTTCAACGCTTGAACCCGAGTTGTGAAATAGATCACGGGTGCTCTGTTGCCAGCACACTACTACCATCGTCGTGTGTTTAAGTGACAATTTAATGTAGATACTCTCTTTAGACCTCTCTGTAAAATTTTTAACAAAAGTTTATACTCAATGATGTAACAGTTTATATTCAATGATTTAACAATGTTTTTAACAAAAGATTTTAGACAGTTACATAGTTTAAATATAAACAATGTATGTTGTAATTATATATGATGATGTATATAAACATAATTTAATGATATCTATAACATCATTTAGAAATATCTAAAATTTCTTGGGATAAAGATCTAAAAGTTATTCTACAAAGAATATTCAAACAAAGCTTATTATTTATCTTTATAACCATTTTGAAATACTAAATTAAAAAAAATTTAAACCTTTTATGATTTCCCAACCCGGGTTCGAGCAATGAAGAAGGCAAAACTTTAAAGTTTTTACCTTTTCCATAGGTTTCCCGTCACTAATTATCTATGGGTCTTTGGTGCCCTGTTGATTTCCCGTCGTAAATTACCAACGGGAAACCAATGGTAAAGGTAAAAGCTTTAAACTTTTGTCTTCTACAAGGCTCGAACCCGAGTTGTTAAATATGTCGAATGTGCAATGTTGCCAGTAGATTACTACCATCGTCGTGTGTTTAAGTAAAAGGTTGAATATATATAATCTCTTTGACCTCTCTGTAAAATTTTTTACAAACGTTTATACTCAATGATCTAAGAGTTTATAGTCAATGATTTAACAATGTTTTTAACAAACGATTTTAGACAGTTACATAGTTTAAATATAAAAAATGTATGTTGTAACTATATTTGATGATGTATATAAACATAATTTAATGTTATCTATAACATCATTTAGAAATATCTAAAATCCTTGGGATAGAGATTTAAAAGTTATATTCTGCAAAAAAATATTGAAACAATGCTTATTATTTATCTTTATAACTATTTTGAAACACTAAATTATAAAAAATTTAAAACTTTTAGGACTTCCCAACCCGGGTTCGAGCCTTGAAGAAGGCAAAAGTTTAAAGTTTTCACCTTTTCCATAGGTTTCCCGTCAGTAATTACCTACAGAACTTTGGTGCCTGTTGATTTCCCGTCGTAAATTACCACCGGGAAACCTACGGAAAAGGTAAAAACTTTATACTTTTCTCTTTTTCAACGCTTGAACCCGAGTTGTGAAATAGATTACGGGTGCTCTGTTGCCAGCACACTACTACCATCGTCGTGTGTTTAAGTGACAATTTAATGTAGATACTCTCTTTAGACCTCTCGGTTAAATTTTTAACAAAAGTTTATACTCAATGATGTAACAGTTTATATTCAATGATTTAACAATGTTTTTAACAAAAGATTTTAGACAGTTACATAGTTTAAATATAAACAATGTATGTTGTAATTATATATGATGATGTATATACACATAATTTAATGATATCTATAACATCATTTAGAAATATCTAAAATTTCTTGGGATAAAGATCTAAAAGTTATTCTACAAAGAATATTCAAACAAAGCTTATTATTTATCTTTATAACCATTTTGAAATACTAAATTAAAAAAAATTTAAAACTTTTATGATTTCCCAACCCGGGTTCGAGCAATGAAGAAGGCAAAACTTTAAAGTTTTTACCTTTTCCATAGGTTTCCCGTCACTAATTATCTATGGGTCTTTGGTGCCCTGTTGATTTCCCCTCGTAAATTATCAACGGGAAACCAACGGTAAAGGTAAAAGCTTTATACTTTTGTCTTCTTCAAGGCTCGAACCCGAGTTGTTAAATATGTCGAATGTGCAATGTTGCCAGTAGATTACTACCATCGTCGTGTGTTTAAGTAAAAGGTTGAATATATATAATCTCTTTGACCTCTCTGTAAAATTTTTTACAAACGTTTATACTCAATGATCTAAGAGTTTATAGTCAATGATTTAACAATGTTTTTAACAAACGATTTTAGACAGTTACATAGTTTAAATATAAAAAATGTATGTTGTAACTATATTTGATGATGTATATAAACATAATTTAATGTTATCTATAATATCATTTAGAAATATCTAAAATCCTTGGGATAGAGATTTAAAAGTTATATTCTGCAAAAAATATTGAAACAATGCTTATTATTTATCTTTATAACTATTTTGAAACACTAAATTATAAAAAATTTAAAACTTTTAGGACTTCCCAACCCGGGTTAGAGCCTTGAAGAAGGCAAAAGTTTAAAGTTTTCACCTTTTCCATAGGTTTCCCGTCAGTAATTACCTACAGAACTTTGGTGCCTGTTGATTTCCCGTCGTAAATTACCACCGGGAAACCTACGGAAAAGGTAAAAACTTTATACTTTTCTCTTTTTCAACTCTTTTTCAACGCTTGAACCCGAGTTGTGAAATAGATCACGGGTGCTCTGTTGCCAGTACACTACTACCATCGTCGTGTGTTTAAGTGACAATTTAATGTAGATACTCTCTTTAGACCTCTCTGTAAAATTTTTAACAAAAGTTTATACTCAATGATGTAACAGTTTATATTCAATGATTTAACAATGTTTTTAACAAAATATTTTAGACAGTTACATAGTTTAAATATAAACAATGTATGTTGTAATTATATATGATGATGTATATAAACATAATTTAATGATATCTATAACATCATTTAGAAATTTCTAAAATTTCTTGGGATAAAGATCTAAAAGTTATTCTACAAAGAATATTCAAACAAAGCTTATTATTTATCTTTATAACCATTTTGAAATACTAAATTAAAAAAAATTTAAAACTTTTATGATTTCCCAACCCGGGTTCGAGCAATGAAGAAGGCAAAACTTTAAAGTTTTTACCTTTTCCATAGGTTTCCCGTCACTAATTATCTATGGGTCTTTGGTGCCCTGTTGATTTCCCGTCGTAAATTACCAACGGGAAACCAATGGTAAAGGTAAAAGCTTTAAACTTTTGTCTTCTTCAAGGCTCGAACCCGAGTTGTTAAATATGTCGAATGTGCAATGTTGCCAGTAGATTACTACCATCGTCGTGTGTTTAAGTAAAAGGTTGAATATATATAATCTCTTTGACCTCTCTGTAAAATTTTTTACAAACGTTTATACTAAATGATCTAAGAGTTTATAGTCAATGATTTAACAATGTTTTTAACAAACGATTTTAGACAGTTACATAGTTTAAATATAAAAAATGTATGTTGTAACTATATTTGATGATGTATATAAACATAATTTAATGTTATCTATAATATCATTTAGAAATATCTAAAATCCTTGGGATAGAGATTAAAAGTTATATTCTGCAAAAAATATTGAAACAATGCTTATTATTTATCTTTATAACTATTTTGAAACACTAAATTATAAAAAATTTAAAACTTTTAGGACTTCTCAACCCGGGTTCGAGCCTTGAAGAAGGCAAAAGTTTAAAGTTTTCACCTTTTCCATAGGTTTCCCGTCAGTAATTACCTACAGAACTTTGGTGCCTGTTGATTTCCCGTCGTAAATTACCACCGGGAAACCTACGGAAAAGGTAAAAACTTTATACTTTTCTCTTTTTCAACGCTTGAACCCGAGTTGTGAAATAGATCACGGGTGCTCTGTTGCCAGCACACTACTACCATCGTCGTGTGTTTAAGTGACAATTTAATGTAGATACTCTCTTTAGACCTCTCTGTAAAATTTTTAACAAAAGTTTATACTCAATGATGTAAAAGTTTATATTCAATGATTTAACAATGTTTTTAACAAAAGATTTTAGACAGTTACATAGTTTAAATATAAACAATGTATGTTGTAATTATATATGATGATGTATATAAACATAGTTTCATGATTTCTATAACATCATTTAGAAATATATAAAATTTCTTGGGATAAAGATCTAAAAGTTATTCTACAAAGAATATTCAAACAAAGCTTATTATTTATCTTTATAACCATTTTGAAATACTAAATTAAAAAAAATTTAAAACTTTTATGATTTCCCAACCTAGGTTCGAGCAATGAAGAAGGCAAAACTTTAAAGTTTTTACCTTTTCCATAGGTTTCCCGTCACTAATTATCTATGGGTCTTTGGTGCCCTGTTGATTTCCCGTCGTAAATTACCAACGGGAAACCAACTGTAAAGGTAAAGACTTTAAACTTTTGTCTTCCTCAAGGCTCGAACCCGAGTTGTTAAATATGTCGAATGTGCAATGTTGCCAGTAGATTACTACTATCGTCGTGTGTTTAAGTAAAAGGTTGAATATATATAATCTCTTTGACCTCTCTGTAAATTTTTTTACAAACGTTTATACTCAATGATCTAAGAGTTTATAGTCAATGATTTAACAATGTTTTTAACAAACGATTTTAGACAGTTACATAGTTTAAATATAAAAAATGTATGTTGTAACTATATTTGATGATGTATATAAACATAATTTAATGTTATCTATGACATCATTTAGAAATATCTAAAATCCTTGGGATAGAGATTTAAAAGTTATATTCTGCAAAAAATATTGAAACAATGCTTATTATTTATCTTTATAACTATTTTGAAACACTAAATTATAAAAAATTTAAAACTTTTAGGACTTCCCAACCGGGGTTCGAGCCTTGAAGAAGGCAAACGTTTAAAGTTTTCACCTTTTCCATAGGTTTCCCGTCAGTAATTACCTACAGAACTTTGGTGCCTGTTGATTTCCCGTCGTAAATTACCACCGGGAAACCTACGGAAAAGGTAAAAACTTTATACTTTTCTCTTTTTCAACGCTTGAACCCGAGTTGTGAAATAGATCACGGGTGCTCTGTTGCCAGCACACTACTACCATCTTCGTGTGTTTAAGTGACAATTTAATGTAGATACTCTCTTTAGACCTCTCTGTAAAATTTTTAACAAAAGTTTATACTCAATGCTGTAACAGTTTATATTCAATGATTTAACAATGTTTTTAACAAAAGATTTTAGACAGTTACATAGTTTAAATATAAACAATGTATGTTGTAATTATATATGATGATGTATATACACATAATATAATGATATCTATAACATCATTTAGAAATATCTAAAATTTCTTGGGATAAAGATCTAAAAGTTATTCTACAAAGAATATTCAAACAAAGCTTATTATTTATCTTTATAACCATTTTGAAATACTAAATTAAAAAAAATTTAAAACTTTTATGATTTCCCAACCCGGGTTCGAGCAATGAAGAAAGCAAAACTTTAAAGTTTTTACCTTTTCCATAGGTTTCCCGTCACTAATTACCTACAGAACTTTGGTGCCTGTTGATTTCCCGTCGTAAATTACCACCGGGAAACCTACGGAAAAGGTAAAAACTTTATACTTTTCTCTTTTTCAACTCTTTTTCAACGCTTGAACCCGAGTTGTGAAATAGATCACGGGTGCTCTGTTGCCAGCACACTACTACCATCGTCGTGTGTTTAAGTGACAATTTAATGTAGATACTCTCTTTAGACCTCTCTGTAAAGTTTTTAACAAAAGTTTATACTCAATGATGTAACAGTTTATATTCAATGATTTAACAATGTTTTTAACAAAAGATTTTAGACAGTTACATAGTTTAAATATAAACAATGTATGTTGTAATTATATATGATGATGTATATAAACATAATTTAATGATATCTATAACATCATTTAGAAATATCTAAAATTTCTTGGGATAAAGATCTAAAAGTTATTCTACAAAGAATATTCAAACAAAGCTTATTATTTATCTTTATAACCATTTTGAAATACTAAATTAAAAAAAATTTAAACCTTTTATGATTTCCCAACCCGGGTTCGAGCAATGAAGAAGGCAAAACTTTAAAGTTTTTACCTTTTCCATAGGTTTCCCGTCACTAATTATCTATGGGTCTTTGGTGCCCTGTTGATTTCCCCTCGTAAATTATCAACGGGAAACCAACGGTAAAGGTAAAAGCTTTAAACTTTTGTCTTCTTCAAGGCTCGAACCCGAGTTGTTAAATATGTCGAATGTGCAATGTTGCCAGTAGATTACTACATTCGTCGTGTGCTTAAGTAAAAGGTTGAATATATATAATCTCTTTGACCTCTCTGTAAAATTTTTTATAAACGTTTATACTCAATGATCTAAGAGTTTATAGTCAATGATTTAACAATGTTTTTAACAAACGATTTTAGACAGTTACATAGTTTAAATATAAAAAATGTATGTTGTAACTATATATGATGATGTATATAAACATAATTTAATGATATCTATAACATCATTTAGAAATATCTAAAATTTCTTGGGATAAAGATCTAAAAGTTATTCTACAAAGAATATTCAAACAAAGCTTATTATTTATCTTTATAACCATTTTGAAATACTAAATTAAAAAAAATTTAAACCTTTTATGATTTCCCAACCCGGGTTCGAGCAATGAAGAAGGCAAAACTTTAAAGTTTTTACCTTTTCCATAGGTTTCCCGTCACTAATTATCTATGGGTCTTTGGTGCCCTGTTGATTTCCCCTCGTAAATTATCAACGGGAAACCAACGGTAAAGGTAAAAGCTTTAAACTTTTGTCTTCTTCAAGGCTCGAACCCGAGTTGTTAAATATGTCGAATGTGCAATGTTGCCAGTAGATTACTACATTCGTCGTGTGCTTAAGTAAAAGGTTGAATATATATAATCTCTTTGACCTCTCTGTAAAATTTTTTACAAACGTTTATACTCAATGATCTAAGAGTTTATAGTCAATGATTTAACAATGTTTTTAACAAACGATTTTAGACAGTTACATAGTTTAAATATAAAAAATGTATGTTGTAACTATATTTGATGATGTATATAAACATAATTTAATGTTATCTATAGCATCATTTAGAAATATCTAAAATCCTTGGGATAGAGATTTAAAAGTTATATTCTGCAAAAAATATTGAAACAATGCTTATTATTTATCTTTATAACCATTTTGAAATACTAAATTAAAAAAAATTTAAAACTTTTATGATTTCCCAACCCGGGTTCGAGCAATGAAGAAGGCAAAACTTTAAAGTTTTTACCTTTTCCATAGCTTTCCCGTCACTAATTACCTACAGAACTTTGGTGCCTGTTGATTTCCCGTCGTAAATTACCACCGGGAAACCTACGGAAAAGGTAAAAACTTTATACTTTTCTCTTTTTCAACTCTTTTTCAACGCTTGAACCCGAGTTGTGAAATAGATCACGGGTGCTCTGTTGCCAGTACACTACTACCATCATCGTGTGTTTAAGTGACAATTTAATGTAGATACTCTCTTTAGACCTCTCTGTAAAATTTTTAACAAAAGTTTATACTCAATGATGTAACAGTTTATATTCAATGATTTAACAATGTTTTTAACAAAAGATTTTAGACAGTTACATAGTTTAAATATAAACAATGTATGTTGTAATTATATATGATGATGTATATAAACATAATTTAATGATATCTATAACATCATTTAGAAATTTCTAAAATTTCTTGGGATAAAGATCTAAAAGTTATTCTACAAAGAATATTCAAACAAAGCTTATTATTTATCTTTATAACCATTTTGAAATACTAAATTAAAAAAAATTTAAAACTTTTATGATTTCCCAACCCGGGTTCGAGCAATGAGGAAGGCAAAACTTTAAAGTTTTTACCTTTTCCATAGGTTTCCCGTCACTAATTATCTATGGGTCTTTGGTGCCCTGTTGATTTCCCGTCGTAAATTACCAACGGGAAACCAATGGTAAAGGTAAAAGCTTTAAACTTTTGTCTTCTTCAAGGCTCGAACCTGAGTTGTTAAATATGTCGAATGTGCAATGTTGCCAGTAGATTACTACCATCGTCGTGTGTTTAAGTAAAAGGTTGAATATATATAATCTCTTTGACCTCTCTGTAAAATTTTTTACAAACGTTTATACTCAATGATCTAAGAGTTTATAGTCAATGATTTAACAATGTTTTTAACAAACGATTTTAGACAGTTACATAGTTTAAATATAAAAAATGTATGTTGTAACTATATTTGATGATGTGTATAAACATAATTTAATGTTATCTATAATATCATTTAGAAATATCTAAAATCCTTGGGATAGAGATTTAAAAGTTATATTCTGCAAAAAATATTGAAACAATGCTTATTATTTATCTTTATAACTATTTTGAAACACTAAATTATAAAAAATTTAAAACTTTTAGGACTTCCCAACCCGGGTTCGAGCCTTGAAGAAGGCAAAAGTTTAAAGTTTTCACCTTTTCCATAGGTTTCCCGTCAGTAATTACCTACAGAACTTTGGTGCCTGTTGATTTCCCGTCGTAAATTACCACCGGGAAACCTACGGAAAAGGTAAAAACTTTATACTTTTCTCTTTTTCAACGCTTGAACCCGAGTTGTGAAATAGATCACGGGTGCTCTGTTGCCAGCACACTACTACCATCGTCGTGTGTTTAAGTGACAATTTAATGTAGATACTCTCTTTAGACCTCTCTGTAAAATTTTTAACAAAAGTTTATACTCAATGATGTAACAGTTTATATTCAATGATTTAACAATGTTTTTAACAAAAGATTTTAGACAGTTACATAGTTTAAATATAAACAATGTATGTTGTAATTATATATGATGATGTATATAAACATAATTTCATGATTTCTATAACATCATTTAGAAATATATAAAATTTCTTGGGATAAAGATCTAAAAGTTATTCTACAAAGAATATTCAAACAAAGCTTATTATTTATCTTTATAACCATTTTGAAATACTAAATTAAAAAAAATTTAAAACTTTTATGATTTCCCAACCCAGGTTCGAGCAATGAAGAAGGCAAAACTTTAAAGTTTTTACCTTTTCCATAGGTTTCCCGTCACTAATTATCTATGGGTCTTTGGTGCCCTGTTGATTTCCCGTCGTAAATTACCAACGGGAAACCAACGGTAAAGGTAAAGACTTTAAACTTTTGTCTTCCTCAAGGCTCGAACCCGAGTTGTTAAATATGTCGAATGTGCAATGTTGCCAGTAGATTACTACCATCGTCGTGTGTTTAAGTAAAAGGTTGAATATATATAATCTCTTTGACCTCTCTGTAAATTTTTTTACAAACGTTTATACTCAATGATCTAAGAGTTTATAGTCAATGATTTAACAATGTTTTTAACAAACGATTTTAGACAGTTACATAGTTTAAATATAAAAAATGTATGTTGTAACTATATTTGATGATGTATATAAACATAATTTAATGTTATCTATGACATCATTTAGAAATATCTAAAATCCTTGGGATAGAGATTTAAAAGTTATATTCTGCAAAAAATATTGAAACAATGCTTATTATTTATCTTTATAACTATTTTGAAACACTAAATTATAAAAAATTTAAAACTTTTAGGACTTCCCAACCGGGGTTCGAGCCTTGAAGAAGGAAAACGTTTAAAGTTTTCACCTTTTCCATAGGTTTCCCGTCAGTAATTACCTACAGAACTTTGGTGCCTGTTGATTTCCCGGCGTAAATTACCACCGGGAAACCTACGGAAAAGGTAAAAACATTATACTTTTCTCTTTTTCAACTCTTTTTCAACGCTTGAACCCGAGTTGTGAAATAGATCACGGGTGCTCTGTTGCCAGCACACTACTACCATCGTCGTGTGTTTAAGTGACAATTTAATGTAGATACTCTCTTTAGACCTCTCGATAAAATTTTTAACAAAAGTTTATACTCAATGCTGTAACAGTTTATATTCAATGATTTAACAATGTTTTTAACAAAAGATTTTAGACAGTTACATAGTTTAAATATAAACAATGTATGTTGTAATTATATATGATGATGTATATACACATAATTTAATGATATCTATAACATCATTTAGAAATATCTAAAATTTCTTGGGATAAAGATCTAAAAGTTATTCTACAAAGAATATTCAAACAAAGCTTAATATTTATCTTTATAACCATTTTGAAATACTAAATTAAAAAAAATTTAAAACTTTTATGATTTCCCAACCCGGGTTCGAGCAATGAAGAAAGCAAAACTTTAAAGTTTTTACCTTTTCCATAGGTTTCCCGTCACTAATTACCTACAGAACTTTGGTGCCTGTTGATTTCCCGTCGTAAATTACCACCGGGAAACCTACGGAAAAGGTAAAAACTTTATACTTTTCTCTTTTTCAACTCTTTTTCAACGCTTGAACCCGAGTTGTGAAATAGATCACGGGTGCTCTGTTGCCAGCACACTACTACCATCGTCGTGTGTTTAAGTGACAATTTAATGTAGATACTCTCTTTAGACCTCTCTGTAAAGTTTTTAACAAAAGTTTATACTCAATGATGTAACAGTTTATATTCAATGATTTAACAATGTTTTTAACAAAAGATTTTAGACAGTTACATAGTTTAAATATAAACAATGTATGTTGTAATTATATATGATGATGTATATAAACATAATTTAATGATATCTATAACATCATTTAGAAATATCTAAAATTTCTTGGGATAAAGATCTAAAAGTTATTCTACAAAGAATATTCAAACAAAGCTTATTATTTATCTTTATAACCATTTTGAAATACTAAATTAAAAAAAATTTAAACCTTTTATGATTTCCCAACCCGGGTTCGAGCAATGAAGAAGGCAAAACTTTAAAGTTTTTACCTTTTCCATAGGTTTCCCGTCACTAATTATCTATGGGTCTTTGGTGCCCTGTTGATTTCCCCTCGTAAATTATCAACGGGAAACCAACGGTAAAGGTAAAAGCTTTAAACTTTTGTCTTCTTCAAGGCTCGAACCCGAGTTGTTAAATATGTCGAATGTGCAATGTTGCCAGTAGATTACTACATTCGTCGTGTGCTTAAGTAAAAGGTTGAATATATATAATCTCTTTGACCTCTCTGTAAAATTTTTTACAAACGTTTATACTCAATGATCTAAGAGTTTATAGTCAATGATTTAACAATGTTTTTAACAAACGATTTTAGACAGTTACATAGTTTAAATATAAAAAATGTATGTTGTAACTATATATGATGATGTATATAAACATAATTTAATGATATCTATAACATCATTTAGAAATATCTAAAATTTCTTGGGATAAAGATCTAAAAGTTATTCTACAAAGAATATTCAAACAAAGCTTATTATTTATCTTTATAACCATTTTGAAATACTAAATTAAAAAAAATTTAAACCTTTTATGATTTCCCAACCCGGGTTCGAGCAATGAAGAAGGCAAAACTTTAAAGTTTTTACCTTTTCCATAGGTTTCCCGTCACTAATTATCTATGGGTCTTTGGTGCCCTGTTGATTTCCCCTCGTAAATTATCAACGGGAAACCAACGGTAAAGGTAAAAGCTTTAAACTTTTGTCTTCTTCAAGGCTCGAACCCGAGTTGTTAAATATGTCGAATGTGCAATGTTGCCAGTAGATTACTACATTCGTCGTGTGCTTAAGTAAAAGGTTGAATATATATAATCTCTTTGACCTCTCTGTAAAATTTTTTACAAACGTTTATACTCAATGATCTAAGAGTTTATAGTCAATGATTTAACAATGTTTTTAACAAACGATTTTAGACAGTTACATAGTTTAAATATAAAAAATGTATGTTGTAACTATATTTGATGATGTATATAAACATAATTTAATGTTATCTATAGCATCATTTAGAAATATCTAAAATCCTTGGGATAGAGATTTAAAAGTTATATTCTGCAAAAAATATTGAAACAATGCTTATTATTTATCTTTATAACCATTTTGAAATACTAAATTAAAAAAAATTTAAAACTTTTATGATTTCCCAACCCGGGTTCGAGCAATGAAGAAGGCAAAACTTTAAAGTTTTTACCTTTTCCATAGGTTTCCCGTCACTAATTACCTACAGAACTTTGGTGCCTGTTGATTTCCCGTCGTAAATTACCACCGGGAAACCTACGGAAAAGGTAAAAACTTTATACTTTTCTCTTTTTCAACTCTTTTTCAACGCTTGAACCCGAGTTGTGAAATAGATCACGGGTGCTCTGTTGCCAGCACACTACTACCATCGTCGTGTGTTTAAGTGACAATTTAATGTAGATACTCTCTTTAGACCTCTCTGTAAAATTTTTAACAAAAGTTTATACTCAATGATGTAACAGTTTATATTCATTGATTTAACAATGTTTTTAACAAAAGATTTTAGACAGTTACATAGTTTAAATATAAACAATGTATGTTGTAATTATATATGATGATGTATATACACATAATTTAATGATATCTATAACATCATTTAGAAATATCTAAAATTTCTTGGGATAAAGATCTAAAAGTTATTCTACAAAGAATATTCAAACAAAGCTTATTATTTATCTTTATAACCATTTTGAAATACTAAATTAAAAAAAATTTAAAACTTTTATGATTTCCCAACCCGGGTTCGAGCAATGAAGAAAGCAAAACTTTAAAGTTTTTACCTTTTCCATAGGTTTCCCGTCACTAATTACCTACAGAACTTTGGTGCCTGTTGATTTCCCGTCGTAAATTACCACCGGGAAACCTACGGAAAAGGTAAAAACTTTATACTTTTCTCTTTTTCAACTCTTTTTCAACGCTTGAACCCGAGTTGTGAAATAGATCACGGGTGCTCTGTTGCCAGCACACTACTACCATCGTCGTGTGTTTAAGTGACAATTTAATGTAGATACTCTCTTTAGACCTCTCTGTAAAGTTTTTAACAAAAGTTTATACTCAATGATGTAACAGTTTATATTCAATGATTTAACAATGTTTTTAACAAAAGATTTTAGACAGTTACATAGTTTAAATATAAACAATGTATGTTGTAATTATATATGATGATGTATATAAACATAATTTAATGATATCTATAACATCATTTAGAAATATCTAAAATTTCTTGGGATAAAGATCTAAAAGTTATTCTACAAAGAATATTCAAACAAAGCTTATTATTTATCTTTATAACCATTTTGAAATACTAAATTAAAAAAAATTTAAACCTTTTATGATTTCCCAACCCGGGTTCGAGCAATGAAGAAGGCAAAACTTTAAAGTTTTTACCTTTTCCATAGGTTTCCCGTCACTAATTATCTATGGGTCTTTGGTGCCCTGTTGATTTCCCCTCGTAAATTATCAACGGGAAACCAACGGTAAAGGTAAAAGCTTTAAACTTTTGTCTTCTTCAAGGCTCGAACCCGAGTTGTTAAATATGTCGAATGTGCAATGTTGCCAGTAGATTACTACATTCGTCGTGTGCTTAAGTAAAAGGTTGAATATATATAATCTCTTTGACCTCTCTGTAAAATTTTTTACAAACGTTTATACTCAATTATCTAAGAGTTTATAGTCAATGATTTAACAATGTTTTTAACAAACGATTTTAGACAGTTACATAGTTTAAATATAAAAAATGTATGTTGTAACTATATATGGTGATGTATATAAACATAATTTAATGATATCTATAACATCATTTAGAAATATCTAAAATTTCTTGGGATAAAGATCTAAAAGTTATTCTACAAAGAATATTCAAACAAAGCTTATTATTTATCTTTATAACCATTTTGAAATACTAAATTAAAAAAAATTTAAACCTTTTATGATTTCCCAACCCGGGTTCGAGCAATGAAGAAGGCAAAACTTTAAAGTTTTTACCTTTTCCATAGGTTTCCCGTCACTAATTATCTATGGGTCTTTGGTGCCCTGTTGATTTCCCCTCGTAAATTATCAACGGGAAACCAACGGTAAAGGTAAAAGCCTTAAACTTTTGTCTTCTTCAAGGCTCGAACCCGAGTTGTTAAATATGTCGAATGTGCAATGTTTCCAGTAGATTACTACATTCGTCGTGTGCTTAAGTAAAAGGTTGAATATATATAATCTCTTTGACCTCTCTGTAAAAGTTTTTACAAACGTTTATACTCAATGATCTAAGAGTTTATAGTCAATGATTTAACAATGTTTTTAACAAACGATTTTAGACAGTTACATAGTTTAAATATAAAAAATGTATGTTGTAACTATATTTGATGATGTATATAAACATAATTTAATGTTATCTATAGCATCATTTAGAAATATCTAAAATCCTTGGGATAGAGATTTAAAAGTTATATTCTGCAAAAAATATTGAAACAATGCTTATTATTTAACTTTATAACCATTTTGAAATACTAAATTAAAAAAAATTTAAAACTTTTATGATTTCCCAACCCGGGTTCGAGCAATGAAGAAGGCAAAAATTTAAAGTTTTTACCTTTTCCATAGGTTTCCCGTCACTAATTACCTACAGAACTTTGGTGCCTGTTGATTTCCCGTCGTAAATTACCACCGGGAAACCTACGGAAAAGGTAAAAACTTTATACTTTTCTCTTTTTCAACTCTTTTTCAACGCTTGAACCCGAGTTGTGAAATAGATCACGGGTGCTCTGTTGCCAGTACACTACTACCATCGTCGTGTGTTTAAGTGACAATTTAATGTAGATACTCTCTTTAGACCTCTCTGTAAAATTTTTAACAAAAGTTTATACTCAATGATGTAACAGTTTATATTCAATGATTTAACAATGTTTTTAACAAAAGATTTTAGACAGTTACATAGTTTAAATATAAACAATGTATGTTGTAATTATATATGATGATGTATATAAACATAATTTAATGATATCTATAACATCATTTAGAAATTTCTAAAATTTCTTGGGATAAAGATCTAAAAGTTATTCTACAAAGAATATTCAAACAAAGCTTATTATTTATCTTTATAACCATTTTGAAATACTAAATTAAAAAAAATTTAAAACTTTTATGATTTCCCAACCCGGGTTCGAGCAATGAGGAAGGCAAAACTTTAAAGTTTTTACCTTTTCCATAGGTTTCCCGTCACTAATTATCTATGGGTCTTTGGTGCCCTGTTGATTTCCCGTCGTAAATTACCAACGGGAAACCAATGGTAAAGGTAAAAGCTTTAAACTTTTGTCTTCTTCAAGGCTCGAACCTGAGTTGTTAAATATGTCGAATGTGCAATGTTGCCAGTAGATTACTACCATCGTCGTGTGTTTAAGTAAAAGGTTGAATATATATAATCTCTTTGACCTCTCTGTAAAATTTTTTACAAACGTTTATACTCAATGATCTAAGAGTTTATAGTCAATGATTTAACAATGTTTTTAACAAACGATTTTAGACAGTTACATAGTTTAAATATAAAAAATGTATGTTGTAACTATATTTGATGATGTGTATAAACATAATTTAATGTTATCTATAATATCATTTAGAAATATCTAAAATCCTTGGGATAGAGATTTAAAAGTTATATTCTGCAAAAAATATTGAAACAATGCTTATTATTTATCTTTATAACTATTTTGAAACACTAAATTATAAAAAATTTAAAACTTTTAGGACTTCCCAACCCGGGTTCGAGCCTTGAAGAAGGCAAAAGTTTAAAGTTTTCACCTTTTCCATAGGTTTCCCGTCAGTAATTACCTACAGAACTTTGGTGCCTGTTGATTTCCCGTCGTAAATTACCACCGGGAAACCTACGGAAAAGGTAAAAACTTTATACTTTTCTCTTTTTCAACGCTTGAACCCGAGTTGTGAAATAGATCACGGGTGCTCTGTTGCCAGCACACTACTACCATCGTCGTGTGTTTAAGTGACAATTTAATGTAGATACTCTCTTTAGACCTCTCTGTAAAATTTTTAACAAAAGTTTATACTCAATGATGTAACAGTTTATATTCAATGATTTAACAATGTTTTTAACAAAAGATTTTAGACAGTTACATAGTTTAAATATAAACAATGTATGTTGTAATTATATATGATGATGTATATAAACATAATTTCATGATTTCTATAACATCATTTAGAAATATATAAAATTTCTTGGGATAAAGATCTAAAAGTTATTCTACAAAGAATATTCAAACAAAGCTTATTATTTATCTTTATAACCATTTTGAAATACTAAATTAAAAAAAATTTAAAACTTTTATGATTTCCCAACCCAGGTTCGAGCAATGAAGAAGGCAAAACTTTAAAGTTTTTACCTTTTCCATAGGTTTCCCGTCACTAATTATCTATGGGTCTTTGGTGCCCTGTTGATTTCCCGTCGTAAATTATCAACGGGAAACCAACGGTAAAGGTAAAGACTTTAAACTTTTGTCTTCCTCAAGGCTCGAACCCGAGTTGTTAAATATGTCGAATGTGCAATGTTGCCAGTAGATTACTACCATCGTCGTGTGTTTAAGTAAAAGGTTGAATATATATAATCTCTTTGACCTCTCTGTAAATTTTTTTACAAACGTTTATACTCAATGATCTAAGAGTTTATAGTCAATGATTTAACAATGTTTTTAACAAACGATTTTAGACAGTTACATAGTTTAAATATAAAAAATGTATGTTGTAACTATATTTGATGATGTATATAAACATAATTTAATGTTATCTATGACATCATTTAGAAATATCTAAAATCCTTGGGATAGAGATTTAAAAGTTATATTCTGCAAAAAATATTGAAACAATGCTTATTATTTATCTTTATAACTATTTTGAAACACTAAATTATAAAAAATTTAAAACTTTTAGGACTTCCCAACCGGGGTTCGAGCCTTGAAGAAGGAAAACGTTTAAAGTTTTCACCTTTTCCATAGGTTTCCCGTCAGTAATTACCTACAGAACTTTGGTGCCTGTTGATTTCCCGGCGTAAATTACCACCGGGAAACCTACGGAAAAGGTAAAAACATTATACTTTTCTCTTTTTCAACTCTTTTTCAACGCTTGAACCCGAGTTGTGAAATAGATCACGGGTGCTCTGTTGCCAGCACACTACTACCATCGTCGTGTGTTTAAGTGACAATTTAATGTAGATACTCTCTTTAGACCTCTCGGTAAAATTTTTAACAAAAGTTTATACTCAATGCTGTAACAGTTTATATTCAATGATTTAACAATATTTTTAACAAAAGATTTTAGACAGTTACATAGTTTAAATATAAACAATGTATGTTGTAATTATATATGATGATGTATATACACATAATTTAATGATATCTATAACATCATTTAGAAATATCTAAAATTTCTTGGGATAAAGATCTAAAAGTTATTCTACAAAGAATATTCAAACAAAGCTTAATATTTATCTTTATAACCATTTTGAAATACTAAATTAAAAAAAATTTAAAACTTTTATGATTTCCCAACCCGGGTTCGAGCAATGAAGAAAGCAAAACTTTAAAGTTTTTACCTTTTCCATAGGTTTCCCGTCACTAATTACCTACAGAACTTTGGTGCCTGTTGATTTCCCGTCGTAAATTACCACCGGGAAACCTACGGAAAAGGTAAAAACTTTATACTTTCCTCTTTTTCAACTCTTTTTCAACGCTTGAACCCGAGTTGTGAAATAGATCACGGGTGCTCTGTTGCCAGCACACTACTACCATCGTCGTGTGTTTAAGTGACAATTTAATGTAGATACTCTCTTTAGACCTCTCTGTAAAATTTTTAACAAAAGTTTATACTCAATGATGTAACAGTTTATATTCAATGATTTAACAATGTTTTTAACAAAAGATTTTAGACAGTTACATAGTTTAAATATAAACAATGTATGTTGTAATTATATATGATGATGTATATAAACATAATTTCATGATTTCTATAACATCATTTAGAAATATATAAAATTTCTTGGGATAAAGATCTAAAAGTTATTCTACAAAGAATATTCAAACAAAGCTTATTATTTATCTTTATAACCATTTTGAAATACTAAATTAAAAAAAATTTAAAACTTTTATGATTTCCCAACCCAGGTTCGAGCAATGAAGAAGGCAAAACTTTAAAGTTTTTACCTTTTCCATAGGTTTCCCGTCACTAATTATCTATGGGTCTTTGGTGCCCTGTTGATTTCCCGTCGTAAATTATCAACGGGAAACCAACGGTAAAGGTAAAGACTTTAAACTTTTGTCTTCCTCAAGGCTCGAACCCGAGTTGTTAAATATGTCGAATGTGCAATGTTGCCAGTAGATTACTACCATCGTCGTGTGTTTAAGTAAAAGGTTGAATATATATAATCTCTTTGACCTCTCTGTAAATTTTTTTACAAACGTTTATACTCAATGATCTAAGAGTTTATAGTCAATGATTTAACAATGTTTTTAACAAACGATTTTAGACAGTTACATAGTTTAAATATAAAAAATGTATGTTGTAACTATATTTGATGATGTATATAAACATAATTTAATGTTATCTATGACATCATTTAGAAATATCTAAAATCCTTGGGATAGAGATTTAAAAGTTATATTCTGCAAAAAATATTGAAACAATGCTTATTATTTATCTTTATAACTATTTTGAAACACTAAATTATAAAAAATTTAAAACTTTTAGGACTTCCCAACCGGGGTTCGAGCCTTGAAGAAGGAAAACGTTTAAAGTTTTCACCTTTTCCATAGGTTTCCCGTCAGTAATTACCTACAGAACTTTGGTGCCTGTTGATTTCCCGGCGTAAATTACCACCGGGAAACCTACGGAAAAGGTAAAAACATTATACTTTTCTCTTTTTCAACTCTTTTTCAACGCTTGAACCCGAGTTGTGAAATAGATCACGGGTGCTCTGTTGCCAGCACACTACTACCATCGTCGTGTGTTTAAGTGACAATTTAATGTAGATACTCTCTTTAGACCTCTCGGTAAAATTTTTAACAAAAGTTTATACTCAATGCTGTAACAGTTTATATTCAATGATTTAACAATGTTTTTAACAAAAGATTTTAGACAGTTACATAGTTTAAATATAAACAATGTATGTTGTAATTATATATGATGATGTATATACACATAATTTAATGATATCTATAACATCATTTAGAAATATCTAAAATTTCTTGGGATAAAGATCTAAAAGTTATTCTACAAAGAATATTCAAACAAAGCTTAATATTTATCTTTATAACCATTTTGAAATACTAAATTAAAAAAAATTTAAAACTTTTATGATTTCCCAACCCGGGTTCGAGCAATGAAGAAAGCAAAACTTTAAAGTTTTTACCTTTTCCATAGGTTTCCCGTCACTAATTACCTACAGAACTTTGGTGCCTGTTGATTTCCCGTCGTAAATTACCACCGGGAAACCTACGGAAAAGGTAAAAACTTTATACTTTCCTCTTTTTCAACTCTTTTTCAACGCTTGAACCCGAGTTGTGAAATAGATCACGGGTGCTCTGTTGCCAGCACACTACTACCATCGTCGTGTGTTTAAGTGACAATTTAATGTAGATACTCTCTTTAGACCTCTCTGTAAAGTTTTTAACAAAAGTTTATACTCAATGATGTAACAGTTTATATTCAATGATTTAACAATGTTTTTAACAAAAGATTTTAGACAGTTACATAGTTTAAATATAAACAATGTATGTTGTAATTATATATGATGATGTATATAAACATAATTTAATGATATCTATAACATCATTTAGAAATGTCTATAATTTCTTGGGATAAAGATCTAAAAGTTATTCTACAAAGAATATTCAAACAAAGCTTATTATTTATCTTTATAACCATTTTGAAATACTAAATTAAAAAAAATTTAAACCTTTTATGATTTCCCAACCCGGGTTCGAGCAATGAAGAAGGCAAAACTTTAAAGTTTTTACCTTTTCCATAGGTTTCCCGTCACTAATTATCTATGGGTCTTTGGTGCCCTGTTGATTTCCCCTCGTAAATTATCAACGGGAAACCAACGGTAAAGGTAAAAGCTTTAAACTTTTGTCTTCTTCAAGGCTCGAACCCGAGTTGTTAAATATGTCGAATGTGCAATGTTGCCAGTAGATTACTACATTCGTCGTGTGCTTAAGTAAAAGGTTGAATATATATAATCTCTTTGACCTCTCTGTAAAATTTTTTACAAACGTTTATACTCAATGATCTAAGAGTTTATAGTCAATGATTTAACAATGTTTTTAACAAACGATTTTAGACAGTTACATAGTTTAAATATAAAAAATGTATGTTGTAACAATATTTGATGATGTATATAAACATAATTTAATGTTATCTATAGCATCATTTAGAAATATCTAAAATCCTTGGGATAGAGATTTAAAAGTTATATTCTGCAAAAAATATTGAAACAATGCTTATTATTTATCTTTATAACTATTTTGAAACACTAAATTATAAAAAATTTAAAACTTTTAGGACTTCCCAACCCGGGTTCGAGCCTTGAAGAAGGCAAAAGTTTAAAGTTTTCACCTTTTCCATAGGTTTCCCGTCAGTAATTACCTACAGAACTTTGGTGCCTGTTGATTTCCCGTCGTAAATTACCACCGGGAAACCTACGGAAAAGGTAAAAACTTTATACTTTTCTCTTTTTCAACGCTTGAACCCGAGTTGTGAAATAGATCACGGGTGCTCTGTTGCCAGCACACTACTACCATCGTCGTGTGTTTAAGTGACAATTTAATGTAGATACTCTCTTTAGACCTCTCTGTAAAGTTTTTAACAAAAGTTTATACTCAATGATGTAACAGTTTATATTCAATGATTTAACAATGTTTTTAACAAAAGATTTTAGACAGTTACATAGTTTAAATATAAACAATGTATGTTGTAATTATATATGATGATGTATATACACATAATTTAATGATATCTATAACATCATTTAGAAATATCTAAAATTTCTTGGGATAAAGATCTAAAAGTTATTCTACAAAGAATATTCAAACAAAGCTTATTATTTATCTTTATAACCATTTTGAAATACTAAATTAAAAAAAATTTAAAACTTTTATGATTTCCCAACCCGGGTTCGAGCAATGAAGAAGGCAAAACTTTAAAATTTTTACCTTTTCCATAGGTTTCCCGTCACTAATTATCTATGGGTCTTTGGTGCCCTGTTGATTTCCCGTCGTAAATTACCAACGGGAAACCAACGGTAAAGGTAAAAGCTTTAAACTTTTGTCTTCTTCAAGGCTCGAACCCGAGTTGTTAAATATGTCGAATGTGCAATGTTGCCAGTAGATTACTACCATCGTCGTGTGTTTAAGTAAACGGTTGAATATATATAATCTCTTTGACCTCTCTGTAAAATTTTTTACAAACGTTTATACTCAATGATCTAAGAGTTTATAGTCAATGATTTAACAAT
The DNA here is from genome assembly GCA_963922655.1 of Cardamine chenopodiifolia. Lineage (NCBI taxonomy): Eukaryota > Viridiplantae > Streptophyta > Magnoliopsida > Brassicales > Brassicaceae > Cardamine > Cardamine chenopodiifolia. The sequence goes on from OZ000463.1 coordinate 5,427,757, forward strand.
GTTTTTAACAAACGATTTTAGACAGTTACATAGTTTAAATATAAAAAATGTATGTTGTAACTATATTTGATGATGTATATAAACATAATTTAATGTTATCTATAACATCATTTAGAAATATCTAAAATCCTTGGGATAGAGATTTAAAAGTTATATTCTGCAAAAAATATTGAAACAATGCTTATTATTTATCTTTATAACTATTTTCAAACACTAAATTATAAAAAATTTAAAACTTTTAGGACTTCCCAACCCGGGTTCGAGCCTTGAAGAAGGCAAAAGTTTAAAGTTTTCACCTTTTCCATAGGTTTCCCGTCAGTAATTACCTACAGAACTTTGGTGCCTGTTGATTTCCCGTCGTAAATTACCACCGGGAAACCTACGGAAAAGGTAAAAACTTTATACTTTTCTCTTTTTCAACTCTTTTTCAACGCTTGAACCCGAGTTGTGAAATAGATCACGGGTGCTCTGTTGCCAGCACACTACTACCATCGTCGTGTGTTTAAGTGACAATTTAATGTAGATACTCTCTTTAGACCTCTCTGTAAAATTTTTAACAAAAGTTTATACTCAATGATGTAACAGTTTATATTCAATGATTTAACAATGTTTTTAACAAAAGATTTTAGACCGTTACATAGTTTAAATATAAACAATGTATGTTGTAATTATATATGATGATGTATATAAACATAATTTAATGATATCTATAACATCATTTAGAAATATATAAAATTTCTTGGGATAAAGATCTAAAAGTTATTCTACAAAGAATATTCAAACAAAGCTTATTATTTATCTTTATAACCATTTTGAAATACTAAATTAAAAAAAAATTTAAAACTTTTATGATTTCCCAACCCGGGTTCGAGCAATGAAGAAGGGAAAACTTTAAAGTTTTTACCTTTTCCATAGGTTTCCCGTGACTAATTATCTATGGGTCTTTGGTGCCCTGTTGATATCCCGTCGTAAATTACCAACGGGAAACTTACGGTAAAGGTAAAAACTTTAAACTTTTGTCTTCTTCAAGGCTCGAACCCGAGTTGTTAAATATGTCGAATGTGCAATGTTGCCAGTAGATTACTACCATCGTCGTGTGTTTAAGTAAAAGGTTGAATATATATAATCTCTTTGACCTCTCTGTAAAATTTTTTACAAACGTTTATACTCAATGATCTAAGAGTTTATAGTCAATGATTTAACAATGTTTTTAACAAACGATTTTAGACAGTTACATAGTTTAAATATAAAAAATGTATGTTGTAACTATATTTGATGATGTATATAAACATAATTTAATGTTATCTATGACATCATTTAGAAATATCTAAAATCCTTGGGATAGAGATTTAAAAGTTATATTCTGCAAAAAATATTGAAACAATGCTTATTATTTATCTTTATAACTATTTTGAAACACTAAATTATAAAAAATTTAAAACTTTTAGGACTTCCCAACCCGGGTTCGAGCCTTGAAGAAGGCAAAAGTTTAAATTTTCCACCTTTTCCATAGGTTTCCCGTCAGTAATTACCTACAGAACTTTGGTGCCTGTTGATTTCCCGTCGTAAATTACCACCGGGAAACCTACGGAAAAGGTAAAAACTTTATACTTTTCTCTTTTTCAACTCTTTTTCAACGCTTGAACCCGAGTTGTGAAATAGATCACGGGTGCTCTGTTGCCAGCACACTACTACCATCGTCGTGTGTTTAAGTGACAATTTAATGTAGATACTCTCTTTAGACCTCTCGGTAAAATTTTTAACAAAAGTTTATACTCAATGCTGTAACAGTTTATATTCAATGATTTAACAATGTTTTTAACAAAAGATTTTAGACAGTTACATAGTTTAAATATAAACAATGTATGTTGTAATTATATATGATGATGTATATACACATAATTTAATGATATCTATAACATCATTTAGAAATATCTAAAATTTCTTGGGATAAAGATCTAAAAGTTATTCTACAAAGAATATTCAAACAAAGCTTATTATTTATCTTTATAACCATTTTGAAATACTAAATTAAAAAAAATTTAAAACTTTTATGATTTCCCAACCCGGGTTCGAGCAATGAAGAAAGCAAAACTTTAAAGTTTTTACCTTTTCCATAGGTTTCCCGTCACTAATTACCTACAGAACTTTGGTGCCTGTTTATTTCCCGTCGTAAATTACCACCGGGAAACCTACGGAAAAGGTAAAAACTTTATACTTTTCTCTTTTTAAACTCTTTTTCAACGCTTGAACCCGAGTTGTGAAATAGATCACGGGTGCTCTGTTGCCAGCACACTACTACCATCGTCGTGTGTTTAAGTGACAATTTAATGTAGATACTCTCTTTAGACCTCTCTGTAAAATTTTTAACAAAAGTTTATACTCAATGATGTAACAGTTTATATTCAATGATTTAACAATGTTTTTAACAAAAGATTTTAGACAGTTACATAGTTTAAATATAAACAATGTATGTTGTAATTATATATGATGATGTATATAAACATAATTTAATGATATCTATAACATCATTTAGAAATATCTAAAATTTCTTGGGATAAAGATCTAAAAGTTATTCTACAAAGAATATTCAAACAAAGCTTATTATTTATCTTTATAACCATTTTGAAATACTAAATTAAAAAAAATTTAAAACTTTTATGATTTCCCAACCCGGGTTCGAGCAATGAAGAAGGCAAAACTTTAAAGTTTTTACCTTTTCCATAGGTTTCCCGTCACTAATTATCTATGGGTCTTTGGTGCCCTGTTGATTTCCCGTCGTAAATTACCAACGGGAAACCAATGGTAAAGGTAAAAGCTTTAAACTTTTGTCTTCTTCAAGGCTCGAACCCGAGTTGTTAAATATGTCGAATGTGCAATGTTGCCAGTAGATTACTACCATCGTCGTGTGTTTAAGTAAAAGGTTGAATATATATAATCTCTTTGACCTCTTTGTAAAATTTTTTACAAACGTTTATACTCAATGATCTAAGAGTTTATAGTCAATGATTTAACAATGTTTTTAACAAACGATTTTAGACAGTTACATAGTTTAAATATAAAAATGTATGTTGTAACTATATTTAATGATGTATATAAACATAATTTAATGTTATCTATAGCATCATTTAGAAATGTCTAAAATCATTGGGATAGAGATTTAAAAGTTATATTCTGCAAAAAATATTGAAACAATGCTTATTATTTATCTTTATAACTATTTTGAAACACTAAATTATAAAAAATTTAAAACTTTTAGGACTTCCCAACCCGGGTTCGAGCCTTGAAGAAGGCAAAAGTTTAAAGTTTTCACCTTTTCCATAGGTTTCCCGTCAGTAATTACCTACAGAACTTTGGTGCCTGTTGATTTCCCGTCGTAAATTACCACCGGGAAACCTACGGAAAAGGTAAAAACTTTATACTTTTCTCTTTTTCAACGCTTAAACCCGAGTTGTGAAATAGATCACGGGTGCTCTGTTGCCAGCACACTACTACCATCGTCGTGTGTTTAAGTGACAATTTAATGTAGATACTCTCTTTAGACCTCTCTGTAAAATTTTTAACAAAAGTTTATACTCAATGATGTAACAGTTTAAATTCAATGATTTAACAATGTTTTTAACAAAAAATTTTAGACAGTTACATAGCTTAAATATAAACAATGTATGTTGTAATTATATATGATGATGTATATAAACATAATTTAATGATATCTATAACATCATTTAGAAATATCTAAAATTCTTGGGATAAAGACTTAAAAGTTATTCTACAAAGAATATTCAAACAAATCTTATTATTTATCTTTATAACCATTTTGAAACACTAAATTAAAAAAATTTAAAACTTTTATGATTTCCCAACCCGGGTTCGAGGAATGAAGAAGGCAAAACTTTAAAGTTTTTACCTTTTCCATAGGTTTCCCGTCACTAATTATCTATGGGTCTTTGGTGCCCTGTTGATTTCCCGTCGTAAATTACCAACGGGAAACCAATGGTAAAGGTAAAAGCTTTAAACTTTTGTCTTCTTCAAGGCTCGAACCCGAGTTGTTAAATATGTCGAATGTGCAATGTTGCCAGTAGATTACTACCATCGTCGTGTGTTTAAGTAAAAGGTTGAATATATATAATCTCTTTGACCTCTCTGTAAAATTTTTTACAAACGTTTATACTCAATGATCTAAGAGTTTATAGTCAATGATTTAACAATGTTTTTAACAAACGATTTTAGACAGTTACATAGTTTAAATATAAAAATGTATGTTGTAACTATATTTGATGATGTATATAAACATAATTTAATGTTACCTATAGCATCATTTAGAAATGTCTAAAATCATTGGGATAGAGATTTAAAAGTTATATTCTGCAAAAAATATTGAAACAATGCTTATTATTTATCTTTATAACTATTTTGAAACACTAAATTATAAAAAATTTAAAACTTTTAGGACTTCCCAACCCGGGTTCGAGCCTTGAAGAAGGCAAAAGTTTAAAGTTTTCACCTTTTCCATAGGTTTCCCGTCAGTAATTACCTACAGAACTTTGGTGCCTGTTGATTTCCCGTCGTAAATTACCACCGGGAAACCTACAGAAAAGGTAAAAACTTTATACTTTTCTCTTTTTCAACTCTTGAACCCGAGTTGTGAAATAGATCACGGGTGCTCTGTTGCCAGCACACTACTACCATCGTCGTGTGTTTAAGTGACAATTTAATGTAGATACTCTCTTTAGACCTCTCTGTAAAATTTTTAACAAAAGTTTATACTCAATGATGTAACAGTTTATATTCAATGATTTAACAATGTTTTTAACAAAAAATTTTAGACAGTTACATAGCTTAAATATAAACAATGTATGTTGTAATTATATATGATGATGTATATAAACATAATTTAATGATATCTATAACATCATTTAGAAATATCAAAAATTTCTTGGGATAAAGATCTAAAAGTTATTCTACAAAGAATATTCAAGCAAAGCTTATTATTTATCTTTATAACCATTTTGAAATACTAAATTAAAAAAAATTTAAAACTTTTATGATTTCCCAACCCGGGTTCGAGCAATGAAGAAGGCAAAACTTTAAAGTTTTTACCTTTTCCATAGGTTTCCAGTCACTAATTATCTATGGGTCTTTGGTGCCCTGTTGATTTCCCGTCGTAAATTACCAACGGGAAACCAATGGTAAAGGTAAAAGCTTTAAACTTTTGTCTTCTTCAAGGCTCGAACCCGAGTTGTTAAATATGTCGAATGTGCAATGTTGCCAGTAGATTACTACCATCGTCGTGTGTTTAAGTAAAAGGTTGAATATATATAATCTCTTTGACCTCTTTGTAAAATTTTTTACAAACGTTTATACTCAATGATCTAAGAGTTTATAGTCAATGATTTAACAATGTTTTTAACAAACGATTTTAGACAGTTACATAGTTTAAATATAAAAATGTATGTTGTAACTATATTTAATGATGTATATAAACATAATTTAATGTTATCTATAGCATCATTTAGAAATGTCTAAAATCATTGGGATAGAGATTTAAAAGTTATATTCTGCAAAAAATATTGAAACAATGCTTATTATTTATCTTTATAACTATTTTGAAACACTAAATTATAAAAAATTTAAAACTTTTAGGACTTCCCAACCCGGGTTCGAGCCTTGAAGAAGGCAAAAGTTTAAAGTTTTCACCTTTTCCATAGGTTTCCCGTCAGTAATTACCTACAGAACTTTGGTACCTGTTGATTTCCCGTCGTAAATTACCACCGGGAAACCTACGGAAAAGGTAAAAACTTTATACTTTTCTCTTTTTCAACGCTTAAACCCGAGTTGTGAAATAGATCACGGGTGCTCTGTTGCCAGCACACTACTACCATCGTCGTGTGTTTAAGTGACAATTTAATGTAGATACTCTCTTTAGACCTCTCTGTAAAATTTTTAACAAAAGTTTATACTCAATGATGTAACAGTTTATATTCAATGATTTAACAATGTTTTTAACAAAAAATTTTAGACAGTTACATAGCTTAAATATAAACAATGTATGTTGTAATTATATATGATGATGTATATAAACATAATTTAATGATATCTATAACATCATTTAGAAATATCTAAAATTCTTGGGATAAAGACTTAAAAGTTATTCTACAAAGAATATTCAAACAAATCTTATTATTTATCTTTATAACCATTTTGAAACACTAAATTAAAAAAATTTAAAACTTTTATGATTTCCCAACCCGGGTTCGAGCAATGAAGAAGGCAAAACTTTAAAGTTTTTACCTTTTCCATAGGTTTCCCGTCACTAATTATCTATGGGTCTTTGGTGCCCTGTTGATTTCCCGTCGTAAATTACCAACGGGAAACCAACGGTAAAGGTAAAAGCTTTAAACTTTTGTCTTCTTCAAGGCTCGAACCCGAGTTGTTAAATATGTCGAATGTGCAATGTTGCCAGTAGATTACTACATTCGTCGTGTGTTTAAGTAAAAGGTTGAATATATATAATCTCTTTGACCTCTCTGTAAAATTTTTTACAAACGTTTATACTCAATGATCTAAGAGTTTATAGTCAATGATTTAACAATGTTTTTAACAAACGATTTTAGACAGTTACATAGTTTAAATATAAAAAATGTATGTTGTAACTATATTTGATGATGTATATAAACATAATTTAATGTTATCTATAGCATCATTTAGAAATATCTAAAATCCTTGGGATAGAGATTTAAAAGTTATATTCTGCAAAAAATATTGAAACAATGCTTATTATTTATCTTTATAACTATTTTGAAACACTAAATTATAAAAAATTTAAAACTTTTAGGACTTCCCAACCCGGGTTCGAGCCTTGAAGAAGGCAATAGTTTAAAGTTTTCACCTTTTCCATAGGTTTCCCGTCAGTAATTACCTACAGAACTTTGGTGCCTGTTGATTTCCCGTCGTAAATTACCACCGGGAAACCTACGGTAAAAACTTTATACTTTTCTCTTTTTCAACGCTTAAACCCGAGTTGTGAAATAGATCACGGGTGCTCTGTTGCCAGCACACTACTACCATCGTCGTGTGTTTAAGTGACAATTTAATGTAGATACTCTCTTTAGACCTCTCTGTAAAATTTTTAACAAAAGTTTATACTCAATGATGTAACAGTTTATATTCAATGATTTAACAATGTTTTTAACAAAAGATTTTAGACAGTTACATAGTTTAAATATAAACAATGTATGTTGTAATTATATATGATGATGTATATAAACATAATTTAATGATATCTATAACATCATTTAGAAATATCTAAAATCCTTGGGATAGAGATTTAAAAGTTATATTTTGCAAAAAATATTGAAACAATGCTTATTATTTATCTTTATAACTATTTTGAAACACTAAATTATAAAAAATTTAAAACTTTTAGGACTTCCCAACCCGGGTTCGAGCCTTGAAGAAGGCAAAAGTTTAAAGTTTTCACCTTTTCCATAGGTTTCCCGTCAGTAATTACCTACAGAACTTTGGTGCCTGTTGATTTCCCGTCGTAAATTACCACCGGGAAACCTACGGAAAAGGTAAAAACTTTATACTTTTCTCTTTTTCAACTCTTTTTCAACGCTTGAACCCGAGTTGTGAAATAGATCACGGGTGCTCTGTTGCCAGCACACTACTACCATCGTCGTGTGTTTAAGTGACAATTTAATGTAGATACTCTCTTTAGACCTCTCTGTAAAATTTTTAACAAAAGTTTATACTCAATGATGTAACAGTTTATATTCAATGATTTAACAATGTTTTTAACAAAAGTATTTAGACAGTTACATAGTTTAAATATAAACAATGTATGTTGGGATAAAGATTTAAAAGTTATATTCTACAAAGAATATTCAAACAAATCTTATTATTTATCTTTATAACCATTTTGAAACACTAAATTAAAAAAATTTAAAACTTTTATGATTTCCCAACCCGGGTTCGAGCAATGAAGAAGGCAAAACTTTAAAGTTTTTACCTTTTCCATAGGTTTCCCGTCACTAATTATCTATGGGTCTTTGGTGCCCTGTTGATTTCCCGTCGTAAATTACCAACGGGAAACCAATGGTAAAGGTAAAAGCTTTAAACTTTTGTCTTCTTCAAGGCTCGAACCCGAGTTGTTAAATATGTCGAATGTGCAATGTTGCCAGTAGATTACTACCATCGTCGTGTGTTTAAGTAAAAGGTTGAATATATATAATCTCTTTGACCTCTCTGTAAAATTTTTTACAAACGTTTATACTCAATGATCTAAGAGTTTATAGTCAATGATTTAACAATGTTTTTAACAAACGATTTTAGACAGTTACATAGTTTAAATATAAAAAATGTATGTCGTAACTATATTTGATGATGTATATAAACATAATTTAATGTTATCTATAACATCATTTAGAAATATCTAAAATCCTTGGGATAGAGATTTAAAAGTTATATTTTGCAAAAAATATTGAAACAATGCTTATTATTTATCTTTATAACTATTTTGAAACACTAAATTATAAAAAATTTAAAACTTTTAGGACTTCCCAACCCGGGTTCGAGCCTTGAAGAAGGCAAAAGTTTAAAGTTTTCACCTTTTCCATAGGTTTCCCGTCAGTAATTACCTACAGAACTTTGGTGCCTATTGATTTCCCGTCGTATATTACCACCGGGAAACCTACGGAAAAGGTAAAAACTTTATACTTTTCTCTTTTTCAACTCTTTTTCAACGCTTGAACCCGAGTTGTGAAATAGATCACGGGTGCTCTGTTGCCAGCACACTACTACCATCGTCGTGTGTTTAAGTGACAATTTAATGTAGATACTCTCTTTAGACCTCTCTGTAAAATTTTTAACAAAAGTTTATACTCAATGATGTAACAGTTTATATTCAATGATTTAACAATGTTTTTAACAAAAGTATTTAGACAGTTACATAGTTTAAATATAAACAATGTATGTTGGGATAAAGATTTAAAAGTTATATTCTACAAAGAATATTCAAACAAATCTTATTATTTATCTTTATAACCATTTTGAAACACTAAATTAAAAAAATTTAAAACTTTTATGATTTCCCAACCCGGGTTCGAGCAATGAAGAAGGCAAAACTTTAAAGTTTTTACCTTTTCCATAGGTTTCCCGTCACTAATTATCTATGGGTCTTTGGTGCCCTGTTGATTTCCCGTCGTAAATTACCAACGGGAAACCAATGGTAAAGGTAAAAGCTTTAAACTTTTGTCTTCTTCAAGGCTCGAACCCGAGTTGTTAAATATGTCGAATGTGCAATGTTGCCAGTAGATTACTACCATCGTCGTGTGTTTAAGTAAAAGGTTGAATATATATAATCTCTTTGACCTCTCTGTAAATTTTTTTACAAACGTTTATACTCAATGATCTAAGAGTTTATAGTCAATGATTTAACAATGTTTTTAACAAACGATTTTAGACAGTTACATAGTTTAAATATAAAAAATGTATGTTGTAACTATATTTGATGATGTATATAAACATAATTTAATGTTATCTATAGCATCATTTAGAAATATCTAAAATCATTGGGATAGAGATTTAAAAGTTATATTCTGCAAAAAATATTGAAACAATGCTTATTATTTATCTTTATAACTATTTTGAAACACTAAATTATAAAAAATTTAAAACTTTTAGGACTTCCCAACCCGGGTTCGAGCCTTGAAGAAGGCAAAAGTTTAAAGTTTTCACCTTTTCCATAGGTTTCCCGTCAGTAATTACCTACAGAACTTTGGTGCCTGTTGATTTCCCGTCGTAAATTACCACCGGGAAACCTATGGAAAAGGTAAAAACTTTATACTTTTCTCTTTTTCAACTCTTTTTCAACGCTTGAACCCGAGTTGTGAAATAGATCACGGGTGCTCTGTTGCCAGCACACTACTACCATCGTCGTGTGTTTAAGTGACAATTTAATGTAGATACTCTCTTTAGACCTCTCTGTAAAATTTTTAACAAAAGTTTATACTCAATGATGTAACAGTTTATATTCAATGATTTAACAATGTTTTTAACAAAAGATTTTAGACAGTTACATAGTTTAAATATAAACAATGTATGTTGTAATTATATATGATGATGTATATAAACATAATTTAATGATATCTATAACATCATTTAGAAATATCTAAAATTTATTGGGATAAAGATCTAAAAGTTATTCTACAAAGAATATTCAAACAAAGCTTATTATTTATCTTTATAACCATTTTGAAACACTAAATTAAAAAAAATTTAAAACTTTTATGATTTCCCAACCCGGGTTCGAACAATGAAGAAGGCAAAACTTTAAAGTTTTTCCTTTTCATAGGTTTCCCGTCACTAATTATCTATGGGTCTTCGGTGCCCTGTTGATTTCCCGTCGTAAATTACCAACGGGAAACCAACGGTAAAGGTAAAAACTTTAAACTTTTGTCTTCTTCAAGGCTCGAACCCGAGTTGTTAAATATGTCGAATGTGCAATGTTGCCAGTAGATTACTACCATCATCGTGTGTTTAAGTAAAAGGTTGAATATATATAATCTCTTTGACCTCTCTGTAAAATTTTTAACAAACGTTTATACTCGATGATCTAATAGTTTATAGTCAATGATTTAACAATATTTTTAACAATCGATTTTAGACAGTTACATAGTTTAAATATAAAAAATGTATGTTGTAACTATATTTGATGATGTATATAAACATAATTTAATGTTATCTAAGCATCATTTAGAAATATCTAAAATCCTTGGGATAGAGATTTAAAAGTTATATTCTGCAAAAAATATTGAAACAATGCTTATTATTTATCTTTATAACTATTTTGAAACACTAAATTATAAAAAATTTAAAACTTTTAGGACTTCCCAACCCGGGTTCGAGCCTTGAAGAAGGCAAAAGTTTAAAGTTTTCACCTTTTCCATAGGTTTCCCGTCAGTAATTACCTACAGAACTTTGGTGCCTGTTGATTTCCTGTCGTAAATTACCACCGGGAAACCTACGGAAAAGGTAAAAACTTTATACTTTTCTCTTTTTCAACACTTTTTCAACGCTTGAACCCGAGTTGTGAAATAGATCACGGGTGCTCTGTTGCCAGCACACTACTACCATCGTCGTGTGTTTAAGTGACAATTTAATGTAGATACTCTCTTTAGACCTCTCTGTAAAATTTTTAACAAAAGTTTATACTCAATGATGTAACAGTTTATATTCAATGATTTAACAATTTTTTTAACAAAAGATTTTAGACAGTTACATAGTTTAAATATAAACAATGTATGTTGTAATTATATATGATGATGTATATAAACATAATTTAAAGACATCTATAACATCATTTAGAAATATCTAAAATTCTTGGGATAAAGATTTCAAAGTTATATTCTACAAAGAATATTCAAACAAATCTTATTATTTATCTTTATAACCATTTTGAAACACTAAATTAAAAAATAATTTAAACTTTTATGATTTCCCAACCCGGGTTCGAGCCATGAAGAAGGTAAAACTTTAAAGTTTTTACCTTTTCCATAGGTTTCCCGTCACTAATTATCTATGGGTCTTTGGTGCCCTGTTGATATCCCGTCGTAAATTACCAACGGGAAACCTACGGTAAAGGTTAAAACTTTAAACTTTTGTCTTCTTCAAGGCTCGAACCCGAGTTGTTAAATATGTCAAATGTGCAATGTTGCCAGTAGATTACTACCATCGTCGTGTGTTTAAGTAAAAGGTTGAATATATATAATCTCTTTGATCTCTCTGTAAAATTTTTAACAAACGTTTATACTCGATGATCTAATAGTTTATAGTCAATGATTTAACAATGTTTTTAACAAACGATTTTAGACAGTTACATAGTTTAAATATAAAAAATGTATGTTGTAACTATATTTGATGATGTATATAAACATAATTTAATGTTATCTATAGCATCATTTAGAAATATCTAAAATCCTTGGGATAGAGATTTAAAAGTTATATTCTGCAAAAAATATTCAAACAATGCTTATTATTTATCTTTATAACTATTTTGAAACACTAAATTACAAAAAATTTAAAACTTTTAGGACTTCCCAACCCGGGTTCAAGCCTTGACGAAGGCAAAAGTTAAAAGTTTTCACCTTTTCCATTGGTTTCCCGTAAGTTATTACCTACAGAACTTTGGTGCCTGTTGATTTCCCGTCGTAAATTACCAACGGGAAACCTACGGAAAAGGTAGAAGCTTTATACTTTTGTCTTTTTCAACGCTTGAACCCGAGTTCTGAAATAGATCACGGGTGCTCTGTTGCCAGCACACTACTACCATCATCGTGTGTTTAAGTGACAATTTAATGTAGATACTGTCTTTAGACCTCTCTGTAAAATTTTTAACAAAAGTTTATACTCAATGATGTAACAGTTTATATTCAATGATTTAACAATGTTTTTAACAAAAGATTTTAGACAGTTACATAGTTTAAATATAAAGAATGTATGTTGTAATTATATATGATGATGTATATAAACATAATTTAATGATATCTATAACATCATTTAGAAAGATTTAAAATTCTTGGGATAAAGATTTAAAAGTTATATTCTACAAAGAATATTCAAACAAATCTTATTATTTATCTTTATAACCATTTTGAAACACTAAATTAAAAAAAATTTAAAACTTTTATGATTTCCCAACCCGAGTTCGAGCCATGAAGAAGGTAAAACTTTAAAGTTTTTACCTTTTCCATAGGTTTCCCGTCACTAATTATCTATGGGTCTTTGGTGCCCTGTTGATATCCCGTCGTAAATTACCAACGGGAAACCTACGGTAAAGGTAAAAACTTTAAACTTTTGTCTTCTTCAAGGCTCGAACCGGAGTTGTTAAATATGTCAAATGTGCAATGTTGCCAGTAGATTACTACCATCGTCGTGTGCTTAAGTAAAAGGTTGAATATATATAATCTCTTTGACCTCTCTGTAAAATTTTTAACAAACGTTTATACTCGATGATCTAATAGTTTATAGTCAATGATTTAACAATGTTTTTAACAAACGATTTTGGACAGTTACATAGTTTAAATATAAAAAATGTATGTTGTAACTATATTTGATGATGTATATAAACATAATTTAATGTTATCTATGGCATCATTTAGAAATATCTAAAATCCTTGGGATAGAGATTTAAAAGTTATATTCTGCAAAAAATATTCAAACAATGCTTATTATTTATCTTTATAACTATTTTGAAACACTAAATTACAAAAAATTTAAAACGTTTAGGACTTCCCAACCCGGGTTCGAGCCTTGACGAAGGCAAAAGTTAAAAGTTTTCACCTTTTCCATTGGTTTCCCGTAAGTTATTACCTACAGAACTTTGGTGCCTGTTGATTTCCTGCCGTAAATAACCAACGGAAAACCTACCGAAAAGGTAGAAGCTTTATACTTTTGTCTTTTTCAACGCTTGAACCCGAGTTCTGAAATAGATCACGGGTGCTCTGTTGCCAGCACACTACTACCATCATCGTGTGTTTAAGTGACAATTTAATGTAGATACTGTCTTTAGACCTCTCTGTAAAATTTTTAACAAAAGTTTATACTCAATGATGTAACAGTTTATATTCAATGATTTAACAATGTTTTTAACAAAAGATTTTAGACAGTTACATAGTTTAAATATAAAGAATGTATGTTGTAATTATATATGATGATGTATATAAACATAATTTAATGATATCTATAACATCATTTAGAAAGATTTAAAATTCTTGGGATAAAGATTTAAAAGTTATATTCTACAAAGAATATTCAAACAAATCTTATTATTTATCTTTATAACCATTTTGAAACACTAAATTAAAAAAAATTTAAAACTTTTATGATTTCCCAACCCGGGTTCGAGCCATGAAGAAGGTAAAACTTTAAAGTTTTTACCTTTTCCATAGGTTTCCCGTCACTAATTATCTATGGGTCTTTGGTGCCCTGTTGATATCCCGTCGTAAATTACCAACGGGAAACCTACGGTAAAGGTAAAAACTTTAAACTTTTGTCTTCTTCAAGGCTCAAACCCGAGTTGTTAAATATGTCAAATGTGCAATGTTGCCAGTAGATTACTACCATCGTCGTGTGTTTAAGTAAAAGGTTGAATATATATAATCTCTTTGACCTCTCTGTAAAATTTTTAACAAACGTTTATACTCGATGATCTAATAGTTTATAGTCAATGATTTAACAATGTTTTTAACAAACGATTTTAGACAGTTACATAGTTTAAATATAAAAAATGTATGTTGTAAGTATATTTGATGATGTATATAAACATAATTTAATGTTATCTATGGCATCATTTAGAAATATCTAAAATCCTTGGGATAGAGATTTAAAAGTTATATTCTGCAAAAAATATTCAAGCAATGCTTATTATTTATCTTTATAACTATTTTGAAACACTAAATTACAAAAAATTTAAAACTTTTAGGACTTCCCAACCCGGGTTCGAGCCTTGACGAAGGCAAAAGTTAAAAGTTTTCACCTTTTCCATTGGTTTCCCGTAAGTTATTACCTACAGAGCTTTGGTGCCTGTTGATTTCCCGTCGTAAATTACCAACGGAAAACCTACGGAAAAGGTAGAAGCTTTATACTTTTGTCTTTTTCAACGCTTGAACCCGAGTTCTGAAATAGATCACGGGTGCTCTGTTGCCAGCACACTACTACCATCATCGTGTGTTTAAGTGACAATTTAATGTAGATACTGTCTTTAGACCTCTCTGTAAAATTTTTAACAAAAGTTTATACCCAATGATGTAACAGTTTATATTCAATGATTTAACAATGTTTTTAACAAAAGATTTTAGACAGTTACATAGTTTAAATATAAAGAATGTATGTTGTAATTATATATGATGATGTATATAAACATAATTTAATGATATCTATAACATCATTTAGAAAGATTTAAAATTCTTGGGATAAAGATTTAAAAGTTATATTCTACAAAGAATATTCAAACAAATCTTATTATTTATCTTTATAACCATTTTGAAACACTAAATTAAAAAAAATTTAAAACTTTTATGATTTCCCAACCCGGGTTCGAGCCATGAAGAAGGTAAAACTTTAAAGTTTTTACCTTTTCCATAGGTTTCCCGTCACTAATTATCTATGGGTCTTTGGTGCCCTGTTGATATCCCGTCGTAAATTACCAACGGGAAACCTACGGTAAAGGTAAAAACTTTAAACTTTTGTCTTCTTCAAGGCTCAAACCCGAGTTGTTAAATATGTCAAATGTGCAATGTTGCCAGTAGATTACTACCATCGTCGTGTGTTTAAGTAAAAGGTTGAATATATATAATCTCTTTGACCTCTCTGTAAAATTTTTAACAAACGTTTATACTCGATGATCTAATAGTTTATAGTCAATGATTTAACAATGTTTTTAACAAACGATTTTAGACAGTTACATAGTTTAAATATAAAAAATGTATGTTGTAAGTATATTTGATGATGTATATAAACATAATTTAATGTTATCTATGGCATCATTTAGAAATATCTAAAATCCTTGGGATAGAGATTTAAAAGTTATATTCTGCAAAAAATATTCAAACAATGCTTATTATTTATCTTTATAACTATTTTGAAACACTAAATTACAAAAAATTTAAAACTTTTAGGACTTCCCAACCCGGGTTCGAGCCTTGACGAAGGCAAAAGTTAAAAGTTTTCACCTTTTCCATTGGTTTCCCGTAAGTTATTACCTACAGAGCTTTGGTGCCTGTTGATTTCCCGTCGTAAATTACCAACGGAAAACCTACGGAAAAGGTAGAAGCTTTATACTTTTGTCTTTTTCAACGCTTGAACCCGAGTTCTGAAATAGATCACGGGTGCTCTGTTGCCAGCACACTACTACCATCATCGTGTGTTTAAGTGACAATTTAATGTAGATACTGTCTTTAGACCTCTCTGTAAAATTTTTAACAAAAGTTTATACTCAATGATGTAACAGTTTATATTCAATGATTTAACAATGTTTTTAACAAAAGATTTTAGACAGTTACATAGTTTAAATATAAAGAATGTATGTTGTAATTATATATGATGATGTATATAAACATAATTTAATGATATCTATAACATCATTTAGAAAGATTTAAAATTCTTGGGATAAAGATTTAAAAGTTATATTCTACAAAGAATATTCAAACAAATCTTATTATTTATCTTTATAACCATTTTGAAACACTAAATTAAAAAAAATTTAAAACTTTTATGATTTCCCAACCCGGGTTCGAGCCATGAAGAAGGTAAAACTTTAAAGTTTTTACCTTTTCCATAGGTTTCCCGTCACTAATTATCTATGGGTCTTTGGTGCCCTGTTGATATCCCGTCGTAAATTACCAACGGGAAACCTACGGTAAAGGTAAAAACTTTAAACTTTTGTCTTCTTCAAGGCTCGAACCCGAGTTGTTAAATATGTCAAATGTGCAATGTTGCCAGTAGATTACTACCATCGTCGTGTGTTTAAGTAAAAGGTTGAATATATATAATCTCTTTGACCGCTCTGTAAAATTTTTAACAAACGTTTATACTCGATGATCTAATAGTTTATAGTCAATGATTTAACAATGTTTTTAACAAATGATTTTAGACAGTTACATAGTTTAAATATAAAAAATGTATGTTGTAACTATATTTGATGATGTATATAAACATAATTTAATGTTATCTATGGCATCATTTAGAAATATCTAAAATCCTTGGGATAGAGATTTAAAAGTTATATTCTGCAAAAAATATTCAAACAATGCTTATTATTTATCTTTATAACTATTTTGAAACACTAAATTACAAAAAATTTAAAACTTTTAGGACTTCCCAACCCGGGTTCGAGCCTTGACGAAGGCAAAAGTTAAAAGTTTTCACCTTTTCCATTGGTTTCCCGTAAGTTATTACCTACAGAACTTTGGTGCCTGTTGATTTCCTGTCGTAAATTACCAACGGAAAACCTACGGAAAAGGTAGAAGCTTTATACTTTTGTCTTTTTCAACGCTTGAACCCGAGTTCTGAAATAGATCACGGGTGCTCTGTTGCCAGCACACTACTACCATCATCGTGTGTTTAAGTGACAATTTAATGTAGATACTGTCTTTAGACCTCTCTGTAAAATTTTTAACAAAAGTTTATACTCAATGATGTAACAGTTTATAGTCAATGATTTAACAATGTTTTTAACAAAAGATTTTAGACAGTTACATAGTTTAAATATAAAGAATGTATGTTGTAATTATATATGATGATGTATATAAACATAATTTAATGATATCTATAACATCATTTAGAAAGATTTAAAATTCTTGGGATAAAGATTTAAAAGTTATATTCTACAAAGAATATTCAAACAAATCTTATTATTTATCTTTATAACCATTTTGAAACACTAAATTAAAAAAAATTTAAAACTTTTATGATTTCCCAACCCGGGTTCGAGCCATGAAGAAGGTAAAACTTTAAAGTTTTTACCTTTTCCATAGGTTTCCCGTCACTAATTATCTATGGGTCTTTGGTGCCCTGTTGATATCCCGTCGTAAATTACCAACGGGAAACCTACGGTAAAGGTAAAAACTTTAAACTTTTGTCTTCTTCAAGGCTCAAACCCGAGTTGTTAAATATGTCAAATGTGCAATGTTGCCAGTAGATTACTACCATCGTCGTGTGTTTAAGTAAAAGGTTGAATATATATAATCTCTTTGACCTCTCTGTAAAATTTTTAACAAACGTTTATACTCGATGATCTAATAGTTTATAGTCAATGATTTAACAATGTTTTTAACAAACGATTTTAGACAGTTACATAGTTTAAATATAAAAAATGTAT
Organism: Cardamine chenopodiifolia; assembly: GCA_963922655.1. Lineage (NCBI taxonomy): Eukaryota > Viridiplantae > Streptophyta > Magnoliopsida > Brassicales > Brassicaceae > Cardamine > Cardamine chenopodiifolia. The sequence goes on from OZ000463.1 coordinate 5,445,635, forward strand.
GTTGTAAGTATATTTGATGATGTATATAAACATAATTTAATGTTATCTATGGCATCATTTAGAAATATCTAAAATCCTTGGGATAGAGATTTAAAAGTTATATTCTGCAAAAAATATTCAAACAATGCTTATTATTTATCTTTATAACTATTTTGAAACACTAAATTACAAAAAATTTAAAACGTTTAGGACTTCCCAACCCGGGTTCGAGCCTTGACGAAGGCAAAAGTTAAAAGTTTTCACCTTTTCCATTGGTTTCCCGTAAGTTATTACCTACAGAACTTTGGTGCCTGTTGATTTCCTGCCGTAAATAACCAACGGAAAACCTACCGAAAAGGTAGAAGCTTTATACTTTTGTCTTTTTCAACGCTTGAACCCGAGTTCTGAAATAGATCACGGGTGCTCTGTTGCCAGCACACTACTACCATCATCGTGTGTTTAAGTGACAATTTAATGTAGATACTGTCTTTAGACCTCTCTGTAAAATTTTTAACAAAAGTTTATACTCAATGATGTAACAGTTTATATTCAATGATTTAACAATGTTTTTAACAAAAGATTTTAGACAGTTACATAGTTTAAATATAAAGAATGTATGTTGTAATTATATATGATGATGTATATAAACATAATTTAATGATATCTATAACATCATTTAGAAAGATTTAAAATTCTTGGGATAAAGATTTAAAAGTTATATTCTACAAAGAATATTCAAACAAATCTTATTATTTATCTTTATAACCATTTTGAAACACTAAATTAAAAAAAATTTAAAACTTTTATGATTTCCCAACCCGGGTTCGAGCCATGAAGAAGGTAAAACTTTAAAGTTTTTACCTTTTCCATAGGTTTCCCGTCACTAATTATCTATGGGTCTTTGGTGCCCTGTTGATATCCCGTCGTAAATTACCAACGGGAAACCTACGGTAAAGGTAAAAACTTTAAACTTTTGTCTTCTTCAAGGCTCAAACCCGAGTTGTTAAATATGTCAAATGTGCAATGTTGCCAGTAGATTACTACCATCGTCGTGTGTTTAAGTAAAAGGTTGAATATATATAATCTCTTTGACCTCTCTGTAAAATTTTTAACAAACGTTTATACTCGATGATCTAATAGTTTATAGTCAATGATTTAACAATGTTTTTAACAAACGATTTTAGACAGTTACATAGTTTAAATATAAAAAATGTATGTTGTAAGTATATTTGATGATGTATATAAACATAATTTAATGTTATCTATGGCATCATTTAGAAATATCTAAAATCCTTGGGATAGAGATTTAAAAGTTATATTCTGCAAAAAATATTCAAACAATGCTTATTATTTATCTTTATAACTATTTTGAAACACTAAATTACAAAAAATTTAAAACTTTTAGGACTTCCCAACCCGGGTTCGAGCCTTGACGAAGGCAAAAGTTAAAAGTTTTCACCTTTTCCATTGGTTTCCCGTAAGTTATTACCTACAGAGCTTTGGTGCCTGTTGATTTCCCGTCGTAAATTACCAACGGAAAACCTACGGAAAAGGTAGAAGCTTTATACTTTTGTCTTTTTCAACGCTTGAACCCGAGTTCTGAAATAGATCACGGGTGCTCTGTTGCCAGCACACTACTACCATCATCGTGTGTTTAAGTGACAATTTAATGTAGATACTGTCTTTAGACCTCTCTGTAAAATTTTTAACAAAAGTTTATACTCAATGATGTAACAGTTTATATTCAATGATTTAACAATGTTTTTAACAAAAGATTTTAGACAGTTACATAGTTTAAATATAAAGAATGTATGTTGTAATTATATATGATGATGTATATAAACATAATTTAATGATATCTATAACATCATTTAGAAAGATTTAAAATTCTTGGGATAAAGATTTAAAAGTTATATTCTACAAAGAATATTCAAACAAATCTTATTATTTATCTTTATAACCATTTTGAAACACTAAATTAAAAAAAATTTAAAACTTTTATGATTTCCCAACCCGGGTTCGAGCCATGAAGAAGGTAAAACTTTAAAGTTTTTACCTTTTCCATAGGTTTCCCGTCACTAATTATCTATGGGTCTTTGGTGCCCTGTTGATATCCCGTCGTAAATTACCAACGGGAAACCTACGGTAAAGGTAAAAACTTTAAACTTTTGTCTTCTTCAAGGCTCAAACCCGAGTTGTTAAATATGTCAAATGTGCAATGTTGCCAGTAGATTACTACCATCGTCGTGTGTTTAAGTAAAAGGTTGAATATATATAATCTCTTTGACCTCTCTGTAAAATTTTTAACAAACGTTTATACTCGATGATCTAATAGTTTATAGTCAATGATTTAACAATGTTTTTAACAAACGATTTTAGACAGTTACATAGTTTAAATATAAAAAATGTATGTTGTAAGTATATTTGATGATGTATATAAACATAATTTAATGTTATCTATGGCATCATTTAGAAATATCTAAAATCCTTGGGATAGAGATTTAAAAGTTATATTCTGCAAAAAATATTCAAACAATGCTTATTATTTATCTTTATAACTATTTTGAAACACTAAATTACAAAAAATTTAAAACTTTTAGGACTTCCCAACCCGGGTTCGAGCCTTGACGAAGGCAAAAGTTAAAAGTTTTCACCTTTTCCATTGGTTTCCCGTAAGTTATTACCTACAGAGCTTTGGTGCCTGTTGATTTCCCGTCGTAAATTACCAACGGAAAACCTACGGAAAAGGTAGAAGCTTTATACTTTTGTCTTTTTCAACGCTTGAACCCGAGTTCTGAAATAGATCACGGGTGCTCTGTTGCCAGCACACTACTACCATCATCGTGTGTTTAAGTGACAATTTAATGTAGATACTGTCTTTAGACCTCTCTGTAAAATTTTTAACAAAAGTTTATACTCAATGATGTAACAGTTTATATTCAATGATTTAACAATGTTTTTAACAAAAGATTTTAGACAGTTACATAGTTTAAATATAAAGAATGTATGTTGTAATTATATATGATGATGTATATAAACATAATTTAATGATATCTATAACATCATTTAGAAAGATTTAAAATTCTTGGGATAAAGATTTAAAAGTTATATTCTACAAAGAATATTCAAACAAATCTTATTATTTATCTTTATAACCATTTTGAAACACTAAATTAAAAAAAATTTAAAACTTTTATGATTTCCCAACCCGGGTTCGAGCCATGAAGAAGGTAAAACTTTAAAGTTTTTACCTTTTCCATAGGTTTCCCGTCACTAATTATCTATGGGTCTTTGGTGCCCTGTTGATATCCCGTCGTAAATTACCAACGGGAAACCTACGGTAAAGGTAAAAACTTTAAACTTTTGTCTTCTTCAAGGCTCAAACCCGAGTTGTTAAATATGTCAAATGTGCAATGTTGCCAGTAGATTACTACCATCGTCGTGTGTTTAAGTAAAAGGTTGAATATATATAATCTCTTTGACCTCTCTGTAAAATTTTTAACAAACGTTTATACTCGATGATCTAATAGTTTATAGTCAATGATTTAACAATGTTTTTAACAAACGATTTTAGACAGTTACATAGTTTAAATATAAAAAATGTATGTTGTAAGTATATTTGATGATGTATATAAACATAATTTAATGTTATCTATGGCATCATTTAGAAATATCTAAAATCCTTGGGATAGAGATTTAAAAGTTATATTCTGCAAAAAATATTCAAACAATGCTTATTATTTATCTTTATAACTATTTTGAAACACTAAATTACAAAAAATTTAAAACTTTTAGGACTTCCCAACCCGGGTTCGAGCCTTGACGAAGGCAAAAGTTAAAAGTTTTCACCTTTTCCATTGGTTTCCCGTAAGTTATTACCTACAGAGCTTTGGTGCCTGTTGATTTCCCGTCGTAAATTACCAACGGAAAACCTACGGAAAAGGTAGAAGCTTTATACTTTTGTCTTTTTCAACGCTTGAACCCGAGTTCTGAAATAGATCACGGGTGCTCTGTTGCCAGCACACTACTACCATCATCGTGTGTTTAAGTGACAATTTAATGTAGATACTGTCTTTAGACCTCTCTGTAAAATTTTTAACAAAAGTTTATACTCAATGATGTAACAGTTTATATTCAATGATTTAACAATGTTTTTAACAAAAGATTTTAGACAGTTACATAGTTTAAATATAAAGAATGTATGTTGTAATTATATATGATGATGTATATAAACATAATTTAATGATATCTATAACATCATTTAGAAAGATTTAAAATTCTTGGGATAAAGATTTAAAAGTTATATTCTACAAAGAATATTCAAACAAATCTTATTATTTATCTTTATAACCATTTTGAAACACTAAATTAAAAAAAATTTAAAACTTTTATGATTTCCCAACCCGGGTTCGAGCCATGAAGAAGGTAAAACTTTAAAGTTTTTACCTTTTCCATAGGTTTCCCGTCACTAATTATCTATGGGTCTTTGGTGCCCTGTTGATATCCCGTCGTAAATTACCAACGGGAAACCTACGGTAAAGGTAAAAACTTTAAACTTTTGTCTTCTTCAAGGCTCAAACCCGAGTTGTTAAATATGTCAAATGTGCAATGTTGCCAGTAGATTACTACCATCGTCGTGTGTTTAAGTAAAAGGTTGAATATATATAATCTCTTTGACCTCTCTGTAAAATTTTTAACAAACGTTTATACTCGATGATCTAATAGTTTATAGTCAATGATTTAACAATGTTTTTAACAAACGATTTTAGACAGTTACATAGTTTAAATATAAAAAATGTATGTTGTAAGTATATTTGATGATGTATATAAACATAATTTAATGTTATCTATGGCATCATTTAGAAATATCTAAAATCCTTGGGATAGAGATTTAAAAGTTATATTCTGCAAAAAATATTCAAACAATGCTTATTATTTATCTTTATAACTATTTTGAAACACTAAATTACAAAAAATTTAAAACTTTTAGGACTTCCCAACCCGGGTTCGAGCCTTGACGAAGGCAAAAGTTAAAAGTTTTCACCTTTTCCATTGGTTTCCCGTAAGTTATTACCTACAGAGCTTTGGTGCCTGTTGATTTCCCGTCGTAAATTACCAACGGAAAACCTACGGAAAAGGTAGAAGCTTTATACTTTTGTCTTTTTCAACGCTTGAACCCGAGTTCTGAAATAGATCACGGGTGCTCTGTTGCCAGCACACTACTACCATCATCGTGTGTTTAAGTGACAATTTAATGTAGATACTGTCTTTAGACCTCTCTGTAAAATTTTTAACAAAAGTTTATACTCAATGATGTAACAGTTTATATTCAATGATTTAACAATGTTTTTAACAAAAGATTTTAGACAGTTACATAGTTTAAATATAAAGAATGTATGTTGTAATTATATATGATGATGTATATAAACATAATTTAATGATATCTATAACATCATTTAGAAAGATTTAAAATTCTTGGGATAAAGATTTAAAAGTTATATTCTACAAAGAATATTCAAACAAATCTTATTATTTATCTTTATAACCATTTTGAAACACTAAATTAAAAAAAATTTAAAACTTTTATGATTTCCCAACCCGGGTTCGAGCCATGAAGAAGGTAAAACTTTAAAGTTTTTACCTTTTCCATAGGTTTCCCGTCACTAATTATCTATGGGTCTTTGGTGCCCTGTTGATATCCCGTCGTAAATTACCAACGGGAAACCTACGGTAAAGGTAAAAACTTTAAACTTTTGTCTTCTTCAAGGCTCGAACCCGAGTTGTTAAATATGTCAAATGTGCAATGTTGCCAGTAGATTACTACCATCGTCGTGTGTTTAAGTAAAAGGTTGAATATATATAATCTCTTTGACCGCTCTGTAAAATTTTTAACAAACGTTTATACTCGATGATCTAATAGTTTATAGTCAATGATTTAACAATGTTTTTAACAAATGATTTTAGACAGTTACATAGTTTAAATATAAAAAATGTATGTTGTAACTATATTTGATGATGTATATAAACATAATTTAATGTTATCTATGGCATCATTTAGAAATATCTAAAATCCTTGGGATAGAGATTTAAAAGTTATATTCTGCAAAAAATATTCAAACAATGCTTATTATTTATCTTTATAACTATTTTGAAACACTAAATTACAAAAAATTTAAAACTTTTAGGACTTCCCAACCCGGGTTCGAGCCTTGACGAAGGCAAAAGTTAAAAGTTTTCACCTTTTCCATTGGTTTCCCGTAAGTTATTACCTACAGAACTTTGGTGCCTGTTGATTTCCTGTCGTAAATTACCAACGGAAAACCTACGGAAAAGGTAGAAGCTTTATACTTTTGTCTTTTTCAACGCTTGAACCCGAGTTCTGAAATAGATCACGGGTGCTCTGTTGCCAGCACACTACTACCATCATCGTGTGTTTAAGTGACAATTTAATGTAGATACTGTCTTTAGACCTCTCTGTAAAATTTTTAACAAAAGTTTATACTCAATGATGTAACAGTTTATAGTCAATGATTTAACAATGTTTTTAACAAAAGATTTTAGACAGTTACATAGTTTAAATATAAAGAATGTATGTTGTAATTATATATGATGATGTATATAAACATAATTTAATGATATCTATAACATCATTTAGAAAGATTTAAAATTCTTGGGATAAAGATTTAAAAGTTATATTCTACAAAGAATATTCAAACAAATCTTATTATTTATCTTTATAACCATTTTGAAACACTAAATTAAAAAAAATTTAAAACTTTTATGATTTCCCAACCCGGGTTCGAGCCATGAAGAAGGTAAAACTTTAAAGTTTTTACCTTTTCCATAGGTTTCCCGTCACTAATTATCTATGGGTCTTTGGTGCCCTGTTGATATCCCGTCGTAAATTACCAACGGGAAGCCTACGGTAAAGGTTAAAACTTTAAACTTTTGTCTTCTTCAAGGCTCGAATCCGAGTTGTTAAATATGTCAAATGTGCAATGTTGCCAGTAGATTACTACCATCGTCGTGTGTTTAAGTAAAAGGTTGAATATATATAATCTCTTTGACCTCTCTGTAAAATTTTTAACAAACGTTTATACTCGATGATCTAATAGTTTATAGTCAATGATTTAACAATGTTTTTAACAAACGATTTTAGACAGTTACATAGTTTAAATATAAAAAATGTATGTTGTAACTATATTTGATGATGTATATAAACATAATTTAATGTTATCTATGGCATCATTTAGAAATATCTAAAATCCTTGGGATAGAGATTTAAAAGTTATATTCTGCAAAAAATATTCAAACAATGCTTATTATTTATCTTTATAACTATTTTGAAACACTAAATTACAAAAGATTTAAAACTTTTAGGACTTCCCAACCCGGGTTCGAGCCTTGACGAAGGCAAAAGATAAAAGTTTTCACCTTTTCCATTGGTTTCCTGTAAGTTAGTACCTACAGAACTTTGGTGCATGTTGATTTCCCGTCGTAAATTACCAACGGAAAACCTACGGAAAAGGTAAAAACTTTATACTTTTGTCTTTTTCAACGCTTGAACCCGAGTTGTGAAATAGATCACGGGTGCTCTATTGCCAGCACACTACTACCATCGTCGTGTGTTTAAGTGACAATTTAATGTAGATACTGTCTTTAGACCTCTCTGTAAAAATTTTAACAAAAGTTTATACTCAATGATGTAACAGTTTATATTCAATGATTTAACAATGTTTTTAACAAAAGATTTTAGACAGTTACATAGTTTAAATATAAACAATGTATGTTGTAATTATATATGATGATGTATATAAACATAATTTAATGATATCTATAACATCATTTAGAAATATCTAAAATTCTTGGGCTAAAGATTTAAAAGTTATATTCTACAAAGAATATTCAAACAAAGCTTATTATTTATCTTTATAACCATTTAGAAACACTAAATTAAAAAAAATTTAAAACTTTTATGATTTCCCAACCCGGGTTCGAGCCATGAAGAAGGTAAAACTTTAAAGTTTTTACCTTTCCCATAGGTTTCCCGTCACTAATTATCTATGGGTCTTTGGTGCCCTGTTGATATCCCGTCGTAAATTACCAACGGGAAACCTACGGTAAAGGTAAAAACTTTAAACTTTTGTCTTCTTCAAGGCTCGAACCCGAGTTGTTAAATATGTCAAATGTGCAATGTTGCCAGTAGATTACTACCAGCGTCGTGTGTTTAAGTAAAAGGTTGAATATATATAATCTCTTTGATCTCTCTGTAAAATTTTTAACAAACGTTTATACTCGATGATCTAATAGTTTATAGTCAATGATTTAACAATGTTTTTAACAAACGATTTTAGACAGTTACATAGTTTAAATATAAAAAATGTATGTTGTAACTATATTTGATGATGTATATAAACATAATTTAATGTTATCTATAGCATCATTTAGAAATATCTAAAATCCTTGGGATAGAGATTTAAAAGTTATATTCTGCAAAAAATATTCAAACAATGCTTATTATTTATCTTTATAACTATTTTGAAACACTAAATTACAAAAAATTTAAAACTTTTAGGACTTCCCAACCCAGGTTCGAGCCTTGACGAAGGCAAAAGTTAAAAGTTTTGATCTTTTCCATTGGTTTCCCGTAAGTTATTACCTACAGAACTTTGGTGCCTGTTGATTTCCCGTCGTAAATTACCAACGGGAAACCTACGGAAAAGGTAGAAGCTTTATACTTTTGTCTTTTTCAACGCTTGAACCCGAGTTGTGAAATAGATCACGGGTGCTCTGTTGCCAGCACACTACTACCATCGTCGTGTGTTTAAGTGACAATTTAATGTAGATACTGTCTTTAGACCTCTCTGAAAATTTTTAACAAATGTTTATACTCAATGATGTAACAGTTTATATTCAATGATTTAACAATGTTTTTAACAAAAGATTTTAGACAGTTACATAGTTTAAATATAAATAATGTATGTTGTAATTATATATGATGATGTATATAAACATAATTTAATGATATCTATAACATCATTTAGAAAGATTTAAAATTCTTGGGATAAAGATTTAAAAGTTATATTCTACAAAGAATATTCAAACAAATCTTATTATTTATCTTTATAACCATTTTGAAACACTAAATTATAAAAAATTTAAAACTTTTATGATTTCCGAACCCGGGTTCGAGCCATGAAGAAGGTAAAACTTTAAAGTTTTTACCTTTTCCATAGGTTTCCCGTCACTAATTATCTATGGGTCTTTTGTGCCCTGTTGATATCCCGTCGTAAATTACCAACGGGAAACCTACGGTAAAGGTAAAAACTTTAAACTTTTGTCTTCTTTAAGGCTCGAACCCGAGTTGTTAAATATGTCAAATGTGCAATGTTGCCAGTAGATTACTACCATCGTCGTGTGTTTAAGTAAAAGGTTGAATATATATAATCTCTTTGACCTCTCTGTAAAATTTTTAACAAACATTTATACTCGATGATCTAATAGTTTATAGTCAATGATTTAACAATGTTTTTAACAAACGATTTTAGACAGTTACATAGTTTAAATATAAAAAATGTATGTTGTAACTATATTTGATGATGTATATAAACATAATTTAATGTTATCTATAGCATCATTTAGAAATATCTAAAATCATTGGGATAGAGATTTAAAAGTTATATTCTGCAAAAAATATTCAAACAATGCTTATTATTTATCTTTATAACTATTTTGAAACACTAAATTACAAAAAATTTAAAACTTTTAGGACTTCCCAACCCGGGTTCGAGCCTTGACGAAGGCAAAAGTTAAAAGTTTTCACCTTTTCCATTGGTTTCCCGTAAGTTATTACCTACAGAACTTTGGTGCCTGTTGATTTCCCGTCGTAAATTACCAACGGGAAACCTACGGAAAAGGTAGAAGCTTTATACTTTTGTCTTTTTCAACACTTGAACCCGAGTTGTGAAATAGATCACGGGTGCTCTGTTGCCAGCACACTACTACCATCGTCGTGTGTTTAAGTGACAATTTAATGTAGATACTGTCTTTAGACCTCTCTGTAAAAATTTTAACAAATGTTTATACTCAATGATGTAACAGTTTATATTCAATGATTTAACAATGTTTTTAACAAAAGATTTTAGACAGTTACATAGTTTAAATATAAATAATGTATGTTGTAATTATATATGATGATGTATATAAACATAATTTAATGATATCTATAACATCATTTAGAAAGATTTAAAATTCTTGGGATAAAGATTTAAAAGTTATATTCTACAAAGAATATTCAAACAAATCTTATTATTTATCTTTATAACCATTTAGAAACACTAAATTAAAAAAAATTTAAAACTTTTATGATTTCCCAACCCGGGTTCGAGCCATGAAGAAGGTAAAACTTTAAAGTTTTTACCTTTCCCATAGGTTTCCCGTCACTAATTATCTATGGGTCTTTGGTGCCCTGTTGATATCCCGTCGTAAATTACCAACGGGAAACCTACGGTAAAGGTAAAAACTTTAAACTTTTGTCTTCTTCAAGGCTCGAACCCGAGTTGTTAAATATGTCAAATGTGCAATGTTGCCAGTAGATTACTACCATCGTCGTGTGTTTAAGTAAAAGGTTGAATATATATAATCTCTTTGATCTCTCTGTAAAATTTTTAACAAACGTTTATACTCGATGATCTAATAGTTTATAGTCAATGATTTAACAATGTTTTTAACAAACGATTTTAGACAGTTACATAGTTTAAATATAAAAAATGTATGTTGTAACTATATTTGATGATGTATATAAACATAATTTAATGTTATCTATAGCATCATTTAGAAATATCTAAAATCCTTGGGATAGAGATTTAAAAGTTATATTCTGCAAAAAATATTCAAACAATGCTTATTATTTATCTTTATAACTATTTTGAAACACTAAATTACAAAAAATTTAAAACTTTTAGGACTTCCCAACCCAGGTTCGAGCCTTGACGAAGGCAAAAGTTAAAAGTTTTGACCTTTTCCATTGGTTTCCCGTAAGTTATTACCTACAGAACTTTGGTGCCTGTTGATTTCCCGTCGTAAATTACCAACGGGAAACCTACGGAAAAGGTAGAAGCTTTATACTTTTGTCTTTTTCAACGCTTGAACCCGAGTTGTGAAATAGATCACGGGTGCTCTGTTGCCAGCACACTACTACCATCGTCGTGTGTTTAAGTGACAATTTAATGTAGATACTGTCTTTAGACCTCTCTGAAAATTTTTAACAAATGTTTATACTCAATGATGTAACAGTTTATATTCAATGATTTAACAATGTTTTTAACAAAAGATTTTAGACAGTTACATAGTTTAAATATAAATAATGTATGTTGTAATTATATATGATGATGTATATAAACATAATTTAATGATATCTATAACATCATTTAGAAAGATTTAAAATTCTTGGGATAAAGATTTAAAAGTTATATTCTACAAAGAATATTCAAACAAATCTTATTATTTATCTTTATAACCATTTTGAAACACTAAATTATAAAAAATTTAAAACTTTTATGATTTCCGAACCCGGGTTCGAGCCATGAAGAAGGTAAAACTTTAAAGTTTTTACCTTTTCCATAGGTTTCCCGTCACTAATTATCTATGGGTCTTTTGTGCCCTGTTGATATCCCGTCGTAAATTACCAACGGGAAACCTACGGTAAAGGTAAAAACTTTAAACTTTTGTCTTCTTCAAGGCTCGAACCCGAGTTGTTAAATATGTCAAATGTGCAATGTTGCCAGTAGATTACTACCATCGTCGTGTGTTTAAGTAAAAGGTTGAATATATATAATCTCTTTAACCTCTCTGTAAAATATTTAACAAACGTTTATACTCGATGATCTAATAGTTTATAGTCAATGATTTAACAATGTTTTTAACAAACGATTTTAGACAGTTACATAGTTTAAATATAAAAAATGTATGTTGTAACTATATTTGATGATGTATATAAACATAATTTAATGTTATCTATAGCATCATTTAGAAATATCTAAAATCATTGGGATAGAGATTTAAAAGTTATATTCTGCAAAAAATATTCAAACAATGCTTATTATTTATCTTTATAACTATTTTGAAACACTAAATTACAAAAAATTTAAAACTTTTAGGACTTCCCAACCCGGGTTCGAGCCTTGACGAAGGCAAAAGTTAAAAGTTTTCACCTTTTCCATTGGTTTCCCGTAAGTTATTACCTACAGAACTTTGGTGCCTGTTGATTTCCCGTCGTAAATTACCAACGGGAAACCTACGGAAAAGGTAGAAGCTTTATACTTTTGTCTTTTTCAACGCTTGAACCCGAGTTGTGAAATAGATCACGGGTGCTCTGTTGCCAGCACACTACTACCATCGTCGTGTGTTTAAGTGACAATTTAATGTAGATACTGTCTTTAGACCTCTCTGTAAAAATTTTAACAAATGTTTATACTCAATGATGTAACAGTTTATATTCAATGATTTAACAATGTTTTTAACAAAAGATTTTAGACAGTTACATAGTTTAAATATAAATAATGTATGTTGTAATTATATATGATGATGTATATAAACATAATTTAATGATATCTATAACATCATTTAGAAAGATTTAAAATTCTTGGGATAAAGATTTAAAAGTTATATTCTACAAAGAATATTCAAACAAATCTTATTATTTATCTTTATAACCATTTTGAAACACTAAATTATAAAAAATTTAAAACTTTTATGATTTCCGAACCCGGGTTCGAGCCATGAAGAAGGTAAAACTTTAAAGTTTTTACCTTTTCCATAGGTTTCCCGTCACTAATTATCTATGGGTCTTTGGTGCCCTGTTGATATCCCGTCGTAAATTACCAACGGGAAACCTACGGTAAAGGTAAAAACTTTAAACTTTTGTCTTCTTTAAGTCTCGAACTCGAGTTGTTAAATATGTCAAATGTGCAATGTTGCCAGTAGATTACTACCATCGTCGTGTGTTTAAGTAAAAGGTTGAATATATATAATCTCTTTGACCTCTCTGTAAAATTTTTAACAAACGTTTATACTCGATGATCTAATAGTTTATAGTCAATGATTTAACAATCTTTTTAACAAACGATTTTAGACAGTTACATAGTTTAAATATAAAAAATGTATGTTGTAACTATATTTGATGATGTATATAAACATAATTTAATGTTATCTATAGCATCATTTAGAAATATCTAAAATCCTTGGGATAGAGATTTAAAAGTTATATTCTGCAAAAAATATTCAAACAATGCTTATTATTTATCTTTATAACTATTTTGAACCACTAAATTACAAAAAATTTAAAGCTTTTAGGACTTCCCAACCCGGGTTCGAGCCTTGACGAAGGCAAAAGTTAAAAGTTTTCACCTTTTCCATTGGTTTCCCGTAAGTTATTACCTACAGAACTATGGTGCCTGTTGATTTCCCGTCGTAAATTACCAACGGGAAACCTACGGAAAAGGTAGAAACTTTATACTTTTTTCTTTTTCAATGCTTGAACCCGAGTTGTGAAATAGATCACGGGTGCTCTGTTGCCAGCACACTACTACCATCGTCGTGTGCTTAAGTGACAATTTAATGTAGATACTGTCTTTAGACCTCTCTGTAAAATTTTTAACAAAAGTTTATAGTCAATGATGTAACAGTTTATATTCAATGATTTAACAATTTTTTAACAAAAGATTTTAGACAGTTACATAGTTTAAATATAAACAATGTATGTTGTAATTATATATGATGATGTATATAAACATAATTTAATGATATCTATAACATCATTTAGAAAGATTTAAAATTCTTGGGATAAAGATTTAAAAGTTATATTCTACAAAGAATATTCAAACAAATCTTATTATTTATCTTTATAACCATTTTGAAACACTAAATTATAAAAAATTTAAAACTTTTATGATTTCCGAACCCGGGTTCGAGCCATGAAGAAGGTAAAACATTAAAGTTTTTACCTTTTCCATAGGTTTCCCGTCACTAATTATCTATGGGTCTTTTGTGCCCTGTTGATATCCCGTCGTAAATTACCAACGGGAAACCTACGGTAAAGGTAAAAACTTTAAACTTTTGTCTTCTTCAAGGCTCGAACCCGAGTTGTTAAATATGTCAAATGTGCAATGTTGCCAGTAGATTACTACCATCGTCGTGTGTTTAAGTAAAAGGTTGAATATATATAATCTCTTTGACCTCTCTGTAAAATTTTTAACAAACGTTTATACTCGATGATCTAATAGTTTATAGTCAATGATTTAACAATGTTTTTAACAAACGATTTTAGACAGTTACATAGTTTAAATATAAAAAATGTATGTTGTAACTATATTTGATGATGTATATAAACATAATTTAATGTTATCTATAGCATCATTTAGAAATATCTAAAATCATTGGGATAGAGATTTAAAAGTTATATTCTGCAAAAAATATTCAAACAATGCTTATTATTTATCTTTATAACTATTTTGAAACACTAAATTACAAAAAATTTAAAACTTTTAGGACTTCCCAACCCGGGTTCGAGCCTTGACGAAGGCAAAAGTTAAAAGTTTTCACCTTTTCCATTGGTTTCCCGTAAGTTATTACCTACAGAACTTTGGTGCCTGTTGATTTCCCGTCGTAAATTACCAACGGGAAACCTACGGAAAAGGTAGAAGCTTTATACTTTTGTCTTTTTCAACGCTTGAACCCGAGTTGTGAAATAGATCACGGGTGCTCTGTTGCCAGCACACTACTACCATCGTCGTGTGTTTAAGTGACAATTTAATGTAGATACTGTCTTTAGACCTCTCTGTAAAAATTTTAACAAATGTTTATACTCAATGATGTAACAGTTTATATTCAATGATTTAACAATGTTTTTAACAAAAGATTTTAGACAGTTAGATAGTTTAAATATAAATAATGTATGTTGTAATTATATATGATGATGTATATAAACATAATTTAATGATATCTATAACATCATTTAGAAAGATTTAAAATTCTTGGGATAAAGATTTAAAAGTTATATTCTACAAAGAATATTCAAACAAATCTTATTATTTATCTTTATAACCATTTAGAAACACTAAATTAAAAAAAATTTAAAACTTTTATGATTTCCCAACCCGGGTTCGAGCCATGAAGAAGGTAAAACTTTAAAGTTTTTACCTTTCCCATAGGTTTCCCGTCACTAATTATCTATGGGTCTTTGGTGCCCTGTTGATATCCCGTCGTAAATTACCAACGGGAAACCTACGGTAAAGGTAAAAACTTTAAACTTTTGTCTTCTTCAAGGCTCGAACCCGAATTGTTAAATATGTCAAATGTGCAATGTTGCCAGTAGATTACTACCATCGTCGTGTGTTTAAGTAAAAGGTTGAATATATATAATCTCTTTGATCTCTCTGTAAAATTTTTAACAAACGTTTATACTCGATGATCTAATAGTTTATAGTCAATGATTTAACAATGTTTTTAACAAACGATTTTAGACAGTTACATAGTTTAAATATAAAAAATGTATGTTGTAACTATATTTGATGATGTATATAAACATAATTTAATGTTATCTATAGCATCATTTAGAAATATCTAAAATCCTTGGTATAGAGATTTAAAAGTTATATTCTGCAAAAAATATTCAAACAATGCTTATTATTTATCTTTATAACTATTTTGAAACACTAAATTACAAAAAATTTAAAACTTTTAGGACTTCCCAACCCAGGTTCGAGCCTTGACGAAGGCAAAAGTTAAAAGTTTTGACCTTTTCCATTGGTTTCCCGTAAGTTATTACCTACAGAACTTTGGTGCCTGTTGATTTCCCGTCGTAAATTACCAACGGGAAACCTACGGAAAAGGTAGAAGCTTTATACTTTTGTCTTTTTCAACGCTTGAACCCGAGTTGTGAAATAGATCACGGGTGCTCTGTTGCCAGCACACTACTACCATCGTCGTGTGTTTAAGTGACAATTTAATGTAGATACTGTCTTTAGACCTCTCTGAAAATTTTTAACAAATGTTTATACTCAATGATGTAACAGTTTATATTCAATGATTTAACAATGTTTTTAACAAAAGATTTTAGACAGTTACATAGTTTAAATATAAATAATGTATGTTGTAATTATATATGATGATGTATATAAACATAATTTAATGATATCTATAACATCATTTAGAAAGATTTAAAATTCTTGGGATAAAGATTTAAAAGTTATATTCTACAAAGAATATTCAAACAAATCTTATTATTTATCTTTATAACCATTTTGAAACACTAAATTATAAAAAATTTAAAACTTTTATGATTTCCGAACCCGGGTTCGAGCCATGAAGAAGGTAAAACTTTAAAGTTTTTACCTTTTCCATAGGTTTCCCGTCACTAATTATCTATGGGTCTTTGGTGCCCTGTTGATATCCCGTCGTAAATTACCAACGGGAAACCTACGGTAAAGGTAAAAACTTTAAACTTTTGTCTTCTTCAAGGCTCGAACCCGAGTTGTTAAATATGTCAAATGTGCAATGTTGCCAGTAGATTACTACCATCGTCGTGTGTTTAAGTAAAAGGTTGAATATATATAATCTCTTTGACCTCTCTGTAAAATTTTTAACAAACGTTTATACTCGATGATCTAATAGTTTATAGTCAATGATTTAACAATGTTTTTAACAAACGATTTTAGACAGTTACATAGTTTAAATATAAAAAATGTATGTTGTAACTATATTTGATGATGTATATAAACATAATTTAATGTTATCTATAGCATCATTTAGAAATATCTAAAATCATTGGGATAGAGATTTAAAAGTTATATTCTGCAAAAAATATTCAAACAATGCTTATTATTTATCTTTATAACTATTTTGAAACACTAAATTACAAAAAATTTAAAACTTTTAGGACTTCCCAACCCGGGTTCGAGCCTTGACGAAGGCAAAAGTTAAAAGTTTTCACCTTTTCCATTGGTTTCCCGTAAGTTATTACCTACAGAACTTTGGTGCCTGTTGATTTCCCGTCGTAAATTACCAACGGGAAACCTACGGAAAAGGTAGAAGCTTTATACTTTTGTCTTTTTCAACGCTTGAACCCGAGTTGTGAAATAGATCACGGGTGCTCTGTTGCCAGCACACTACTACCATCGTCGTGTGTTTAAGTGACAATTTAATGTAGATACTGTCTTTAGACCTCTCTGTAAAAATTTTAACAAATGTTTATACTCAATGATGTAACAGTTTATATTCAATGATTTAACAATGTTTTTAACAAAAGATTTTAGACAGTTACATAGTTTAAATATAAATAATGTATGTTGTAATTATATATGATGATGTATATAAACATAATTTAATGATATCTATAACATCATTTAGAAAGATTTAAAATTCTTGGGATAAAGATTTAAAAGTTATATTCTACAAAGAATATTCAAACAAATCTTATTATTTATCTTTATAACCATTTAGAAACACTAAATTAAAAAAAATTTAAAACTTTTATGATTTCCCAACCCGGGTTCGAGCCATGAAGAAGGTAAAACTTTAAAGTTTTTACCTTTCCCATAGGTTTCCCGTCACTAATTATCTATGGGTCTTTGGTGCCCTGTTGATATCCCGTCGTAAATTACCAACGGGAAACCTACGGTAAAGGTAAAAACTTTAAACTTTTGTCTTCTTCAAGGCTCGAACCCGAATTGTTAAATATGTCAAATGTGCAATGTTGCCAGTAGATTACTACCATCGTCGTGTGTTTAAGTAAAAGGTTGAATATATATAATCTCTTTAACCTCTCTGTAAAATATTTAACAAACGTTTATACTCGATGATCTAATAGTTTATAGTCAATGATTTAACAATGTTTTTAACAAACGATTTTAGACAGTTACATAGTTTAAATATAAAAAATGTATGTTGTAACTATATTTGATGATGTATATAAACATAATTTAATGTTATCTATAGCATCATTTAGAAATATCTAAAATCATTGGGATAGAGATTTAAAAGTTATATTCTGCAAAAAATATTCAAACAATGCTTATTATTTATCTTTATAACTATTTTGAAACACTAAATTACAAAAAATTTAAAACTTTTAGGACTTCCCAACCCGGGTTCGAGCCTTGACGAAGGCAAAAGTTAAAAGTTTTCACCTTTTCCATTGGTTTCCCGTAAGTTATTACCTACAGAACTTTGGTGCCTGTTGATTTCCCGTCGTAAATTACCAACGGGAAACCTACGGAAAAGGTAGAAGCTTTATACTTTTGTCTTTTTCAACGCTTGAACCCGAGTTGTGAAATAGATCACGGGTGCTCTGTTGCCAGCACACTACTACCATCGTCGTGTGTTTAAGTGACAATTTAATGTAGATACTGTCTTTAGACCTCTCTGTAAAAATTTTAACAAATGTTTATACTCAATGATGTAACAGTTTATATTCAATGATTTAACAATGTTTTTAACAAAAGATTTTAGACAGTTACATAGTTTAAATATAAATAATGTATGTTGTAATTATATATGATGATGTATATAAACATAATTTAATGATATCTATAACATCATTTAGAAAGATTTAAAATTCTTGGGATAAAGATTTAAAAGTTATATTCTACAAAGAATATTCAAACAAATCTTATTATTTATCTTTATAACCATTTTGAAACACTAAATTATAAAAAATTTAAAACTTTTATGATTTCCGAACCCGGGTTCGAGCCATGAAGAAGGTAAAACTTTAAAGTTTTTACCTTTTCCATAGGTTTCCCGTCACTAATTATCTATGGGTCTTTGGTGCCCTGTTGATATCCCGTCGTAAATTACCAACGGGAAACCTACGGTAAAGGTAAAAACTTTAAACTTTTGTCTTCTTTAAGTCTCGAACTCGAGTTGTTAAATATGTCAAATGTGCAATGTTGCCAGTAGATTACTACCATCGTCGTGTGTTTAAGTAAAAGGTTGAATATATATAATCTCTTTGACCTCTCTGTAAAATTTTTAACAAACGTTTATACTCGATGATCTAATAGTTTATAGTCAATGATTTAACAATCTTTTTAACAAACGATTTTAGACAGTTACATAGTTTAAATATAAAAAATGTATGTTGTAACTATATTTGATGATGTATATAAACATAATTTAATGTTATCTATAGCATCATTTAGAAATATCTAAAATCCTTGGGATAGAGATTTAAAAGTTATATTCTGCAAAAAATATTCAAACAATGCTTATTATTTATCTTTATAACTATTTTGAACCACTAAATTACAAAAAATTTAAAGCTTTTAGGACTTCCCAACCCGGGTTCGAGCCTTGACGAAGGCAAAAGTTAAAAGTTTTCACCTTTTCCATTGGTTTCCCGTAAGTTATTACCTACAGAACTTTGGTGCCTGTTGATTTCCCGTCGTAAATTACCAACGGGAAACCTACGGAAAAGGTAGAAGCTTTATACTTTTGTCTTTTTCAACGCTTGAACCCGAGTTGTGAAATAGATCACGGGTGCTCTGTTGCCAGCACACTACTACCATCGTCGTGTGTTTAAGTGACAATTTAATGTAGATACTGTCTTTAGACCTCTCTGTAAAAATTTTAACAAATGTTTATACTCAATGATGTAACAGTTTATATTCAATGATTTAACAATGTTTTTAACAAAAGATTTTAGACAGTTACATAGTTTAAATATAAATAATGTATGTTGTAATTATATATGATGATGTATATAAACATAATTTAATGATATCTATAACATCATTTAGAAAGATTTAAAATTCTTGGGATAAAGATTTAAAAGTTATATTCTACAAAGAATATTCAAACAAATCTTATTATTTATCTTTATAACCATTTAGAAACACTAAATTAAAAAAAATTTAAAACTTTTATGATTTCCCAACCCGGGTTCGAGCCATGAAGAAGGTAAAACTTTAAAGTTTTTACCTTTCCCATAGGTTTCCCGTCACTAATTATCTATGGGTCTTTGGTGCCCTGTTGATATCCCGTCGTAAATTACCAACGGGAAACCTACGGTAAAGGTAAAAACTTTAAACTTTTGTCTTCTTCAAGGCTCGAACCCGAATTGTTAAATATGTCAAATGTGCAATGTTGCCAGTAGATTACTACCATCGTCGTGTGTTTAAGTAAAAGGTTGAATATATATAATCTCTTTAACCTCTCTGTAAAATATTTAACAAACGTTTATACTCGATGATCTAATAGTTTATAGTCAATGATTTAACAATGTTTTTAACAAACGATTTTAGACAGTTACATAGTTTAAATATAAAAAATGTATGTTGTAACTATATTTGATGATGTATATAAACATAATTTAATGTTATCTATAGCATCATTTAGAAATATCTAAAATCATTGGGATAGAGATTTAAAAGTTATATTCTGCAAAAAATATTCAAACAATGCTTATTATTTATCTTTATAACTATTTTGAAACACTAAATTACAAAAAATTTAAAACTTTTAGGACTTCCCAACCCGGGTTCGAGCCTTGACGAAGGCAAAAGTTAAAAGTTTTCACCTTTTCCATTGGTTTCCCGTAAGTTATTACCTACAGAACTTTGGTGCCTGTTGATTTCCCGTCGTAAATTACCAACGGGAAACCTACGGAAAAGGTAGAAGCTTTATACTTTTGTCTTTTTCAACGCTTGAACCCGAGTTGTGAAATAGATCACGGGTGCTCTGTTGCCAGCACACTACTACCATCGTCGTGTGTTTAAGTGACAATTTAATGTAGATACTGTCTTTAGACCTCTCTGTAAAAATTTTAACAAATGTTTATACTCAATGATGTAACAGTTTATATTCAATGATTTAACAATGTTTTTAACAAAAGATTTTAGACAGTTACATAGTTTAAATATAAATAATGTATGTTGTAATTATATATGATGATGTATATAAACATAATTTAATGATATCTATAACATCATTTAGAAAGATTTAAAATTCTTGGGATAAAGATTTAAAAGTTATATTCTACAAAGAATATTCAAACAAATCTTATTATTTATCTTTATAACCATTTTGAAACACTAAATTATAAAAAATTTAAAACTTTTATGATTTCCGAACCCGGGTTCGAGCCATGAAGAAGGTAAAACTTTAAAGTTTTTACCTTTTCCATAGGTTTCCCGTCACTAATTATCTATGGGTCTTTGGTGCCCTGTTGATATCCCGTCGTAAATTACCAACGGGAAACCTACGGTAAAGGTAAAAACTTTAAACTTTTGTCTTCTTTAAGTCTCGAACTCGAGTTGTTAAATATGTCAAATGTGCAATGTTGCCAGTAGATTACTACCATCGTCGTGTGTTTAAGTAAAAGGTTGAATATATATAATCTCTTTGACCTCTCTGTAAAATTTTTAACAAACGTTTATACTCGATGATCTAATAGTTTATAGTCAATGATTTAACAATCTTTTTAACAAACGATTTTAGACAGTTACATAGTTTAAATATAAAAAATGTATGTTGTAACTATATTTGATGATGTATATAAACATAATTTAATGTTATCTATAGCATCATTTAGAAATATCTAAAATCCTTGGGATAGAGATTTAAAAGTTATATTCTGCAAAAAATATTCAAACAATGCTTATTATTTATCTTTATAACTATTTTGAACCACTAAATTACAAAAAATTTAAAGCTTTTAGGACTTCCCAACCCGGGTTCGAGCCTTGACGAAGGCAAAAGTTAAAAGTTTTCACCTTTTCCATTGGTTTCCCGTAAGTTATTACCTACAGAACTATGGTGCCTGTTGATTTCCCGTCGTAAATTACCAACGGGAAACCTACGGAAAAGGTAGAAACTTTATACTTTTTTCTTTTTCAATGCTTGAACCCGAGTTGTGAAATAGATCACGGGTGCTCTGTTGCCAGCACACTACTACCATCGTCGTGTGCTTAAGTGACAATTTAATGTAGATACTGTCTTTAGACCTCTCTGTAAAATTTTTAACAAAAGTTTATAGTCAATGATGTAACAGTTTATATTCAATGATTTAACAATTTTTTAACAAAAGATTTTAGACAGTTACATAGTTTAAATATAAACAATGTATGTTGTAATTATATATGATGATGTATATAAACATAATTTAATGATATCTATAACATCATTTAGAAAGATTTAAAATTCTTGGGATAAAGATTTAAAAGTTATATTCTACAAAGAATATTCAAACAAATCTTATTATTTATCTTTATAACCATTTTGAAACACTAAATTATAAAAAATTTAAAACTTTTATGATTTCCGAACCCGGGTTCGAGCCATGAAGAAGGTAAAACTTTAAAGTTTTTACCTTTTCCATAGGTTTCCCGTCACTAATTATCTATGGGTCTTTTGTGCCCTGTTGATATCCCGTCGTAAATTACCAACGGGAAACCTACGGTAAAGGTATAAACTTTAAACTTTTGTCTTCTTCAAGGCTCGAACCCGAGTTGTTAAATATGTCAAATGTGCAATGTTGCCAGTAGATTACTACCATCGTCGTGTGTTTAAGTAAAAGGTTGAATATATATAATCTCTTTGACGTCTCTGTAAAATTTTTAACAAACGTTTATACTCGATGATCTAATAGTTTATAGTCAATGATTTAACAATGTTTTTAACAAACGATTTTAGACAGTTACATAGTTTAAATATAAAAAATGTATGTTGTAACTATATTTGATGATGTATATAAACATAATTTAATGTTATCTATAGCATCATTTAGAAATATCTAAAATCATTGGGATAGAGATTTAAAAGTTATATTCTGCAAAAAATATTCAAACAATGCTTATTATTTATCTTTATAACTATTTTGAAACACTAAATTACAAAAAATTTAAAACTTTTAGGACTTCCCAACCCGGGTTCGAGCCTTGACGAAGGCAAAAGTTAAAAGTTTTCACCTTTTCCATTGGTTTCCCGTAAGTTATTACCTACAGAACTTTGGTGCCTGTTGATTTCCCGTCGTAAATTACCAACGGGAAACCTACGGAAAAGGTAGAAGCTTTATACTTTTGTCTTTTTCAACGCTTGAACCCGAGTTGTGAAATAGATCACGGGTGCTCTGTTGCCAGCACACTACTACCATCGTCGTGTGTTTAAGTGACAATTTAATGTAGATACTGTCTTTAGACCTCTCTGTAAAAATTTTAACAAATGTTTATACTCAATGATGTAACAGTTTATATTCAATGATTTAACAATGTTTTTAACAAAAGATTTTAGACAGTTACATAGTTTAAATATAAATAATGTATGTTGTAATTATATATGATGATGTATATAAACATAATTTAATGATATCTATAACATCATTTAGAAAGATTTAAAATTCTTGGGATAAAGATTTAAAAGTTATATTCTACAAAGAATATTCAAACAAATCTTATTATTTATCTTTATAACCATTTAGAAACACTAAATTAAAAAAAATTTAAAACTTTTATGATTTCCCAACCCGGGTTCGAGCCATGAAGAAGGTAAAACTTTAAAGTTTTTACCTTTCCCATAGGTTTCCCGTCACTAATTATCTATGGGTCTTTGGTGCCCTGTTGATATCCCGTCGTAAATTACCAACGGGAAACCTACGGTAAAGGTAAAAACTTTAAACTTTTGTCTTCTTCAAGGCTCGAACCCGAATTGTTAAATATGTCAAATGTGCAATGTTGCCAGTAGATTACTACCATCGTCGTGTGTTTAAGTAAAAGGTTGAATATATATAATCTCTTTGATCTCTCTGTAAAATTTTTAACAAACGTTTATACTCGATGATCTAATAGTTTATAGTCAATGATTTAACAATGTTTTTAACAAACGATTTTAGACAGTTACATAGTTTAAATATAAAAAATGTATGTTGTAACTATATTTGATGATGTATATAAACATAATTTAATGTTATCTATAGCATCATTTAGAAATATCTAAAATCCTTGGTATAGAGATTTAAAAGTTATATTCTGCAAAAAATATTCAAACAATGCTTATTATTTATCTTTATAACTATTTTGAAACACTAAATTACAAAAAATTTAAAACTTTTAGGACTTCCCAACCCAGGTTCGAGCCTTGACGAAGGCAAAAGTTAAAAGTTTTGACCTTTTCCATTGGTTTCCCGTAAGTTATTACCTACAGAACTTTGGTGCCTGTTGATTTCCCGTCGTAAATTACCAACGGGAAACCTACGGAAAAGGTAGAAGCTTTATACTTTTGTCTTTTTCAACGCTTGAACCCGAGTTGTGAAATAGATCACGGGTGCTCTGTTGCCAGCACACTACTACCATCGTCGTGTGTTTAAGTGACAATTTAATGTAGATACTGTCTTTAGACCTCTCTGAAAATTTTTAACAAATGTTTATACTCAATGATGTAACAGTTTATATTCAATGATTTAACAATGTTTTTAACAAAAGATTTTAGACAGTTACATAGTTTAAATATAAATAATGTATGTTGTAATTATATATGATGATGTATATAAACATAATTTAATGATATCTATAACATCATTTAGAAAGATTTAAAATTCTTGGGATAAAGATTTAAAAGTTATATTCTACAAAGAATATTCAAACAAATCTTATTATTTATCTTTATAACCATTTTGAAACACTAAATTATAAAAAATTTAAAACTTTTATGATTTCCGAACCCGGGTTCGAGCCATGAAGAAGGTAAAACTTTAAAGTTTTTACCTTTTCCATAGGTTTCCCGTCACTAATTATCTATGGGTCTTTTGTGCCCTGTTGATATCCCGTCGTAAATTACCAACGGGAAACCTACGGTAAAGGTAAAAACTTTAAACTTTTGTCTTCTTCAAGGCTCGAACCCGAGTTGTTAAATATGTCAAATGTGCAATGTTGCCAGTAGATTACTACCATCGTCGTGTGTTTAAGTAAAAGGTTGAATATATATAATCTCTTTGACCTCTCTGTAAAATTTTTAACAAACGTTTATACTCGATGATCTAATAGTTTATAGTCAATGATTTAACAATGTTTTTAACAAACGATTTTAGACAGTTACATAGTTTAAATATAAAAAATGTATGTTGTAACTATATTTGATGATGTATATAAACATAATTTAATGTTATCTATAGCATCATTTAGAAATATCTAAAATCATTGGGATAGAGATTTAAAAGTTATATTCTGCAAAAAATATTCAAACAATGCTTATTATTTATCTTTATAACTATTTTGAAACACTAAATTACAAAAAATTTAAAACTTTTAGGACTTCCCAACCCGGGTTCGAGCCTTGACGAAGGCAAAAGTTAAAAGTTTTCACCTTTTCCATTGGTTTCCCGTAAGTTATTACCTACAGAACTTTGGTGCCTGTTGATTTCCCGTCGTAAATTACCAACGGGAAACCTACGGAAAAGGTAGAAGCTTTATACTTTTGTCTTTTTCAACGCTTGAACCCGAGTTGTGAAATAGATCACGGGTGCTCTGTTGCCAGCACACTACTACCATCGTCGTGTGTTTAAGTGACAATTTAATGTAGATACTGTCTTTAGACCTCTCTGAAAAATTTTAACAAATGTTTATACTCAATGATGTAACAGTTTATATTCAATGATTTAACAATGTTTTTAACAAAAGATTTTAGACAGTTACATAGTTTAAATATAAATAATGTATGTTGTAATTATATATGATGATGTATATAAACATAATTTAATGATATCTATAACATCATTTAGAAAGATTTAAAATTCTTGGGATAAAGATTTAAAAGTTATATTCTACAAAGAATATTCAAACAAATCTTATTATTTATCTTTATAACCATTTTGAAACACTAAATTATAAAAAATTTAAAACTTTTATGATTTCCGAACCCGGGTTCGAGCCATGAAGAAGGTAAAACTTTAAAGTTTTTACCTTTTCCATAGGTTTCCCGTCACTAATTATCTATGGGTCTTTGGTGCCCTGTTGATATCCCGTCGTAAATTACCAACGGGAAACCTACGGTAAAGGTAAAAACTTTAAACTTTTGTCTTCTTTAAGTCTCGAACTCGAGTTGTTAAATATGTCAAATGTGCAATGTTGCCAGTAGATTACTACCATCGTCGTGTGTTTAAGTAAAAGGTTGAATATATATAATCTCTTTGACCTCTCTGTAAAATTTTTAACAAACGTTTATACTCGATGATCTAATAGTTTATAGTCAATGATTTAACAATCTTTTTAACAAACGATTTTAGACAGTTACATAGTTTAAATATAAAAAATGTATGTTGTAACTATATTTGATGATGTATATAAACATAATTTAATGTTATCTATAGCATCATTTAGAAATATCTAAAATCCTTGGGATAGAGATTTAAAAGTTATATTCTGCAAAAAATATTCAAACAATGCTTATTATTTATCTTTATAACTATTTTGAACCACTAAATTACAAAAAATTTAAAGCTTTTAGGACTTCCCAACCCGGGTTCGAGCCTTGACGAAGGCAAAAGTTAAAAGTTTTCACCTTTTCCATTGGTTTCCCGTAAGTTATTACCTACAGAACTATGGTGCCTGTTGATTTCCCGTCGTAAATTACCAACGGGAAACCTACGGAAAAGGTAGAAACTTTATACTTTTTTCTTTTTCAATGCTTGAACCCGAGTTGTGAAATAGATCACGGGTGCTCTGTTGCCAGCACACTACTACCATCGTCGTGTGCTTAAGTGACAATTTAATGTAGATACTGTCTTTAGACCTCTCTGTAAAATTTTTAACAAAAGTTTATAGTCAATGATGTAACAGTTTATATTCAATGATTTAACAATTTTTTAACAAAAGATTTTAGACAGTTACATAGTTTAAATATAAACAATGTATGTTGTAATTATATATGATGATGTATATAAACATAATTTAATGATATCTATAACATCATTTAGAATGATTTAAAATTCTTGGGATAAAGATTTAAAAGTTATATTCTACAAAGAATATTCAAACAAATCTTATTATTTATCTTTATAACCATTTTGAAACACTAAATTAAAAAAAAATTTAAACTTTTATGATTTCCCAACCCGGGTTCGAGCCATGAAGAAGGTAAAACTTTAAAGTTTTTACCTTTTCCATAGGTTTCCCGTCAGTAATTATCTATGGGTCTTTGGTGCCCTGTTGATATCCCGTCGTAAATTACCAACGGGAAGCCTACGGTAAAGGTAAAAACTTTAAACTTTTGTCTTCTTCAAGGCTCGAACCCGAGTTGTTAAATATGTCAAATGTGAAATGTTGCCAGTAGATTACTACCATCGTCGTGTGTTTAAGTAAAAGGTTGAATATATATAATCTCTTTGACCTCTCTGTAAAACTTTTAACAAACGTTTATACTCGATGATCTAATAGTTTATAGTCAATGATTTAACAATGTTTTTAACAAACGATTTTAGACAGTTGCAAAGTTTAATTATAAAAAATGTATGTTGTAACTATATTTGATGATGTATATAAACATAATTTAATGTTATCTATAGCATCATTTAGAAATATCTAAAATCCTTGGGATAGAGATTTAAAAATTATATTCTGCAAAAAATATTCAAACAATGCTTATTATTTATCTTTATAACTATTTTGAAACACTAAATTATAGAAAAATTAAAACTTTTAGGACTTCCCAACCCGGGTTCGAGCCTTGAAGAAAGGCAAAAGTTAAAAGTTTTCACCTTTTCCATATGTTTCTCGTCAGTAATTACCTACAGCACTTTGGTGCCTGTTGATTTACAGTCGTAAATTACCAACGGGAAACGTACTGAAAAGGTAAAAACATTATACTTTTGTCTTTTTCAACTCTTCAACCCGAGTTGTGAAATAGATCACGGGTGCTCGGTTGCCAGCACACTACTACCATCGTCGTGTGTTTAAGTGACAATTTAATGTAGATACTCTCTTTAGACCTCTCTGTAAAATTTTTAACAAAAGTTTATACTCAATGATGTAACAGTTTATATTCAATGATTTAACAATGTTTTTAACAAAATATTTTAGACAGTTACATAGTTTAAATATAAACAATGTATGTTGTAATTATATATGATGATGTATATAAACATAATTTAATGATATCTATAACATCATTTAGAAATATCTAAAATTCTTGGGATAAAGATTTAAAAGTTATATTCCACAAAGAATATTCAAACAAAGCTTATTATTTATCTTTATAACCATTTTGAAACACTAAATTAAAAAAAAATTTAAACTTTTACGATTTCCCAACCCGGGTTCGAGCCATGAAGAAGGTAAAACTTTAAAGTTTTTACCTTTTCCATAGGTTTCCCATCACTAATTATCTATGGGTCTTTGGTGCCCTGTTGATATCCCGTCGTAAATTACCAACGGGAAGCCTACGGTAAAGGTAAAAACTTTAAACTTTTGTCTTCTTCAAGGCTCGAACCCGAGTTGTTAAATATGTCAAATGTGCAATGTTGCCAGTAGATTACTACCATCGTCGTGTGTTTAAGTAAAAGGTTGAATATATATAATCTCTTTGACCTCTCTGTAAAATTTTTAACAAACGTTTATACTCGATGATCTAATAGTTTATAGTCAATGATTTAACAATGTTTTTAACAAACGATTTTAGACAGTTGCAAAGTTTAATTATAAAAAATGTATGTTGTAACTATATTTGATGATGTATATAAACATAATTTAATGTTATCTATAGCATCATTTAGAAATATCTAAAATCCTTGGGATAGAGATTTAAAAATTATATTCTGCAAAAAATATTGAAACAATGCTTATTATTTATCTTTATAACTATTTTGAAACACTAAATTATAGAAAAATTAAAACTTATAGGACTTCCCAACCCGGGTTCGAGCCTTGAAGAAAGGCAAAAGTTAAAAGTTTTCACCTTTTCCATATGTTTCTCGTCAGTAATTACCTACAGCACTTTGGTGCCTGTTGATTTACAGTCGTAAATTACCAACGGGAAACGTACTGAAAAGGTAAAAACATTATACTTTTGTCTTTTTCAACTCTTCAACCCGAGTTGTGAAATAGATCACGGGTGCTCGGTTGCCAGCACACTACTACCATCGTCGTGTGTTTAAGTGACAATTTAATGTAGATACTCTCTTTAGACCTCTCTGTAAAATTTTTAACAAAAGTTTATACTCAATGATGTAACAGTTTATATTCAATGATTTAACAATGTTTTTAACAAAAGATTTTAGACAGTTACATAGTTTAAATATAAACAATGTATGTTGTAATTATATATGATGATGTATATAAACATAATTTAATGATATCTATAACATCATTTAGAAATATCTAAAATTCTTGGGATAAAGATTTAAAAGTTATATTCTACAAAGAATATTCAAACAAAGCTTATTATTTATCTTTATAAACATTTTGAAAAACTAAATTAAAAAAAATTAAAAACTTTTATGATTTCCCAACCCGGGTTCGAGCCATGAAGAAGGTAAAACTTTAAAGTTTTTACCTTTTCCATAGGTTTTCCGTCACTAATTATCTATGGGTCTTTGGTGCCCTGTTGATATCCCGTCGTAAATTACCAACGGGAAGCCTTCGGTAAAGGTAAAAACTTTAAACTTTTGTCTTCTTCAAGGCTCGAACCCGAGTTGTTAAATATGTCAAATGTGCAATGTTGCCAGTAGATTACTACCATCGTCGTGTGTTTAAGTAAAAGGTTGAATATATATAATCTCTTTGACCTCTCTGTAAAATTTTTAACAAACGTTTATACTCGATGATCTAATAGTTTATAGTCAATGATTTAACAATGTTTTTAACAAACGATTTTAGACAGTTGCAAAGTTTAATTATAAAAAATGTATGTTGTAACTATATTTGATGATGTATATAAACATAATTTAATGTTATCTATAGCATCATTTAGAAATATCTAAAATCCTTGGGATAGAGATTTAAAAATTATATTCTGCAAAAAAGATTGAAACAATGCTTATTATTTATCTTTATAACTATTTTGAAACACTAAATTATAGAAAAATTAAAACTTTTAGGACTTCCCAACCCGGGTTCGAGCCTTGAAGAAAGGCAAAAGTTAAAAGTTTCCACCTTTTCCATATGTTTCTCGTCAGTAATTACCTACAGCACTTTGGTGCCTGTTGATTTCCAGTCGTAAATTACCAACGGGAAACCTACTGAAAAGGTAAAAACATTATACTCTTGTCTTTTTCAATGCTTGAACCCGAGTTGTGAAATAGATCACGGGTGCTCGGTTGCCAGCACACTACTACCATCGTCGTGTGTTTAAGT
Source organism: Cardamine chenopodiifolia (assembly GCA_963922655.1). Classification (NCBI taxonomy): domain Eukaryota; kingdom Viridiplantae; phylum Streptophyta; class Magnoliopsida; order Brassicales; family Brassicaceae; genus Cardamine; species Cardamine chenopodiifolia. The sequence goes on from OZ000463.1 coordinate 5,475,949, forward strand.
GACAATTTAATGTAGATACTCTCTTTAGACCTCTTTGTAAAATTTTTAACAAAAGTTTATACTCAATGATGTAACAGTTTATATTCAATGATTTAACAATGTTTTTAACAAAAGATTTTAGACAGTTACATAGTTTAAATATAAACAATGTATGTTGTAATTATATATGATGATGTATATAAACATAATTTAATGATATCTATAACATCATTTAGAAATATCTAAAATTCTTGGGATAAAGATTTAAAAGTTATATTCTACAAAGAATATTCAAACAAAGCTTATTATTTATCTTTATAAACATTTTGAAAAACTAAATTAAAAAAAATTAAAAACTTTTATGATTTCCCAACCCGGGTTCGAGCCATGAAGAAGGCAAAACTTTAAAGTTTTTACCTTTTCCATAGGTTTCCCGTCACTAATTATCTATGGGTCTTTGGTGCCCTGTTGATATCCCGTCGTAAATTACCAACGGGAAACCTACGGTAAAGGTAAAAACTTTAAACTTTTGTTTTCTTCAAGGCTCGAACCCGAGTTGTTAAATATGTCAAATGTGCAATGTTGCCAGTAGATTACTACAATCGTCGTGTGTTTAAGTAAAAGGTTGAATATATATAATCTCTTTGACCTCTCTGTAAAATATTTAACAAACGTTTATACGCAATGATCTAACAGTTTATAGTCAATGATTTAACAATGTTTTTAACAAACGATTTTAGACAGTTACAAAGTTTAATTATAAAAAATGTATGTTGTAACTATATTTGATGATGTATATAAACATAATTTAATGTTATCTATAGCCTCATTTAGAAATATCTAAAATCCTTGGGATAGATATTTAAAAGATATATTATGCAAAAAAAATTCAAACAATGCTTATTATTTATCTTTATAACTATTTTGAAACACTAAATTATAAAAAATTTAAAACTTTTAGGACTTCCCAACCCTGGTTCGAGCCTTGAAGAAAGCAAAAGTTAAAAGTTTTCACCTTTTCCATATGTTTCTCGTGAGTAATTACCTACAGCACTTTGGTGCCTGTTGATTTCCAGTTGTAAATTACCAACGGGAAACCTACTGAAAAGGTAAAAACATTATACTTTTGTCTTTTTCAACGCTTGAACCCGAGTTGTGAAATAGATCACGGGTGCTCGGTTGCCAGCACACTACTACCATCGTCGTGTGGTTAAGTGACAATTTAATGTAGATACTCTCTTTAGACCTCTCTGTAAAATTTTTAACAAAAGTTTATACTCAATGATGTAACAGTTTATATTCAATGATTTAACAATGTTTTTAACAAAAAAGTTTTAGAGAGTTACATAGTTTAAATATAAACAATGTATGTTGTAATTATATATGATGATGTATATAAACATAATTTAATGATATTTATAACATCATTTAGAATAATCTAAAATTCTTGGGATAAAGATTTAAAAGTTATATTCTACAAAGAATATTCAAACAAAGCTTATTATTTATCTTTATAACCATTATGAAACACTACATTAAAAAAAATTTAAAAATTTTATGATTTCCCAACCCGGGTTCGAGCCATGAAGAAGGCAAAACTTTAAAGTTTTTACCTTTTCCATAGGTTTCCCGTCACTAATTATCTATGGGTCTTTGGTGCCCTGTTGATATCCCGTCGTAAATTACCAACGGGAAACCTACGGTAAAGGTAAAAACTTTAAACTTTTGTCTTCTTCAAGGCTCGAACCCGAGTTGTTAAATATGTCAAATGTGCAATGTTGCCAGTAGATTACTACAATCATCGTGTGTTTAAGTAAAAGGTTGAATATATATAATATCTTTGACCTCTCTGTAAAATTTTTAACAAACGTTTATACTCAATGATCTAACAGTTTATAGTCAATGATTTTACAATGTTTTTAACAAACGATTTTAGACAGTTACAAAGTTTAATTATAAAAAATGTATGTTGTAACTATATTTGATGATGTATATAAACATAATTTAATGTTATCTATAGCCTCATTTAGAAATATCTAAAATCCTTGGGATAGAGATTTAAAAGTTTTATTCAAACAATGCTTATTATTTATCTTTATAACTATTTTGAAACACTAAATTATAAAAAATTTAAAACTTTTAGGACTTCCCAACCCGGGTTCGAGCCTTGAAGAAAGCAATAGTTAAAAGTTTCCACCTTTTCCATATGTTTCTCGGCAGTAATTACCTACAGCACTTTGGTGCCTGTTGATTTCGAGTCGTAAATTACCAACGGGAAACCTACTGAAAAAGTAAAAACATTATACTTTTGTCTTTTTCAACGCTTGAACCCGAGTTGTTAAATAGATCACGGGTGCTCGGTTGCCAGCACACTACTACCATCGTCGTGTGTTTAAGTGACAATTTAATGTAGATACTCTCTTTAGACCTCTCTGTAAAATTTTTAACAAAAGTTTATACTCAATGATGTAACAGTTTATATTCAATGATTTAACAATGTTTTTAACAAAAGATTTTAGACAGTTACATAGTTTAAATATAAACAATGTATGTTGTAATTATATATGATGATGTATATAAACATAATTTAATGATATCTATAACATCATTTAGAAATATCTAAAATTCTTGGGATAAAGATTTAAAAGTTATATTCTACAAAGAATATTCAAACAAAGCTTATTATTTATCTTTATAAACATTTTGAAAAACTAAATTAAAAAAAATTAAAAACTTTTATGATTTCCCAACCCGGGTTCGAGCCATGAAGAAGGTAAAACTTTAAAGTTTTTACCTTTTCCATAGGTTTTCCGTCACTAATTATCTATGGGTCTTTGGTGCCCTGTTGATATCCCGTCGTAAATTACCAACGGGAAGCCTACGGTAAAGGTAAAAACTTTAAACTTTTGTCTTCTTCAAGGCTCGAACCCGAGTTGTTAAATATGTCAAATGTGCAATGTTGCCAGTAGATTACTACCATCGTCGTGTGTTTAAGTAAAAGGTTGAATATATATAATCTCTTTGACCTCTCTGTAAAATTTTTAACAAACGTTTATACTCGATGATCTAATAGTTTATAGTCAATGATTTAACAATGTTTTTAACAAACGATTTTAGACAGTTGCAAAGTTTAATTATAAAAAATGTATGTTGTAACTATATTTGATGATGTATATAAACATAATTTAATGTTATCTATAGCATCATTTAGAAATATCTAAAATCCTTGGGATAGAGATTTAAAAATTATATTCTGCAAAAAAGATTGAAACAATGCTTATTATTTATCTTTATAACTATTTTGAAACACTAAATTATAGAAAAATTAAAACTTTTAGGACTTCCCAACCCGGGTTCGAGCCTTGAAGAAAGGCAAAAGTTAAAAGTTTCCACCTTTTCCATATGTTTCTCGTCAGTAATTACCTACAGCACTTTGGTGCCTGTTGATTTCCAGTCGTAAATTACCAACGGGAAACCTACTGAAAAGGTAAAAACATTATACTCTTGTCTTTTTCAATAGATCACGGGTGCTCGGTTGCCAGCACACTACTACCATCGTCGTGTGTTTAAGTGACAATTTAATGTAGATACTCTCTTTAGACCTCTTTGTAAAATTTTTAACAAAAGTTTATACTCAATGATGTAACAGTTTATATTCAATGATTTAACAATGTTTTTAACAAAAGATTTTAGACAGTTACATAGTTTAAATATAAACAATGTATGTTGTAATTATATATGATGATGTATATAAACATAATTTAATGATATCTATAACATCATTTAGAAATATCTAAAATTCTTGGGATAAAGATTTAAAAGTTATATTCTACAAAGAATATTCAAACAAAGCTTATTATTTATCTTTATAAACATTTTGAAAAACTAAATTAAAAAAAATTAAAAACTTTTATGATTTCCCAACCCGGGTTCGAGCCATGAAGAAGGCAAAACTTTAAAGTTTTTACCTTTTCCATAGGTTTCCCGTCACTAATTATCTATGGGTCTTTGGTGCCCTGTTGATATCCCGTCGTAAATTACCAACGGGAAACCTACGGTAAAGGTAAAAACTTTAAACTTTTGTCTTCTTCAAGGCTCGAACCCGAGTTGTTAAATATGTCAAATGTGCAATGTTGCCAGTAGATTACTACAATCGTCGTGTGTTTAAGTAAAAGGTTGAATATATATAATCTCTTTGACCTCTCTGTAAAATATTTAACAAACGTTTATACGCAATGATCTAACAGTTTATAGTCAATGATTTAACAATGTTTTTAACAAACGATTTTAGACAGTTACAAAGTTTAATTATAAAAAATGTATGTTGTAACTATATTTGATGATGTATATAAACATAATTTAATGTTATCTATAGCCTCATTTAGAAATATCTAAAATCCTTGGGATAGATATTTAAAAGATATATTATGCAAAAAATATTCAAACAATGCTTATTATTTATCTTTATAACTATTTTGAAACACTAAATTATAAAAAATTTAAAACTTTTAGGACTTCCCAACCCTGGTTCGAGCCTTGAAGAAAGTAAAAGTTAAAAGTTTTCACCTTTTCCATATGTTTCTCGTGAGTAATTACCTACAACACTTTGGTGCCTGTTGATTTCCAGTTGTAAATTACCAACGGGAAACCTACTGAAAAGGTAAAAACATTATACTTTTGTCTTTTTCAACGCTTGAACCCGAGTTGTGAAATAGATCACGGGTGCTCGGTTGCCAGCACACTACTACCATCGTCGTGTGGTTAAGTGACAATTTAATGTAGATACTCTCTTTAGACCTCTCTGTAAAATTTTTAACAAAAGTTTATACTCAATGATGTAACAGTTTATATTCAATGATTTAACAATGTTTTTAACAAAAAAGTTTTAGACAGTTACATAGTTTAAATATAAACAATGTATGTTGTAATTATATATGATGATGTATATAAACATAATTTAATGATATTTATAACATCATTTAGAATAATCTAAAATTCTTGGGATAAAGATTTAAAAGTTATATTCTACAAAGAATATTCAAACAAAGCTTATTATTTATCTTTATAACCATTATGAAACACTACATTAAAAAAAATTTAAAACTTTTATGATTTCCCAACCCGGGTTCGAGCCATGAAGAAGGCAAAACTTTAAAGTTTTTACCTTTTCCATAGGTTTCCCGTCACTAATTATCTATGGGTCTTTGGTGCCCTGTTGATATCCCGTCGTAAATTACCAACGGGAAACCTACGGTAAAGGTAAAAACTTTAAACTTTTGTTTTCTTCAAGGCTCGAACCCGAGTTGTTAAATATGTCAAATGTGCAATGTTGCCAGTAGATTACTACAATCGTCGTGTGTTTAAGTAAAAGGTTGAATATATATAATATCTTTGACCTCTCTGTAAAATTTTTAACAAACGTTTATACTCAATGATCTAACAGTTTATAGTCAATGATTTTACAATGTTTTTAACAAACGATTTTAGACAGTTACAAAGTTTAATTATAAAAAATGTATGTTGTAACTATATTTGATGATGTATATAAACATAATTTAATGTTATCTATAGCCTCATTTAGAAATATCTAAAATCCTTGGGATAGACATTTAAAAGTTTTATTCAAACAATGCTTATTATTTATCTTTATAACTATTTTGAAACACTAAATTATAAAAAATTTAAAACTTTTAGGACTTCCCAACCCGGGTTCGAGCCTTGAAGAAAGCAATAGTTAAAAGTTTCCACCTTTTCCATATGTTTCTCGGCAGTAATTACCTACAGCACTTTGGTGCCTGTTGATTTCGAGTCGTAAATTACCAACGGGAAACCTACTGAAAAAGTAAAAACATTATACTTTTGTCTTTTTCAACGCTTGAACCCGAGTTGTTAAATAGATCACGGGTGCTCGGTTGCCAGCACACTACTACCATCGTCGTGTGTTTAAGTGACAATTTAATGTAGATACTCTCTTTAGACCTCTCTGTAAAATTTTTAACAAAAGTTTATACTCAATGATGTAACAGTTTATATTCAATGATTTAACAATGTTTTTAACAAAAGATTTTAGACAGTTACATAGTTTAAATATAAAGAATGTATGTTGTAATTATATATGATGATGTATATAAACATAATTTAATGATATCTATAACATCATTTAGAAAGATTTAAAATTCTTGGGATAAAGATTTAAAAGTTATATTCTACAAAGAATATTCAAACAAATCTTATTATTTATCTTTATAACCATTTTGAAACACTAGATTAAAAAAAATTTAAAACTTTTATGATTTCCCAACCCGGGTTCGAGCCATGAAGAAGGTAAAACTTTAAAGTTTTTACCTTTTCCATAGGTTTCCCGTCACTAATTATCTATGGGTCTTTGGTGCCCTGTTGATATCCCGTCGTAAATTACCAACGGGAAACCTACGGTAAAGGTAAAAACTTTAAACTTTTGTCTTCTTCAAGGCTCGAACCCGAGTTGTTAAATATGTCAAATGTGCAATGTTGCCAGTAGATTACTACCATCGTCGTGTGTTTAAGTAAAAGGTTGAATATATATAATCTCTTTGACCTCTCTGTAAAATTTTTAACAAACGTTTATACTCAATGATCTAACAGTTTATAGTCAATGATTTAACAATGTTTTTAACAAACGATTTTAGACAGTTCCAAAGTTTAATTATAAAAACTGTATGTTGTAACTATATTTGATGATGTATATAAACATAATTTAATGTTATCTATAGCCTCATTTAGAAATATCTAAAATCCTTGGGATAGAGATTTAAAAGTTTTATTCAAACAATGATTATTATTTATCTTTATAACTATTTTGAAACACTAAATTATAAAAAATTTAAAACTTTTAGGACTTCCCAACCCGGGTTCGAGCCTTGAAGAAAGCAATAGTTAAAAGTTTCCACCTTTTCCATATGTTTCTCGTCAGTAATTACCTACAGCACTTTGGTGCCTGTTGATTTCCAGTCGTAAATTACCAACGGGAAACCTACTGAAAAGGTAAAAACATTATACATTTGTCTTTTTCAACGCTTGAACCCGAGTTGTGAAATAGATCACGGGTGTTCGGTTGCCAGCACACTACTACCATTGTCGTGTGTTTAAGTGACAATTTAATGTAGATACTCTCTTTAGACCTCTTTGTAAAATTTTTAACAAAAGTTTATACTCAATGATGTAACAGTTTATATTCATTGATTTAACAATGTTTTTAACAAAAGATTTTAGACAGTTACATAGTTTAAATATAAACAATGTATGTTGTAATTATATATGATGATGTATATAAACATAATTTAATGATATCTATAACATCATTTAGAAATATCTAAAATTCTTGGGATAAAGATTTAAAATTTATATTCTACAAAGAATATTCAAACAAAGCTTATTATTTATCTTTATAACCATTTTGAAACACTAAATTATAAAAAATTTAAAACTTTTATGATTTCCCAACCCGGGTTCGAGCCATGAAGAAGGCAAAACTTTAAAGTTTTTACCCTTTCCATAGGTTTCCCGTCACTAATTATCTATGGGTCTTTGGTGCCCTGTTGATATCCCGTCGTAAATTACCAACGGGAAACCTACGGTAAAGGTAAAAACTTTAAACTTTTGTCTTCTTCAAGGCTCGAACCCGAGTTGTTAAATTTGTCAAATGTGCAATGTTGCCAATAGATTACTACAATCGTCGTGTGTTTAAGTAAAAGGTTGAATATATGAACTCTCTTTGACTTCTCTGTAAAATTTTTAACAAACGTTTATACTCAATGATCTAACAGTTTATAGTCAATGATTTAACAATGTTTTTAACAAACGATTTTAGACAGTTACAAAGTTTAATTATAAAAAATGTATGTTGTAACTATATTTGATGATGTATATAAACATAATTTAATGTTATCTATAGCCTCATTTAGAAATATCTAAAATCCTTGGGATAGAGATTTAAAAGTTATATTCAAACAATGCTTATTATTTATCTTTATACCTATTTTAAAACACTAAATTATAAAAAATTTAAAACTTTTAGGACTTCCCAACCCGGGTTCGAGCCTTGAAGAAAGCAATAGTTAAAAGTTTCCACCTTTTCCATATGTTTCTCGTCAGTAATTACCTACAGCACTTTGGTGCCTGTTGATTTCCAGTCGTAAATTACCAACGGGAAACCTACTGAAAAGGTAAAAACATTATACTCTTGTCTTTTTCAATGCTTGAACCCGAGTTGTGAAATAGATCACGGGTGCTCGGTTGCCAGCACACTACTACCATCGTCGTGTGTTTAAGTGACAATTTAATGTAGATACTCTCTTTAGACCTCTTTGTAAAATTTTTAACAAAAGTTTATACTCAATGATGTAACAGTTTATATTCAATGATTTAACAATGTTTTTAACAAAAGATTTTAGACAGTTACATAGTTTAAATATAAACAATGTATGTTGTAATTATATATGATGATGTATATAAACATAATTTAATGATATCTATAACATCATTTAGAAATATCTAAAATTCTTGGGCTAAAGATTTAAAAGTTATATTTTACAAAGAATATTCAAACAATGCTTATTATTTATCTTTATAACTATTTTGAAACACTAAATTATAAAAAATTTAAAACTTTTAGTATTTCCCAACCCGGGTTCTAGCCTTGAAGAAAGCAAAAGTTAAAAGTTTTCACCTTTTCCATATGTTTCTCGTCAGTAATTACCTACAGCACTTTGGTGCCTGTTGATTTCCCGTCGTAAATTACCAACGGGAAACCTACGGAGAAGGTAAAAACTTTATACTTTTGTCTTTTTCAACGCTTGAACCCGAGTTGTGAAATAGATCACGGGTGCTCAGTTGCCAGCACACTACTACCATCGTCGTGTGTTTAAGTGACAATTTAATGTAGATACTCTCTTTAGACCTCTTTGTAAAATTTTTAACAAAAGTTTATACTCAATGATGTAACAGTTTATATTCAATGATTTAACAATGTTTTTAACAAAAGATTTTAGACAGTTACATAGTTTAAATATAAACAATGTATGTTGTAATTATATATGATGATGTATATAAACATAATTTAATGATATCTATAACATCATTTAGAAATATCTAAAATTCTTGGGCTAAAGATTTAAAAGTTATATTCTACAAAGAATATTCAAACAAAGCTTATTATTTATCTTTATAACCATTTTGAAACACTAAATTAAAAAAAATTTAAAACTTTTATGATTCCCCAACCCGGGTTTGAGCCATGAAGAAGGCAAAACTTAAAAGTTTTTACCTTTTCCATAGGTTTCCCGTCACTAATTATCTATGGGTCTTTGGTGCCCTGTTGATATCCCGTCGTAAATTACCAACGGGAAACCTACGGTAAAGGTAAAAACTTTAAACTTTTGTCTTCTTCAAGGCTCGAACCCGAGTTGTTAAATATGTCAAATGTGCAATGTTGCCAGTAGATTACTACCATCGTCGTGTGTTTAAGTAAAAGGTTGAATATATATAATCTCTTTGACCTCTCTGTAAATTTTTAACAAACGTTTATACTCAATGATCTAACAGTTTATAGTCAATGATTTAACAATGTTTTTAACAAACGATTTTAGACAGTTACAAAGTTTAATTATAAAAAATGTATGTTGTAACTATATTTGATGATGTATATAAACATAATTTAATGTTATCTATAGCCTCATTTAGAAATATCTAAAATCCTTGGGATAGAGATTTAAAAGATATATTCTGCAAAAAATATTCAAACAATGCTTATTATTTATCTTTATAACTATTTTGAAACAGTAAATTATAAAAAATTTAAAACTTTCAGGACTTCCCAACCCTGGTTCGAGCCTTGAAGAAAGCAAAAGTTAAAAGTTTTCACCTTTTCCATATGTTTCTCGTCAGTAATTACCTACAGCACTTTGGTGTCTGTTGATTTCCAGTGGTAAATTACCAACGGAAACCTACTGAAAAGGTAAAAACATTATACTTTTGTCTTTTTCAACGCTTGAACCCGAGTTGTGAAATAGATCACGGGTGCTCGGTTGCCAGCACATTACTACCATCGTCGTGTGTTTAAGTGACAATTTAATGTAGATACTCTCTTTAGACCTCTCTGTAAAAATTTTAACAAAAGTTTATACTCAATGATGTAACAGTTTATATTCAATGATTTGACAATGTTTTTAACAAAAGATTTTAGACAGTTACATAGTTTAAATATAAACAATGTATGTTGTAATTATATATGATGATGTATATAAACATAATTTAATGATATCTATAACATCATTTAGAAATATCTAAAATTCTTGGGCTAAAGATTTAAAAGTTATATTCTACAAAGAATATTCAAACAAAGCTTATTATTTATCTTTATAACCATTTTGAAACACTAAATTAAAAAAAGTTTAAAACTTTTATGATTTCCCAACCCAAGTTCGAGCCATGAAGAAGGCAAAACTTTAAAGTTTTTACCTTTTCCATAGGTTTCCCGTCATTAATTATCTATGGGTCTTTGGTGCCCTGTTGATTTCCCGTCGTAAATTACCAACGGGAAACCTAAGGTAAAGGTAAAAACTTTAAAGTTTTGTCTTCTTCAAGGCTCGGACCCGAGTTGTTAAATATGTCAAATGTGCAATGTTGCCAGTAGATTACTACCATCGTCGTATGTTTAAGTAAAAGGTTGAATATATATAATCTCTTTGACCTCTCTGTAAAATTTTTAACAAACGTTTATACACAATGATCTAACAGTTTATAGTCAATGATTTAACTATGTTTTTAACAAACGATTATAGACAGTTACATAGTTTAAATATAAACAATGTATGTTGTAATTATATATGATGATGTATATAAACCTAATTTAATGATATCTATAACATCATTTAGAAAGATTTAAAATTCTTGGGATAAAGATTTAAAAGTTATATTCTACAAAGAATATTCAAAAAAGCTTATTATTTATCTTTATAACCATTTTGAAACACTAAATTAAAAAAAATTTAAAACTTTTATGATTTCCCAACCCGGGTTCGAGCCATGAAGAAGGTAAAACCTTAAAGTTTTTACCTTTTCCATAGGTTTCCCGTCATTAATTATCTATGGGTCTTTGGTGCCATGTTGTTATCCTGTCGTAAATTACCAACGGGAAACCTACGGTAAAGGTAAAAACTTTAAACTTTTGTCTTCTTCAAGGCTCGAACCCGTGTTGTTAAATATGTCAAATGTGCAATGTTACCAGTAGATTACTACCATCGTCGTATGTTTAAGTAAAAGGTTGAATATATATAATCTCTTTGACCTCTCTGTAAAATTTTTAACAAACGGTTATACACAATGATCTAACAGTTTATAGTCAATGATTTAACAATGTTTTTAACAAAAGATTTTAGACAGTTACATAGTTTAAATATAAACAATGTATGTTGTAATTATATATGATGATGTATATAAACATAATTTAATGATATCTATAACATCATTTCGAAAGATTTAAAATTCTTGGGATAAAGATTTAAAAGTTATATTCTACAAAGAATATTCAAACAAAGCTTATTATTTATCTTTATAACCATTTTGAAACACTAAATTAAAAAAAGTTTAAAACTTTTATGATTTCCTAACCCGGGTTCGAGCCATGAAGAAGGCAAAACCTTAAAGTTTTTACCTTTTCCATAGGTTTCCCGTCATTAATTATCTATGGGTCTTTGGTGCCCTGTTGATATCCTGTCGTAAATTACCAACGAGAAACCTACGGTAAAGGTAAAAACTTTAAACTTTTTTCTTCTTCAAGGCTCGAACCCGTGTTGTTAAATATGTCAAATGTGCAATGTTACCAGTAGATTACTACCATCGTCGTGTGTTTAAGTAAAAGGTTGAATATATATAATATCTTTGACCTCTCTGTAAAATTTTTAACAAACGTTTATACTCAATGATCTAACAGTTTATAGTCAATGATTTAACAATGTTTTTAACAAAAGATTTTAGACAGTTACATAGTTTAAATATAAACAATGTATGTTGTAATTATATATGATGATGTATATAAACATAATTTAATGATATCTATAACATCATTTAGAAATATCTAAAATTCTTGGGATAAAGATTTAAAAGTTATATTCTACAAAGAATATTCAAACAAAGCTTATTATTTATCTTTAGAACCATTTTGAAACACTAAATTAAAAAAAAGTTCAAACTTTTATGATTTCCCAACCCGGGTTCGAGCCATGAAGAAGGCAAAACTTTAAAGTTTTTACCTTTTCCATAGGTTTCCCGTCATTAATTATCTATGGGTCTTTGGTGCCCTGTTGATTTCCCGTCGTAAATTACCAACGGGAAACCTAAGGTAAAGGTAAAAACTTTAAAGTTTTGTCTTCTTCAAGGCTCGGACCCGAGTTGTTAAATATGTCAAATGTGCAATGTTGCCAGTAGATTACTACCATCGTCGTATGTTTAAGTAAAAGGTTGAATATATATAATCTCTTTGACCTCTCTGTAAAATTTTTAACAAACGTTTATACACAATGATCTAACAGTTTATAGTCAATGATTTAACAATGTTTTTAACAAACGATTATAGACAGTTACATAGTTTAAATATAAACAATGTATGTTGTAATTATATATGATGATGTATATAAACCTAATTTAATGATATCTATAACATCATTTAGAAAAGATTTAAAATTCTTGGGATAAAGATTTAAAAGTTATATTCTACAAAGAATATTCAAAAAAGCTTATTATTTATCTTTATAACCATTTTGAAACACTAAATTAAAAAAAATTTAAAACTTTTATGATTTCCCAACCCGGGTTCGAGCCATGAAGAAGGTAAAACCTTAAAGTTTTTACCTTTTCCATAGGTTTCCCGTCATTAATTATCTATGGGTCTTTAGTGCCATGTTGTTATCCTGTCGTAAATTACCAACGGGAAACCTACGGTAAAGGTAAAAACTTTAAACTTTTGTCTTCTTCAAGGCTCGAACCCGTGTTGTTAAATATGTCAAATCTGCAATGTTACCAGTAGATTACTACCATCGTCGTATGTTTAAGTAAAAGGTTGAATATATATAATCTCTTTGACCTCTCTGTAAAATTTTTAACAAACGTTTATACACAATGATCTAACAGTTTATAGTCAATGATTTAACAATGTTTTTAACAAACGATTTTAGACAGTTACATAGTTTAAATATAAACAATGTATGTTGTAATTATATATGATGATGTATATAAACATAATTTAATGATATCTATAACATCATTTCGAAAGATTTAAAATTCTTGGGATAAAGATTTAAAAGTTATATTCTACAAAGAATATTCAAACAAAGCTTATTATTTATCTTTATAACCATTTTGAAACACTAAGTTAAAAAAAAGTTCAAACTTTTATGATTTCCCAACCCAGGTTCGAGCCATGAAGAAGGCAAAACTTTAAAGTTTTTACCTTTTCCATAGGTTTCCCGTCATTAATTATCTATGGGTGTTTGGTGCCCTGTTGATTTCCCGTCGTAAATTACCAACGGGAAACCTAAGGTAAAGGTAAAAACTTTAAAGTTTTGTCTTCTTCAAGGCTCGGACCCGAGTTGTTAAATATGTCAAATCTGCAATGTTACCAGTAGATTACTACCATCGTCGTATGTTTAAGTAAAAGGTTGAATATATATAATCTCTTTGACCTCTCTGTAAAATTTTTAACAAACGTTTATACACAATGATCTAACAGTTTATAGTCAATGATTTAACAATGTTTTTAACAAACGATTTTAGACAGTTACATAGTTTAAATATAAACAATGTATGTTGTAATTATATATGATGATGTATATAAACATAATTTAATGATATCTATAACATCATTTAGAAATATCTAAAATTCTTGGGATAAAGATTTAAAAGTTATATTCTACAAAGAATATTCAAACAAAGCTTATTATTTATCTTTAGAACCATTTTGAAACACTAAATTAAAAAAAAGTTCAAACTTTTATGATTTCCCAACCCGGGTTCGAGCCATAAAGAAGGCAAAACTTTAAAGTTTTTACCTTTTCCATAGGTTTCCCGTCATTAATTATCTATGGGTCTTTGGTGCCCTGTTGATTTCCCGTCGTAAATTACCAACGGGAAACCTACGGTAAAGGTAAAAACTTTAAAGTTTTGTCTTCTTCAAGGCTCGGACCCGAGTTGTTAAATATGTCAAATGTGCAATGTTGCCAGTAGATTACTACCATCGTCGTATGTTTAAGTAAAAGGTTGAATATATATAATCTCTTTGACCTCTCTGTAAAATTTTTAACAAACGTTTATACTCAATGATCTAACAGTTTATAGTCAATGATTTAACAATGTTTTTAACAAAAGATTTTAGACAGTTACATAGTTTAAATATAAACAATGTATGTTGTAATTATATATGATGATGTATATAAACATAATTTAATGATATCTATAACATCATTTCGAAAGATTTAAAATTCTTGGGATAAAGATTTAAAAGTTATATTCTACAAAGAATATTCAAAAAAGCTTATTATTTATCTTTATAACCATTTTGAAACACTATATTAAAAAAAATTTAAAACTTTTATGATTTCCCAACCCGGGTTCGAGCCATGAAGAAGGTAAAACCTTAAAGTTTTTACCTTTTCCATAGGTTTCCCGTCATTAATTATCTATGGGTCTTTGGTGCCATGTTGTTATCCTGTCGTAAATTACCAACGGGAAACCTACGGTAAAGGTAAAAACTTTAAACTTTTGTCTTCTTCAAGGCTCGAACCCGTGTTGTTAAATAAGTCAAATGTGCAATGTTACCAGTAGATTACTACCATCGTCGTATGTTTAAGTAAAAGGTTGAATATATATAATCTCTTTGACCTCTCTGTAAAATTTTTAACAAACGTTTATACACAATGATCTAACAGTTTATAGTCAATGATTTAACAATGTTTTTAACAAACGATTTTAGACAGTTACATAGTTTAAATATAAACAATGTATGTTGTAATTATATATGATGATGTATCTAAACATAATTTAATGATATCTATAGCATCATTTAGAAATATCTAAAATTCTTGGGATAAAGATTTAAAAGTTATATTTTACAAAGAATATTCAAACAATGCTTATTATTTATCTTTATAACTATTTTGAAACACTAAATTATAAAAAATTTAAAACTTTTAGGACTTCCCAACCCGGGTTCTAGCCTTGAAGAAAGCAAAAGTTAAAAGTTTTCACCTTTTCCATATGTTTCTCGTCAGTAATTACCTACAGTACTTTGGTGCCTTTTGATTTCCCGTCGTAAATTACCAACGGGAAACCTACGGAGAAGGTAAAAACTTTATACTTTTGTCTTTTTCAACGCTTGAACCCGAGTTGTGAAATAGATCACGGATGCTCTGTTGCCAGCACACTACTACCATCGTCGTGTGTTTAAGTGACAATTTAATGTAGATACTCTCTTTAGACCTCTCTGTAAAATTTTTAACAAACGTTTATACTCAATGATCTAACAGTTTATAGTCAATGATTTAACAATGTTTTTAACAAAAGATTTTAGATAGTTACATAGTTTAAATATAAACAATGTATGTTGTAATTATATATGATGATGTATATAAACATAATTTAATGATATCTATAACATCATTTAGAAATATCTAAAATTCTTGGGATAAAGATTTAAAAGATATATTCTACAAAGAATATTCAAACAAAGCTTATTATTTATCTTTATAAACATTTTGAAACACTAAATTAAAAAAAAGTTCAAACTTTTATGATTTCCCATCCCGGATTCGAGCCATGAAGAAGGCAAAACTTTAAAGTTTTTACCTTTTCCATAGGTTTCCCGTCATTAATTATCTATGGGTCTTTGGTGCCCTGTTGATTTCCCGTCGTAAATTACCAACGGGAAACCTAAGGTAAAGGTAAAAACTTTAAAGTTTTGTCTTCTTCAAGGCTCGGACCCGAGTTGTTAAATATGTCAAATGTGCAATGTTGCCAGTAGATTACTACCATCGTCGTATGTTTAAGTAAAAGGTTGAATATATATAATCTCTTTGACCTCTCTGTAAAATTTTTAACAAACGTTTATACACAATGATCTAACAGTTTATAGTCAATGATTTAACAATGTTTTTAACAAACGATTTTAGACAGTTACATAGTTTAAATATAAACAATGTATGTTGTAATTATATATGATGATGTATCTAAACATAATTTAATGATATCTATAGCATCATTTAGAAATATCTAAAATTCTTGGGATAAAGATTTAAAAGTTATATTTTACAAAGAATATTCAAACAATGCTTATTATTTATCTTTATAACTATTTTGAAACACTAAATTATAAAAAATTTAAAACTTTTAGGACTTCCCAACCCGGGTTCTAGCCTTGAAGAAAGCAAAAGTTAAAAGTTTTCACCTTTTCCATATGTTTCTCGTCAGTAATTACCTACAGCACTTTGGTGCCTGTTGATTTCCCGTCGTAAATTACCAACGGAAAACCTACGGAGAAGGTAAAAACTTTATACTTTTGTCTTTTTCAACGCTTGAACCCGAGTTGTGAAATAGATCACGGATGCTCTGTTGCCAGCACACTACTACCATCGTCGTGTGTTTAAGTGACAATTTAATGTAGATACTATCTTTAGACCTCTCTGTAAAATTTTTAACAAACGTTTATACTCAATGATCTAACAGTTTATAGTCAATGATTTAACAATGTTTTTAACAAAAGATTTTAGATAGTTACAAAGTTTAAATATAAACAATGTATGTTGTAATTATATATGATGATGTATATAAACATAATTTAATGATATCTATAACATCATTTAGAAATATCTAAAATTCTTGGGATAAAGATTTAAAAGATATATTCTACAAAGAATATTCAAACAAAGCTTATTATTTATCTTTATAACCATTTTGAAACACTAAATTAAAAAAAAGTTCAAACTTTTATGATTTCCCATCCCGGATTCGAGCCATGAAGAAGGCAAAACTTTAAAGTTTTTACCTTTTCCATAGGTTTCCCGTCATTAATTATCTATGGGTCTTTGGTGCCCTGTTGATTTCCCGTCGTAAATTACCAACGGGAAACCTAAGGTAAAGGTAAAAACTTTAAAGTTTTGTCTTCTTCAAGGCTCGGACCCGAGTTGTTAAATATGTCAAATGTGCAATGTTGCCAGTAGATTACTACCATCGTCGTATGTTTAAGTAAAAGGTTGAATATATATAATCTCTTTGACCTCTCTGTAAAATTTTTAACAAACGTTTATACACAATGATCTAACAGTTTATAGTCAATGATTTAACAATGTTTTTAACAAACGATTATAGACAGTTACATAGTTTAAATATAAACAATGTATGTTGTAATTATATATGATGATGTATATAAACATAATTTAATGATATCTATAACATCATTTAGAAAGATTTAAAATTCTTGGGATAAAGATTTAAAAGTTATATTCTACAAAGAATATTCAAAAAAGCTTATTATTTATCTTTATAACCATTTTGAAACACTAAATTAAAAAAAATTTAAAACTTTTATGATTTCCCAACCCGGGTTCGAGCCATGAAGAAGGTAAAACCTTAAAGTTTTTACCTTTTCCATAGGTTTCCCGTCATTAATTATCTATGGGTCTTTGGTGCCATGTTGTTATCCTGTCGTAAATTACCAACGGGAAACCTACGGTAAAGGTAAAAACTTTAAACTTTTGTCTTCTTCAAGGCTCGAACCCGTGTTGTTAAATATGTCAAATGTGCAATGTTACCAGTAGATTACTACCATCGTCGTGTGTTTAAGTAAAAGGTTGAATATATATAATCTCTTTGACCTCTCTGTAAAATTTTTAACAAACGTTTATACACAATGATCTAACAGTTTATAGTCAATGATTTAACAATGTTTTTAACAAACGATTTTAGACAGTTACATAGTTTAAATATAAACAATGTATGTTGTAATTATATATGATGATGTATATAAACATAATTTAATGATACCTATAGCATCATTTAGAAATATCTAAAATTCTTGGGATAAAGATTTAAAAGTTATATTTTACAAAGAATATTCAAACAATGCTTATTATTTATCTTTATAACTATTTTGAAACACTAAATTATAAAAAATTTAAAACTTTTAGGACTTCCCAACCCGGGTTCTAGCCTTGAAGAAAGCAAAAGTTAAAAGTTTTCACCTTTTCCATATGTTTCTCGTCAGTAATTACCTACAGCACTTTGGTGCCTGTTGATTTCCCGTCGTAAATTACCAACGGGAAACCTACGGAGAAGGTAAAAACTTTATACTTTTGTCTTTTTCAACGCTTGAACCCGAGTTGTGAAATAGATCACGGATGCTCTGTTACCAGCACACTACTACCATCGTCGTGTGTTGAAGTGACAATTTAATGTAGATACTCTCTTTAGACCTCTCTAAAAAATTTTAACAAACGTTTATACTCAATGATCTAACAGTTTATAGTCAATGATTTAACAATGTTTTTAACAAACGATTATAGACAGTTACATAGTTTAAATATAAACACTGTATGTTGTAATTATATATGATGATGTATATAAACCTAATTTAATGATATCTATAACATCATTTAGAAAGATTTAAAATTCTTGGGATAAAGATTTAAAAGTTATATTCTACAAAGAATATTCAAAAAAGCTTATTATTTATCTTTATAACCATTTTGAAACACTAAATTAAAAAAAATTTAAAACTTTTATGATTTCCCAACCCGGGTTCGAGCCATGAAGAAGGTAAAACCTTAAAGTTTTTACCTTTTCCATAGGTTTCCCGTCATTAATTATCTATGGGTCTTTGGTGCCATGTTGTTATCCTGTCGTAAATTACCAATGGGAAACCTACGGTAAAGGTAAAAACTTTAAACTTTTGTCTTCTTCAAGGCTCGAACCCGTGTTGTTAAGTATGTCAAATGTGCAATGTTACCAGTAGATTACTACCATCGTCGTATGTTTAAGTAAAAGGTTGAATATATATAATCTCTTTGACCTCTCTGTAAAATTTTTAACAAACGTTTATACACAATTATCTAACAGTTTATAGTCAATGATTTAACAATGTTTTTAACAAACGATTTTAGACAGTTACATAGTTTAAATATAAACAATGTATGTTGTAATTATATATGATGATGTATCTAAACATAATTTAATGATATCTATAGCATCATTTAGAAATATCTAAAATTCTTGGGATAAAGATTTAAAAGTTATATTTTACAAAGAATATTCAAACAATGCTTATTATTTATCTTTATAACTATTTTGAAACACTAAATTATAAAAAATTTAAAACTTTTAGGACTTCCCAACCCGGGTTCTAGCCTTGAAGAAAGCAAAAGTTAAAAGTTTTCACCTTTTCCATATGTTTCTCGTCAGTAATTACCTACAGCACTTTGGTGCCTGTTGATTTCCCGTCGTAAATTACCAACGGGAAACCTACGGAGAAGGTAAAAACTTTATACTTTTGTCTTTTTCAATGCTTGAACCCGAGTTGTGAAATAGATCACGGATGCTCTGTTACCAGCACACTACTACCATCGTCGTGTGTTTAAGTGACAATTCAATGTAGATACTCTCTTTAGACCTCTCTGTAAAATTTTTAACAAATGTTTATACTCAATGATCTAACAGTTTATAGTCAATGATTTAACAATGTTTTTAACAAATGATTTTAGACAGTTACATAGTTTAAATATAAACAATGTATGTTGTAATTATATATGATGATGTATCTAAACATAATTTAATGATATCTATAGCATCATTTAGAAATATCTAAAATTCTTGGGATAAAGATTTAAAAGTTATATTTTACAAAGAATATTCAAACAATGCTTATTATTTATCTTTATAACTATTTTGAAACACTAAATTATAAAAAATTTAAAACTTTTAGGACTTCCCAACCCGGGTTCTAGCCTTGAAGAAAGCAAAAGTTAAAAGTTTTCACCTTTTCCATATGTTTCTCGTCAGTAATTACCTACAGCACTTTGGTGCCTGTTGATTTCCCGTCGTAAATTACCAACGGGAAACCTACGGAGAAGGTAAAAACTTTATACTTTTGTCTTTTTCAACGCTTGAACCCGAGTTGTGAAATAGATCACGGATGCTCTGTTACCAGCACACTACTACCATCGTCGTGTGTTGAAGTGACAATTTAATGTAGATACTCTCTTTAGACCTCTCTGTAAAATTTTTAACAAACGTTTATACTCAATGATCTAACAGTTTATAGTCAATGATTTAACAATGTTTTTAACAAACGATTATAGACAGTTACATAGTTTAAATATAAACAATGTATGTTGTAATTATATATGATGATGTATATAAACCTAATTTAATGATATCTATAACATCATTTAGAAAGATTTAAAATTCTTGGGATAAAGATTTAAAAGTTATATTCTACAAAGAATATTCAAAAAAGCTTATTATTTATCTTTATAACCATTTTGAAACACTAAATTAAAAAAAATTTAAAACTTTTATGATTTCCCAACCCGGGTTCGAGCCATGAAGAAGGTAAAACCTTAAAGTTTTTACCTTTTCCATAGGTTTCCCGTCATTAATTATCTATGGGTCTTTGGTGCCTTGTTGTTATCCTGTCGTAAATTACCAATGGGAAACCTACGGTAAAGGTAAAAACTTTAAACTTTTGTCTTCTTCAAGGCTCGAACCCGTGTTGTTAAATATGTCAAATGTGCAATGTTACCAGTAGATTACTACCATCGTCGTATGTTTAAGTAAAAGGTTGAATATATATAATCTCTTTGACCTCTCTGTAAAATTTTTAACAAACGTTTATACACAATGATCTAACAGTTTATAGTCAATGATTTAACAATGTTTTTAACAAACGATTTTAGAAAGTTACATAGTTTAAATATAAACAATGTATGTTGTAATTATATATGATGATGTATCTAAACATAATTTAATGATATCTATAGCATCATTTAGAAATATCTAAAATTCTTGGGATAAAGATTTAAAAGTTATATTTTACAAGGAATATTCAAACAATGCTTATTATTTATCTTTATAACTATTTTGAAACACTAAATTATAAAAAATTTAAAACTTTTAGGACTTCCCAACCCGGGTTCTAGCCTTGAAGAAAGCAAAAGTTAAAAGTTTTCACCTTTTCCATATGTTTCTCGTCAGTAATTACCTACAGCACTTTGGTGCCTGTTGATTTCCCGTCGTAAATTACCAACGGGAAACCTACAGAGAAGGTAAAAACTTTATACTTTTGTCTTTTTCAACGCTTGAACCCGAGTTGTGAAATAGATCACGGATGCTCTGTTACCAGCACACTACTACCATCGTCGTGTGTTGAAGTGACAATTTAATGTAGATACTCTCTTTAGACCTCTCTGTAAAATTTTTAACAAACGTTTATACTCAATGATCTAACAGTTTATAGTCAATGATTTAACAATGTTTTTAACAAAAGATTTTAGACAGTTACATAGTTTAAATATAAACAATGTATGTTGTAATTATATATGATGATGTATCTAAACATAATTTAATGATATCTATAGCATCATTTAGAAATATCTAAAATTCTTGGGATAAAGATTTAAAAGTTATATTTTACAAAGAATATTCAAACAATGCTTATTATTTATCTTTATAACTATTTTGAAACACTAAATTATAAAAAATTTAAAACTTTTAGGACTTCCCAACCCGGGTTCTAGCCTTGAAGAAAGCAAAAGTTAAAAGTTTTCACCTTTTCCATATGTTTCTCGTCAGTAATTACCTACAGCACTTTGGTGCCTGTTGATTTCCCGTCGTAAATTACCAACGGGAAACCTACGGAGAAGGTAAAAACTTTATACTTTTGTCTTTTTCAACGCTTGAACCCGAGTTGTGAAATAGATCACGGATGCTCTGTTACCAGCACACTACTACCATCGTCGTGTGTTTAAGTGACAATTTAATGTAGATACTCTCTTTAGACCTCTCTGTAAAATTTTTAACAAACGTTTATACTCAATGATCTAACAGTTTATAGTCAATGATTTAACAATGTTTTTAACAAAAGATTTTAGACAGTTACATAGTTTAAATATAAACAATGTATGTTGTAATTATATATGATGATGTATCTAAACATAATTTAATGATATCTATAGCATCATTTAGAAATATCTAAAATTCTTGGGATAAAGATTTAAAAGTTATATTTTACAAAGAATATTCAAACAATGCTTATTATTTATCTTTATAACTATTTTGAAACACTAGATTATAAAAAATTTAAAACTTTTAGGACTTCCCAACCCGGGTTCTAGCCTTGAAGAAAGCAAAAGTTAAAAGTTTTCACCTTTTCCATATGTTTCTCGTCAGTAATTACCTACAGCACTTTGGTGCCTGTTGATTTCCCGTCGTAAATTACCAACGGGAAACCTACGGAGAAGGTAAAAACTTTATACTTTTGTCTATTTCAACGCTTGAACCCGAGTTTTGAAATAGATCACGGATGCTCTGTTACCAGCACACTACTACCATCGTCGTGTGTTTAAGTGACAATTTAATGTAGATACTCTCTTTAGACCTCTCTGTAAAAATTTTAACAAACGTTTATACTCAATGATCTAACAGTTTATAGTCAATGATTTAACAATGTTTTTAACAAAAGATTTTAGACAGTTACATAGTTTAAATATAAACAATGTATGTTGTAATTATATATGATGATGTATATAAACATAATTTAATGATATCTATAACATCATTTAGAAATATCTAAAATTCTTGGGATAAAGATTTAAAAGTTATATTCTACAAAGAATATTCAAAAAAGCTTATTATTTATCTTTATAACCATTTTGAAACACTAAATTAAAAAAAATTT
Organism: Cardamine chenopodiifolia; assembly: GCA_963922655.1. Classification (NCBI taxonomy): domain Eukaryota; kingdom Viridiplantae; phylum Streptophyta; class Magnoliopsida; order Brassicales; family Brassicaceae; genus Cardamine; species Cardamine chenopodiifolia. Next base: position 5,498,903 of record OZ000463.1, read on the forward strand.
AAAACTTTTATGATTTCCCAACCCGGGTTCAAGCCATGAAGAAGGTAAAACCTTAAAGTTTTTACCTTTTCCATAGGTTTCCCGTCATTAATTATCTATGGGACTTTGGTGCCATGTTGTTATCCTGTCGTAAATTACCAACGGGAAACCTACGGTAAAGGTAAAAACTTTAAACTTTTGTCTTCTTCAAGGATCGAACCCGTGTTGTTAAATATGTCAAATGTGCAATGTTGCCAGTAGATTACTACAATCGTCGTGTGTTTAAGTAAAAGGTTGAATATATATAATCTCTTTAACCTCTCTGTAAAATTTTTAACAAACGTTTATACTCGATGATCTAATAGTTTATAGTCAATGATTTAACAATGTTTTTAACAAACGATTTTAGACAGTTACATAGTTTAAATATAAACAATGTATGTTGTAATTATATATGATGATGTATCTAAACATAATTTAATGATATCTATAGCATCATTTAGAAATATCTAAAATTCTTGGGATAAAGATTTAAAAGTTATATTTTACAAAGAATATTCAAACAATGCTTATTGTTTATCTTTATAACTATTTTGAAACACTAAATTATAAAAAATTTATAACTTTTAGGACTTCCCAACCCGGGTTCGAGCCTTGAAGAAAGCAAAAGTTAAAAGTTTTCACCTTTTCCATATGTTTCTCGTCAGTAATTACCTAGAGCACTTTGGTGCCTGTTGATTTCCAGTCGTAAATTACCAACGGGAAACCTACTGAAAAGGTAAAAACATTATACTTTTGTCTTTTTCAACGCTTGAACCCGAGTTGTGAAATAGATCACGGGTGCTCGGTTGCCACCACACTACTACCATCGTCGTGTGCTTAAGTGACAATTTAATGTAGATACTCTCTTTAGACCTCTCTGTAAAATTTTTAACAAAAGTTTATACTCAATGATGTAACAGTTTATAGTCAATGATTTAACAATGTTTTTAGCAAAAGATTTTAGACAGTTACATAGTTTAAATATAAACATTGTATGTTGTAATTATATATGATGATGTATATAAACATAATTTAATGATATCTATAACATCATTTAAAAATATCTAAAATTCTTGGGATAAAGATTTAAAAGTTATATTCTACAAAGAATATTCAAACAAAGCTTATTATTTATCTTTATAACCATTTTGAAACACTAAATTAAAAAAAATTTAAAACTTTTATGATTTCCCAACCCGGGTTCGAGCCATGAAGAAGGCAAAACTTTAAACTTTTTACCTTTTCCATAGGTTTCCCGTCATTAATTATCTATGGGTCTTTGGTGCCCTGTTGATTTCCCGTCGTAAATTACCAACGGGAAACCTACGGTAAAGGTCAAAACTTTAAACTTTTGTCTTCTTCAAGGCTCGAACCCGAGTTGTTAAATATGTCAAATGTGCAATGTTGCCAGTAGATTACTACCATCGTCGTGTGTTTAAGTAAAAGGTTGAATATATATAATCTCTTTGACCTCTCTGTAAAATTTTTAACAAACGTTTATACTCAATGATCTAACAGTTTATAGTCAATGATTTAACAATGTTTTTAACAAACGATTTTAGACAGTTACATAGTTTAAATATAAACAATGTATGTTGTAATTATATATGATGATGTACCTAAACATAATTTAATGATATCTATAGCATCATTTAGAAATATCTAAAATTCTTGGGATAAAGATTTAAAAGTTATATTTTACAAAGAATATTCAAACAATGCTTATTATTTATCTTTATAACTATTTTGAAACACTAAATTATAAAAAATTTAAAACTTTTAGGACTTCCCAACCCGGGTTCTAGCCTTGAAGAAAGCAAAAGTTAAAAGTTTTCACCTTTTCCATATGTTTCTCGTCAGTAATTACCTACAGCACTTTGGTGCCTGTTGATTTCCCGTCGTAAATTACCAACGCGAAACCTACGGAGAAGGTAAAAACTTTATACTTTTATCTTTTTCAACGCTTGAACCCGAGTTGTGAAATAGATCACGGATGCTCTGTTACCAGCACACTACTACCATCGTCGTGTGTTTAAGTGACAATTTAATGTAGATACTCTCTTTAGACCTCTCTGTAAAATTTTTAACAAATGTTTATACTCAATGATCTAACAGTTTATAGTCAATGATTTAACAATGTTTTTAACAAAAGATTTTAGACAGTTACATAGTTTAAATATAAACAATGTATGTTGTAATTATATATGATGATGTATCTAAACATAATTTAATGATATCTATAGCATCATTTAGAAATATCTAAAATTCTTGGGATAAAGATTTAAAAGTTATATTTTACAAAGAATATTCAAACAATGCTAATTATGTATCTTTATAACTATTTTGAAACACTAAATTATAAAAAATTTAAAACTTTTAGGACTTCCCAACCCGGGTTCTAGCCTTGAAGAAAGCAAAAGTTAAAAGTTTTCACCTTTTCCATATGTTTCTCGTCAGTAATTACCTACAGCACTTTGGTGCCTGTTGATTTCCCGTCGTAAATTACCAACGGGAAACCTACAGAGAAGGTAAAAACTTTATACTTTTGTCTTTTTCAACGCTTGAACCCGAGTTGTGAAATAGATCACGGATGCTCTGTTACCAGCACACTACTACCATCGTCGTGTGTTTAAGTGACAATTTAATGTAGATACTCTCTTTAGACCTCTCTGTAAAATTTTTAACAAACGTTTATACTCAATGATCTAACAGTTTATAGTCAATGATTTAACAATGTTTTTAACAAAAGATTTTAGACAGTTACATAGTTTAAATATAAACAATGTATGTTGTAATTATATATGATGATGTATATAAACATAATTTAATGATATCTATAACATCATTTAGAAATATCTAAAATTCTTGGGATAAAGATTTAAAAGTTATATTCTACAAAGAATATTCAAACAAAGCTTATTATTTATCTTTATAACCATTTTGAAACACTAAATTAAAAAAAAGTTCAAACTTTTATGATTTCCCAACCCGGGTTCGAGCCATGAAGAAGGCAAAACTTTAAAGTTTTTACCTTTTCCATAGGTTTCCCGTCATTAATTATCTATGGGTCTTTGGTGCCCTGTTGATTTCCCGTCGTAAATTACCAACGGGAAACCTAAGGTAAAGGTAAAAACTTTAAAGTTTTGTCTTCTTCAAGGCTCGGACCCGAGTTGTTAAATATGTCAAATGTGCAATGTTGCCAGTAGATTACTACCATCGTCGTATGTTTAAGTAAAAGGTTGAATATATATAATCTCTTTGACCTCTCTGTAAAATTTTTAACAAACGTTTATACACAATGATCTAACAGTTTATAGTCAATGATTTAACAATGTTTTTAACAAACGATTTTAGACAGTTACATAGTTTAAATATAAACAATGTATGTTGTAATTATATATGATGATGTATCTAAACATAATTTAATGATATCTATAGCATCATTTAGAAATATCTAAAATTCTTGGGATAAAGATTTAAAAGTTATATTTTACAAAGAATATTCAAACAATGCTTATTATTTATCTTTATAACTATTTTGAAACACTAAATTATAAAAAATTTAAAACTTTTAGGACTTCCCAACCCGGGTTCTAGCCTTGAAGAAAGCAAAAGTTAAAAGTTTTCACCTTTTCCATATGTTTCTCGTCAGTAATTACCTACAGCACTTTGGTGCCTGTTGATTTCCCGTCGTAAATTACCAACGGGAAACCTACAGAGAAGGTAAAAACTTTATACTTTTGTCTTTTTCAACGCTTGAACCCGAGTTGTGAAATAGATCACGGATGCTCTGTTACCAGCACACTACTACCATCGTCGTGTGTTTAAGTGACAATTTAATGTAGATACTCTCTTTAGACCTCTCTGTAAAATTTTTAACAAACGTTTATACTCAATGATCTAACAGTTTATAGTCAATGATTTAACAATGTTTTTAACAAAAGATTTTAGACAGTTACATAGTTTAAATATAAACAATGTATGTTGTAATTATATATGATGATGTATATAAACATAATTTAATGATATCTATAACATCATTTAGAAATATCTAAAATTCTTGGGATAAAGATTTAAAAGTTATATTCTACAAAGAATATTCAAACAAAGCTTATTATTTATCTTTATAACCATTTTGAAACACTAAATTAAAAAAAAGTTCAAACTTTTATGATTTCCCAACCCGGGTTCGAGCCATGAAGAAGGCAAAACTTTAAAGTTTTTACCTTTTCCATAGGTTTCCCGTCATTAATTATCTATGGGTCTTTGGTGCCCTGTTGATTTCCCGTCGTAAATTACCAACGGGAAACCTAAGGTAAAGGTAAAAACTTTAAAGTTTTGTCTTCTTCAAGGCTCGGACCCGAGTTGTTAAATATGTCAAATGTGCAATGTTGCCAGTAGATTACTACCATCGTCGTATGTTTAAGTAAAAGGTTGAATATATATAATCTCTTTGACCTCTCTGTAAAATTTTTAACAAACGTTTATACACAATGATCTAACAGTTTATAGTCAATGATTTAACAATGTTTTTAACAAACGATTTTAGACAGTTACATAGTTTAAATATAAACAATGTATGTTGTAATTATATATGATGATGTATCTAAACATAATTTAATGATATCTATAGCATCATTTAGAAATATCTAAAATTCTTGGGATAAAGATTTAAAAGTTATATTTTACAAAGAATATTCAAACAATGCTTATTATTTATCTTTATAACTATTTGGAAACACTAAATTATAAAAAATTTAAAACTTTTAGGACTTCCCAACCCGGGTTCTAGCCTTGAAGAAAGCAAAAGTTAAAAGTTTTCACCTTTTCCATATGTTTCTCGTCAGTAATTACCTACAGCACTTTGGTGCCTGTTGATTTCCCGTCGTAAATTACCAACGGGAAACCTACGGAGAAGGTAAAAACTTTATACTTTTGTCTTTTTCAACGCTTGAACCCGAGTTGTGAAATAGATCACGGATGCTCTGTTACCAGCACACTACTACCATCGTCGTGTGTTTAAGTGACAATTTAATGTAGATACTCTCTTTAGACCTCTCTGTAAAATTTTTAACAAACGTTTATACTCAATGATCTAACAGTTTATAGTCAATGATTTAACAATGTTTTTAACAAAAGATTTTAGACAGTTACATAGTTTAAATATAAACAATGTATGTTGTAATTATATATGATGATGTATATAAACATAATTTAATGATATCTATAACATCATTTAGAGAGATTTAAAATTCTTGGGATAAAGATTTAAAAGTTATATTCTACAAAGAATATTCAAACAAAGCTTATTATTTATCTTTATAACCATTTTGAAACACTAAATTAAAAAAAATTTAAAACTTTTATGATTTCCCAACCCGGGTTCGAGCCATGAAGAAGGCAAAACCTTAAAGTTTTTACCTTTTCCATAGGTTTCCCGTCATTAATTATCTATGGGTCTTTGGTGCCCTGTTGATATCCTGTCGTAAATTACCAACGAGAAACCTACGGTAAAGGTAAAAACTTTAAACATTTTTCTTCTTCAAGGCTCGAACCCGTGTTGTTAAATATGTCAAATGTGCAATGTTACGAGTAGATTACTACCATCGTCGTGTGTTTAAGTAAAAGGTTGAATATATATAATCTCTTTGACCTCTCTGTAAAATTTTTAACAAACGTTTATACTCAATGATCTAACAGTTTATAGTCAATGATTTAACAATGTTTTTAACAAAAGATTTTAGACAGTTACATAGTTTAAATATAAACAATGTATGTTGTAATTATATATGATGATGTATATAAACATAATTTAATGATATCTATAACATCATTTAGAAATATCTAAAATTCTTGGGATAAAGATTTAAAAGTTATATTCTACAAAGAATATTCAAACAAAGCTTATTATTTATCTTTATAACCATTTTGAAACACTAAATTAAAAAAAAGTTCAAACTTTTATGATTTCCCAACCCGGGTTCGAGCCATGAAGAAGGCAAAACTTTAAAGTTTTTACCTTTTCCATAGGTTTCCCGTCATTAATTATCTATGGGTCTTTGGTGCCCTGTTGATTTCCCGTCGTAAATTACCAACGGGAAACCTAAGGTAAAGGTAAAAACTTTAAAGTTTTGTCTTCTTCAAGGCTCGGACCCGAGTTGTTAAATATGTCAAATGTGCAATGTTGCCAGTAGATTACTACCATCGTCGTATGTTTAAGTAAAAGGTTGAATATATATAATCTCTTTGACCTCTCTGTAAAATTTTTAACAAACGTTTATACACAATGATCTAACAGTTTATAGTCAATGATTTAACAATGTTTTTAACAAACGATTTTAGACAGTTACATAGTTTAAATATAAACAATGTATGTTGTAATTATATATGATGATGTATCTAAACATAATTTAATGATATCTATAGCATCATTTAGAAATATCTAAAATTCTTGGGATAAAGATTTAAAAGTTATATTTTACAAAGAATATTCAAACAATGCTTATTATTTATCTTTATAACTATTTTGAAACACTAAATTATAAAAAATTTAAAACTTTTAGGACTTCCCAACCCGGGTTCTAGCCTTGAAGAAAGCAAAAGTTAAAAGTTTTCACCTTTTCCATATGTTTCTCGTCAGTAATTACCTACAGCACTTTGGTGCCTGTTGATTTCCCGTCGTAAATTACCAACGGGAAACCTACGGAGAAGGTAAAAACTTTATACTTTTGTCTTTTTCAACGCTTGAACCCGAGTTGTGAAATAGATCACGGATGCTCTGTTACCAGCACACTACTACCATCGTCGTGTGTTTAAGTGACAATTTAATGTAGATACTCTCTTTAGACCTCTCTGTAAAATTTTTAACAAACGTTTATACTCAATGATCTAACAGTTTATAGTCAATGATTTAACAATGTTTTTAACAAAAGATTTTAGACAGTTACATAGTTTAAATATAAACAATGTATGTTGTAATTATATATGATGATGTATATAAACATAATTTAATGATATCTATAACATCATTTAGAAAGATTTAAAATTCTTGGGATAAAGATTTAAAAGTTATATTCTACAAAGAATATTCAAAAAAAGCTTATTATTTATCTTTATAACCATTTTGAAACACTAAATTAAAAAAAATTTAAAACTTTTATGATTTCCCAACCCGGGTTCGAGCCATGAAGAAGGCAAAACCTTAAAGTTTTTACCTTTTCCATAGGTTTCCCGTCATTAATTATCTATGGGTCTTTGGTGCCCTGTTGATATCCTGTCGTAAATTACCAACGAGAAACCTACGGTAAAGGTAAAAACTTTAAACTTTTTTCTTCTTCAAGGCTCGAACCCGTGTTGTTAAATATGTCAAATGTGCAATGTTACGAGTAGATTACTACCATCGTCGTGTGTTTAAGTAAAAGGTTGAATATATATAATCTCTTTGACCTCTCTGTAAAATTTTTAACAAACGTTTATACTCAATGATCTAATAGTTTATAGTCAATGATTTAACAATGTTTTTAACAAAAGATTTTAGACAGTTACATAGTTTAAATATAAACAATGTATGTTGTAATTATATATGATGATGTATATAAACATAATTTAATGATATCTATAACATCATTTAGAAATATCTAAAATTCTTGGGATAAAGATTTAAAAGTTATATTCTACAAAGAATATTCAAACAAAGCTTATTATTTATCTTTATAACCATTTTGAAACACTAAATTAAAAAAAAGTTCAAACTTTTATGATTTCCCAACCCGGGTTCGAGCCATGAAGAAGGCAAAACTTTAAAGTTTTTACCTTTTCCATAGGTTTCCCGTCATTAATTATCTATGGGTCTTTGGTGCCCTGTTGATTTCCCGTCGTAAATTACAAACGGGAAACCTAAGGTAAAGGTAAAAACTTTAAAGTTTTGTCTTCTTCAAGGCTCGGACCCGAGTTGTTAAATATGTCAAATGTGCAATGTTGCCAGTAGATTACTACCATCGTCGTATGTTTAAGTAAAAGGTTGAATATATATAATCTCTTTGACCTCTCTGTAAAATTTTTAACAAACGTTTATACACAATGATCTAACAGTTTATAGTCAATGATTTAACAATGTTTTTAACAAACGATTTTAGACAGTTACATAGTTTAAATATAAACAATGTATGTTGTAATTATATATGATGATGTATCTAAACATAATTTAATGATATCTATAGCATCATTTAGAAATATCTAAAATTCTTGGGATAAAGATTTAAAAGTTATATTTTACAAAGAATATTCAAACAATGCTTATTATTTATCTTTATAACTATTTTGAAACACTAAATTATAAAAAATTTATAACTTTTAGGACTTCCCAACCCGGGTTCGAGCCTTGAAGAAAGCAAAAGTTAAAAGTTTTCACCTTTTCCATATGTTTCTCATTAGTAATTACCTACAGCACTTTGGTGCCTGTTGATTTCCAGTCGTAAATTACCAACGGGAAACCTACTGAAAAGGTAAAAACATTATACTTTTGTCTTTTTCAACGCTTGAACCCGAGTTGTGAAATAGATCACGGGTGCTCGGTTGCCACTACACTACTACCATCGTCGTGTGCTTAAGTGACAATTTAATGTACATACTCTCTTTAGACCTCTCTGTAAAATTTTTAACAAAAGTTTATACTCAATGATGTAACAGTTTATAGTCAATGATTTAACAATGTTTTTAGCAAAAGATTTTAGACAGTTACATAGTTTAAATATAAACATTGTATGTTGTAATTATATATGATGATGTATATAAACATAATTTAATGATATCTATAACATCATTTAAAAATATCTAAAATTCTTGGGATAAAGATTTAAAAGTTATATTCTACAAAGAATATTCAAACAAAGCTTATTATTTATCTTTATAACCATTTTGAAACACTAAATTAAAAAAAATTTAAAACTTTTATGATTTCCCAACCCGGGTTCGAGCCATGAAGAAGGCAAAACTTTAAACTTTTTACCTTTTTCCATAGGTTTCCCGTCATTAATTATCTATGGGTCTTTGGTGCCCTGTTGATTTCCCGTCGTAAATTACCAACGGGAAACCTACGGTAAAGGTCAAAACTTTAAACTTTTGTCTTCTTCAAGGCTCGAACCCGAGTTGTTAAATATGTCAAATGTGCAATGTTGCCAGTAGATTACTACCATCGTCGTGTGTTTAAGTAAAAGGTTGAATATATATAATCTCTTAGACCTCTCTGTAAAATTTTTAACAAACGTTTATACTCAATGATCTAACAGTTTATAGTCAATGATTTAACAATTTTTTTAACAAACGATTTTAGACAGTTACATAGTTTAAATATAAACAATGTATGTTGTAATTATATATGATGATGTATCTAAACATAATTTAATGATATCTATAGCATCATTTAGAAATATCTAAAATTCTTGGGATAAAGATTTAAAAGTTATATTTTACAAAGAATATTCAAACAATGCTTATTATTTATCTTTATAACTATTTTGAAACACTAAATTATAAAAAATTTAAAACTTTTAGGACTTCCCAACCCGGGTTCTAGCCTTGAAGAAAGCAAAAGTTAAAAGTTTTCACCTTTTCCATATGTTTCTCGTCAGTAATTACCTACAGCACTTTGGTGCCTGTTGATTTCCCGTCGTAAATTACCAACGCGAAACCTACGGAGAAGGTAAAAACTTTATACTTTTGTCTTTTTCAACGCTTGAACCCGAGTTGTGAAATAGATCACGGATGCTCTGTTACCAGCACACTACTACCATCGTCGTGTGTTTAAGTGACAATTTAATGTAGATACTCTCTTTAGACCTCTCTGTAAAATTTTTAACAAATGTTTATACTCAATGATCTAACAGTTTATAGTCAATGATTTAACAATGTTTTTAACAAAAGATTTTAGACAGTTACATAGTTTAAATATAAACAATGTATGTTGTAATTATATATGATGATGTATCTAAACATAATTTAATGATATCTATAGCATCATTTAGAAATATCTAAAATTCTTGGGATAAAGATTTAAAAGTTATATTTTACAAAGAATATTCAAACAATGCTTATTATTTATCTTTATAACTATTTTGAAACACTAAATTATAAAAAATTTAAAACTTTTAGGACTTCCCAACCCGGGTTCTAGCCTTGAAGAAAGCAAAAGTTAAAAGTTTTCACCTTTTCCATATGTTCTCGTCAGTAATAACCTACAGCACTTTGGTGCCTGTTGATTTCCCGTCGTAAATTACCAACGGGAAAACCTACAGAGAAGGTAAAAACTTTATACTTTTGTCTTTTTCAACGCTTGAACCCGAGTTGTGAAATAGATCACGGATGCTCTGTTACCAGCACACTACTACCATCGTCGTGTGTTGAAGTGACAATTTAATGTAGATACTCTCTTTAGACCTCTCTGTAAAATTTTTAACAAACGTTTATACACAATGATCTAACAGTTTATAGTCAATGATTTAACAATGTTTTTAACAAACGATTTTAGACAGTTACATAGTTTAAATATAAACAATGTATGTTGTAATTATATATGATGATGTATCTAAACATAATTTAATGATATCTATAGCATCATTTAGAAATATCTAAAATTCTTGGGATAAAGATTTAAAAGTTATATTTTACAAAGAATATTCAAACAATGCTTATTATTTATCTTTATAACTATTTTGAAACACTAAATTATAAAAAATTTAAAACTTTTAGGACTTCCCAACCCGGGTTCTAGCCTTGAAGAAAGCAAAAGTTAAAAGTTTTCACCTTTTCCATATGTTTCTCGTCAGTAATTACCTACAGCACTTTGGTGCCTGTTGATTTCCCGTCGTAAATTACCAACGCGAAACCTACGGAGAAGGTAAAAACTTTATACTTTTGTCTTTTTCAACGCTTGAACCCGAGTTGTGAAATAGATCACGGATGCTCTGTTACCAGCACACTACTACCATCGTCGTGTGTTTAAGTGACAATTTAATGTAGATACTCTCTTTAGACCTCTCTGTAAAATTTTTAACAAACGTTTATACTCAATGATCTAACAGTTTATAGTCAATGATTTAACAATGTTTTTAACAAAAGATTTTAGACAGTTACATAGTTTAAATATAAACAATGTATGTTGTAATTATATATGATGATGTATATAAACATAATTTAATGATATCTATAACATCATTTAGAAAGATTTAAAATTCTTGGGATAAAGATTTAAAAGTTATATTCTACAAAGAATATTCAAACAAAGCTTATTATTTATCTTTATAACCATTTTGAAACACTAAATTAAAAAAAATTTAAAACTTTTATGAATTCCCAACCCGGGTTCGAGCCATGAAGAAGGCAAAACCTTAAATTTTTTACCTTTTCCATAGGTTTCCCGTCATTAATTATCTATGGGTCTTTGGTGCCCTGTTGATATCCTGTCGTAAATTACCAACGAGAAACCTACGGTAAAGGTAAAAACTTTAAACTTTTTTCTTCTTCAAGGCTCGAACCCGTGTTGTTAAATATGTCAAATGTGCAATGTTACCAGTAGATTACTACCATCGTCGTGTGTTTAAGTAAAAGGTTGAATATATATAATCTCTTTGACCTCTCTGTAAAATTTTTAACAAACGTTTATACTCAATGATCTAACAGTTTATAGTCAATGATTTAACAATGTTTTTAACAAAAGATTTTAGACAGTTACATAGTTTAAATATAAACAATGTATGTTGTAATTATATATGATGATGTATATAAACATAATTTAATGATATCTATAACATCATTTAGAAATATCTAAAATTCTTGGGATAAAGATTTAAAAGTTATATTCTACAAAGAATATTCAAACAAAGCTTATTATTTATCTTTATAACCATTTTGAAACACTAAATTAAAAAAAAGTTCAAACTTTTATGATTTCCCAACCCGGGTTCGAGCCATGAAGAAGGCAAAACCTTCAAGTTTTTACCTTTTCCATAGGTTTCCCGTCATTAATTATCTATGGGTCTTTGGTGCCCTGTTGATATCCTGTCGTAAATTACCAACGGGAAACCTAAGGTAAAGGTAAAAACTTTAAAGTTTTGTCTTCTTCAAGGCTCGGACCCGAGTTGTTAAATATGTCAAATGTGCAATGTTGCCAGTAGATTACTACCATCGTCGTATGTTTAAGTAAAAGGTTGAATATATATAATCTCTTTGACCTCTCTGTAAAATTTTTAACAAACGTTTATACACAATGATCTAACAGTTTATAGTCAATGATTTAACAATGTTTTTAACAAACGATTTTAGACAGTTACATAGTTTAAATATAAACAATGTATGTTGTAATTATATATGATGATGTATCTAAACATAATTTAATGATATCTATAGCATCATTTAGAAATATCTAAAATTCTTGGGATAAAGATTTAAAAGTTATATTTTACAAATAATATTCAAACAATGCTTATTATTTATCTTTATAACTATTTTGAAACACTAAATTATAAAAAATTTATAACTTTTAGGACTTCCCAACCCGGGTTCGAGCCTTGAAGAAAGCAAAAGTTAAAAGTTTTCACCTTTTCCATATGTTTCTCGTCAGTAATTACCTACAGCACTTTGGTGCCTGTTGATTTCCAGTCGTAAATTACCAACGGGAAACCTACTGAAAAGGTAAAAACATTATACTTTTGTCTTTTTCAACGCTTGAACCCGAGTTGTGAAATAGATCACGGGTGCTCGGTTGCCACCACACTACTACCATCGTCGTGTGCTTAAGTGACAATTTAATGTAGATACTCTCTTTAGACCTCTCTGTAAAATTTTTAACAAAAGTTTATACTCAATGATGTAACAGTTTATAGTCAATGATTTAACAATGTTTTTAGCAAAAGATTTTAGACAGTTACATAGTTTAAATATAAACATTGTATGTTGTAATTATATATGATGATGTGTATAAACATAATTTAATGATATCTATAACATCATTTAAAAATATCTAAAATTCTTGGGATAAAGATTTAAAAGTTATATTCTACAAAGAATATTCAAACAAAGCTTATTATTTATCTTTATAACCATTTTGAAACACTAAATTAAAAAAAATTTAAAACTTTTATGATTTCCCAACCCGGGTTCGAGCCATGAAGAAGGCAAAACTTTAAACTTTTTACCTTTTTCCATAGGTTTCCCGTCATTAATTATCTATGGGTCTTTGGTGCCCTGTTGATTTCCCGTCGTAAATTACCAACGGGAAACCTACTGTAAAGGTCAAAACTTTAAACTTTTGTCTTCTTCAAGGCTCGAACCCGAGTTGTTAAATATGTCAAATGTGCAATGTTGCCAGTAGATTACTACCATCGTCGTGTGTTTAAGTAAAAGGTTGAATATATATAATCTCTTTGACCTCTCTGTAAAATTTTTAACAAACCTTTATACTCAATGATCTAACAGTTTATAGTCAATGATTTAACAATGTTTTTAACAAACGATTTTAGACAGTTACATAGTTTAAATATAAACAATGTATGTTGTAATTATATATGATGATGTATCTAAACATAATTTAATGATATCTATAGCATCATTTAGAAATATCTAAAATTCTTGGGATAAAGATTTAAAAGTTATATTTTACAAAGAATATTCAAACAATGCTTATTATTTATCTTTATAAATATTTTGAAACACCAAATTATAAAAAATTTAAAACTTTTAGGACTTCCCAACCCGGGTTCTAGCCTTGAAGAAAGCAAAAGTTAAAAGTTTTCACCTTTTCCATATGTTTCTCGTCAGTAATTACCTACAGCACTTTGGTGCCTGTTGATTTCCCGTCGTAAATTACCAACGCGAAACCTACGGAGAAGGTAAAAACTTTATACTTTTGTCTTTTTCAACGCTTGAACCCGAGTTGTTAAATAGATCACGGATGCTCTGTTACCAGCACACTACTACCATCGTCGTGTGTTTAAGTGACAATTTAATGTAGATACTCTCTTTAGACCTCTCTGTAAAATTTTTAACAAATGTTTATACTCAATGATCTAACAGTTTATAGTCAATGATTTAACAATGTTTTTAACAAAAGATTTTAGACAGTTACATAGTTTAAATATAAACAATGTATGTTGTAATTATATATGATGATGTATCTAAACATAATTTAATGATATCTATAGCATCATTTAGAAATATCTAAAATTCTTGGGATAAAGATTTAAAAGTTATATTTTACAAAGAATATTCAAACAATGCTTATTATTTATCTTTATAACTATTTTGAAACACTAAATTATAAAAAATTTAAAACTTTTAGGACTTCCCAACCCGGGTTCTAGCCTTGAAGAAAGCAAAAGTTAAAAGTTTTCACCTTTTCCATATGTTTCTCGTCAGTAATTACCTACAGCACTTTGGTGCCTGTTGATTTCCCGTCGTAAATTACCAACGGGAAACCTACGGAGAAGGTAAAAACTTTATACTTTTGTCTTTTTCAACGCTTGAACCCGAGTTGTGAAATAGATCACGGATGCTCTGTTACCAGCACACTACTACCATCGTCGTGTGTTTAAGTGACAATTTAATGTAGATACTCTCTTTAGACCTCTCTGTAAAATTTTTAACAAACGTTTATACTCAATGATCTAACAGTTTATAGTCAATGATTTAACAATGTTTTTAACAAAAGATTTTAGACAGTTACATAGTTTAAATATAAACAATGTATGTTGTAATTATATATGATGATGTATATAAACATAATTTAATGATATCTATAACATCATTTAGAAAGATTTAAAATTCTTGGGATAAAGATTTAAAAGTTATATTCTACAAAGAATATTCAAACAAAGCTTATTATTTATCTTTATAACCATTTTGAAACACTAAATTAAAAAAAATTTAAAACTTTTATGAATTCCCAACCCGGGTTCGAGCCATGAAGAAGGCAAAACCTTAAAGTTTTTACCTTTTCCATAGGTTTCCCGTCATTAATTATCTATGGGTCTTTGGTGCCCTGTTGATATCCTGTCGTAAATTACCAACGAGAAACCTACGGTAAACGTAAATACTTTAAACTTTTTTCTTCTTCAAGGCTCGAACCCGTGTTGTTAAATATGTCAAATGTGCAATGTTACCAGTAGATTACTACCATCGTCGTGTGTTTAAGTAAAAGGTTGAATATATATAATCTCTTTGACCTCTCTGTAAAATTTTTAACAAACGTTTATACTCAATGATCTAACAGTTTATAGTCAATGATTTAACAATGTTTTTAACAAAAGATTTTAGACAGTTACATAGTTTAAATATAAACAATGTATGTTGTAATTATATATGATGATGTATATAAACATAATTTAATGATATCTATAACATCATTTAGAAATATCTAAAATTCTTGGGATAAAGATTTAAAAGTTATATTCTACAAAGAATATTCAAACAAAGCTTATTATTTATCTTTATAACCATTTTGAAACACTAAATTAAAAAAAAGTTCAAACTTTTATGATTTCCCAACCCGGGTTCGAGCCATGAAGAAGGCAAAACCTTAAAGTTTTTACCTTTTCCATAGGTTTCCCGTCATTAATTATCTATGGGTCTTTGGTGTCCTGTTGATATCCTGTCGTAAATTACCAACGAGAAACCTACGGTAAAGGTAAAAACTTTAAACTTTTTTCTTCTTCAAGGCTCGAACCCGTGTTGTTAAATATGTCAAATGTGCAATGTTGCCAGTAGATTACTACCATCGTCGTATGTTTAAGTAAAAGGTTGAATATATATAATCTCTTTGACCTCTCTGTAAAATTTTTAACAAACGTTTATACACAATGATCTAACAGTTTATAGTCAATGATTTAACAATGTTTTTAACAAACGATTATAGACAGTTACATAGTTTAAATATAAACAATGTATGTTGTAATTATATATGATGATGTATATAAACCTAATTTAATGATATCTATAACATCATTTAGAAAGATTTAAAATTCTTGGGATAAAGATTTAAAAGTTATATTCTACAAAGAATATTCAAAAAAGCTTATTATTTATCTTTATAACCATTTTGAAACACTAAATTAAAAAAAATTTAAAACTTTTATGATTTCCCAACCCGGGTTCGAGCCATGAAGAAGGTAAAACCTTAAAGTTTTTACCTTTTCCATAGGTTTCCCGTCATTAATTATCTATGGGACTTTGGTGCCATGTTGTTATCCTGTCGTAAATTACCAACGGGAAACCAACGGTAAAGGTAAAAACTTTAAACTTTTGTCTTCTTCAAGGCTCGAACCCGTGTTGTTAAATATGTCAAATGTGCAATGTTACCATTAGATTACTACCATCGTCGTATGTTTAAGTAAAAAGTTGAATATATATAATCTCTTTGACCTCTCTGTAAAATTTTTAACAAACATTTATACACAATGATCTAACAGTTTATAGTCAATGATTTAACAATGTTTTTAACAAACGATTTTAGACAGTTACATAGTTTAAATATAAACAATGTATGTTGTAATTATATATGATGATGTATCTAAACATAATTTAATGATATCTATAGCATCATTTAGAAATATCTAAAATTCTTGGGATAAAGATTTAAAAGTTATATTTTACAAAGAATATTCAAACAATGCTTATTATTTATCTTTATAACTATTTTGAAACACTAAATTATAAAAAATTTAAAACTTTTAGGACTTCCCAACCCGGGTTCTAGCCTTGAAGAAAGCAAAAGTTAAAAGTTTTCACCTTTTCCATATGTTTCTCGTCAGTAATTACCTACAGCACTTTGGTGCCTGTTGATTTCCCGTCGTAAATTACCAACGCGAAACCTACGGAGAAGGTAAAAACTTTATACTTTTGTCTTTTTCAACGGTTGAACCCGAGTTGTGAAATAGATCACAGATGCTCTGTTACCAGCACACTACTACCATCGTCGTGTGTTTAAGTGACAATTTAATGTAGATACTCTCTTTAGACCTCTCTGTAAAATTTTTAACAAATGTTTATACTCAATGATCTAACAGTTTATAGTCAATGATTTAACAATGTTTTTAACAAAAGATTTTAGACAGTTACATAGTTTAAATATAAACAATGTATGTTGTAATTATATATGATGATGTATATAAACATAATTTATTGATATCTATAACATCATTTAGAAAGATTTAAAATTCTTGGGATAAAGATTTAAAAGTTATATTCTACAAAGAATATTCAAATAAAGCTTATTATTTATCTTTATAACCATTTTGAAACACTAAATTAAAAAAAATTTAAAACTTTTATGAATTCCCAACCCGGGTTCGAGCCATGAAGAAGGCAAAACCTTAAAGTTTTTACCTTTTCCATAGGTTTCCCGTCATTAATTATCTATGGGTCTTTGGTGCCCTGTTGATATCCTGTCGTAAATTACCAACGAGAAACCTACGGTAAACGTAAATACTTTAAACTTTTTTCTTCTTCAAGGCTCGAACCCGTGTTGTTAAATATGTCAAATGTGCAATGTTACCAGTAGATTACTACCATCGTCGTGTGTTTAAGTAAAAGGTTGAATATATATAATCTCTTTGACCTCTCTGTAAAATTTTTAACAAACGTTTATACTCAATGATCTAACAGTTTATAGTCAATGATTTAACAATGTTTTTAACAAAAGATTTTAGACAGTTACATAGTTTAAATATAAACAATGTATGTTGTAATTATATATGATGATGTATATAAACATAATTTAATGATATCTATAACATCATTTAGAAATATCTAAAATTCTTGGGATAAAGATTTAAAAGTTATATTCTACAAAGAATATTCAAACAAAGCTTATTATTTATCTTTATAACCATTTTGAAACACTAAATTAAAAAAAAGTTCAAACTTTTATGATTTCCCAACCCGGGTTCGAGCCATGAAGAAGGCAAAACCTTAAAGTTTTTACCTTTTCCATAGGTTTCCCGTCATTAATTATCTATGGGTCTTTGGTGTCCTGTTGATATCCTGTCGTAAATTACCAACGAGAAACCTACGGTAAAGGTAAAAACTTTAAACTTTTTTCTTCTTCAAGGCTCGAACCCGTGTTGTTAAATATGTCAAATGTGCAATGTTGCCAATAGATTACTACCATCGTCGTATGTTTAAGTAAAAGGTTGAATATATATAATCTCTTTGACCTCTCTGTAAAATTTTTAACAAACGTTTATACACAATGATCTAACAGTTTATAGTCAATGATTTAACAATGTTTTTAACAAACGATTATAGACAGTTACATAGTTTAAATATAAACAATGTATGTTGTAATTATATATGATGATGTATATAAACCTAATTTAATGATATCTATAACATCATTTAGAAAGATTTAAAATTCTTGGGATAAAGATTTAAAAGTTATATTCTACAAAGAATATTCAAAAAAGCTTATTATTTATCTTTATAACCATTTTGAAACACTAAATTAAAAAAAATTTAAAACTTTTATGATTTCCCAACCCGGGTTCGAGCCATGAAGAAGGTAAAACCTTAAAGTTTTTACCTTTTCCATAGGTTTCCCGTCATTAATTATCTATGGGACTTTGGTGCCATGTTGTTATCCTGTCGTAAATTACCAACGGGAAACCAACGGTAAAGGTAAAAACTTTAAACTTTTGTCTTCTTCAAGGCTCGAACCCGTGTTGTTAAATATGTCAAATGTGCAATGTTACCATTAGATTACTACCATCGTCGTATGTTTAAGTAAAAAGTTGAATATATATAATCTCTTTGACCTCTCTGTAAAATTTTTAACAAACATTTATACACAATGATCTAACAGTTTATAGTCAATGATTTAACAATGTTTTTAACAAACGATTTTAGACAGTTACATAGTTTAAATATAAACAATGTATGTTGTAATTATATATGATGATGTATCTAAACATAATTTAATGATATCTATAGCATCATTTAGAAATATCTAAAATTCTTGGGATAAAGATTTAAAAGTTATATTTTACAAAGAATATTCAAACAATGCTTATTATTTATCTTTATAACTATTTTGAAACACTAAATTATAAAAAATTTAAAACTTTTAGGACTTCCCAACCCGGGTTCTAGCCTTGAAGAAAGCAAAAGTTAAAAGTTTTCACCTTTTCCATATGTTTCTCGTCAGTAATTACCTACAGCACTTTGGTGCCTGTTGATTTCCCGTCGTAAATTACCAACGCGAAACCTACGGAGAAGGTAAAAACTTTATACTTTTGTCTTTTTCAACGCTTGAACCCGAGTTGTGAAATAGATCACGGATGCTCTGTTACCAGCACACTACTACCATCGTCGTGTGTTTAAGTGACAATTTAATGTAGATACTCTCTTTAGACCTCTCTGTAAAATTTTTAACAAATGTTTATACTCAATGATCTAACAGTTTATAGTCAATGATTTAACAATGTTTTTAACAAAAGATTTTAGACAGTTACATAGTTTAAATATAAACAATGTATGTTGTAATTATATATGATGATGTATCTAAACATAATTTAATGATATCTATAGCATCATTTAGAAATATCTAAAATTCTTGGGATAAAGATTTAAAAGTTATATTTTACAAAGAATATTCAAACAATGCTTATTATTTATCTTTATAACTATTTTGAAACACTAAATTATAAAAAATTTAAAACTTTTAGGACTTCCCAACCCGGGTTCTAGCCTTGAAGAAAGCAAAAGTTAAAAGTTTTCACCTTTTCCATATGTTTCTCGTCAGTAATTACCTACAGCACTTTGGTGCCTGTTGATTTCCCGTCGTAAATTACCAACGGGAAACCTACGGAGAAGGTAAAAACTTTATACTTTTGTCTTTTTCAACGCTTGAACCCGAGTTGTGAAATAGATCACGGATGCTCTGTTACCAGCACACTACTACCATCGTCGTGTGTTTAAGTGACAATTTAATGTAGATACTCTCTTTAGACCTCTCTGTAAAATTTTTAACAAACGTTTATACTCAATGATCTAACAGTTTATAGTCAATGATTTAACAATGTTTTTAACAAAAGATTTTAGACAGTTACATAGTTTAAATATAAACAATGTATGTTGTAATTATATATGATGATGTATATAAACATAATTTAATGATATCTATAACATCATTTAGAAAGATTTAAAATTCTTGGGATAAAGATTTAAAAGTTATATTCTACAAAGAATATTCAAACAAAGCTTATTATTTATCTTTATAACCATTTTGAAACACTAAATTAAAAAAAATTTAAAACTTTTATGAATTCCCAACCCGGGTTCGAGCCATGAAGAAGGCAAAACCTTAAAGTTTTTACCTTTTCCATAGGTTTCCCGTCATTAATTATCTATGGGTCTTTGGTGCCCTGTTGATATCCTGTCGTAAATTACCAACGAGAAACCTACGGTAAAGGTAAAAACTTTAAACTTTTTTCTTCTTCAAGGCTCGAACCCGTGTTGTTAAATATGTCAAATGTGCAATGTTACCAGTAGATTACTACCATCGTCGTGTGTTTAAGTAAAAGGTTGAATATATATAATCTCTTTGACCTCTCTGTAAAATTTTTAACAAACGTTTATACTCAATGATCTAACAGTTTATAGTCAATGATTTAACAATGTTTTTAACAAAAGATTTTAGACAGTTACATAGTTTAAATATAAACAATGTATGTTGTAATTATATATGATGATGTATATAAACATAATTTAATGATATCTATAGCATCATTTAGAAATATCTAAAATTCTTGGGATAAAGATTTAAAAGTTATATTTTACAAAGAATATTCAAACAATGCTTATTATTTATCTTTATAACTATTTTGAAACACTAAATTATAAAAAATTTAAAACTTTTAGGACTTCCCAACCCGGGTTCTAGCCTTGAAGAAAGCAAAAGTTAAAAGTTTTCACCTTTTCCATATGTTTCTCGTCAGTAATTACCTACAGCACTTTGGTGCCTGTTGATTTCCCGTCGTAAATTACCAACGCGAAACCTACGGAGAAGGTAAAAACTTTATACTTTTGTCTTTTTCAACGCTTGAACCCGAGTTGTGAAATAGATCACGGATGCTCTGTTACCAGCACACTACTACCATCGTCGTGTGTTTAAGTGACAATTTAATGTAGATACTCTCTTTAGACCTCTCTGTAAAATTTTTAACAAATGTTTATACTCAATGATCTAACAGTTTATAGTCAATGATTTAACAATGTTTTTAACAAAAGATTTTAGACAGTTACATAGTTTAAATATAAACAATGTATGTTGTAATTATTATATATGATGATGTATATAAACATAATTTAATGATATCTATAACATCATTTAGAAAGATTTAAAATTCTTGGGATAAAGATTTAAAAGTTATATTCTACAAAGAATATTCAAACAAAGCTTATTATTTATCTTTATAACCATTTTGAAACACTAAATTAAAAAAAATTTAAAAATTTTATGAATTCCCAACCCGGGTTCGAGCCATGAAGAAGGCAAAACCTTAAAGTTTTTACCTTTTCCATAGGTTTCCCGTCATTAATTATCTATGGGTCTTTGGTGCCCTGTTGATATCCTGTCGTAAATTACCAACGAGAAACCTACGGTAAACGTAAATACTTTAAACTTTTTTCTTCTTCAAGGCTCGAACCCGTGTTGTTAAATATGTCAAATGTGCAATGTTACCAGTAGATTACTACCATCGTCGTGTGTTTAAGTAAAAGGTTGAATATATATAATCTCTTTGACCTCTCTGTAAAATTTTTAACAAACGTTTATACTCAATGATCTAACAGTTTATAGTCAATGATTTAACAATGTTTTTAACAAAAGATTTTAGACAGTTACATAGTTTAAATATAAACAATGTATGTTGTAATTATATATGATGATGTATATAAACATAATTTAATGATATCTATAACATCATTTAGAAATATCTAAAATTCTTGGGATAAAGATTTAAAAGTTATATTCTACAAAGAATATTCAAACAAAGCTTATTATTTATCTTTATAACCATTTTGAAACACTAAATTAAAAAAAAGTTCAAACTTTTATGATTTCCCAACCCGGGTTCGAGCCATGAAGAAGGCAAAACCTTAAAGTTTTTACCTTTTCCATAGGTTTCCCGTCATTAATTATCTATGGGTCTTTGGTGTCCTGTTGATATCCTGTCGTAAATTACCAACGAGAAACCTACGGTAAAGGTAAAAACTTTAAACTTTTTTCTTCTTCAAGGCTCGAACCCGTGTTGTTAAATATGTCAAATGTGCAATGTTGCCAGTAGATTACTACCATCGTCGTATGTTTAAGTAAAAGGTTGAATATATATAATCTCTTTGACCTCTCTGTAAAATTTTTAACAAACGTTTATACACAATGATCTAACAGTTTATAGTCAATGATTTAACAATGTTTTTAACAAACGATTATAGACAGTTACATAGTTTAAATATAAACAATGTATGTTGTAATTATATATGATGATGTATATAAACCTAATTTAATGATATCTATAACATCATTTAGAAAGATTTAAAATTCTTGGGATAAAGATTTAAAAGTTATATTCTACAAAGAATATTCAAAAAAGCTTATTATTTATCTTTATAACCATTTTGAAACACTAAATTAAAAAACAATTTAAAACTTTTATGATTTCCCAACCCGGGTTCGAGCCATGAAGAAGGTAAAACCTTAAAGTTTTTACCTTTTCCATAGGTTTCCCGTCATTAATTATCTATGGGACTTTGGTGCCATGTTGTTATCCTGTCGTAAATTACCAACGGGAAACCAACGGTAAAGGTAAAAACTTTAAACTTTTGTCTTCTTCAAGGCTCGAACCCGTGTTGTTAAATATGTCAAATGTGCAATGTTACCATTAGATTACTACCATCGTCGTATGTTTAAGTAAAAAGTTGAATATATATAATCTCTTTGACCTCTCTGTAAAATTTTTAACAAACATTTATACACAATGATCTAACAGTTTATAGTCAATGATTTAACAATGTTTTTAACAAACGATTTTAGACAGTTACATAGTTTAAATATAAACAATGTATGTTGTAATTATATATGATGATGTATCTAAACATAATTTAATGATATCTATAGCATCATTTAGAAATATCTAAAATTCTTGGGATAAAGATTTAAAAGTTATATTTTACAAAGAATATTCAAACAATGCTTATTATTTATCTTTATAACTATTTTGAAACACTAAATTATAAAAAATTTAAAACTTTTAGGACTTCCCAACCCGGGTTCTAGCCTTGAAGAAAGCAAAAGTTAAAAGTTTTCACCTTTTCCATATGTTTCCCGTCAGTAATTACCTACAGCACTTTGGTGCCTGTTGATTTCCCGTCGTAAATTACCAACGCGAAACCTACGGAGAAGGTAAAAACTTTATACTTTTGTCTTTTTCAACGCTTGAACCCGAGTTGTGAAATAGATCACGGATGCTCTGTTACCAGCACACTACTACCATCGTCGTGTGTTTAAGTGACAATTTAATGTAGATACTCTCTTTAGACCTCTCTGTAAAATTTTTAACAAATGTTTATACTCAATGATCTAACAGTTTATAGTCAATGATTTAACAATGTTTTTAACAAAAGATTTTAGACAGTTACATAGTTTAAATATAAACAATGTATGTTGTAATTATATATGATGATGTATCTAAACATAATTTAATGATATCTATAGCATCATTTAGAAATATCTAAAATTCTTGGGATAAAGATTTAAAAGTTATATTTTACAAAGAATATTCAAACAATGCTTATTATTTATCTTTATAACTATTTTGAAACACTAAATTATAAAAAATTTAAAACTTTTAGGACTTCCCAACCCGGGTTCTAGCCTTGAAGAAAGCAAAAGTTAAAAGTTTTCACCTTTTCCATATGTTTCTCGTCAGTAATTACCTACAGCACTTTGGTGCCTGTTGATTTCCCGTCGTAAATTACCAACGGGAAACCTACGGAGAAGGTAAAAACTTTATACTTTTGTCTTTTTCAACGCTTGAACCCGAGTTGTGAAATAGATCACGGATGCTCTGTTACCAGCACACTACTACCATCGTCGTGTGTTTAAGTGACAATTTAATGTAGATACTCTCTTTAGACCTCTCTGTAAAATTTTTAACAAACGTTTATACTCAATGATCTAACAGTTTATAGTCAATGATTTAACAATGTTTTTAACAAAAGATTTTAGACAGTTACATAGTTTAAATATAAACAATGTATGTTGTAATTATATATGATGATGTATATAAACATAATTTAATGATATCTATAACATCATTTAGAAAGATTTAAAATTCTTGGGATAAAGATTTAAAAGTTATATTCTACAAAGAATATTCAAACAAAGCTTATTATTTATCTTTATAACCATTTTGAAACACTAAATTAAAAAAAATTTAAAACTTTTATGAATTCCCAACCCGGGTTCGAGCCATGAAGAAGGCAAAACCTTAAAGTTTTTACCTTTTCCATAGGTTTCCCGTCATTAATTATCTATGGGTCTTTGGTGCCCTGTTGATATCCTGTCGTAAATTACCAACGAGAAACCTACGGTAAAGGTAAAAACTTTAAACTTTTTTCTTCTTCAAGGCTCGAACCCGTGTTGTTAAATATGTCAAATGTGCAATGTTACCAGTAGATTACTACCATCGTCGTGTGTTTAAGTAAAAGGTTGAATATATATAATCTCTTTGACCTCTCTGTAAAATTTTTAACAAACGTTTATACTCAATGATCTAACAGTTTATAGTCAATGATTTAACAATGTTTTTAACAAACGATTTTAGACAGTTACATAGTTTAAATATAAACAATGTATGTTGTAATTATATATGATGATGTATCTAAACATAATTTAATGATATCTATAGCATCATTTAGAAATATCTAAAATTCTTGGGATAAAGATTTAAAAGTTATATTTTACAAAGAATATTCAAACAATGCTTATTATTTATCTTTATAACTATTTTGAAACACTAAATTATAAAAAATTTAAAACTTTTAGGACTTCCCAACCCGGGTTCTAGCCTTGAAGAAAGCAAAAGTTAAAAGTTTTCACCTTTTCCATATGTTTCCCGTCAGTAATTACCTACAGCACTTTGGTGCCTGTTGATTTCCCGTCGTAAATTACCAACGCGAAACCTACGGAGAAGGTAAAAACTTTATACTTTTGTCTTTTTCAACGCTTGAACCCGAGTTGTGAAATAGATCACGGATGCTCTGTTACCAGCACACTACTACCATCGTCGTGTGTTTAAGTGACAATTTAATGTAGATACTCTCTTTAGACCTCTCTGTAAAATTTTTAACAAATGTTTATACTCAATGATCTAACAGTTTATAGTCAATGATTTAACAATGTTTTTAACAAAAGATTTTAGACAGTTACATAGTTTAAATATAAACAATGTATGTTGTAATTATATATGATGATGTATCTAAACATAATTTAATGATATCTATAGCATCATTTAGAAATATCTAAAATTCTTGGGATAAAGATTTAAAAGTTATATTTTACAAAGAATATTCAAACAATGCTTATTATTTATCTTTATAACTATTTTGAAACACTAAATTATAAAAAATTTAAAACTTTTAGGACTTCCCAACCCGGGTTCTAGCCTTGAAGAAAGCAAAAGTTAAAAGTTTTCACCTTTTCCATATGTTTCTCGTCAGTAATTACCTACAGCACTTTGGTGCCTGTTGATTTCCCGTCGTAAATTACCAACGGGAAACCTACGGAGAAGGTAAAAACTTTATACTTTTGTCTTTTTCAACGCTTGAACCCGAGTTGTGAAATAGATCACGGATGCTCTGTTACCAGCACACTACTACCATCGTCGTGTGTTTAAGTGACAATTTAATGTAGATACTCTCTTTAGACCTCTCTGTAAAATTTTTAACAAATGTTTATACTCAATGATCTAACAGTTTATAGTCAATGATTTAACAATGTTTTTAACAAAAGATTTTAGACAGTTACATAGTTTAAATATAAACAATGTATGTTGTAATTATTATATATGATGATGTATATAAACATAATTTAATGATATCTATAACATCATTTAGAAAGATTTAAAATTCTTGGGATAAAGATTTAAAAGTTATATTCTACAAAGAATATTCAAACAAAGCTTATTATTTATCTTTATAACCATTTTGAAACACTAAATTAAAAAAAATTTAAAAATTTTATGAATTCCCAACCCGGGTTCGAGCCATGAAGAAGGCAAAACCTTAAAGTTTTTACCTTTTCCATAGGTTTCCCGTCATTAATTATCTATGGGTCTTTGGTGCCCTGTTGATATCCTGTCGTAAATTACCAACGAGAAACCTACGGTAAACGTAAATACTTTAAACTTTTTTCTTCTTCAAGGCTCGAACCCGTGTTGTTAAATATGTCAAATGTGCAATGTTACGAGTAGATTACTACCATCGTCGTGTGTTTAAGTAAAAGGTTGAATATATATAATCTCTTTGACCTCTCTGTAAAATTTTTAACAAACGTTTATACTCAATGATCTAACAGTTTATAGTCAATGATTTAACAATGTTTTTAACAAAAGATTTTAGACAGTTACATAGTTTAAATATAAACAATGTATGTTGTAATTATATATGATGATGTATATAAACATAATTTAATGATATCTATAACATCATTTAGAAATATCTAAAATTCTTGGGATAAAGATTTAAAAGTTATATTCTACAAAGAATATTCAAACAAAGCTTATTATTTATCTTTATAACCATTTTGAAACACTAAATTAAAAAAAAGTTCAAACTTTTATGATTTCCCAACCCGGGTTCGAGCCATGAAGAAGGCAAAACCTTAAAGTTTTTACCTTTTCCATAGGTTTCCCGTCATTAATTATCTATGGGTCTTTGGTGTCCTGTTGATATCCTGTCGTAAATTACCAACGAGAAACCTACGGTAAAGGTAAAAACTTTAAACTTTTTTCTTCTTCAAGGCTCGAACCCGTGTTGTTAAATATGTCAAATGTGCAATGTTGCCAGTAGATTACTACCATCGTCGTATGTTTAAGTAAAAGGTTGAATATATATAATCTCTTTGACCTCTCTGTAAAATTTTTAACAAACGTTTATACACAATGATCTAACAGTTTATAGTCAATGATTTAACAATGTTTTTAACAAACGATTATAGACAGTTACATAGTTTAAATATAAACAATGTATGTTGTAATTATATATGATGATGTATATAAACCTAATTTAATGATATCTATAACATCATTTAGAAAGATTTAAAATTCTTGGGATAAAGATTTAAAAGTTATATTCTACAAAGAATATTCAAAAAAGCTTATTATTTATCTTTATAACCATTTTGAAACACTAAATTAAAAAACAATTTAAAACTTTTATGATTTCCCAACCCGGGTTCGAGCCATGAAGAAGGTAAAACCTTAAAGTTTTTACCTTTTCCATAGGTTTCCCGTCATTAATTATCTATGGGACTTTGGTGCCATGTTGTTATCCTGTCGTAAATTACCAACGGGAAACCAACGGTAAAGGTAAAAACTTTAAACTTTTGTCTTCTTCAAGGCTCGAACCCGTGTTGTTAAATATGTCAAATGTGCAATGTTACCATTAGATTACTACCATCGTCGTATGTTTAAGTAAAAAGTTGAATATATATAATCTCTTTGACCTCTCTGTAAAATTTTTAAAAAACATTTATACACAATGATCTAACAGTTTATAGTCAATGATTTAACAATGTTTTTAACAAACGATTTTAGACAGTTACATAGTTTAAATATAAACAATGTATGTTGTAATTATATATGATGATGTATCTAAACATAATTTAATGATATCTATAGCATCATTTAGAAATATCTAAAATTCTTGGGATAAAGATTTAAAAGTTATATTTTACAAAGAATATTCAAACAATGCTTATTATTTATCTTTATAACTATTTTGAAACACTAAATTATAAAAAATTTAAAACTTTTAGGACTTCCCAACCCGGGTTCTAGCCTTGAAGAAAGCAAAAGTTAAAAGTTTTCACCTTTTCCATATGTTTCCCGTCAGTAATTACCTACAGCACTTTGGTGCCTGTTGATTTCCCGTCGTAAATTACCAACGCGAAACCTACGGAGAAGGTAAAAACTTTATACTTTTGTCTTTTTCAACGCTTGAACCCGAGTTGTGAAATAGATCACGGATGCTCTGTTACCAGCACACTACTACCATCGTCGTGTGTTTAAGTGACAATTTAATGTAGATACTCTCTTTAGACCTCTCTGTAAAATTTTTAACAAATGTTTATACTCAATGATCTAACAGTTTATAGTCAATGATTTAACAATGTTTTTAACAAAAGATTTTAGACAGTTACATAGTTTAAATATAAACAATGTATGTTGTAATTATATATGATGATGTATCTAAACATAATTTAATGATATCTATAGCATCATTTAGAAATATCTAAAATTCTTGGGATAAAGATTTAAAAGTTATATTTTACAAAGAATATTCAAACAATGCTTATTATTTATCTTTATAACTATTTTGAAACACTAAATTATAAAAAATTTAAAACTTTTAGGACTTCCCAACCCGGGTTCTAGCCTTGAAGAAAGCAAAAGTTAAAAGTTTTCACCTTTTCCATATGTTTCTCGTCAGTAATTACCTACAGCACTTTGGTGCCTGTTGATTTCCCGTCGTAAATTACCAACGGGAAACCTACGGAGAAGGTAAAAACTTTATACTTTTGTCTTTTTCAACGCTTGAACCCGAGTTGTGAAATAGATCACGGATGCTCTGTTACCAGCACACTACTACCATCGTCGTGTGTTTAAGTGACAATTTAATGTAGATACTCTCTTTAGACCTCTCTGTAAAATTTTTAACAAACGTTTATACTCAATGATCTAACAGTTTATAGTCAATGATTTAACAATGTTTTTAACAAAAGATTTTAGACAGTTACATAGTTTAAATATAAACAATGTATGTTGTAATTATATATGATGATGTATATAAACATAATTTAATGATATCTATAACATCATTTAGAAAGATTTAAAATTCTTGGGATAAAGATTTAAAAGTTATATTCTACAAAGAATATTCAAACAAAGCTTATTATTTATCTTTATAACCATTTTGAAACACTAAATTAAAAAAAATTTAAAACTTTTATGAATTCCCAACCCGGGTTCGAGCCATGAAGAAGGCAAAACCTTAAAGTTTTTACCTTTTCCATAGGTTTCCCGTCATTAATTATCTATGGGTCTTTGGTGCCCTGTTGATATCCTGTCGTAAATTACCAACGAGAAACCTACGGTAAAGGTAAAAACTTTAAACTTTTTTCTTCTTCAAGGCTCGAACCCGTGTTGTTAAATATGTCAAATGTGCAATGTTACCAGTAGATTACTACCATCGTCGTGTGTTTAAGTAAAAGGTTGAATATATATAATCTCTTTGACCTCTCTGTAAAATTTTTAACAAACGTTTATACTCAATGATCTAACAGTTTATAGTCAATGATTTAACAATGTTTTTAACAAAAGATTTTAGACAGTTACATAGTTTAAATATAAACAATGTATGTTGTAATTATATATGATGATGTATATAAACATAATTTAATGATATCTATAACATCATTTAGAAATATCTAAAATTCTTGGGATAAAGATTTAAAAGTTATATTCTACAAAGAATATTCAAACAAAGCTTATTATTTATCTTTATAACCATTTTGAAACACTAAATTAAAAAAAAGTTCAAACTTTTATGATTTCCCAACCCGGGTTCGAGCCATGAAGAAGGCAAAACCTTAAAGTTTTTACCTTTTCCATAGGTTTCCCGTCATTAATTATCTATGGGTCTTTGGTGCCCTGTTGATATCCTGTCGTAAATTACCAACGGGAAACCTAAGGTAAAGGTAAAAACTTTAAAGTTTTGTCTTCTTCAAGGCTCGGACCCGAGTTGTTAAATATGTCAAATGTGCAATGTTGCCAGTAGATTACTACCATCGTCGTATGTTTAAGTAAAAGGTTGAATATATATAATCTCTTTGACCTCTCTGTAAAATTTTTAACAAACGTTTATACACAATGATCTAACAGTTTATAGTCAATGATTTAACAATGTTTTTAACAAACGATTTTAGACAGTTACATAGTTTAAATATAAACAATGTATGTTGTAATTATATATGATGATGTATCTAAACATAATTTAATGATATCTATAGCATCATTTAGAAATATCTAAAATTCTTGGGATAAAGATTTAAAAGTTATATTTTACAAATAATATTCAAACAATGCTTATTATTTATCTTTATAACTATTTTGAAACACTAAATTATAAAAAATTTATAACTTTTAGGACTTCCCAACCCGGGTTCGAGCCTTGAAGAAAGCAAAAGTTAAAAGTTTTCACCTTTTCCATATGTTTCTCGTCAGTAATTACCTACAGCACTTTGGTGCCTGTTGATTTCCAGTCGTAAATTACCAACGGGAAACCTACTGAAAAGGTAAAAACATTATACTTTTGTCTTTTTCAACGCTTGAACCCGAGTTGTGAAATAGATCACGGGTGCTCGGTTGCCACCACACTACTACCATCGTCGTGTGTTTAAGTGACAATTTAATGTAGATACTCTCTTTAGACCTCTCTGTAAAATTTTTAACAAATGTTTATACTCAATGATCTAACAGTTTATAGTCAATGATTTAACAATGTTTTTAACAAAAGATTTTAGACAGTTACATAGTTTAAATATAAACAATGTATGTTGTAATTATATATGATGATGTATCTAAACATAATTTAATGATATCTATAGCATCATTTAGAAATATCTAAAATTCTTGGGATAAAGATTTAAAAGTTATATTTTACAAAGAATATTCAAACAATGCTTATTATTTATCTTTATAACTATTTTGAAACACTAAATTATAAAAAATTTAAAACTTTTAGGACTTCCCAACCCGGGTTCTAGCCTTGAAGAAAGCAAAAGTTAAAAGTTTTCACCTTTTCCATATGTTTCTCGTCAGTAATTACCTACAGCACTTTGGTGCCTGTTGATTTCCCGTCGTAAATTACCAACGGGAAACCTACGGAGAAGGTAAAAACTTTATACTTTTGTCTTTTTCAACGCTTGAACCCGAGTTGTGAAATAGATCACGGATGCTCTGTTACCAGCACACTACTACCATCGTCGTGTGTTTAAGTGACAATTTAATGTAGATACTCTCTTTAGACCTCTCTGTAAAATTTTTAACAAACGTTTATACTCAATGATCTAACAGTGTATAGTCAATGATTTAACAATGTTTTTAACAAAAGATTTTAGACAGTTACATAGTTTAAATATAAACAATGTATGTTGTAATTATATATGATGATGTATCTAAACATAATTTAATGATATCTATAGCATCATTTAGAAATATCTAAAATTCTTGGGATAAAGATTTAAAAGTTATATTTTACAAAGAATATTCAAACAATGCTTATTATTTATCTTTATAACTATTTTGAAACACTAAATTATAAAAAATTTAAAACTTTTAGGACTTCCCAACCCGGGTTCTAGCCTTGAAGAAAGCAAAAGTTAAAAGTTTTCACCTTTTCCATATGTTTCTCGTCAGTAATTACCTACAGCACTTTGGTGCCTGTTGATTTCCCGTCGTAAATTACCAACGGGAAACCTACGGAGAAGGTAAAAACTTTATACTTTTGTCTTTTTCAACGCTTGAACCCGAGTTGTGAAATAGATCACGGATGCTCTGTTACCAGCACATTACTACCATCGTCGTGTGTTTAAGTGACAATTTAATGTAGATACTCTCTTTAGACCTCTCTGTAAAATTTTTAACAAACGTTTATACTCAATGATCTAACAGTGTAAAGTCAATGATTTAACAATGTTTTTAACAAAAGATTTTAGACATTTACATAGTTTAAATATAAACAATGTATGTTGTAATTATATATGATGATGTATATAAACATAATTTAATGATATCTATAACATCATTTAGAAAGATTTAAAATTCTTGGGATAAAGATTTAAAAGTTATATTCTACAAAGAATATTCAAACAAAGCTTATTATTTATCTTTATAACCATTTTGAAACACTAAATTAAAAAAAATTTAAAACTTTTATGAATTCCCAACCCGGGTTCGAGCCATGAAGAAGGCAAAACCTTAAAGTTTTTACCTTTTCCATAGGTTTCCCGTCATTAATTATCTATGGGTCTTTGGTGCCCTGTTGATATCCTGTCGTAAATTACCAACGAGAAACCTACGGTAAAGGTAAAAACTTTAAACTTTTTTCTTCTTCAAGGCTCGAACCCGTGTTGTTAAATATGTCAAATGTGCAATGTTACGAGTAGATTACTACCATCGTCGTGTGTTTAAGTAAAAGGTTGAATATATATAATCTCTTTGACCTCTCTGTAAAATTTTTAACAAACGTTTATACTCAATGATCTAACAGTTTATAGTCAATGATTTAACAATGTTTTTAACAAAAGATTTTAGACAGTTACATAGTTTAAATATAAACAATGTATGTTGTAATTATATATGATGATGTATATAAACATAATTTAATGATATCTATAACATCATTTAGAAATATCTAAAATTCTTGGGATAAAGATTTAAAAGTTATATTCTACAAAGAATATTCAAACAAAGCTTATTATTTATCTTTATAACCATTTTGAAACACTAAATTAAAAAAAAGTTCAAACTTTTATGATTTCCCAACCCGGGTTCGAGCCATGAAGAAGGCAAAACCTTAAAGTTTTTACCTTCTCCATAGGTTTCCCGTCATTAATTATCTATGGGTCTTTGGTGCCCTGTTGATATCCTGTCGTAAATTACCAACGAGAAACCTACGGTAAAGGTAAAAACTTTAAACTTTTTTCTTCTTCAAGGCTCGAACCCGTGTTGTTAAATATGTCAAATGTGCAATGTTGCCAGTAGATTACTACCATCATCGTATGTTTAAGTAAAAGGTTGAATATATATAATCTCTTTGACCTCTCTGTAAAATTTTGAACAAACGTTTATACACAATGATCTAACAGTTTATAGTCAATGATTTAACAATGTTTTTAACAAACGATTATAGACAGTTACATAGTTTAAATATAAACAATGTATGTTGTAATTATATATGATGATGTATATAAACCTAATTTAATGATATCTATAACATCATTTAGAAAGATTTAAAATTCTTGGGATAAAGATTTAAAAGTTATATTCTACAAAGAATATTCAAAAAAGCTTATTATTTATCTTTATAACCATTTTGAAACACTAAATTAAAAAAAATTTAAAACTTTTATGATTTCCCAACCCGGGTTTGAGCCATGAAGAAGGCAAAACCTTAAAGTTTTTACCTTCTCCATAGGTTTCCCGTCATTAATTATCTATGGGTCTTTGGTGCCCTGTTGATATCCTGTCGTAAATTACCAACGAGAAACCTACGGTAAAGGTAAAAACTTTAAACTTTTTTCTTCTTCAAGGCTCGAACCCGTGTTGTTAAATATGTCAAATGTGCAATGTTGCCAGTAGATTGCTACCATCGTCGTATGTTTAAGTAAAAGGTTGAATATATATAATCTCTTTGACATCTCTGTAAAATTTTTAACAAACGTTTATACACAATGATCTAACAGTTTATTGTCAATGATTTAACAATGTTTTTAACAAACGATTTTAGACAGTTACATAGTTTAAATATAAACAATGTATGTTGTAATTATATATGATGATGTATCTAAACATAATTTAATGATATCTATAGCATCATTTAGAAATATCTAAAATTCTTGGGATAAAGATTTAAAAGTTATATTTTACAAAGAATATTCAAACAATGCTTATTATTTATCTTTATAACTATTTTGAAACACTAAATTATAAAAAATTTATAACTTTTAGGACTTCCCAACCCGGGTTCGAGCCTTGAAGAAAGCAAAAGTTAAAAGTTTTTACCTTTTCCATATGTTTCTCGTCAGTAATTACCTACAGCACTTTGGTGCCTGTTGATTTCCAGTCGTAAATTACCAACGGGAAACCTACTGAAAAGGTAAAAACATTATACTTTTGTCTTTTTCAACGCTTGAACCCGAGTTGTGAAATAGATCGCGGGTGCTCGGTTGCCACCACACTACTACCATCGTCGTGTGCTTAAGTGACAATTTAATGTAGATACTCTCTTTAGACCTCTCTGTAAAAAATTTTTAACAAAAGTTTATACTCAATGATGTAACAGTTTATAGTCAATGATTTAACAATGTTTTTAGCAAAAGATTTTAGACAGTTACATAGTTTAAATATAAACATTGTATGTTGTAATTATATATGATGATGTATATAAACATAATTTAATGATATCTATAACATCATTTAAAAATATCTAAAATTCTTGGGATAAAGATTTAAAAGTTATATTCTACAAAGAATATTCAAACAAAGCTTATTATTTATCTTTATAACCATTTTGAAACACTAAATTAAAAAAAATTTAAAACTTTTATGATTTCCCAACCCGGGTTCGAGCCATGAAGAAGGCAAAACTTTAAACTTTTTACCTTTTTCCATAGGTTTCCCGTCATTAATTATCTATGGGTCTTTGGTGCCCTGTTGATATCCTGTCGTAAATTACCAACGAGAAACCTACGGTAAAGGTAAAAACTTTAAACTTTTTTCTTCTTCAAGGCTCGAACCCGTGTTGTTAAATATGTCAAATGTGCAATGTTGCCAGTAGATTACTACCATCGTCGTATGTTTAAGTAAAAGGTTGAATATATATAATCTCTTTGACATCTCTGTAAAATTTTTAACAAACGTTTATACACAATGATCTAACAGTTTATAGTCAATGATTTAACAATGTTTTTAACAAACGATTTTAGACAGTTACATAGTTTAAATATAAAAAATGTATGTTGTAACTATATTTGATGATGTATATAAACATAATTTAATGTTATCTATAGCATCATTTAGAAATATCTAAAATCCTTGGGATAGAGACTTAAAAGTTATATTCTGCAAAAAATATTCACACAATGCTTATTATTTATCTTAATAACTATTTTGAAACACTAAATTACAAAAAATTTAAAACTTTTAGGACTTCCCAACCTGGGTTCGAGCCTTGAAGAAGGCAAAAGTTTAAAGTTTTCACCTTTTCCAATGGTTTCCCGTAAGTTATTACCTACAGAACTTTGGTGCCTATTGATTCCCCGTCGTAAATTACCAACGGGAAACCTACGGAAAAGGTAAAAACTTTATACTTTTGTCTTTTTCAACGCTTGAACCCGAGTTGTGAAATAGATCACGGGTGCTCTGTTGCCAGCACACTACTACCATCGTCGTGTGTTTAAGAGAAAATTTAATGTAGATACTCTCTTTAGACCTCTCTGTAAAAATTTTAACAAAAGTTTATACTCAATGATGTAACAGTTTATATTCAATGATTTAACAAATTTTTTAACAAAAGATTTTAGACAGTTACATAGTTTAAATATAAACAATGTATGTTGTAATTATATATGATGATGTATATAAACATAATTTAATGATATCTATAACCTCATTAAGAAATATCTTAAATTCTTGGGATAAAGATTTAAAAGTTATATTCTACAAAGAATATTCAAACAAAGCTTATTATTTATCTTTATAACCATTTTGAAACACTAAATTAAAAAAAATTTAAAACTTTTATGATTTTCCAACCCGGGTTCGAGCCATGAAGAAAGCAAAACTTTAAAGTTTTTACCTTTTCCATAGGTTTCCCGTCACTAATTATCTATGGGTCTTTGGTGCCCTGATGATTTCCCATCGTAAATTACCAACGGGAAACCTACGGTAAAGGTAAAAACTTTAAACTTTTGTCTTCTTCAAGGCTCTAACCCGAGTTGTTAAATATGTCAAATGTGCAATGTTGCCAGTAGATTACTACCATCGTCGTGTGTTTAAGTAAAAGGTTGAATATATATAATCTCTTTTACATCTCTGTAAAATTTTTAACAAACGTTTATACTCAATGATCTAACAGTTTATAGTCAATGATTTAACAATGTTTTTAACAAACAATTTTAGACAGTTACATAGTTTAAATATAAAAAATGTATGTTGTAACTATATTTGATGATGTATATAAACATAATTTAATGTTATCTATAGCATCATTTAGAAATATCTAAAATCCTTGGGATAGAGATTTAAAAGTTATATTCTGCAAAAAACATTCACACAAAGCTTATTATTTATCTTTATAACTATTTTGAAACACTAAATTACAAAAAATTTGAAACTTTTAGGACTTCCCAACCCTTGTTCGAGCCTTGAAGAAGGCAAAAGTTTAAAGTTTTCTCCTTTTCCATTGGTTTCCCGTAAGTTATTACCTACAGAACTTTGGTGCCTGTTGATTTCCCGTCGTAAATTACCAACGGGAAACCTACAGAAAAGGTAAAAACTTTATACTTTTGTCTTTTTCAACGCTTGAACCCGAGTTGTGAAATAGATCACGGGTGCTCTGTTGCCAGCACACTACTACCATCGTCGTGTGTTTAAGTGACAATTTAATGTAGATACTCTCTTTAGACCTCTCTGTAAAAATTTTAACAAAAGTTTATACTCAATGATGTAACAGTTTATATTCAATGATTTAACAAATTTTTTAACAAAAGATTTTAGACAGTTACATAGTTTAAATATAAACAATGTATGTTGTAATTATATATGATGATGTATATAAACATAATTTAATGATATCTATAACCTCATTAAGAAATATCTTAAATTCTTGGGATAAAGATTTAAAAGTTATATTCTACAAAGAATATTCAAACAAAGCTTATTATTTATCTTTATAACCATTTTGAAACACTAAATTAAAAAAAATTTAAAACTTTTATGATTTTCCAACCCGGGTTCGAGCCATGAAGAAAGCAAAACTTTAAAGTTTTTACCTTTTCCATAGGTTTCCCGTCACTAATTATCTATGGGTCTTTGGTGCCCTGATGATTTCCCATCGTAAATTACCAACGGGAAACCTACGGTAAAGGTAAAAACTTTAAACTTTTGTCTTCTTCAAGGCTCTAACCCGAGTTGTTAAATATGTCAAATGTGCAATGTTGCCAGTTGATTACTACCATCGTCGTGTGTTTAAGTAAAAGGTTGAATATATATAATCTCTTTGACATCTCTGTAAAATTTTTAACAAACGTTTATACTCAATGATCTAACAGTTTATAGTCAATGATTTAACAATGTTTTTAACAAACGATTTTAGACAGTTACATAGTTTAAATATAAAAAATGTATGTTGTAACTATATTTGATGATGTATATAAACATAATTTAATGTTATCTATAGCATCATTTAGAAATATCTAAAATCCTTGGGATAGAGATTTAAAAGTTATATTCTGCAAAAAACATTCACACAATGCTTATTATTTATCTTTATAACTATTTTGAAACACTAAATTACAAAAAATTTAAAACTTTTAGGACTTCCCAACCCGGGTTCGAGCCTTGAAGAAGGCAAAAGTTTAAAGTTTTCTCCTTTTCCATTGGTTTCCCGTAAGTTATTACCTACAGAACTTTGGTGCCTGTTGATTTCCCGTCGTAAATTACCAACGGGAAACCTACAGAAAAGGTAAAAACTTTATACTTTTGTCTTTTTCAACGCTTGAACCCGAGTTGTGAAATAGATCACGGGTGCTCTGTTGCCAGCACACTACTACCATCGTCGTGTGTTTAAGTGACAATTTAATGTAGATACTCTCTTTAGACCTCTCTGTAAAAATTTTAACAAAAGTTTATACTCAATGATGTAACAGTTTATATTCAATGATTTAACAAATTTTTTAACAAAAGATTTTAGACAGTTACATAGTTTAAATATAAACAATGTATGTTGTAATTATATATGATGATGTATATAAACATAATTTAACGATATCTATAACCTCATTAAGAAATATCTTAAATTCTTGGGATAAAGATTTAAAAGTTATATTCTACAAAGAATATTCAAACAAAGCTTATTATTTATCTTTATAACCATTTTGAAACACTAAATTAAAAAAAATTTAAAACTTTTATGATTTTCCAACCCGGGTTCGAGCCATGAAGAAAGCAAAACTTTAAAGTTTTTACCTTTTCCATAGGTTTCCCGTCACTAATTATCTATGGGTCTTTGGTGCCCTGATGATTTCCCATCGTAAATTACCAACGGGAAACCTACGGTAAAGGTAAAAACTTTAAACTTTTGTCTTCTTCAAGGCTCTAACCCGAGTTGTTAAATATGTCAAATGTGCAATGTTGCCAGTAGATTACTACCATCGTCGTGTGTTTAAGTAAAAGGTTGAATATATATAATCTCTTTGACATCTCTGTAAAATTTTTAACAAACGTTTATACTCAATGATCTAACAGTTTATAGTCAATGATTTAACAATGTTTTTAACAAACGATTTTAGACAGTTACATAGTTTAAATATAAAAAATGTATGTTGTAACTATATTTGATGATGTATATAAACATAATTTAATGTTATCTATAGCATCATTTAGAAATATCTAAAATCCTTGGGATAGAGATTTAAAAATTATATTCTGCAAAAAACATTCACACAATGCTTATTATTTATCTTTATAACTATTTTGAAACACTAAATTACAAAAAATTCAAAACTTTTAGGACTTCCCAACCCGGGTTCGAGCCTTGAAGAAGGCAAAAGTTTAAAGTTTTCTCCTTTTCCATTGGTTTCCCGTAAGTTATTACCTACAGAACTTTGGTGCCTGTTGATTTCCCGTCGTAAATTACCAACGGGAAACCTACGGAAAAGGTAGAAGCTTTATACTTTTGTCTTTTTCAACGCTTGAACCCGAGTTGTGAAATAGATCACGGGTGCTCTGTTGCCAGCACACTACTACCATCGTCGTGTGTTTAAGTGACAATTTAATGTAGATACTCTCTTTAGACCTCTCTTAAAAATTTTAACAAAAGTTTATACTCAATGATGTAACAGTTTATATTCAATGATTTAACAAATTTTTTAACAAAAGATTTTAGACAGTTACATAGTTTAAATATAAACAATGTATGTTGTAATTATATATGATGATGTATATAAACATAATTTAATGATATCTATAACATCATTTAGAAATATCTAAAATTCTTGGGATAAAGATTTAAAAGTTATATTCTACAAAGAATATTCAGACAAAGCTTATTATTTATCTTTATAACCATTTTGAAACACTAAATAAAAAAACTTTTAAAACTTTTATGATTTCCCAACCCAGGTTCGAGCCATGAAGAAGGCAAAACTTTAAAGTTTTTACCTTTTCCATAGGTTTCCCGTCACTAATTATCTATGGGTCTTTGGTGCCCTGTTGATTTCCCGTCGTAAATTACCAACGGGAAACCTACGGAAAAGGTAAAAACTTTATACTTTTGTCTTTTTCAACGCTTGAACCCGAGTTGTGAAATAGATCACGGGTGCTCTGTTGCCAGCACACTACTACCATCGTCGTGTGTTTAAGTGAAAATTTAATGTAGATACTCTCTTTAGACCTCTCTGTAAACTTTTTAACAAACGTTTATACTCAATGATCTAACAGTTTATAGTCAATGATTTAACAATCTTTTTAACAAATGATTTTAGACAGTTACATAGTTTAAATATAAAAAATGTATGTTGTAACTATATATGATGATGTTTATAAACATAATTTAATGTTATCTATAGCATCATTTAGAAATATCTAAATTCTTTGGGATAGAGATTTAAAAGTTATATTCTGCTAAAAATATTCACACAATGCTTATTATTTATCTTTATAACTATTTTGAAACACTAAATTACAAAAAATTTAAAACTTCTAGGACTTCCCAACCCGGGTTCGAGCCTTGAAGAAGGCAAAAGTTTAAAGTTTTCACCTTTTCCATAGGTTTCCCGTCAGTAATTACCCACAGGACTTAGGTGCCTGTTGATTTCCCATCGTAAATTACCAACATTAAACCTACGGAAAAGGTAAAAAAACTTTATACTTTTGTCTTTTTCAACGCTTGAACCCGAGTTATGAAATAGATCATGGGTGCTCTGTTGCCAGCACACTACTACCATCGTCGTGTGTTTAAGTGACAATTTAATGTAGATACTCTTTTTAGACCTCTCTATAAAAATTTTAACAAAAGTTTATACTCAATGATGTAACAGTTTATTTACAATGATTTAACAATTTTTGTAACAAAAGATTTTAGACAGTTACATAGTTTAAATATAAAAAATGTATGTTGTAATTATATATGATG
Organism: Cardamine chenopodiifolia; assembly: GCA_963922655.1. Classification (NCBI taxonomy): domain Eukaryota; kingdom Viridiplantae; phylum Streptophyta; class Magnoliopsida; order Brassicales; family Brassicaceae; genus Cardamine; species Cardamine chenopodiifolia. Next base: position 5,539,385 of record OZ000463.1, read on the forward strand.
ATGTATATAAACATAATTTAATGATATCTATAACATCATTTAGAAATATCTAAAATTCTTGGGATAAAGATTTAAAAGTTATATTCTACAAAGAATATTCAGACAAAGCTTATTATTTATCTTTATAACCATTTTGAAACACTAAATAAAAAAACTTTTAAAACTTTTATGATTTCCCAACCCAGGTTCGAGCCATGAAGAAGGCAAAACTTTAAAGTTTTTACCTTTTCCATAGGTTTCCCATCACTAATTATCTATGGGTCTTTGGTGCCCTGTTGATTTCCCGTCGTAAATTACCAACGGGAAACCTACGGAAAAGGTAAAAACTTTATACTTTTGTCTTTTTCAACGCTTGAACCCGAGTTGTGAAATAGATCACGGGTGCTCTATTTCCAGTAGATTACTACCATCATCGTGTGTTTAAGTAAAAGGTTGAATATACATACTCTCTTTTGACCTCTCTGTAAACTTTTTAACAAACGTTTATACTCAATGATCTAACAGTTTATAGTCAATGATTTAACAATGTTTTTAACAAAAGATTTTAGACAGTTACATAGTTTAAATATAAACAATGTATGTTGTAATTATATATGATGATGTATATAAACATAATTTAATGATATCTATAACATCATTTAGAAATATCTTAAATTCTTGGGATAAAGATTTAAAAGTTATATTCTACAAAGAATATTCAAACAAAGCTTATTATTTATCTTTATAACCATTTTGAAACACTAAATTAAAAAAAAATTAAAACTTTTATGATTTCCCAACCCGGGTTCGAGCCATAAAGAAGGCAAAACTTTAAAGTTTTTTCCTTTTCCATAGGTTTCCCGTCACTAGTTATCTATGGGTCTTTGGTGCCCTGTTGATTTCCCGTCGTAAATTACCAACGGGAAACCTACGGAAAAGGTAAAAACTTTATACTTTTGTCTTTTTCAACGCTTGAACCCGAGTTGTGAAATAGATCACGGGTGCTCTGTTGCCAGCACACTACTACCATCGTCGTGTGTTGAAGTGACAATTTAATGTAGATACTCTCTTTAGACCTCTCTGTAAACTTTTTAACAAACGTTTATACTCAATGATCTAACAGTTTAAAGTCATTGATTTAACAATGTTTTTAACAAACGATTTTAGACAGTTACATAGTTTAAATATAAAAAATGTATGTTGTAACTATATATGATGATGTATATAAACATAATTTAATGTTATCTATAGCATCATTTAGAAAAATCTAAAATCCTTTGGATAGAGATTTAAAAGTTATATTCTGCAAAAAATATTCACACAATGCTTATTATTTACCTTTATAACTATTTTGAAACACTAAATTACAAAAAATTTAAAACTTTTAGGACTTCCCAACCCGGGTTGGAGCCTTGAAGAAGGTAAAAGTTTAAAGTTTTCACCTTTTCCATAGGTTTCCCGTCAGTAATTACCTACAGGACTTTGGTGCCTATTGATTTCCCGTCGTAAATTACCAACATTAAACGTATGGAAAAGGTAAAAACTTTATACTTTTGTTATTTTCAACGCTTAAACCTGAGTTATGAAATAGAGCATGGGTGCTCTGTTGCCAGCATACTACTACTATCGTCGTGTGTTTAAGTGACAATTTAATGTAGATACTCTCTTTAGACCTCTATGTAAAATTTTTAACAAAAGTTTATACTCAATGATGTAACAGTTTATATTCAATGATTTAACAATTTTTTTAACAAAAGATTTTAGACAGTTACATAGTTTAAATATAAAAAATGTATGTTGTAATTATATATGATGATGTATATAAACATAATTTAATGATATCTATAACATCATTTAGAAATATCTAAAATTCTTGGGATAAAGATTTAAAAGTTATATTCTACAAAGAATATTCAGACAAAGCTTATTATTTATCTTTATAACCATTTTGAAACACTAAATAAAAAAACTTTTAAAACTTTTATGATTTCCCAACCCAGGTTCGAGCCATGAAGAAGGCAAAACTTTAAAGTTTTTACCTTTTCCATAGGTTTCCCGTCACTAATTATCTATGGGTCATTGGTGCCCTGTTGATTTCCCGTCGTAAATTACCAACGGGAAACCTACGGAAAAAGGTAAAAACTTTATACTTTTGTCTTTTTCAACGCTTGAACCCGAGTTGTGAAATAGATCACGGGTGCTCTGTTGCCAGTAGATTACTACCATCGTCGTGTGTTTAAGTAAAAGGTTGAATATATATAATCTCTTTGACCACTCTGTAAAATTTTTAACAAACGTTTATACTCAATGATCTAACAGTTTATAGTCAATGATTTAACAATGTTTTTAACAAACGATTTTAGACAGTTACATAGTTTAAATATAAAAAGTGTATGTTGTAACTATATTTGATGATGTATATAAACATAATTTAATGTTATCTATAGCATCATTTAGAAATATCTAAAATCCTTGGGATAGAGATTTAAAAGTTATATTCTGCAAAAAATATTCACACAATGCTTATTATTTACCTTTATAACTATTTTGAAACACTAAATTACAAAAAATTTAAAACTTTTAGGACTTCCCAACCCGGGTTGGAGCCTTGAAGAAGGTAAAAGTTTAAAGTTTTCACCTTTTCCATAGGTTTCCCGTCAGTAATTACCTACAGGACTTTGGTGCCTGTTGATTTCCCGTCGTGAATTACCAACATTAAACCTATGGAAAAGGTAAAAACTTTATACTTTTGTTATTTTCAACGCTTGAACCTGAGTTATGAAATAGAGCATGGGTGCTCTGTTGCCAGCACACTACTACCATCGTCGTGTGTTTAAGTGACAATTTAATGTAGATACTCTCTTTAGACCTCTCTGTAAAATTTTTAACAAAAGTTTATACTCAATGATGTAACAGTTTATATTCAATGATTTAACAATTTTTGTAACAAAAGATTTTAGACAGTTACATAGTTTAAATATAAACAATGTATGTTGTAATTATATATGATTATGTATATAAACATAATTTAATGATATCTATAACATCATTTAGAAATATATAAAATTCTTGGGATAACGAATTAAAAGTTATATTCTACAAAGAAAATTTAAACAAAGCTTATTATTTATCTTTATAACCATTTTGAAACACTAAATTAAAAAAAAATTTAAACTTTTATGATTTCCCAACCCGGGTTTGAGCCATGAAGAAGACAAAACTTTAAAGTTTTTACCTTTTCCATAGGTTTCCCGTCACTAATTATCTATGGGTCTTTGGTGCCCTGTTGATTTCCCGTCGTAAATTACCAACGGGAAACCTACGGTAAAGGTAAAAACTTTAAACGTTTGTCTTCTTCAAGGCTCGAAACCGAGTTGTTAAATATGTCAAATGTGCAATGTTGCCAGTAGATTACTACCATCGTCGTGTGTTAAAGTAAAAGGTTGAATATATATAATCTCTTTGACCTCTCTGTAAAATTTTTAACAAATGTTTATACTCAATGATCTAACAGTTTATAATCAATGATTTAACAATGTTTTTAACAAACGATTTGAGACAGTTACATAGTTTAAATATAAAAATGTATGTTGTAACTATATTTGATGATGTATATAAACATAATTTAATGTTATCTATAGCATCATTTAGAAATATCAAAAAATTTTGGGATAGAGATTTAAAAGTTATATTCTGCAAAAATATTCACACAATGCTTATTATTTATCTTTTTAACTATTTTGAAACACTAAATTACAAAAAATTTAAAACTTTTAGGACTTCCCAACCCGGGTTCGTGCCTTGAAGAAGGCAAAAGTTTAAATTTTTCACCTTTTCGATAGGTTTCCCGTCAGTAATTACCTACAGGACTTTGGTGCCTGTTGATTTCCCGTCGTAAATTACCAACGGGAAACCTACAGAAAAGGTAAAAACTTTATACTTTTGTCTTTTTCAACGCTTGAACCCGAGTTATGAAATAGATCACGGGTGCTCTGTTGCCAGCACACTACTACCATCGTCGTGTGTTTAAGTGACAATTTAATGTAGATACTCTCTTTAGATCTCTCTGTAAAAATTTTAACAAAAGTTTATACTCAATGATGTAACAGTTTATATTCAATGATTTAACAAATTTTTTAACAAAAGATTTTAGACAGTTATATAGTTTAAATATAAACAATGTATGTTTTAATTATATATGATGATGTATATAAACATAATTTATCGATATCTTTAAAATCATTTAGAAATATCTTAAATTCTTGGGATAAAGATTTAAAAGTTATATTCTACAAAGAATAATCAAACAAAGCTTATTATTTATCTTTATAACCATTTTGAAACACTAAATTAAAAAAAATTAAAAACTTTTATGATTTCCCAACCCGGGTTCGAGCCATGAAGAAGGCAAAACTTTAAAGTTTTTACCTTTTACATAGGTTTCCCGTCACTAATTATCTATGGGTCTTTGGTGCCCTGTTGATATCCCGTCGTAAATTACCGACAGGAAACCTACGGTAAAGGTAAAAACTTTAAAGTTTTGTCTTCTTCAAGGCTCGAACCCGAGTTGTTAAATATGTTAAATGTGCAATGTTGCCAGTAGATTACTACCATCGTCGTGTGTTTAAGTAAAAGGTTGAATATATATATTCTCTTTGACCTCTTTGTAAAATTTTTAACAAACGTTTATACTCAATGATCTAACAGTTTATAGTCAATGATTGAACAATGTTTTTAACAAACGATTTTAGACAGTTACATAGTTTAAATATAAAAAATGTATGTTGTAACTGTATTTGATGATGTATATAAACATAATTTAATGTTATCTATAGCATCATTTAGAAATATCTAAAATCCTTGGGATAGAGATTTAAAAGTTATATTCTGCAAAAAATATTCACACAATGCTTATTATTTATCTTTATAACTATTTTGAAACACTAAATGAAAAAAAATTTAAAACTTTTAGGACTTCCCAACCCGGGTTGAAGCCTTGAAGAAGGCAAAAGTTTAAAGTTTTCACCTTTTCCATAGGTTTCCCGTCAGTAATTACCTACAGGACTTTGGTGCCTGTTGATTTTGCCGCCGTAAATTACCAACGGGAAACCTACAGAAAAGGTAAAAACTTTATACTTCTGTCTTTCTCAACGCTTGAACCCGAGTTGTGAAATAGATCACGGGTGCTATGTTTCCAGCACACTACTACCATCGTCGTGTGTTTAAGTGACAATTTAATGTAGATACTCTCTTTAGACCTCTCTGTAAAAATTTTAACAAAAGTTTATACTCAATGATGTAACAGTTTATATTCAATGATTTAACAAATTTTTTAACAAAAGATTTTAGACTGTTATATAGTTTAAATATAAACAGTGTATGTTGTAATTATATATGATGATGTATATAAAGAAAATTTTACAAAGTTTAAAGTTTTCACCTTTTCCATAGGTTTCCCGTCAGTAATTAACAAAACATTTTAGATAATTAAATAGATTAAATATAAACAATGTATGTTTTAATTATATATGATGATGTATATAAACATAATTTAATGTTATCTATAACATCATTTAAAAATATATATAATCCTTGGAATAGAGATTTAAAAGTTATATTTTGTAAAGAATATTCAAAAAATGCTTATTATTTATCTTTATAACTATTTTGAAACACTAAATTATAAAGATTTTAAAACTTTAATGATTTCTCAACCTGGGTTCGAGCCTTGAAGAAGGCAAAAGTTAAAGTTTTTACCTTTTACGTAGGGATATACATCATAGGTGCTCTGTTGCCAGTAGACTACTACCATCGTCGTTTGTTTAAGTAACAAGTTTAATGTAGATACTCTCTTTAGTCCTCTTTGTAAAAATTTTAACAAAAGTTTATACTCACTGATGTAACAGTTTATAGTCAAGGATTTAACAATGTTTTTAACAAAACATTTTAGACAATTAAATATTTTAAATATAAACAATGTATGTTGTAACTATATTTGATGATGTATATAAACATAATTTAATGTTATCTATAGCATCATTTAGAAATGTCTAAAATCATTGGGATAGAGATTTAAAAGTTATATTCTGCAAAAAATATTGAAACAATGCTTATTATTTATCTTTATAACTATTTTGAAACACTAAATTATAAAAATTTTAAAACCTTTAGGACTTCCCAACCCGGGTTCGAGCCTTGAAGAAGGAAAAAATTTAAAATTTTCACCTTTTCCATAGGTTTCCTGTCAGTAATTACCTACAGGACTTTGATACCTGTTGATTTCCCGTCGTAAATTACCAATGGGAAACCTACGGAAAAGGTAAAAACTTTATACTTTTGTCTTTTTCAACGCTTGAACCCGGGTTGTGAAATATATCACGGTTGCTCTGTTGCCAGCACACTACTACCATCGTCGTGTGTTTAAGTGACAAGTTTAATGTAGATACACTCTTTAGACCTCTCTGTAAAATTTTTAACAAAAGTTTATACTAAATGATGTAACAGTTTATAGTCTATGGTTAAACAATGGTTTTAACAAAAGATTTTAGACAATTAAATAATTTAAATATAAACAATGTATGTCGTAATTATATATGATGATGTATATAAACATAATTTAATGTTATCTATAACAACATTTAAAAATATATATAATCGTTGGTATAGAGATTTAAAAGTTATATTTTGTAAAGAATATTCAAACAATGCTTATTATTTATCTTTATAACCATTTTGAAACACTGAATTTTAAAAATTTTAAAACTTTTATGATTTTCAACCCGGATTCAAGGCTTGAAGAAGGTAAAGTTTTAAACTTTTTGTCTTCTTCAAAGCACGAACCCAGGCTGTGACATATATCACGGGTGACTTTTGCCAGCACACTACTACCATCGTCGTGTGTTTCAGTAACAAGTTTCATATATATACTCTCTTCGGAGCTCAATGATGTAATAGTTTATAGTCAATGATTTAACAATGTTCTTAACAAAACATTTTGGACAATTAAATAGCTTAAATATAAACAATGTATGTTGGACTAATATATGATGATGTATATAAACATAATTTAATGTTATCTATAACATCATTTAGAAATGTATAAAATCCTTGGGATTGAGATTTAAAAGTTATATTCTGAAAAGAATATTCATACAATGCTTCTTATTTATCTTTATAACTATTTTGCAACACTAAATTATAAATATTTTAAAACTTTTAGGACTTCCCAACCCAGGTTGGAGCCTTGAAGACGGCAAAAGTTTAAAGTTTTCACCTTTTCCATACGTTTCCCGTCAGTAATTACCTACATGACTTTGGTGCTTCTTGATTTCCTGTCGTAGATTACCAACTGGAAACCTACGGTAAAGGTAAGACTTTAAACTTTTGCCTTCTTCAAAGATCGAACCCAGATTGGAAAATACATCACAGGTGCTCTGTTGCCAGTAGACTACTACCATCGTCGTTTGTTTTAACAAAAGTTTTTAACAAAAGTTTCTAACAAAAGTTATATTTCAAAAGTAAATTTTAATGTAGATACTCTCTGTAGACCTCTTTGTAAAATTTTTAACAAAAGTTTATACTCAATGATGTAACAGTTTATAGTCAATGATTTAACAATGTTTTTAACAAAAAATTTTAGAAAATTAAATAGTTGAAATATAATAATGTATGTTGTAATTATATCTGATGATGTATATAAATATAATTTAATGTTATCTATAACATCATTTAGAAATATATAAAATCTTTGGGATAGCGATTAAACAGTTATATTCTATAAACAATATTCATACAATGCTTCTTATTTATCTTTATAACTATTTTGAAACACTTAATTATAAAATTATTAAAACTTTTAGGACTTCCCAACCCGGGTTCGAGCCTTGAAGAAGGCAAAAGTTTAAAGTTTTCACCTTTTCCATAGGTTTCCCGTCAGTAATTACCTACAGGACTTTGGTGCCTGTTGATTTCCAGTCGTAAATTACCTACAGGAAACCTACGGAAAAGGTAAAACTTTTGCCTTCTTCAAAGCTTGAACCCGAGTTGTGAAATACATCACTGGTGCTCTATTGCCAGTAGACTACTACCATCGTCGTTTGTTTAAGTAACAAGTTTAATGTAGATACTCTCTTTAGACCTCTTTCTAAAATTTTTAACAAAAGTTTATACTCAATGATGTAACAGTTTATAGTCAATGATTTAACAATGTTTTTAACAAAAGATTTTAGACAATTAAATAGTTTAAATATAAACAATGTACGTTGTAGTTATATCTGATGATATATATAAACATAATATAATGTTATCTATAACATCATTAAGAAGTATATAAAATCCTTGGGATAGAGATTAAAAAGTTATATTCTGTAAAGACTGTAAAGAATATTCATACAATGCTTCTTATTTATCTTTATAACTCTTTTGAAACACTAAATTATAAAAATTTTAAAACTTTTAGGACTTCCTAACCTAGGTTCGAGCCATGACGAAGGCAAAGTTTTAAACTTTTTGTCTTCTTCAAAGCTCGAACACGGGCTGTGAAATATATCATGGGTGCCTTTTGCGAGGACACTACTACCATCGTCGTGTGTTTAAGTAACAAGTTTAATATATATACTCTCTTTGGACCTCTTTATAAAATTTTTACCAAAAGTTTGTACTCAATGATGTAACAGTTTATAGTCAATGATTTAACAATGTTTTTAACAAAACATTTTAGACAATTAAATAGTTTAAATATAAACAATGTATGCTGTAATAATATATGATGATGTATATAAACATAATTTAATGTTATATATAACATCATTTATAAATATATAAAATCCTTGGGATTGAGATTTAAAAGTTATATTCTAAAAAGAATATTCAAAAAATGCTTATTATTTATCTTTATAACTATTTTGAAACACTAAATTATAAAGATTTTAAAAGTTTTATGATTTCCCAACCCGGGTTCGAGCCTTGAAGAAGGCAAAAGTTAAAGTGTTTACCTTTTTGTAGGTTTTCTATCAGTAATTACCTACAGAACTTTGGTGCTCGTTGACTTCCCGTCGTAGATTACCTACGGTAAAGGTAAAACTTTAAACTTTTGCCTTCTCCAAAGCTCGAACCCGGATTGGGAAATACCTCACAGGTGCTTTATTCCCAGTAGACTACTACCATCGTCGTTGGTTTAAGTAACAAGTTTAGTGTAGATACTCTCTTTAGACCTCTTTGTAAAATTTTTAACAAAAGTTTAAACTCAATGATATAACGGTTTATAGTCAATGATTTAACAATGTTTTTAACAAAACATTTTAGACAATTAAATAGTTTAAATATAAATAATGTATGTTGTAATTATATCTGATGATGTATATAAACATAATTTAATGTTATATATAACATCATTTAAAAATATATTAAATCCTTCGGATAGAGATTTAAAAGTTATTTTCTGAAAAGAATATTCAAAAAATGCTTATTATTTATCTTTATAACTATTTTTAAACACTAAATTTAAAAGATTTGAAAACTTTTAAGATTTCCCAACCCGGGTTCAATCCTTGAAGAACGCAAAAGTTTAAAGTTTTCACCTTTTCCATCGGTTTCCCGTCAGTAATTACCTACAGGACTTTGGTGTCTGTTGATTTCCCGTCGTAAATTACCAACGGGAAATCTACGGAAGAGGTAAAAACTTTATGCTTTTGTCTTTTTCAACGCTGGAACCCGTATTGGGAAATACATCATAGTTGCTCTATTGCCAGTAGACTACTACCATCGTCGTTTGTTTCAGTAACAAGTTTAATGTAGATACTCTCTTTAGACCTCTTTGTAAAACTTTTAACAAAAGTTTATACTCAATGATGTAACAGTTTATAGTCAATGATTTAACAATGTTTTTAACAAAAGATTCTAGACAATTAAATAGTTTAAATATAAACAATGTATATTGTAATTATATCTGATGATATATATAAACATAATTTAATGTTATTTATAACATCATTTAGAAATATATAAAATCCTTGGGTTAAAGATTAAAAAGTTATATTCTGTAAAGAATATTCATACAGTGCTTCTTATTTATCTTTATAACTATTTTGAAACACTAAATTATAAAAAATTTAAAACTTTTAGGACTTCCCAACCCGGGTTAGAGACATGACGAAGGCAAAGTTTTAAACTTTTTGTCTTCTTCAAAGATCAAACCCGGGCTGTGAAATATATCACGGTTGCCTTTTGCCAGGACACTACTACCATCGTCGTGTGTTTAAGTAACAAGTTTAATATATATACTCTTTTTGGACCTCTCTTTAAAAATTTTACCAAAATTTGTACTCAATGATGTAACAGTTTATAGTCAATGATTTAACAATGTTTTTAACAAAACATTTTAGACAATTAAATACTCTAAATATAAACAATGTATGTTGTAATAATATATGATGATGTATATAAACATAATTTAATGTTATATATAACATCATTTAGAAATATATAAAATCCTTGGGATTGAGATTTAAAAGTTATATTCTAAAAAGAATATTCAAAAAATGCTTACTATTTATCTTTATAACTATTTTGAAACACTAAATTATAAAGATTTTAAAACTTTTATGATTTCCCAACCCGGCTTCGAGCCTTCAAGAAGGCAAAAGTTAAAGTGTTTACCTTTTACGTAGGTTTTCTATCAGTAATTACCTACAGGACTTTGCTGTCTGTTGACTTCCCGTCGTAGTTTACCTACGGGAAACCTACGGTAAAGGTAAAATTTTAAACTTTTGCCTTCTTCAATGCTCGAACCCGGATTGGGAAATACATCACAGGTGCTCTGTTGCCAGAAGACTACTACCATCGTCGTTTGGTTAAGTAACAAGTTTAATGTAGATACTCTCTTTAGACCTCTTTGTAAAATTTTTAACAAAAGTTTATACTCAATGATGTAACAGTTTATAGTCAATGATTTAACAATGATTTTAACGAAACATTTTAGACAATTAAATAGTTTAAATATAAACAATGTATGTTGTAATTATATCTGATGATTTATATAAAAATAATTTAATGTTATCTATAACATCATTTAGAAATATATAAAATCCTTGGGATAGAGATTTAAAAGTTATATTCTGAAAAGAATATTCAAAAAATGCTTATTATTTATCTTTATAACTATTTTGAAACACTAAATTATAAAGAGTTTAAAACTTTTATGATTTCCCAACCCGGGTTCGACCCATGAAGAAGGCAAAAGTTTAAAGTTTTCACCTTTTCCATCGGTTTCCCGTCAGTAATTACCTACAGGACTTTGGTGCCTGTTGATTTCCCGTCGTAAATTACCAACGGGAAATCTACGGAAGAGGTAAAAACTTTATGCTTTTGTCTTTTTCAACGCTGGAACCCGTATTGGGAAATACATCATAGTTGCTCTATTGCCAGTAGACTACTACCATCGTCGTTTGTTTCAGTAACAAGTTTAATGTAGATACTCTCTTTAGACCTCTTTGTAAATTTTTTAACAAAAGTTTATACTCAATGATGTAACAGTTTATAGTCAATGATTTAACAATGTTTTTAACAAAAGATTTTAGACAATTAAATAGTTTAAATATAAACAATGTATGTTGTACTAATATATGTTGATGTATATAAAGATAATTTAATGTTATCTATAACATCATTTAGAAATGTATAAAATCCTTGGGATTGAGATTTAAAAGTTATATTCTGAAAAGAATATTCATACAATGCTTCTTATTTATCTTTATAACTATTTTGCAACACTAAATTATAAAAATTTTAAAACTTTTAGGACTTCCCAACCCAGGTTGGAGCCATGAAGATGGCAAAAGTTTAAAGTTTTCACCTTTTCCATAGGTTTCCCGTCAGTAATTAACTACATGACTTTGGTGCTTCTTGATTTCCTGTCGTAGATTACCAGCAGGAAACCTACGGAAAAGTTAAAAACTTTATACTTTTGTCTTTTTCAATGCTGGAACACGTATTGGGAAATACATCACAGTTGCTCTATTGCCAGTAGACTACTACCATCGTCGTTTGTTTAAGTAACAAGTTTAATGTAGATACTCTCTTTAGACCCCTTTGTAAAAATTTTAACAAAAGTTTGCACTCAATGATGTAACAGTTTATAGTCAATGATTTTACAATGTTTTTAACAAAACATTTTAGACAATTAAATAGTTTAAATATAAACAATGTATGTTGTAATAATATATGATGATGTATATAAACATAATTTAATGTTATCTATAACATCATTTAGAAATATATAAAATCCTTGGGATTGAGATTTAAAAGTTATATTCTGAAAAGAATATTCAAAAAATGCTTATTATTTAACTTTATAACTAATTTGAAACACTAAATTTAAAAGATTTTAAAATTTTTAAGATTTTCCAACTCGGGTTCGAGCCTTGAAGAAGGCAAAAGCTTAAAGTTTTCACCTTTTCCATAGGTTTCCCGTCAGTAATTACCTAAAGGACTTTGGTGTCTGTTGATTTCCCATCGTAAATTACCAACGGGAAATCTACGGAAGAGGTAAAAACTTTATACTTTTGTCTTTCTCAACGCTGGAACCCGTATAGGGAAATACATCACAGTTGCTCTATTGCGAGTAGGCTACTACCATCGTCGTTTGTTTAAGTAACAAGTTTAATGTAGATACTCTCTTTAGACCTTTTTGTAAAATTTTTAACAAAAGTTTATACTAAATGATGTAACAGTTTATAGTCTATGGTTTAACAATGTTTTTAACAAAAGATTTTAAACAATTAAATAGATTAAATATAAACAATGTATGTTTTAATTATATATGATGATGTATATAAACATAATTTAATGTTATCTATAACATCATTTAGAAATATCTTAAATTCTTGGGATAAAGATTTAAAAGTTATATTCTGAAAAGAATATTCATACAATGCTTCTTATTTATCTTTATAACTATTTTGCAACACTAAATTATAAATATTTTAAAACTTTTAGGACTTCCCAACCCAGGTTGGAGCCTTGAAGACGGCAAAAGTTTAAAGTTTTCACCTTTTCCATACGTTTCCCGTCAGTAATTACCTACATGACTTTGGTGCTTCTTGATTTCCTGTCGTAGATTACCAACTCGAAACCTACGGTAAAGGTAAAACTTTAAACTTTTGCCTTCTTCAAAGCTCGAACCCAGATTGGAAAATACATCACAGGTGCTCTGTTGCCAGTAGATTACTACCATCGTCGTTTGTTTAAGTAACAATTTTAATGTAGATACTCTCTGTAGACCTCTTTGTAAAATTTTTAACAAAAGTTTATACTCAATGATGTAACAGTTTATAGTCAATGATTTAACAATCATTTTAACAAAATATTTTAGACAATTAAATAGTTTAAATATAAAAAATGTATGTTGTAATTATATTTGACGATGTATATAAAAATAATTTGATGTTATCTATAACATCATTTAGAAATATATAAAATCCTTGGGATTGAGATTTAAAAGTAATATTCTGAAAAGAATATTCAAAAAAATGCTTATTATTTATCTTTATAACTATTTTGAAACACTAAATTATAAAGATTTTAAAAATTTTATGATTTCCCAACCCGGGTTCGAGCCTTGAAGAAGGCAAAAGTTTAAAGTTTTCACCTTTTCCATAGGTTTCCCGTTAGTAATTACCTACATGACTTTGGTGCTTCTTGATTTCCTGTCTTAGATTACCAACAGGAAACCTACGGTAAAGGTAAAACTTTAAACTGTTTCCTTCTTCAAAGCTCGAACCCAGATTGGAAAATACATCACAGGTGCTCTGTTGCCAGTGGACTACTACCATCGTCGTGTGTTTAACTAACAAATTTAATATATATACTCTATTTGTACCTCTCTATTAAATTTTTAACAAAAGTTTATACTAAATGATGTAACAGTTTATAGTCAATGATTTAACAATGTTTTTAACAAAACATTTTAGACAATTAAATAGTTTAAATATAAACAATGTATGTTGTAATTATATCTGATGATGTATATAAACATAATTTAATGTTATCTATAACATCATTTAGAAATATATAAAATCCTTGGGATAGAGATTAAAAAGTTATATTCTGTAAAGAATATTCATACAATGCTTATTATTTATCTTTACAACTATTTTGAAACACTAAATTATAAAAATCTTTAAACTTTTTGGACTTGCCAACCCTGGTTCGAGCCTTGAAGAAGGCAAAGTTTTAAACTTTTTGTCTTCTTCAAAGTTCGAACCCGGGCTATGAAATATATCACGGAAGCCTTTTGCCATGACACTACTACCATCGTCGTGTGTTTACGTAACAAGTTTAATATATATACTCTCTTTGGACCTCTCTACAAAAATTTTACCAAAAGTTTGTACTCAATGATGTAATAGTTTATAGTCGATTATTTAACAATCTTTTTAACAAAAAATTTTAGACAATTAAATAGTTTAAATATAAACAATGTATGTTTTAATAATATATGATGATGTATATAAACATAATTTAATGTTATCTATAACATCATTTAGAAATATATAAAATCCTTGGGATTGAGATTTAAAAGTTATATACTGTAAAGAATATTCATACAATGCTTCTTATTTATCTTTACAACTATTTTGAAACACTAAATTATAAAAATCTTTAAACTTTTTGGACTTGCCAACCCTGGTTCGAGCCTTGAAGAAGGCAAAGTTTTAAACTTTTTGTGTTCTTCAAAGTTCGAACCCGGGCTATGAAATATATCACGGAAGCCTTTTGCCAGGACACTACTACCATCGTCGTGTGTTTACGTAACAAGTTTAATATATATACTCTCTTTGGACCTCTCTACAAAAATTTTACCAAAAGTTTGTACTCAATGATGTAATAGTTTATAGTCGATTATTTAACAATCTTTTTAACAAAAAATTTTAGACAATTAAATAGTTTAAATATAAACAATGTATGTTTTAATAATATATGATGATGTATATAAACATAATTTAATGTTATCTATAACATCATTTAGAAATATATAAAATCCTTGGGATTGAGATTTAAAAGTTATATTCTGAAAAGAATATTCAAAAAATTCATATTATATATCTTTATAACTATTTTGAAACACTAAATTATAAAGATTTTAAAACTTTTCTGATTTCCCAACCCGGGTTCGAGCCTTGAAGAAGGCAAAAGTTAAAGTGTTTACCTTTTACGTAGGTTTTCTTTCAGTAATTACCTACAAGACTTTTGTCCCTGTTGACTTCCCGTCGTAGATTACCTACGGTAAAGGTAAAATTTTAAACTTTGGCCTTCTTCAAAGCTCGAACCCGGATTGGGAAATACTTCACAGGTGCTCTGTTGCCAGTGGACTACTACCATCGTCGTGTGTTTAACTAACAAATTTAATATATATACTCTATTTGTACCTCTCTATTAAATTTTTAACAAAAGTTTATACTAAATGATGTAACAGTTTATAGTCAATGATTTAACAATGTTTTTAACAAAACATTTTAGACAATTAAATAGTTTAAATATAAACAATGTATGTTGTAATTATATCTGATGATGTATATAAACATAATTTAATGTTATCTATAACATCATTTAGAAATATATAAAATCCTTGGGATAGAGATTAAAAAGTTATATTCTGTAAAGAATATTCATACAATGCTTCTTATTTATCTTTACAACTATTTTGAAACACTAAATTATAAAAATCTTTAAACTTTTTGGACTTGCCAACCCTGGTTCGAGCCTTGAAGAAGGCAAAGTTTTAAACTTTTTGTCTTCTTCAAAGTTCGAACCCGGGCTATGAAATATATCACAGAAGCCTTTTGCCAGGACACTACTACCATCGTCGTGTGTTTACGTAACAAGTTTAATATATATACTCTCTTTGGACCTCTCTACAAAAATTTTACCAAAAGTTTGTACTCAATGATGTAATAGTTTATAGTTGATTATTTAACAATCTTTTTAACAAAAAATTTTAGACAATTAAATAGTTTAAATATAAACAATGTATGTTTTAATAATATATGATGATGTATATAAACATAATTTAATGTTATCTATAACATCATTTAGAAATATATAAAATCCTTGGGATTGAGATTTAAAAGTTATATTCTGAAAAGAATATTCAAAAAATTCATATTATATATCTTTATAACTATTTTGAAACACTAAATTATAAAGATTTTAAAACTTTTCTGATTTCCCAACCCGGGTTCGAGCCTTGAAGAAGGCAAAAGTTAAAGTGTTTACCTTTTACGTAGGTTTTCTTTCAGTAATAACCTACAAGACTTTTGTCCCTGTTGACTTCCTGTCGCAGATTACCTACGGTAAAGGTAAAATTTTAAACTTTGGCCTTCTTCAAAGCTCGAACCCGGATTGGGAAATACTTCACAGGTGCTTTGTTGCCAGTAGACTACTACCATCGTCGTTTGGTTAAGTAACAAGTTTAATGTAGATATTCTCAATGATGTAACAGTTTATAGTCAATGATTTAACAATCATTTTAACAAAATATTTTAGACAATTAAATAGTTTAAATATAAAAAATGTATGTTGTAATTATATTTGACGATGTATATAAAAATAATTTGATGTTATCTATAACATCATTTAGAAATATATAAAATCCTTGGGATTGAGATTTAAAAGTAATATTCTGAAAAGAATATTCAAAAAAATGCTTATTATTTATCTTTATAACTATTTTGAAACACTAAATTATAAAGATTTTAAAAATTTTATGATTTCCCAACCCGGGTTCGAGCCTTGAAGAAGGCAAAAGTTTAAAGTTTTCACCTTTTCCATAGGTTTCCCGTTAGTAATTACCTACATGACTTTGGTGCTTCTTGATTTCCTGTCTTAGATTACCAACAGGAAACCTACGGTAAAGGTAAAACTTTAAACTGTTTCCTTCTTCAAAGCTCGAACCCAGATTGGAAAATACATCACAGGTGCTCTGTTGCCAGTGGACTACTACCATCGTCGTGTGTTTAACTAACAAATTTAATATATATACTCTATTTGTACCTCTCTATTAAATTTTTAACAAAAGTTTATACTAAATGATGTAACAGTTTATAGTCAATGATTTAACAATGTTTTTAACAAAACATTTTAGACAATTAAATAGTTTAAATATAAACAATGTATGTTGTAATTATATCTGATGATGTATATAAACATAATTTAATGTTATCTATAACATCATTTAGAAATATATAAAATCCTTGGGATAGAGATTAAAAAGTTATATTCTGTAAAGAATATTCATACAATGCTTCTTATTTATCTTTACAACTATTTTGAAACACTAAATTATAAAAATCTTTAAACTTTTTGGACTTGCCAACCCTGGTTCGAGCCTTGAAGAAGGCAAAGTTTTAAACTTTTTGTCTTCTTCAAAGTTCGAACCCGGGCTATGAAATATATCACAGAAGCCTTTTGCCAGGACACTACTACCATCGTCGTGTGTTTACGTAACAAGTTTAATATATATACTCTATTTGGACCTCTCTACAAAAATTTTACCAAAAGTTTGTACTCAATGATGTAATAGTTTATAGTCGATTATTTAACAATCTTTTTAACAAAAAATTTTAGACAATTAAATAGTTTAAATATAAACAATGTATGTTTTAATAATATATGATGATGTATATAAACATAATTTAATGTTATCTATAACATCATTTAGAAATATATAAAATCCTTGGGATTGAGATTTAAAAGTTATATTCTGAAAAGAATATTCAAAAAAATCATATTATATATCTTTATAACTATTTTGAAACACTAAATTATAAAGATTTTAAAACTTTTCTGATTTCCCAACCCAGGTTCGAGCCTTGAAGAAGGCAAAAGTTAAAGTGTTTACCTTTTACGTAGGTTTTCTTTCAGTAATAACCTACAAGACTTTTGTCCCTGTTGACTTCCTTTCGCAGATTACCTACGGTAAAGGTAAAATTTTAAACTTTGGCCTTCTTCAAAGCTCGAACCCGGATTGGGAAATACTTCACAGGTGCTTTGTTGCCAGTAGACTACTACCATCGTCGTTTGGTTAAGTAACAAGTTTAATGTAGATATTCTCAATGATGTAACAGTTTATAGTCAATGATTTAACAATGATTTTAACAAAACATTTTAGACAATTAAATAGTTTAAATATAAACAATGTATGTTCTAATTATATCTGATGATGTATATAAAAATAATTTAATGTTATCTATAACATCATATAGAAATATATAAAATCCTTGGGATAGAGATTTAAAAGTTATATTCTGAAAAGAATATTCAAAAAATGCTTATTATTTATCTTTATAACTATTTTGAAACACTAAATTATAAATATTTTAAAACTTTTATGATTTCCCAACCCGGGTTCGACCCTTGAAGAAGGCAAAACTTTAAAGTTTTCCCCTTTTCCATCGGTTTCCCGTCAGTAATTACCTACAGGACTTTGGTGCCTGTTGATTTCCCGTCGTAAATTACCAACAGGAAATCTACGGAAGAGGTAAAAACTTTATACTTTTGTCTTTTTCAACGCTGGAACCCGGATTTGGAAATACATCACAGGTGCTCTATTGCCAGTAGACTACTACCATCGTCGTTTGGTTAAGTAACAAGTTTAATGTAGATACTCTCTTTAGACCTCTTTGTAAAAATTTTAACAAAACTTTATAATCAATAATGTAACAATTTATAGTCAATGATTTAACAATGTTTTTAACAAAACATTTTAGACAAATAAATAGTTTAAATATAAAAAATGTATGTTGTAATTATATCTGATGATGTATATAAACATAATTTAATGTTATCTATAACATCATTTAGAAATATATAAAATCCTTGGGATAGAGATTAAAAAGTTATATTCTGTAAAGAATATTCATACAATGCTTCTTATTTATCTTTACAACTATTTTGAAACACTAAATTATAAAAATCTTTAAACTTTTTGGACTTGCCAACCCGGGTTCGAGCCTTGAAGAAGGCAAAGTTTTAAACTTTTTGTCTTCTTCAAAGTTCGAACCCGGGCTATGAAATATATCACGGGTGCCTTTTGCCAGGACACTACTACCATCGTCGTGTGTTTACGTAACAAGTTTAATATATATACTCTCTTTGGACCTCTCTACAAAACTTTTACCAAAAGTTTGTACTCAATGATGTAATAGTTTATAGTCTATTATTTAACAATCTTTTTAACAAAAAATTTTAGACAATTAAATAGTTTAAATATAAACAATGTATGTTTTAATAATATATGATGATGTATATAAACATAATTTAATGTTATCTATAACATCATTTAGAAATATATAAAATCCTTGGGATTGAGATTTAAAAATTATATTCTGAAAAGAATATTCAAAAAATTCATATTATATATCTTTATAACTATTTTGAAACACTAAATTATAAAGATTTTAAAACTTTTCTGATTTCCCAACCCGGGTTCGAGCCTTGAAGAAGGCAAAAATTAAAGTGTTTACCTTTTACGTAGGTTTTCTTTCAGTAATTACCTACAAGACTTTTGTCCCTATTGACTTCCCGTCGCAGATTACCTACGGTAAAGGTAAAATTTTAAACTTTGGCCTTCTTCAAAGCTCGAACCCGGATTGGGAAATACTTCACAGGTGCTCTGTTGCCAGTAGACTACTACCATCGTCGTTTGGTTAAGTAACAAGTTTAATGTAGATACTCTCTTCAGACCTCTTTGTAAAATTTTTAACAAAAGTTTATACTCAATGATGTAACAGTTTATAGTCAATGATTTAACAATGATTTTAACAAAACATTTTAGACAATTAAATAGTTTAAATATAAACAATGTATGTTCTAATTATATCTGATGATGTATATAAAAATAATTTAATGTTATCTATAACATCATTAAGAAATATATAAAATCCTTGGGATAGAGATTTAAAAGTTATATTATGAAAAGAATATTCAAAAAATGCTTATTATTTATCTTTATAACTATTTTGAAACACTAAATTATAAAGATTTTAAAACTTTTATGATTTCCCAACCCGGGTTCGACCCTTGAAGAAGGCAAAAGTTTAAAGTTTTCCCCTTTTCCATCGGTTTCCCGTCAGTAATTACCTACAGGACTTTGGTGCCTGTTGATTTCCCGTCGTAAATTACCAACGGGAAATCTACGGAAGAGGTAAAAACTTTATACTTTTGTCTTTTTCAACGCTGGAACCCGGATTTGGAAATACATCACAGGTGCTCTATTGCCAGTAGACTACTACCATCGTCGTTTGGTTAAGTAACAAGTTTAATGTAGATACTCTCTTTAGACCTCTTTGTAAAAATTTTAACAAAACTTTATACTCAATAATGTAACAGTTTATAGTCAATGATTTAACAATGTTTTTAACAAAACATTTTAGACAAATAAATAGTTTAAATATAAAAAATGTATGTTGTAATTATATCTGATGATGTATATAAACATAATTTAATGTTATCTATAACATCATTTAGAAATATATAAAATCCTTGGGATAGTGATTAAAAAGTTATATTCTGTAGAGAATATTCATACAATGCTTCTTATTTATCTTTATAAATATTTGGAAACAATAAATTATAAAAATCTTTAAACTTTTTGAACTTCCCAACCTGGGTTCGAGCCTTGAAGAAGGCAAAGTTTTAAACTTTTTGTCTTCTTCAAAGCTCAAACCCGGGCTATGAAATATATCACGGGTGCCTTTTGCCAGCACACTACTACCATCGTCGTGTGTTTAAGTAACAAGTTTAATATATAAACTCTCTTGAAGAAGGCAAAAGTTTAAGTGTTTACCTTTTACGTAGGTTTTCTATCCGTAATTACCTACAGGACTTCGGTGCCTGTTGATTTCCCTTCGTAAATTACCATCGGATAATCTACGGAAGAGGTTAAAACTTTATACTTTTGTCTTTTTCAACGCTTGAACCCGGATTGGAAAATACATCACAGGTGCTCTGTTGCCAGTAGACTACTACCATCGTCGTTTGTTTAAGTAACAATTTTAATGTAGATACTCTCTTTAGACCTCTTTGTAAAAATTTTAACAAAATTTTATACTCAATAATGTAACAATTTATAGTCAATGATTTAACAATGATTTTAACAAAACATTTTAGACAATTAAATAGTTTAAATATAAACAATGTATGCTGTAATTATATCTGATGATGTATATAAAAATAATTTGATGTTATCTATAACATCATTTAGAAATATATAAAATCCTTGGGATAGAGATTTAAAAGTTATATTCTGAAAAGAATATTCAAAAAATGCTTATTATTTATCTTTATAACTATTTTGAAACACTAGATTATAAAAATCTTTAAACTTTATGGACTTCTCAACCCGGGTTCGAGCCTTGAAGAAGGCAAAGTTTTAAACTTTTTGTCTTCTTCAAAGCTCGAACCCGGGTTATGAAATATATCACGGGTGCCTTTTGCCAGCACACTACTACCATCATCGTGTGTTTAAGTAACAAGTTTAATATATATACTCTCTTTGGACCTCTCTACAAAAATTTTACCAAAAGTTTGTACTCAATGATGTAACAATTTATAGTCAATGATTTAACAATATTTTTAACAAAACATTTTAGACAATTAAATAGTTTAAAGATAAACAATGTATGTTGTAATTATATCTGATGATATATATAAACATAATTTAATGTTATCTATAACATCATTTAGAAATATATAAAATCCTTGGGATAGTGATTAAAAAGTTATATTCTGTAGAGAATATTCATACAATGCTTCTTATTTATCTTTATAAATATTTTGAAACAATAAATTATAAAAATCTTTAAACTTTTTGAACTTCCCAACCCGAGTTCGAGCCTTGAAGAAAGCAAAGTTTTAAACTTTTTGTCTTCTTCAAAGCTCGAACCCGGGCTATGAAATATATCACGGGTGCCTTTTGCCAGCACACTACTACCATCGTCGTGTGTTTAAGTAACAAGTTTAATATATATACTCTCTTGAAGAAGGCAAAAGTTTAAGTGTTTACCTTTTACGTAGGTTTTCTATCAGTAATTACCTACAGGACTTTGGTGCCTGTTGATTTCCCATCGTAAATTACCAACGGATAATCTAGGGAAGAGGTTAAAACTTTATACTTTTGTCTTTTTCAACGCTTGAACCCGGATTGGGAAATACATCACAGGTGCTCTATTGCCAGTAGACTACTACCATCGTCGTTTGTTTAAGTAACAAGTTTAATGTAGATACTCTCTTTAGACCTCTTTGTAAAATTTTTAACAAAAGTTTATACTCAATGATGTAACAGTTTATAGTCAATGATTTAACAATGTTTTTAACAAAACAGTTTTGACAATTAAATAGTTTAAATATAAACAATGTATGTTGTAATTATATCTGATGATGTATATAAACATGATTGAATGTTATCTATAACATCATTTAAAAATATATAAAATCCTTGGGATAGAGATTAAAAAGTTATATTCTCTAAAGAATATTCATACAATGCTTCTTATTTATCTTTATAACTATTTGGAAACACTAAATTACAAAAATCTTTAAACTTTTTGGACTTCCCAACCCGGGTTCGAGCCTTGAAGACGGCAAAGTTTTAAACTTTTTGTCTTCTTCAAAGCTCGAACCCGGGTTATGAAATATATCACGGGTGCCTTTTGCCAGCACACTACTACCATCGTCGTGTGTTTAAGTAACAAGTTTAATATATATACTCTCTTTGGACCTCTCTACAAAAATTTTACCAAAAGTTTGTACTCAATGATGTAACAGTTTATAGTCATTGATTTAACAATGTTTTTAACAAAACATTTTAGACAATTAAATAGTTTAAAGATAAACAATGTATGTTGTAATTATATCTGATGATATATATAAACATAATTTAATGTTATCTATAACATCATTTAGAAATATATAAAATCCTTGGGATAGTGATTAAAAAGTTATATTCTGTAGAGAATATTCATACAATGCTTCTTATTTATCTTTATAAATATTTTGAAACAATAAATTATAAAAATCTTTAAACTTTTTGAACTTCCCAACACGGGTTCGAGCCTTGAAGAAGGCAAAGTTTTAAACTTTTTGTCTTCTTCAAAGCTCGAACCCGGGCTATGAAATATATCACGGGTGCCTTTTGCCAGCACACTACTACCATCGTCGTGTGTTTAAGTAACAAGTTTAATATATAAACTCTCTTGAAGAAGGCAAAAGTTTAAGTGTTTACCTTTTACGTAGGTTTTCTATCCGTAATTACCTACAGGACTTCGGTGCCTGTTGATTTCCCTTCGTAAATTACCATCGGATAATCTACGGAAGAGGTTAAAACTTTATACTTTTGTCTTTTTCAACGCTTGAACCCGGATTGGAAAATACATCACAGGTGCTCTGTTGCCAGTAGACTACTACCATCGTCGTTTGTTTAAGTAACAATTTTAATGTAGATACTCTCTTTAGACCTCTTTGTAAAAATTTTAACAAAATTTTATACTCAATGATGTAACAATTTATAGTCAATGATTTAACAATGATTTTAACAAAACATTTTAGACAATTAAATAGTTTAAATATAAACAATGTATGTTGTACTAATATATGATGATGTATATAAACATAATTTAATGTTATCTATAACATCATTTAGAAATATATAAAATCCTTGGGATAGTGATTAAAAAGTTATATTCTATAAAGAAAATTCATACAATGCTTCTTTCTTATCTTTATAACTATTTTGAAACACTAAATTATAAAAATTTTAAAACTTTTATGACTTCCCAGCCCGGGTTCGAGCCTTGAAGAAGGCAAAAGTTAAACTGTTTACCTTTTACGTAGGTTTTCTATCAGTAATTACCTACAAGACTTTGGTGCTTGTTGACTTCCCGTCGTAGATTACCAACGGGAAACCTACGGTAAAGGTAAAACTTTAAACTTTTGCCTTCTTCAAAGCTCGAACCCGGATTGGGAAATACATCACAGGTGCTCTATTGCGAGTAGACTACTACCATCGTCGTTTGGTTAAGTAACAAGTTTAATGTAGATACTCTCTTTAGACCTCTTTGTAAAATTTTTAACAAAAGTTTATTCTCAATAATGTAACAGTTTATAGTCAATGATTTAACAATGATTTTAACAAAACATTTTAGACAATTAAATAGTTTAAATATAAACAATGTATGTTGTAATAATATATGATGATGTATATAAACATAATTTAATGTTATCTATAACATCATTTAGAAATATATAAAATCCTTGGGATAGTGATTAAAAAGTTATATTCTGTAGAGAATATTCATACAATGCTTCTTATTTATCTTTATAAATATTTGGAAACAATAAATTATAAAAGATTTTAAAACTTTTAAGATATCCCAACCTGGGTTCGAACCTTGAAGAGGGCAAAAGTTTAAAGTTTTCACCTTTTCCATAGGTTTACCGTCAGTAATTACCTACAGGACTTTGGTGCCTGTTGATTTCCCGTCGTAAATTACCAACGGGAAATCTACGGAAGAGGTAAAAACTTTATACTCTTGTCTTTTTCAATGCTGGAACCCATATTAGGAAATACATCACAGGTGCTCTATTGCCAGTAGACTGCTACCATCGTCGTTTGTTTAAGTAACAAGTTTAATGTAGATACGCTCTTTAAACCTCTTTGTAAAATTTTTAACAAAAGTTTATACTCAATGATGTAACAGTTTATAGTCAATGATTTAACAATGATTTTAACAAAACATTTTAGACAATTAAATAGTTTAAATATAAACAATGTATGTTGTAATAATATATGATGATGTATATAAACATAATTTAATGTTATCTATAGCATCATTTAGAAATATCTAAAATCCTTGGGATAGAGATTTAAAAGTTATATTCTGAAAAGAATATTAAAAAAATGCTTATTATTTATCTTTATAACTATTTTGAAACACTAAATTTAAAAGATTTTAAAACTTTTAAGATATCCCAACCTCGGTTCGAACCTTGAAGAGGGCAAAAGTTTAAAGTTTTCACCTTTTCCATAGGTTTACCGTCAGTAATTACCTACAGGACTTTGGTGCCTGTTGATTTCCCGTCGTAAATTACCAACGGGAAATCTACGGAAGAGGTAAAAACTTTATACTCTTGTCTTTTTCAATGCTGGAACCCATATTAGGAAATACATCACACGTGCTCTATTGCCAGTAGACTACTACCATCGTCGTTTGTTTAAGTGACAAGTTTAATGTAGATACTCTCTTTAGACCTCTTTGTAAAATTTTTAACAAAAGTTTTTACTCAATGATGTAACACTTTATAGTCAATGATTTAACAATGTTTTCAACAAAGCATTTTAGACAATTAAATAGTTTAAATATAAACAATGTATGTTGTACTAATATATGATGATGTATATAAACATAATTTAATGTTATCTATAACATCATTTAGAAATGTATAAAATCCTTGGGATTGAGATTTAAAAGTTATATTATGAAAAGAATATTCATACAATGCTTCTTATTTATCTTTATAATTATTTTGAAACACTAAATTATAAAAATTTTAAAACTTTTAGGACTTCCCAACCCAGGTTCGACCCTTGTAGAAGGCAAAAGTTTAAAGTTTTCACCTTTTGCATCGGTTTCCCGTCAGTAATTACCTACAGGACTTTGGTGCCTGTTGATTTCCCGTCGTAAATTACCAACGGGAAATCTACGGAAGAGGTAAAAACTTTAGACTTTTGTCTTCTTCAACGCTGGAACCCGGATTGGGAAATACATCACAGGTGCTCTATTGCGAGTAGACAACTACCATCGTCGTTTGGTTAAGTAACAAGTTTAATGTAGATACTCTCTTTAGACCTCTTTGTAAAATTTTTAACAAAAGTTTATACTCAATAATGTAACAATTTATAGTCAATGATTTAAAAATGTTTTTAACAAAACATTTTAGACAATTAAATAGTTTAAATATAAAAAATGTATGTTGTAATTATATATGATGATGTATATAAACATAATTTAACGTTATCTATCACATCATTTAGAAATATATCATACAATGCTTCTTATTTATCTTTATAACTATTTTGAAACAATAAATTGTAAAAATCTTTAAACTTTTTGGACTTCCCAACCCGGGTTCGAGCCTTGAAGAAGGCAAAGTTTTAAACTTTTTGTCTTCTTCAAAGTTCGAACCCGGGCTATGAAATATATCACGGGTGCCTTTTGCCAGCACACTACTACCATCGTCGTGTGTTTAAGTAACAAGTTTAATATATATACTCTCTTTGGACCTCTCTATAAAAAATTTACCAAAAGTTTATACTCAATGATGTAACAGTTTATAGTCAATGATTTAACAATATTTTTACCAAAACATTTTAGACAATTAAATAGATAAAATATAAACAATGTATGTTGTACAAATATATGATGATGTATATAAACATAATTTAATGTTATCTATAACATCATTTAGAAATATATAAAATCCTTGGGTTTGAGATTTAAAAGTTATATTCTGAAAAGAATATTCAAAAAATGCATATTATTTATCTTTATAACTATTTTGAAACACTATATTATAAAGATTTTAAAACTTTTATGATTTCCCAACCCGGGTTCGAGCCTTGAAGAAAGCAAAACTTAAACTGCTTACCTTTTACGTAGGTTTTCTATCAGTAATTACCTACAAGACTTTTGTCCCTGTTGACTTCCCGTCGTAGATTACCAACGGAAAACCTACGGTAAAGGAAAAATTTTAAACTTTTGCCTTCTTCAAAGCTCGAACCCGGATTGGGAAATACATCACAGGTGCTCTGTTGCCAGAAGACTACTACCATCGTCGTTTGGTTAAGTAAGAAGTTTAATGTAGATACTCTCTTTAGACCTCTTTGTAAAATTTTTAACAAAAGTTTATACTCAATGATGTAACAGTTTATAGTCAATGATTTAACAATGATTTTAACGAAACATTTTAGACAATTAAATAGTTTAAATATAAACAATGTATGTTGTAATTATATCTGATGATTTATATAAAAATAATTTAATGTTATCTATAACATCATTTAGAAATATATAAAATCCTTGGGATAGAGATTTAAAAGTTATATTCTGAAAAGAATATTCAAAAAATGCTTATTATTTATCTTTATAACTATTTTGAAACACTAAATTATAAAGAGTTTAAAACTTTTATGATTTCCCAACCCGGGTTCGACCCATGAAGAAGGCAAAAGTTTAAAGTTTTCACCTTTTCCATCGGTTTCCCGTCAGTAATTACCTACAGGACTTTGGTGTCTGTTGATTTCCCGTCGTAAATTACCAACGGGAAATCTACGTAAGAGCTAAAAACTTTATATTTTTGTCTTTTTCAACGCTGGAACACGGATTTGGAAATACATCACAGGTGCTCTATTGCCAGTAGACTACTACCATCGTCGTTTGGTTAAGTAACAAGTTTAATGTAGATACTCTCTTTAGACCTCTTTGTAAAATTTTTAACAAAAGTTTATACTCAATAATGTAACAGTTTATAGTCAATGATTTAACAATGTTTTTAACAAAACATTTTAGACAAATAAATAGTTTAAATATAAAAAAATGTATGTTGTAATTATACCTGATGATGTATATAAACATAATTTTATGTTATCTATAACATCATTTAGAAATATACAAATTCCTTGGGATAGTGATTAAAAAGTTATATTCTGTAAAGAAAATTCATACAATGCTTCTTATTTATCTTTATAACTATTTTGAAACACAAAATTATAAAAATTTTAAAATTTTTAGGACTTCCCAACCCAGGTTTGAGCCTTGAAGAAGGCAAAGTTTTAAATTTTTTGTTTTCTTCAAAGCTCGAACCCGAGCTGTGAAATATATCACGGGTGCCTTTTGCCAGCACACTACTACCATCGTCGTGTGTTTAATTAACAAGTTTATAATATATACTCTATTTAGACCTCTCTATAAAAATTGTACCAAAAGTTTGTACTCAATGATGTAACAGTTTATAGTCAATAATTTAACAATGTTTTTAACAAAACATTTTAGACAATTAAATAGTTTAAAGATAAACAATGTATGTTGTACTAATATATGATGATGTATATAAACATAATTTAATGTTATCTATAACATCATTTAGAAATATATAAAATCCTTGGGATAGACATTTAAAAGTTATATTCTGAAAAGAATATTCAAAAAATGCATATTATTTATCTTTATAACTATTTTGAAATACTAAATTATAAAGATTTTAAAACTTTTATGATTTCCCAACCCGGGTTCGAGCCTTGAAGAAGGCAAAAGTTAAACTGTTTACCTTTTACGTAGGTTTTCTATCAGTAATTACCTACAAGATTTTGGTGCCTGTTGACTTCCCGTAGTAGATTACCAACGGGAAACCTACGGTAAAGGTAAAACTTTAAACTTTTGCCTTCTTCAAAGCTCGAACCCGGATTGGGAAATACATCATAGGTGCTCTATTGCGAGTAGACTACTACCATCGTCGTTTGGTTAAGTAACAAGTTTAATGTAGATACTCTCTTTAGACCTCTTTGTAAAATTTTTAACAAAAGTTTATTCTCAATAATGTAACAGTTTATAGTCAATGATTTAACAATGATTTTAACAAAACATTTTAGACAATTAAAAAGTTTAAATATAAACAATGTATGTTGTAATAATATATGATGATGTATATAAACATAATTTAATGTTATCTATAACATCATTTAGAAATATATAAAATCCTTGGGATTGAGATTTAAAAGTTATATTCTGAAAAGAATATTCAAAAAATGCTTATTATTTATCTTTATAACTATTTTGAAACACTAAATTTAAAAGATTTTAAAACTTTTAAGATATCCCAACCTGGGTTCGAACCTTGAAGAGGGCAAAAGTTTAAAGTTTTCACCTTTTCCATAGGTTTCCCGTCAGTAATTACCTACAGGACTTTGGTGCCTGTTGATTTCCCGTCGTAAATTACCAACGGGAAATCTACGGAAGGGGTAAAAATTTTATACTCTTGTCTTTTTCAATGCTGGAACCCATATTAGGAAATACATCACATGTGCTCTATTGCCAGTAGACTACTACCATCGTCGTTTGTTTAAGTGACAAGTTTAATGTAGATACTCTCTTTAGACCTCTTTGTAAAATTTTTAACAAAAGTTTTTACTCAATGATGTAACACTTTATAGTCAATGATTTAACAATGTTTTCAACAAAACATTTTAGACAATTAAATAGTTTAAATATAGACAATGTATGTTGTACTAATATATGATGATGTATATAAACATAATTTAATGTTATCTATAACATCATTTAGAAATGTATAAAATCTTTGGGATTGAGATTTAAAAGTTATATTATGAAAAGAATATTCATACAATGCTTCTTATTTATCTTTATAACTATTTTGAAACACTAAATTATAAAAATTTTAAAACTTGTAGGACTTCCCAACCCAGGTTCGACCCTTGAAGAAGGCAAAAGTTTAAAGTTTTCACCTTTTGCATCGGTTTCCCGTCAGTAATTACCTACAGGACTTTGGTGTCTGTTGATTTCCCGTCGTAAATTACCAACGGGAAATCTACGGAAGAGGTAAAAACTTTAGACTTTTGTCTTCTTCAACGCTGGAACCCGGATTGGGAAATACATCACAGGTGCTCTATTGCGAGTAGACTACTACCATCATCGTTTGGTTAAGTAACAAGTTTAATGTAGATACTCTCTTTAGACCTCTTTGTAAAATTTTTAACAAAAGTTTATACTCAATAATGTAACAATTTATAGTCAATGATTTAAAAATGTTTTTAACAAAACATTTTAGACAATTAAATAGTTTAAATATAAAAAATGTATGTTGTAATTATATCTGATGATGTATATAAACATAATTTAACGTTATCTATCACATCATTTAGAAATATATCATACAATGCTTCTTATTTATCTTTATAACTATTTTGAAACAATAAATTGTAAAAATCTTTAAACTTTTTGGACTTCCCAACCCGGGTTCGAGCCTTGAAGAAGGCAAAGTTTTAAACTTTTTGTCTTCTTCAAAGTTCGAACCCGGGCTATGAAATATATCACGGGTGCCTTTTGCCAGTACACTACTACCATCGTCGTGTGTTTAAGTAACAAGTTTAATATATATACTCTCTTTGGACCTCTCTATAAAAAATTTACCAAAAGTTTATACTCAATGATGTAACAGTTTATAGTCAATGATTTAACAATGTTTTTACCAAAACATTTTAGACAATTAAATAGTTTAAATATAAACAATGTATGTTGTACTAATATATGATGATGTATATAAACATAATTTAATGTTATCTATAACATCATTTAGAAATATATAAAATCCTTGGGTTTGAGATTTAAAAGTTATATTCTGAAAAGAATATTCAAAAAATGCATATTATTTATCTTTATAACTATTTTGAAACACTAATTATAAAGATTTTAAAACTTTTATGATTTTCCAACCCGGGTTCGAGCCTTGAAGAAGGCAAAACTTAAACTGCTTCCCTTTTAAGTAGGTTTTCTATCAGTAATTACCTACAAGACTTTGGTCCCTGTTAACTTCCCGTCGTAGATTACCAACGGGAAACCTACGGTAAAGGTAAAATTTTAAACTTTTGCCTTCTTCAAAACTCGAACCCGGATTGGGAAATACATCACAGGTGCTCTGTTGCTAGTAGACTACTACCATCGTCGTTTGTTTAAGTAACAAGTTTAATGTAGATACGCTCTTTAGACCTCTTTGTAAAATTTTTAACAAAAGTTTATACTCAATGATGTAACAGTTTATAGTCAATGATTTAACAATGATTTTAACAAAAAATTTTAGACAATTAAATAGTTTAAATATAAACAATGTATGTTGTAATTATATCTGATGATGTATATAAAAATAATTTAATGTTATCTATAACATCATTTAGAAATATATAAAATCCTTGGGATTGAGATTTAAAAGTTATATTCTGAAAAGAATATTCAAAAAATGCTTATTATTTATCTTTATAACTATTTTGAAATACTAAATTATAAAGATTTTAAAACTTTTATGATTTCCCAACCCGGGTTCGAGCCTTGAAGAAGGCAAAAGTTAAACTGTTTACATTTTACGTAGGTTTTCTATCAGTAATTACCTACAAGACTTTGGTGTCTGTTGACTTCCCGTCGTAGATTACCAACGGGAAACCTACGGTAAAGGTAAAACTTTAAACTTTCGCCTTCTTCAAAGCTCGAACCCGGATTGGGAAATACATCACAGGTGCTCTATTGCGAGTAGACTACTACCATCGTCGTTTGGTTAAGTAACAAGTTTAATGTAGATACTCTCTTTAGACCTCTTTGTAAAATTTTTAACAAAAGTTTGTACTCAATAATGTAACAGTTTATAGTCAATGATTTAACACTGTTTTTAACAAAACATTTTAGACAAATAAATAGTTTAAATATAAAAAATGTATGTTGTAATTATATCTGATGATGTATATAAAAATAATTTAATGTTATCTATAACATCATTTAGAAATATATAAAATCCTTGGTATAGAGATTAGAAAGTTATATTTTGTAAAGAATATTCATACAATGCTTCTTATTTATCTTTATAACTATTTTGAAACACAAAATTATAAAAATTTTAAAACTTTTAGGACTTCCTAACCCGGGTTTGAGCCTTGAAGAAAGCAAAGTTTTAAATTTTTTGTCTTCTTCAAAGCTCGAACCCGAGCTGTGAAATATATCACGGGTGCCTTTTGGCAGCACAATACTACCATCGTCGTGTATTTAACTAACAAGTTTAATATATATACTCTATTTAGACCTCTCTATAAAATTTTTACCAAAAGTTTATACTCATTGATGTAACAGTTGATAGTCAATGATTTAACAATGTTTTTACCAAAACATTTTAGACAATTAAATAGTTTAAATATATACAATGTATGTTGTACTAATATATGATGATGTATATAAACATAATTTAATATTATCTATAACATCATTTAGAAATATATAAAATCCTTGGGATTGAGATTTAAAATATATATTCTGAAAAGAATATTCAAAAAATGCATATTATTTATCTTTATAACTATTTTGAAACACTAAATTATAAAGATTTTAAAACTTTTATGATTTCCCAGCCCGGGTTCGAGCCTTGAAGAAGGCAAAAGTTAAACTGTTTACCTTTTACGTAGGTTTTCTATCAGTAATTACCTACAAGACTTTGGTGCCTGTTGACTTCCCGTCGTAGATTACCAACGGGAAACCTACGGTAAAGGTAAAACTTTAAACTTTTGCCTTCTTCAAAGCTCGAACTCGGATTGGGAAATACATCACAGGTGCTCTATTGCCAGTAGACTACTACCATCGTCGTTTATTTAAGTAACAAGTTTAATGTAGATACTCTCTTTAGACCTCTTTGTAAAATTTTTAACAAAATTTTATACTCAATGATGTAACAGTTTATAGTCAATGATTTAACAATGATTTTAACAAAACATTTTAGACAATTAAATAGTTTAAATATAAACAATGTATGTTGTACTAATAGATGATGATGTATATAAACATAATTTAATGATATCTATAACATCATTTAGAAATATATAAAATCCTTGGGATTGAGATTTAAAAGTTATATTCTGAAAAGAATATTCAAAAAATGCATATTATTTATCTTTACAACTATTTTGAAACACTAAATTATAAAGATTTTAAAACTTTTATGATTTCCCAACCCGGGTTCGAGCCTTGAAGAAGGCAAAAGTTAAACTGTTTACCTTTTATGTAGGTTTTCTATCAGTAATTACCTACAAGATTTTGGTACCTGTTGACTTCCCGTCGTAGATTACCAACGGGAAACCTACAGTAAAGGTAAAACTTTAAACTTTTTCCTTCTTCAAAGCTCGAACCCGGATT
This sequence comes from Cardamine chenopodiifolia, assembly GCA_963922655.1. Taxonomy (NCBI): domain Eukaryota; kingdom Viridiplantae; phylum Streptophyta; class Magnoliopsida; order Brassicales; family Brassicaceae; genus Cardamine; species Cardamine chenopodiifolia. The sequence continues at coordinate 5,572,375 of OZ000463.1, forward strand.
GGGAAATACATCACAGGTGCTCTGTTGCCAGTAGACTACTACCATCGTCGTTTGTTTAAGTAACAAGTTTAATGTAGATACTCAATGATGTAATAGTTTATAGTCAATGATTTAACAATGTTTTTAACAAAACATTTTAGACGATTAAATAGTTTAAATATAATCAATGTATGTTGTAATTATATCTGATGATGTATATAAACATAATTTAATGTTATCTATAACATCATTTAGAAATATATAAAATCGTTGGGATAAAGTTTAAAAAGTTATATTCTGTAAAGAATATTCATACAATGCTTCTTATTTATCTTTATAACTATTTTGAAACACTAAATTATAAAAATCTTTAAACTTTTAGGACTTCCCAACCCGGGTTGGAGCCTTGAAGAAGGCAAAGTTTTAAACATTTTGTCTTCTTCAAAGCTCGAACCCGAGCTGTGAAATATATCACGGGTGCCTTTTGCCAGCACACTACTACCATCGTCGTGTGTTTAACTAACAAGTTTAATATATATACTCTCTTTGGACCTCTCTATAAAAATTTTACCAAAAGTTTGTACTCAATTATGTAACAGTTTTACGAAAATATATATATACTGTCAATGATTTAACAATGTTTTTAACAAAAAATTTTAGACAATTAAATAGTTTAAATATATACAATGTATGTTGTACTAATATATGATGATGTATATAAACATAATTTAATGTTATCTATAACATCATTTAGAAATCTATAAAATCCTTGAGATTGAGATTAAAAAGTTATATTCTGTAAAGAATATTCATACAATACTTCTTATTTATCTTTATAATTATTTTGAAACACTAAATTATAAAAATTGAAAAACTTTTAGGACTTCCTAACCCGGGTTCGAGCCTTGATGAAGGCAAAAGTTTAATGTTTTTACCTTTTACGTTGGTTTTCTATCAGTAATTACCTACAGGACTTTGGTGCCTGTTGACTTCCCGTCGTAGATTAACAACGGGAAACCTACGGTAAAGGTAAAACTTTAAACTTTTGCCTTCTTCAAAGCTCGAACCCAGATTGGGAAATACATCACAGTTGTTTTATTGCCAGTAGACAACTACCATCGTCGTTTGTTTAAGTAACAAGTTTAATGTAGATACTCTATTTAGACCTCTTAGTAAAAATTCTAACAAAAGTTTATAATCAATGATGTAACAGTTTATATCTGATGATGTATATAAACATAATTTAATGCTATCTATAACATCATTTATAAATATATAAAATCCTTGCGATAGAGATTAAAAAGTTATATTCTGTAAAGAATATTCATACAATGCTTCTTATTTATCTTTATAACTATTTTGAAACACTACATTATAAAAATCTTAAAACTTTTAGGACTTCCCAACCCGGGTTCGAGCCTTGATGAAGGCAAAAGTTTAAGGTTTTCACCTTTTCACTAGGTTTCCCATCAGTAATTACCTACATGACTTTGGTGCTTGTTGATTTTCTGTCGTAGATTACCAACAGGAAACCTACGGTAAAGGTAAAACTTTAAACTTTTGCCTTCTTCAAAGCTCGAACCTGGATTGGGAAATACATCACAGGTGCTCTGTTGCCAGTAAACTACTACAATCGTCGTTTGTTTAAGTAACAAGTTTAATGTAGATACTCTATTTAGACCTCTTTGTAAAAATTTTAACAAAAGTTTATACTCAATGATGTAACAGTTTATAGTCAATGATTTAACAATTTTTTTAACAAAACATTTTAGACAATTAAATAGTTTAAATATAAACAATGTATGTTGTAATTATATCTCATGATGTATATAAACATAATTTAATGTTATCTATAACATCATTTAGAAATATATAAAATCCTTGGGATAGAGATTAAAAAGTTATATTCTGTAAAGAATATTCATACAATGCTTCTTATTTATCTTTATAACTATTTTGAAACACTAAATTATAAAAAATTTAAAACTTTTAGGACTTCCCAACACGGGTTCGAGCAATGAAAAAGGCAAAGTTTTAAACTTTTTGTCTTCTTCAAAGCTCGAACCCAGGCTGTGAAATATATCACGGAGGCCTTATGCCAGCACACTACCACCATCGTCGTGTGTTTAAGTAACAAGTTTATATATATACTCTCTTTGGACCTCTCTATAAAAATTTTACCAAAAGTTTGTACCCAATGATGTAATAGTTTATTGTCAATGATTTAACAATGTTTTTAACAAAACATTTTAGACAATTAAATAGTTTAAATATAAACAATGTATGTTGTAATAATAAATGATGATGTATATAAACATAATTTACTTTTAACTATAACATCATTTAAAAATATATAAAATCCTTGGGATTGAGATTTAAAAGTTATATTCTGAAAAGAATATTCAAAAAATACTTATTATTTATCTTTATAACTACTTTGAAACACTATATTATAAAGATTTTAAAACTTTTATGATTTCCCAACCCAGGTTCGAGCCTTGAAGAAGGCAAAAGTTAAAGTGTTTACCTTTTAAAAAGGTTTTCTATCAGTAATTACCTACAGGACTTTGGTGCCTGTTGACTTCTCGTTGTAGATTACCAACGGAAAACCTACGGTAAAGGTAAAATTTTAAACTTTTGCCTTCTTCAAAGCTCGAACCCGTATTGGGAAATATATCACAGGTGCTTTAATGCCAGTAGACTACTACCATCGTCGTTTGTATAAGTAACAAGTTTAATGTAGATACTCTCTTTAGACCTCTTTGTAAAATTTTTAACAAAAGCTTATATTCAATGATGTAACAGTTTATAGTCAATGATTTAACAATGTTTTTAACAAAACATTTTAGACAATTTAATAGTTTAAATATAAACAATGTATGTTGTAATTATATCTGATGATGTATATAAACATAATTTAATGTTATCTATAACATCATTTAGAAGTATATAAAATCTTTGGGATAGAGATTAAAAATTTATATTCTGTAAAGAATATTCATACAATGCTTCTTATTTATCTTTATAACTATTTTGAAACACTAAATTATAAAGATTTTAAAACTTTTATGATTTTCCAACCCGGGTTCGAGCCTTGTAGAAGGCAAAAGTTAAAGTGTTTACCTATTAGGTAGATTTTCTATCAGTAATTACCTACAGGACTTTGGTGCCTGTTGATTTCCCATCGTTAATTACCAACGGAAAATCTATGGAAGAGGTAAAAACTTTATACTTTTGTCTTTTTCAATGCTTGAACCCGGATTGGGAAATACATCACATGTGCTCTATTGCCAGTAGACTACTACCATCGTCGTTTGTTTAAGTAACAAGTTTAATGTAGATACTCTCTTTAGACCTCTTTGTAAAATTTTTAACAAAAGTTTATAATCAATGATGTAACAGTTTATATCTGATGATGTATATAAACATAATTTAATGTTATCTATAACATCATTTAGAAATGTATAAAATCCTTGAGATTGAGATTTAAAAGTTATATTCTAAAGAGTATATTCATACAATGCTTCTTATTTATCTTTATAACTATTTTGAAACACTAAATTATAAAAATTTTAAAACTTTTAGGACTTCCCAACCCAGGTTCGAGCCTTGAAGAAGGAAAAAGTTTAAAGTTTGCACCTTTTCCATAGGTTTCCCGTCAGAAATTACCTACATGACTTTGGTGCTTGTTGATTTCCTGTCGTAGATTACCAACAGGAAACCTACGGTAAAGGGAAAACTTTAAACTTTTGCCTTCTTCAAAGCTCGAACCCGGATTGGGAAATACATCACAGGTGCTCTGTTGCCAGTAGACTGCTACCATCGTCGTTTGTTTAAGTAACAAGTTTAATGTAGGTACTCTCTTTAGACCTCTTTGTAAAATTTTTAACAAAAGTTTATACTCAATGACGTAACAGTTTATAGTCAATGATTTAACAATTATTTTAACAAAACATTTTAGACAATTAAATAGTTTAAATATAAAAAATGTATGTTGTAATTATATTTGATGATGTATATAAAAATAATTTATTGTTATCTATATCATCATTTAGAAATATATAAAATCCTTGGGATAGAGATTTAAAAGTTATATTCTGAAAAGAATATTCAAAAATGCTTATTATTTATCTTTATAACTATTTTCAAACACTAAATTATTGAGATTTTAAAATTTTTATGATTTCCCAACCCAGGTTCGAGCCTTAAAGAAGACAAAAGTTTAAAGTTTTCACCTTTTCCATCGGTTTTCCGTCAGTAATTATCTACAAGACTTTGGTGCCTATTGATTTCCCATCGTAAATTACCAACGGGAAATCTACGGAAGAGGTAAAAACTTTATACTTTTGTCGTTATCAACGCTGGAACCCGGATTGGGAAATACATCACAGGTGCTCTATTGCCAGTAGACTACTACCATCGTCGTTTGTTTAAGTAACAAGTTTAATGTAGATACTCTCTTTAGACCTCTTTGTAAAAATTTTAACAAAAGTTTATACTCAATAATGTAACAGTTTATAGTCAATGATTTAACAATGTTTTTAACAAAACATTTTAGACAAATAAATAGTTTAAATATAAACAATGTATGTTGTAATTATATCTGATGATATATATAAACATAATTTAATGTTATCTATAACATCATTTAGAAATATATAAAATCCTTGGGATAGTGATTAAAAAGTTATATTCTGTAAAGAATATTCATACAATGCTTCTTATTTATCTTTCTAACTATTTTGAAACACTAAATTATAAAAAATTTAAAACTTTTAGGACTTCCTAACTAGGGTTCGAGCCTTGAAGAAGGCAATGTTTTAAACTTTTTGTCTTCTTCAAAGCTCGAACCCGAGCTTTGAAATATATCACGGGTGCCTTTTCCCAGCACACTACTACCATCGTCGTGTGTTTAACTAACAAGTTTAATATATATACTCTCTTTGGACCTCTCCATAAAAATTTTACCAAAAGTTTGTACTCAATGATGTAACAGTTTACAGTCAATGATTTAACAATGTTTTTAACAAAACATTTTAGACAAATAAATAGTTTAAATATAAACAATGTATGTTGTAATTATATCTGAAGATGTATATAAACATAATTTAATGTTATCTATAACATCATTTAGAAATATATAAAATCCTTGGGATAGTGATTAAAAAGTTATATTCTGTAAAGAATATTCATACAATGCTTCTTATTTATCTTTCTAACTATTTTGAACCACTAAATTATAAAAATTTTAAAACTTTTAGGACTTCCTTACTAGGGTTCGAGCCTTGAAGAAGGCAATGTTTTAAACTTTTTGTCTTCTTCAAAGCTCAAACCCGAGCTGTGAAATATATCACGGGTGCCTTTTGCCAGCACACTACTACCATCATCGTGTGTTTAACTAACAAGTTTAATATATATACTCTCTTTGGACCTCTCCATAAAAATTTTACCAAAAGTTTGTACTCAATGATGTAACAGTTTATAGTCAATGATTTAACAATGTTTTTAACAAAACATTTTAGACAAATAAATAGTTTAAATATAAACAATGTATGTTGTAATTATATCTGATGATATATATAAACATAATTTAATGTTATCTATAACATCATTTAGAAATATATAAAATCCTTGGGATAGTAATTAAAAAGTTATATTCTGTAAAGAATATTCATACAATGCTTCTTATTTATCTTTCTAACTATTTTGAAACACTAAATTATAAAAATTTTAAAACTTTTAGGACTTCCTAACTAGGGTTCGAGCCTTGAAGAAGGCAATGTTTTAAACTTTTTGTCTTCTTCAAAGCTCGAACCCGAGCTGTGAAATATATCACGGGTGCCTTTTGCCAGCACACTACTACCGTAGTCGTGTGTTTAACTAACAAGTTTAAAATATATACTCTCTTTAGACCTCTCCATAAAAATTTTACCAAAAGTTTGTACTCAATGATGTAACAGTTTTACCAAAATATATATACTGTCAATGATTTAACAATGTTTTTAACAAAAAATTTTAGACAATTAAATAGTTTAAATATATACAATATATGTTGTACTAATATATGATGATGTATATAAACATAATTTAATGTTATCTATAACATCATTTAGAAATGTATAAAATCCTTGAGATTGAGATTTAAAAGTTATATTCTAAAAAGTATATTCATACAATGCTTCTTATTTATCTTTATAACTATTTTGAAACACTAAATTATAAAAATTTTAAAACTTTTAGGACTTCCCAACCCAGGTTCGAGCCTTGAAGAAGGAAAAAGTTTAAAGTTTGCACCTTTTCCATAGGTTTCCCGTCAATAATTACCTACATGACTTTGGTGCTTGTTGATTTCCTGTCGTAGATTACCAACAGGAAACCTACGGTAAAGGGAAAACTTTAAATTTTTGCCTTCTTCAAAGCTCGAACCCGGATTGGGAAATACATCACAGGTGCTCTATTGCCAGTAGACTGCTACCATCGTCGTTTGTTTAAGTAACAACTTTAATGTAGATACTCTCTTTAGACCTCTTTGTAAAATTTTTAACAAAAGTTTATACTCAATGATGTAACAGTTTATAGTCAATGATTTAACAATTATTTTAACAAAACATTTTAGACAAATAAATAGTTTAAATATAAAAAATGTATGTTGTAATTATATCTGATGATGTATATAAAAATAATTTATTGTTATCTATATCATCATTTAGAAATACATAAAATCCTTGGGATAGAGATTTAAAAGTTATATTCTGAAAAGAATATTCAAAAATGCTTATTATTTATCTTTATAACTATTTTCAAACACTAAATTATAGAGGTTTTAAAACTTTTATGATTTCCCAACCCGGGTTCGAGCCTTAAAGAAGGCAAAAGTTTAAAGTTTTCACCTTTTCCATCGGTTTCCCGTCAGTAATTATCTTCAAGACTTTGGTGCCTATTGATTTCCCATCGTAAATTACCAACGGGAAATCTACGGAAGAGGTAAAAACTTTATACCTTTGTCTTTTTCAACGCTGGGACCCGGATTGGGAAATACATCACAGGTGCTCTATTGCCAGTAGACTACTACCATCGTCGTTTGTTTCAGTAACAAGTTTAATGTAGATACTCTCTTTAGACCTCTTTGTAAAAATTTTAACAAAAGTTATACTCAATAATGTAACAGTTTATAGTCAACGATTTAACAATGTTTTTAACAAAACATTTTAGACAAATAAATAGTTTAAATATAAACAATGTATGTTGTAATTATATCTGATGATATATATAAACATAATTTAATGTTATCTATAACATCATTTAGAAATATATAAAATCCTTGGGATAGTGATTAAAAAGTTATATTCTATAAAGAATATTCATACAATGCTTCTTATTTATCTTTATAACTATTTTGAAACACTAAATTATAAAAATTTTAAAACTTTTAGGACTTCCTAACCCGGGTTCGAGCCTTGAAGAAGGCAATGTTTTAAACTTATTGTCTTCTTCAAAGCTCGAACCCGAGCTGTGAAATCTATCACGGGTGCCTTTTGCCAGCACACTACTACCATCGTCGAGTGTTTAACTAACAAGTTTAATATATATACTCTCTTTGGACCTCTCCATAAAAATTTTACCAAAAGATTGTACTCAATGATGTAACAGTTTTACCAAAATATATATACTGTCAATGATTTAACAATGTTTTTAACAGAAAATTTTAGACAATTAAATAGTTTAAATATATACAATGTATGTTGTACTAATATATGATGATGTATATAAACATAATTTAATGTTATCTATAACATCATTTAGAAATGTATAAAATTCTTGAGATTGAGATTTAAAACTTATATTCTAAAAAGTATATTCATACAATGCTTCTTATTTATCTTTATAACTATTTTGAAACACTAAATTATTAAAATTTTAAAACTTTTAGGACTTCCCAACCCAGGTTCGAGCCTTGAAGAAGGAAAATGTTTAAAGTTTGCACCTTTTCCATAGGTTTCCCGTCAGTAATTACCTACATGACTTTGGTGCTTGTATATTTCCTGTCATAGATTACCAACAGGAAACCTACGGTAAAGGGAAAACTTTAAACTTTTGCCTTTTTCAAAGCTCGAACCCGGATTGGGAAATACATCACAGGTGCTCTGTTGCCAGTAGACTGCTACCATCGTCGTTTGTTTAAGTAACAAGTTTAATGTAGATACTCCATTTAGACCTCTTTGTAAAATTTTTAACAAAAGTTTATACTCAATGATGTAACAGTTTATAGTCAATGATTTAACAATTATTTTAACAAAACATTTTAGACAATTAAATAGTTTAAATATAAAAAATGTATGTTGTAATTATATCTGATGATGTATATAAAAATAATTTATTGTTATCTATATCATCATTTAGAAATATATAAAATCCTTGGGATAGAGATTTAAAAGTTATATTCTGAAAAGAATATTCAAAAATGCTTATTATTTATCTTTATAACTATTTTCAAACACTAAATTATAGAGATTTTAAAATTTTTATGATTTCCCAACCCTGGTTTGAGCCTTGAAGAAGGCAAAAGTTTAAAGTTTTCACCTTTTCCATCGGTTTCCCGTCAGTAATTATCTACAAGACTTTGGTGCCTATTGATTTCCCATCGTAAATTACCAACGGAAAATCTACGGAAGAGGTAAAAACTTTATACTTTTGTCTTTTTCAACGCTGGAACCCGGATTGGGAAATACATCACAGGTGCTCTATTGCCAGTAGACTACTACCATCGTCGTTTGTTTAAGTAACAAGTTTAATGTAGATACTCTCTTTAGACCTCGTTGTAAAAATTTTAACAAAAGTTTATACTCAATAATGTAACAGTTTATAGTCAATGATTTCACAATGATTTTAACAAAACATTTTAGACAAATAAATAGTTTAAATATAAACAATGTATGTTGTAATTATATCTGATGATATATATAAACATAATTTAATGTTATCTATAACATCATTTAGAAATATATAAAATCCTTGGGATAGTGATTAAAAAGTTATATTCTGTAAAGAATATTCATACAATGCTTCTTATTTATCTTTATAACTATTTTGAAACACTAAATTATAAAAATTTTAAAACTTTTAGGACTTCCTAACTAGGGTTCGAGCCTTGAAGAAGGCAATGTTTTAAACTTTTTGTCTTCTTCAAAGCTCGAACCCGAGCTGTGAAATATATCACGGGTGCCTTTTGCCAGCACACTACTACCATCGTCGTGTGTTTAACTAACAAGTTTAATATATATACTCTCTTTGGACCTCTCCATAAAAATTTTACCAAAAGTTTGTACTCAATGATGTAACAGTTTTACCAAAATATATATACTGTCAAAGATTTAACAATGTTTTTAACAAAACATTTTAGACAATTAAATAGTTTAAATATATAGAATGTATGTTGTACTAATATATGATGATGTAGATAAACATAATTTAATGTTATCTATAACATCATTTAGAAATGTATAAAATCCTTGAGATTGAGATTTAAAAGTTATATTCCGAAAAGAATATTCATCCAATGCTCCTTATTAATCTTTATAACTATTTTGAAACACTATATTATAAAAATTTAAAACTTTAGGACTTCCTAACTAGGGTTCGAGCCTTGAAGAAGGCAATGTTTTAAACTTTTTGTCTTCTTCAAAGCTCGAACCCGAGCTTTGAAATATATCACGGGTGCCTTTTCCCAGCACACTACTACCATCGTCGTGTGTTTAACTAACAAGTTTAATATATATACTCTCTTTGGACCTCTCCATAAAAATTTTACCAAAAGTTTGTACTCAATGATGTAACAGTTTACAGTCAATGATTTAACAATGTTTTTAACAAAACATTTTAGACAAATAAATAGTTTAAATATAAACAATGTATGTTGTAATTATATCTGATGATGTATATAAACATAATTTAATGTTATCTATAACATCATTTAGAAATATATAAAATCCTTGGGATAGTGATTAAAAAGTTATATTCTGTAAAGAATATTCATACAATGCTTCTTATTTATCTTTCTAACTATTTTGAACCACTAAATTATAAAGATTTTAAAACTTTTAGGACTTCCTTACTAGGGTTCGAGCCTTGAAGAAGGCAATGTTTTAAACTTTTTGTCTTCTTCAAAGCTCAAACCCGAGCTGTGAAATATATCACGGGTGCCTTTTGCCAGCACACTACTACCATCATCGTGTGTTTAACTAACAAGTTTAATATATATACTCTCTTTGGACCTCTCCATAAAAATTTTACCAAAAGTTTGTACTCAATGATGTAACAGTTTATAGTCAATGATTTAACAATGTTTTTAACAAAACATTTTAGACAAATAAATAGTTTAAATATAAACAATGTATGTTGTAATTATATCTGATGATATATATAAACATAATTTAATGTTATCTATAACATCATTTAGAAATATATAAAATCCTTTAAAATACAGAATATAACTTTTTAATCACTATCCCAAGGATTTTATATATTTCTAAACGATGTTATAGATAACATTAAATTATGTTTATATATATCATCAGATATAATTACAACATACATTTTTTATATTTAAACTATTTATTTGTCTCAAATGTTTTGTTAAAAACATTGTTAAATCATTGACTATAAACTGTTACATTATTGAGTATAAACTTTTGTTAAAAATTATACAAAGAGGTCTAAAGAGAGTATCTACATTAAAGTTGTTACTTAAACAAACGACGATGGTAGCAGTCTACTGGCAACAGAGCACCTGTGATGTATTTCCCAACCCAGGTTCGAGCCTTGAAGAAGGAAAAAGTTTAAAGTTTTCACCTTTTCCAAAGGATTCCCGTCAGTAATTACCTACATGACTTTGGTGCTTGTTGATTTCCTGTCGTAGATTACCAACAGGAAACCTACGGTAAAGGGAAAACTTTAAACTTTTGCCTTCTTCAAAGCTCGAACCCGGATTGGGAAATACATCACAGGTGCTCTGTTGCCAGTAGACTGCTACCATCGTCGTTTGTTTAAGTAACAACTTTAATGTAGATACTCTCTTTAGACCTCTTTGTAAAATTTTTAACAAAAGTTTATACTCAATAATGTAACAGTTTATAGTCAATGATTTAACAATGTTTTTAACAAAACATTTGAGACAAATAAATAGTTTAAATATAAAAAATATATGTTGTAATTATATCTGATGATATATATAAACATAATTTAATGTTATCTATAACATCGTTTAGAAATATATAAAATCCTTGGGATAGTGATTAAAAAGTTATATTCTGTAAAGAATATTCATACAATGCTTCTTATTTATCTTTATAACTATTTTGAAACACTAAATTATAAAAATTTTAAAACTTTTAGGACTTCCTAACCCGGGTTCGAGCCTTGAAGAAGGCAAAATTTAAACTTTTTGTCTTCTTCAAAGCTCGAACCTGAGCTGTGAAATATATCACGGGGGCCTTATGCCAGCACACTACCACCATCGTCGTGTGTTTAAGTAACAATTTTATATATATACTCTCTTTGGACCTCTCTATAAAAATTTTACCAAAAGTTTGTACCCAATGATGTAACAGTTTATTGTCAATGATTTAACAATGTTTTTAACAAAACATTTTAGACAATTAAATAGTTTAAATATAAACAATATATGTGGTAATAATAAATGATGATGTATATAAACATAATTTAATTTTAACTATAACATCATTTAGAAATATATAAAATCTTTGGGATTGAGATTTAAAAGTTATATTCTGAAAAAAATATTCAAAAAATACTTATTATTTATCTTTATAACTATTTTGAAACACTAAATTATAAAGATTTTAAAACTTTTATGATTTTCCAACCCAGGTTCGAGCCTTGAAGAAGGAAAAAGTTAAAGTGTTTACCTTTTAAAAAGGATTTCTATCAGTAATTACCTACAAGACTTTGGTGCATGTTGCCTTCCCGTCGTAGATTACCAACGGAAAACCTACGGTAAAGGTAAAATTTTAAACTTTTGCCTTCTTCAAAGCTCGAACCCGTATTGGGAAATACATCACAGGTGCTTTATTGCCAGTAGACTACTACCATCGTTGTTTGTTTAAGTAACAAGTTTAATGTAGATACTCTATTTAGACCTCTTTGTAAAATTTTTAACAAAAGTTTATACTCAATGATGTAAAAGTTTATAGTCAATGATTTACCATTTTTTTTAACAAAACATTTTAGACAATTAAATACTTTAAATATAAACAATGTATGTTGTAATTATATCTGATGATGTATATAAACATAATTTAATGTTATCTATAACATCATTTAGAAATATATAAAATCCTTGGGATAGAGATGAAAAAGTTATATTCTGTAAAGAATATTCATACAATGCTTCTTATTTATCTTTATAACTATTTTGAAACACTAAACTATAAAATTTTTAAAACTTTTAGGACTTTCCAACCCGGGTTCGAGCCTTGAAGAATGTAAAAGTTTAAAGTTTTCACTTTCTCCATAGGTTTCCCGTCAGTAATTACCTTCAGGACTTTGGTGCTTGTTGATTTCCTGTCGTAGATTACCAACGGGAAACCTACGGTAAAGGTAAAACTTTAAACTTTTCCCTTTTTCAAAGCTCGAACCCGGATTGAGAAATACATCACAGGTGCTCTGTTGCTAGTAGACTACTACCATCGTCGTGTGTTTAAGTAACAAGTTTAACATATATAATCTCTTTGGACCTCTCAATAAAAGTTTTACCAAAAGTTTGTACTCAATGATGTAACAGTTTATAGTCAATGATTTAACAATGTTTTTAACAAAATATTTTAGACAATTAAATAGTTTAAATATAAAAAATGTATGTTGTAATAATATATGATGATGTATATAAACATAATTTAATGTTATCTATAACATCATTTAGAAATATATAAAATCCTTGGGATAGAGATTAAAAAGTTATATTCTGTAAAGAATATTCATACAATGCTTCTTATTTATCTTTATAACTATTTTGAAACACTAAATTATAAAAAATTTAAAACTTTTAGGACTTTCCAACCCGGGTTCGAGCCTTGAAGAATGTAAAAGTTTAAAGTTTTCACTTTCTCCATAGGTTTCCCGTCAGTAATTACCTTCAGGACTTTGGTGCTTGTTGATTTCCTGTCGTAGATTACCAACGGGAAACCTACGGTAAAGGTAAAACTTTAAACTTTTCCCTTTTTCAAAGCTCGAACCCGGATTGAGAAATACATCACAGGTGCTCTGTTGCTAGTAGACTACTACCATCGTCGTGTGTTTAAGTAACAAGTTTAACATATATAATCTCTTTGGACCTCTCAATAAAATTTTTACCAAAAGTTTGTACTCAATGATGTAACAGTTTATAGTCAATGATTTAACAATGTTTTTAACAAAATATTTTAGACAATTAAATAGTTTAAATATAAAAAATGTATGTTGTAATAATATATGATGATGTATATAAACATAATTTAATGTTATCTATAACATCATTTAGAAATATATAAAATCCTTGGGATAGAGATTAAAAAGTTATATTCTGTAAAGAATATTCATACAATGCTTCTTATTTATCTTTATAACTATTTTGAAACACTAAATTATAAAAAATTTAAAACTTTTAGGACTTCCCAACACGGGTTCGAGCAATGAAAAAGGCAAAGTTTTAAACTTTTTGTCTTCTTCAAAGCTCGAACCTGGCCTGTGAAATATATCACGGGGGCCTTATGCCAGCACACTACCACCATCGTCGTGTGTTTAAGTAACAAGTTTATATATATACTCTCTTTGGACCTCTCTATAAAAATTTTACCAAAAGTTTGTACCCAATGATGTAACAGTTTATTGTCAATGATTTAACAATGTTTTTAACAAAACATTTTAGACAATTAAATAGTTTAAATATAAACAATGTATGTTGTAATAATAAATGATGATGTATATAAACATAATTTAATTTTAACTATAACATCATTTAAAAATATATAAAATCCTTGGGATCGAGATTTAAAAGTTATATTCTGAAAAGAATATTCAAAAAATACTTATTATTTATCTTTATAACTATTTTGTAACACTAAATTATAAAGATTTTAAAACTTTTATGATTTCCCAACCCAGGTTCGAGCCTTGAAGAAGGCAAAAGTTAAAGTGTTTACCTTTTAAAAAGGTTTTCTATCAGTAATTACCTACAGGACTTTGGTGCCTGTTGCCTTTCCGTCGTAGATTACCAACGTAAAACCTACAATAAAGGTAAATTTTTAAACTTTTGCCTTCTTCAAAGCTCGAACCCGTATTGGGAAATACATCACAGGTGCTTTATTGCCAGTAGACTACTACCATCGTCGTTTGTTTAAGTAACAAGTTTAATGTAGATACTCTATTTAGATCTCTTTGTAAAAAATTTAACAAAAGTTTATACTCAATGATGTAAAAGTTTATAGTCAATGATTTACCAATTTTTTTAACAAAACATTTTAGACAATTAAATACTTTAAATATAAACAATGTATGTTGTAATTATATCTGATGATGTATATAAACATAATTTAATGTAATCTATAACATCATTTAGAAATATATAAAATCCTTGGGATAGAGATGAAAAAGTTATATTCTGTAAAGAATATTCATACAATGCTTCTTATTTATCTTTATAACTATTTTGAAACACTAAATTATAAAAATTTTAAAACTTTTAGGACTTCCCAACCCGGGTTCGAGCCTTCAAGAATGTAAAAGTTTAAAGTTTTCACTTTTTCCATAGGTTTCCCGTTAGTAATTACCTACAGGACTTTGGTGCTTGTTGATTTCCTGTCGTAGATTACCAACGGGAAACCTACGGTAAAGGTAAAACTTTAAACTTTTGCCTTTTTCAAAAATCGAACCCGGATTGAGAAATACATCACAGGTGCTCTGTTGCCAGTAGACTACTACCATCGTCGTGTGTTTAAGTAACGAGTTTAACATATATACTCTCTTTCGACCTCTCAATAAAAATTTTACCAAAAGTTTGTACTCAATGATGTAACAGTTTATAGTCAATGATTTAACAATGTTTTTAACAAAAGATTTTAGACAATTAAATAGTTTAAATATAAAAAATGTATGTTGTAATAATATATGATGATGTATATAAACATAATTTAATGTTATCTATAACATCATTTAGAAATATATAAAATCCTTGGGATAGATATTTAAAAGTTATATTCTGAAAAGAATATTCAAAAAATGCTTATTATTTATCTTTATAACTATTTTGAAACACTAAATTATAAAGATTTTAAAAATTTTATGATTTTCCAACCCAGGTTCGAGCCTTGAAGAAGGCAAAAGTTAAAGTGTTTATCTTTTACGTAGGTTTTCTATCAGTAATTACCTACAAGACTTTGGTGCCTGTTGATTTCCAGTCGTAAATTACCAACAGGAAACCTACGGAAATGGTAAAAACTTTATACTTTTTTCTTTTTCAACGCTTGAACCCGGGTTGTGAAATATATCACTGGTGCTCTGTTGAAAAAAACCTACGTTACCCCTCTTTAAAAGCGAAGCCGCCATGATAGTGACAGTCCATTGTCATGGAGTTTTGTGCCTTGTTTTGTCTTTTTGTTGGTCGAACCTAGGACTAACCTCGATCTTCACATGAAAAATATACAAACCATGACACTACTTTTCTAGCTTATGAGTTCAATAGTAGAATGTCCAAAAATGAAAGTCTATGGTTTATAGTCTTTTTAGACCTCTCTGTAAAATTTTTAATAGTAGATACTCTTTTTAGACCTCTCTGTAAAATTTTTAACAAATTTTTATACTAAATGATGTAACAGTTTATAGTCTATGGTTTAACAATGTTTTTAACAAAACATTTTAGACAATTAAATAGTTTAAATATAAACAATATATGTTGTAATTATATATGATGATATATATAAACATAATTTAATGTCATATATACCATCATTTAGAAATATATATAATCGTTGGGATAGAGATTTAAAAGTAATATTTTGTAAAGAATATTCAAACAATCCTTATTATTTATATTTATAACAATTTTGAAACACTGAATTATAAAGATTTTAAAACTTTTATGATTTTCCAACCCGGATTCAAGCCTTGGAGAAGGCAAAGTTTTAAACTTTTTGTCTTCTGCAAAGCTCGAACCCGGGCTGTGAAATATATCACGGGTGTCTTTTGTCAGCACACTACTACCATCGTCGTGTGTTTAAGTAACAAGTTTAATATATATACTCTCTTTGGACTTCTCTATAAACTTTTTACCAAAATTTTGTACTCAATGATGTAACAGTTTATAGTCAATGATTTAACAATGTTTTTAACAAAAGATGTGACATTGGTACAAATGAACTATATATATAGAGTTCTAATACATATAGAAAGAAAATTTAATGCAGAATATATTGGTGAAAATTATTATCTTTCTAGGCTTTGATTTCGTATTGAAATTGTCATCTTTCAAGGCATTGATTTCGTACTGAATTTATCTCATTAATGTACACAAATATACTTAAGATAGAAATCAAATATACTATAAATAGAAAGAGTAAGCTTTTCATCATGATTGTAATAATAGTAATAGTAAACATGAAAGTAAGATTTTCATTATGATAAACCTATAAGGTGTACAGCAAAATTTTATTGGAAGCATGACAATCCATTGTCATGGAGTTTTGTGCCTTGTTTTGTCTTTTTGTTGGTCGAACCTAGGACTAACCTCGATCTTCACATGAAAAATATACAAACCCATGACACTACTTTTCTAGCTTATGAGTTCAATAGTAGAATGTCCAAAAATGAAAGTGCTTGTATACATATTGGAACCTTCTTGATTAATCTTGACCTTGATTAATTACCTCTAAAGAAGTGAGAAGTCTGCCACAGGAGTTAGTATTTCCTTAGGAAAACATTTACAAAAAGGTGAGTCAGGCAAGAGAGACTATGAATTCTTGGCCCATAACTTCTTTATACAAAAATAAAACGATATTCGTTTATTGATTACGTTAGTCTAAATAACACCGTAAATCAGTGTATAAAACGATATACAAAAGGAATATCAAAAGTATCAATAGTACTAAACATGATGCATATTAATTTAGGAATATGCTTGTTTCCTTTTCCAAATACTAAAACATATAGAAAAGAGTTTACCAACTAAAGTGAAAAATGAGTATACAATATGTTCAAATATAAGGTATCATGATACCATACAGCGAGTGCTTATTCAATTTTTGTATAACGATATTTAGCATGGAGAAAATTCTTGATCGATATGAGAGATGTTCATACGCCGGTCAAGATATTCCTACACCAAGTTTGGATTCACAGGTTTTTAAGCACATCAATCAATATTACTACATATGAATCATTATATATCGTAAATTTACTAATTTGTTGTTGTTTCTAGGGAGAGTTCTCAACAGAATGTTCAAAGCTCTTGAGGATGGTTGACGTTATGCAAAGAAGCTTAAGGTTAGAAACTTATTACTAAAGGATCATATACATAAGCTTATTACTAAAGGATCATCCATACATAACTATATTTTATCTACAAATATACTATATAATAAATTGCGTCTTCATTTTGTTTATTTTTTTATTTCATATAATAAGGCATTTAAGAGGAGAAGAGGTGGAAGCTCTAAGTATCAGAGAGCTTCATGGTGTGGAGATGCAACTTGATACTGCGCTCACACTACAAAAAAACATCGTAAAACCGACGGTCATATCCGTCGGAATACCATCAAAAAACGGTATTTTCGACGACATTCCGACGGATATGGCCGTCGGTTATAGCTTGTCGGAAATCAACAATCCGTCGGAAATCCGTCGAAAAATTCTGACGGATTTCCAACGGATATGATTTTGTCGGAATGTCCGTCGAAAATCCGTCAGAAGATATCCTGACGGATATCCGACAGATTACCGACGATTATTTTTAATGGAGGTTCCGACGGATTTATTACCGATAGATTTCCGACGGAATTATTACCGACGGATTTCCGACGGATTTATTTAAATAATTTTTTTAATATATTTTAAATTTTATTTAATTATGGTTTATTTTTAAATAAATAATATAAAATAATATTAATATTAAATTTTAATAATATTTATAAATAAATAAAAAATTAAAAAGCGAAAAACATTAAAAATCCATTAAAACATTAAAAATCCATTAAAACATTAAAATCCATAAAAACATTAAAAATTCATAAAAATATTTATAATCCAAAAACATTAAAATGTTTCAAAAAAAAACTACGGAGCTTGTGGTGGAGGGTAATGTGCGAAGAAAGCGTTCATCCGTTCTTCTATATCACGCATCTTCGCTAGATTGAGTGTTCTCTCCTGTTCTCTCGTCACTTGATCTTGTGCTCACTCTTCGCGTATTGTGACGATGTCAGTCTTCAAACGCTCAAGCTCGACGGTCTTTGCTGCTAATTCCGCTCTGAGTTCGGTTGCTTCCTCTGAAACGCCGTATGAACTAGAAGATTGGGATGATGGATGGTAATCTTGCAGAATCCCAAAAACTCTTCCTTTCGTATGCAGAGTTGTCTGCGAAACCAAATAATGTAAAAACATAACAATATATGTTAGTTATCGATAATACAAAAAAAGAACAAAAATATAAACTTACTTGTAAAATCAAATTGTTCCATATCTCTGTGGACACTTCCAGTGGAGTCCTGTAATGCCCGTGTTCCGGAAATTGGAACTGTGAAGGTTATTGAGTTGCGGAGCAGAGTTGGTTAACTCCGGTTTTTGGGTTGGAGAATTTAAATAATTAAATTAAGAAGAATTTAATTATTTTGGGTTAATTTTTAATCCGGGATTGGATTAAATTAACCATAAAATAAATCGCAAGAGGATTGGACTAAATTGATCAATTAGAGAGTTTTGGGCCGATTTGGGAAGTTGATTTTGATCATTTTAAAAGTTTGGGTCCAATTGAGAATTCGAAAATTATGGGTTAAATTGATCAAATTGAAAGTTGTTTCGGAGGTTGATTTTGATCAATTTGGAAGTTTAAGGTTTATTTGTGAATTTTGGAAAATTCAAGGACCAAGCTGCAAATAAGAAGGAATGTGAAAAAAAACCTACGCTCCTCCTCTTTAAAAGCGAAGCCGCCATGATCGTGAGAGAGAAGCTCTTACAGAGGTGTGATTGTGAGAGAGGAACCTTGTGGCGTGAGAGAGGAACCTTGTGGCGTGAGAGAGGAACCTTGTGGCGTGAGAGAGTCATAGGCTTGGGAGCATGAGGATCAAGGAAGCGGAGTGGTGATCGTTGTTGTGTGCCGTCGTCGAGGTGCCGTGAGGAGGAAGTTGCAGCCGCCATCTCTCTTCACTAAGGTAACGAGCTCTTCTTTTTCCTTTTTGTTGCTCGTGTGAGCGTTAGAGCGATGTGGAGGTCGGTGATGGCGGGTTGTACATGTGAGCGGTGGCGTGTGTCTCACGCAATGTCGAGATCGCTGGTGACGTCGATCGGTGTTGGGATCGTTGGTGTTGTGAGTCACGGTGTGTATACTCCGGTGATGGTGACGTGATGGTGAGTTGGATGACAAGTAATTGGTGGACTTAAGCAAATGTTTTTATGCTAAGTATGAGAAAGGGGTCAGCTCCGGGATGGTTCATTCAAGGACGCGTTTGGAGGACGAAACGGAGTATGATCAGGGTGAAATTTGGTGGGGAGCTTTCTGGAACTGCAGGTTCCAGATTCAATGGACAAATTAAATTTTTCACGGTTCGTTTATGATTTACGTGAGTCTTTTTGGACCTGATTGGTGCAGGAGACTTCAGTCCGACTTGGTTGTTTTAAGGTATCGTTTGGAAGTCCAAACATTGTCTGATCTTGCTGAAAATTGGTGGAGTTATTGAGGGTACTTCAGACTAAAGATTCAACGGTTGGATCGTAATTCTAACGTTCGAGTTTGTTGTTGAGCCAGTTTTCTGCGGTTGTGAGTTTATATCGAGGAGTCAACCGTTTGGCTAAGGTGAGTGCAGGACCATAGGTTTATCTGAGCAAATAATTTGTTGATGTGTTTTACATGATTATAGGCTGAGTATGATCTCGGGTGGATCTAGATCGAGTGTTTCATGAGATGGTTGATTTATTTCGGTATTTTCGTGTTTAATTACGTTTAATAAATTTATTTGTTTGTGTGTATAACCTGTAGATGGGAGGATTACCTCACTAAGTATTTGTTGAAATACTTATGCATCTCGTTTATTTGATGCAGGAAAAGAAAAAGAGTGACCGTGGGATCGAGGCGAGGAAGAGGGGATGATCTAGACTCGCTGGTTGGATCTAATTATTTTTCAGGAATTATTGGGTTTAGGAGTTATTGGTTAATTTTCTGGTGGAATAAATTGGATAATTTATTGTTTAATTATGGATTAAAATTTAGAATTGTTTGGGAAGGTTAATTATTATTCAGGATTAGTTGAATTTTAATTGATCGGTTAAGATAATTATTATTTATGGAAATAGTAATTATTCGGTGCAAAAATAAAAAAAATCGGGTGCAGTCGTTTCAATTTGGTATTAGAGCATTCCCGGTTCTAGGACGGTTTACAAAAAAAAATTAATTAAATTGGAAAGAAATTTAATTTTTGGTTCTGTGTGATAGTAAACCGTTATTAGAATTGATTATGTGAGTTAGTCAATTGTTTGAGCATGGAGTTCTAGATCATCCTCTCCGAGCCTACAGTATAATTCCACGGTAAGTTGTTTGTGGTTCGGTCAAGTGTTGTGTATTTTAACTGTTTGTTGTGACGGTGTAGATGGCTAACAGAGGTAGAGGTCCTAGTCGTGGTATGCGTGGGGGACGGGGTCGCGGCCAGAGGAACGCGAGAGTTCCGGTAGTTGAGGAGAGTGTAGCACAGAGTGCTACGTTTGAGCAGGTCGTTGGTTCGCAGGCGGATCAGGTGGGGTTTGAGGGTGTGGCCGGTGTTGCTAGAGTTCCAGCGGGTGCGGCGGGAGTTGCAGCAGGTGTTGCCCAGGCTCGAGATGACCGTATTGCAGACCTCTGGACCCTGCTATTGGAGCGGTTACCAAAGAGAGTACCAGTGCAAGCTCCGGGAGTACCACCGGTGGTTGAGGTGCAGCCGAGGGCTGTGTTTGCAGGAGAGCCTCCATCATATCTCAAGATGATGGAGCAGTTGCAGCGGATTGGCACGAGATTTTTTCCGGGTGGTGCCAAGCTAGAGGAGGCAAATGAGTGGAGGATGCGGATGGAGCAGAATTTCCGTTCGATTAGGTGTCCGGAGGGATACATGGTGGATCTCGCAGTCCACTATCTGGAGGGTGACGCACATCTCTGGTGGAGGGGTGTCGCGGCACGGAGGATCCAGGCCGAGATGTCTTGGGAGGATTTTGTGACGGAGTTCAACTCCAAGTATTTCCCCCAGGAGGCTTTGGACCGGTTGGAGAGACGGTTCCTGGAGTTGGCTCAGGGGAACCGGTTGGTTCGCGAGTATGAGGCGGAGTTTAACCGTCTCAAGGTATATGGGGGTCACGCTCTGGATGATAAGCAGACCCAGGTGAGGCAGTTTATGAGAGGTCTTTGGGCCGAGTTGAGGAACCGGTGCCTGGTGAGGTCGTTTGGCACGGTTACGAGCTGGTGGAGAAGGCCGCATTGATTGAGGAGGGTCTGAGAGATGAAGTTGTGGTAGTCAGCCCGACTTTTCAGGCGAAAAAGCCTCAACATCAGTCTGGTCCCACCAAGGGCGATAAGCCGGTGCTAGGACAGAAGCGTAAGTGGGAGGGTCCTTCCAAGGGCAACCAGGATGGTCAGGGATGCTTCGGATGCGGGAGCAAGAACCATAAGATTGCGAGTTGTCCCCAAAAGGGGAGAGCAAGTGGGGATACTCGGGTGTGCTATCACTGCAAGGAGTTGGGGCATATCAAGCCGAAATGTCCCAAGCTGCAACAGGGAGTGGTAGCGGTGGCGCCGCCAGTTAGGCCAGCTACAGTGACGCCACGGGTTTTCACCATGGTGGAGTCTGGAGAGCCGAGTTCCAGACCGATCACTGGTAAACTCTTAAACTTATTTATTTAAGTGTTGGTATGTTTTAGTTGTGTTATGATGTTTTAATAGGGTTCTTAGCAAATGTAAGTTGTGTAGGGACCTTATTAGTGGGAGGGATCGAATCCCATGTTTTGTTCGATTCTGGGGCATCACATTGTTTTGTTACTCCAGAATCTGTAAAGAGAGGCGACTTCCGGGGTGAATCGGGAGAGCAGTTGGGGTTGGTTAAGGTTGCTGGAGGAAGGTTTTTGAGTACTCTGGGTCGAGTGGCGAATGTGGATGTTCAGGTGGCTGAGGAGTCTATGCCGGCGGACTTGATCATTTGGATTGCTATCGGGGACGTGTTGTGTTTGGTGCGGAGAATGGGAGGTTGGTTTATCAAGGTGTGAGACCAACTTCCGGAAGTCTCGTGATGTCGGTGATGCAGGCCGAGAAATTGATCGAGCGGGCTTGTGAAGCATATCTTGCGACTATATTCACCCCGGAGATTGTTGGAGAGATTGTGGTTTGGGATATTTGGGTTGTTCAGGAGTTCGAGGATGTGTTTCGGTCGTTGCAGGGATTACCACCGTCTCGGTCAGATCCTTTCACGATTGAGTTAGAACCAGGAACAATGTCGATATGGCTCCGTATAGGATGGCTCCAGTAGAGATGGCAGAACTGAAGAAACAGCTAGAGGAGTTGTTGGGTAAGGGTTTTATCCGTCCAAGCAGTTCACCGTGGGGAGCACCGGTGTTGTTCGTGAAGAAAAAGGACGGAAGTCTGCGGTTATGTATTGATTATCGGGGGCTTAACCGAGTCACAGTGAAGAACATGTATCGTCTACCACGGATTGATGAGTTGTTGGATCAGTTAAGAGGGGCTACTTGGTTCTCCAAGATTGACTTGGCATCAGGATATCATCAGATCCCTATTGATGAGGCGGATATCCGGAAGACAGCTTTCAGGACCAGATATGAGCATTGCGAGTTTGTGGTGATGCTATTTTGGTTGACGAATGCACCAGCAGCGTTCATGAGATTGATGAACGGAGTGTTCCAGGAGTATCTGGATGAGTTCGTGATCATCTTTATAGATGATATATTGGTGTGTTCGAAGAGTCCTGAGGAGCATGAGGTTCATTTGAGGAATGTCCTAGAGAAGCTGCGAGAACAGAAGTTGTTCGCTAAGTTGAGCAAGTGCAGTTTCTGGCAGCGAGAGATCGGGTTTCTGGGTCACATTGTTTCTAAGGCAGGGGTTTTGGTGGATCCAGAGAAGATCAGGGCTATCAGAAAATGGTCGAGACTGAGGAATGCTACTGAGATCCAGAGTTTTTTTGGCTTAGCAGGGTACTACCGTAGATTCGTTAAGGGTTTCGCGAGTATGGCTCAGTCTATGACAAAGTTGACTGGGAAGAATGTTCCTTTTGTGTGGTCTCCAGAGTGGAAGGAGAGTTTCGCGAACCTGAAGATGATGTTGACGAGTACACCAGTTCTGGCATTACTGGAACCAAGTGAACCTTTTGTGGTGTACACGGACGCTTTGAGATTAGGTCTCGGTTGCGTGTTGATGCAGTAGGGAAAGGTTATTGCTTATGCTTCACGTCAGTTGAGGAAGCATGAGAGCA
The DNA here is from genome assembly GCA_963922655.1 of Cardamine chenopodiifolia. Lineage (NCBI taxonomy): Eukaryota > Viridiplantae > Streptophyta > Magnoliopsida > Brassicales > Brassicaceae > Cardamine > Cardamine chenopodiifolia. Next base: position 5,596,047 of record OZ000463.1, read on the forward strand.
ATTACCCTACTCATGATCTTGAGATGGCTGCAATGGTTTTTGCCTTGAAGATTTGGAGATCATATCTGTATGGCGGGAAGGTTCATGTGTTCACGGATCATAAGAGCCTGAAGTATATATTCACACAGCCAGAGTTGAATCTGAGGCAGAGGCGTTGGATGGAGTTAGTGGCAGATTATGATCTGGATATAGCCTACCATCCTTGGAAGGAAAATTTAGTTGCGGATGCGTTGAGTCGCAAGCGGGCAGCTTTAGCTAGTGAACGGGACATGGAGTCCTTAGTGAGTGAGGTTAGCACATTAAGATTGTGTGCTATATCTCATGAGCCATTGGGCTTGGAAGCAGTGAATCAGGCGGATATTTTGAGCAGGGTTCGGTTGGCTTAGAGGAATGATGAAGATCTGATTAAGGCTTCCGGTATTGCGGGTTCAGAATATCAGGTCTCTGTGAATGAGATTGTTCTGGTGCATGGGCGGGTATGTGTACCCAAGGATGACGGTCTGAGGCGAGAGATCCTGAGTGAGGGCCATGCGAGTATGTTTTTGATTCATCCAGGGGCGACCAAGATGTACCGGGATTTGAAGAGGTACTATCATTGGGTCAGGATGAAGAAGGATGTGGCTAACTGGGTCGTGTCTTGCGATGTATGCTAGTTAGTGAAGGCTGAGCATCAGGTTCCGAGTGGTTTATTACGGAGTTTACCCATTCCAGAGTGGAAATGGGATATGATTACGATGGATTTCGTGGTAGGGTTACCAGTTTCTCGGACCCAGGATGCTACTTGGGTCATTATGAATCGTTTGACCAAGTCGGCACACTTTTTAGCCATTAAGAAGACCGATGGTGCTGTGGTTTTGGCTAAGAAGTATGTCAAGGAGATAGTGAGATTGCATGGAGTACCTGCGAGTATAGTGTCAAACCGGGATTCCAAGTTCACTTCAGTGTTTTAGAAGGCCTTTCAGGCCGAGATGGGCACTAAGGTACACATGAGTACGGTGTATCATCCTCAGACGGATGGGCAGTCCGAGAGGACCATACTGACTCTCGAGGATCTATTGAGGATGTGTGTACTTGACTGGGGAGGTCATTGGGTGGATCACCTAAGCTTGGTAGAGTTTGCCTATAATAACAGCTACCAGGCGAGTATTCGGATGGCTCCATATGAGGAGTTGTATGGGAGACCATGTCGGACACCGTTGTGCTGGACCAAAGTGGAGGAGAGGAGCATGTTCGGTGAAGATTTTGTTCAGGAAACTACGGAGAAGATCCGGGTTTTGAAGCTGAACATGAAAGAAGCGCAGGATCGACAGAAGAGTTATGCCGATAAAAGGAGGAAAGACCTCGAGTTTGAGGTGGGAGATCGTGTGTATCTCAAGATGGCAATGTTGCAAGGTCCTAACAAGTCCATTACAGAGACTAAGTTGAGTCCGAGATATATGGATCCGTTCAGAATTGTGGAGCGAGTTGGACCGGTTGCATATAGAGTTACCCGAGGTTATGCGAGCATTTCAAAAGGTCTTCCATGTGTCGATGCTGAAGAAATGCTTGCATAAGGATGATGAGGTCGTGGCTAGGATTCCGTCAGATCTTCAGCCTAATATGACTGTAGAGGCAAGACCGGTAAAGATTCTCGGGAGGAGAGTCAAGCAGGATCGTAGGAAGCAAGTTCTGATGATCAGGGTCTTGTGGGATTGTGACGGGGTTCAGGAGGAGACTTAGGAACCAGAGGCGAATATGAAAGCGAGGTTCAAGAAGTGGTTCGAGAAGCAATCAGAGACTTAAGCTTTCATCGATGGTTCCAGTTTCGAGTTTATTATTGGGGTTTGGGTTGATCATATTGTTTTTCGTTTTGGTGTTGTAGATGATTTATGCATTATGATTTTTTTTGTAATAAGATGAGTATTTCTAATTGTCTTGAGCATGCCTGTCGTTAGTATTATAAACGATAGAGCATGAGAGTTTAATAAGATGAATAGTTCTTATTGTTGATGACTGGTAGTGTCATGAGAGTTAAGGGAACATGATGTTCAGGAAAACAGTTTTTATGGAATTTAAATGTTGAGTTATAATCGGGAAAGATTATGAAAATATCCTGAGTGACTGGATATGTCGTGAGGTAACCGGGATAGTGGTTATGGAAAAGCGGATATTCCGGGTTGGGAATATGTGTGACACCGGTATTACCTTGCGAGGTTGTATGCGGATCATGGGAGGTAGTTTCAGTCGTGAGTGCTTTTAGACGTGTGTGGGTCATGATTGCTCAAGGACAGTTGAGTCCTGTACAGCTCTAGAGAGGATGGACAGTTCCTCTGATACCCAGAACTTGTAGGGTAGATAGCCCAGGGTGAAGTGGTATGTGGTACCGAGAACCCGTAAGGTTATATTACCCAGAGTGGAGTGGCATGTGTGGAATACCGAGAGCTCAAAGGACTGTGTGGCCTTAGAGCGGAGTGGTATGGATACCTAGAGCTCATAAGACTTGGTGTCTTAGAGTGGAGAGGTATGAGTTGAGTTATGAGCAATAAGTGATGGCCAGAGTCTTAAGCCAGTGACTGAATGGAGACCTCGGAGGTCAATAGTGGTTGATCTCGGGACCGGTTAAGTGGCCGGAGTAGTTGGGTGTGACCACGAGTTGATTATGTGTGTTAGAGTTTATTGCAGATGGACTGAGATGAGAGATTCGAGGACGAATCTATATTAGTGGGGGAGAATTGGAACTGTGAAGGTTACTGAGTTGCGGAGCGGAGTCGGTTAACTCCGGGATTGGATTAAATTAACCATAAAATAAATCGCAAGAGGATTGGACTAAATTGATCAATTAGAGAGTTTTGGGCCGATTTGGGAAGTTGATTTTGATCAATTTAAAAGTTTGGGTCCAATTGAGAATTCGAAAATTATGGGTTAAATTGATCAAATTGGAAGTTGTTTCGGAGGTTGATTTTGATCAATTTAGAAGTTTAAGGTTTATTTGTGAATTTTGGAAAATTCAAGGACCAAGCTGCAAATAAGAAGAAATGTGAAAAAAACCTACGTTACTCCTCTTTAAAAGCGAAGCCGCCATGATAGTGAGAGAGAAGCTCTTACAGAGGTGTGATTGTGAGAGAGGAACCTTGTGGCGTGAGAGAGACATAGACTTGGGAGCGTGAGGATTAAGGAAGCGGAGTGGTGATCGTTGTTGTGTGCCGTCGTCGAGGTGCCGTGAGGAGGAAGTTTCAGCAGCCATCTCTCTTCACTAAGGTAACGAGCTCTTCCTTTTCATTTTTGTTGCTTAAACGGAGTCTGATCATACTGAAATTTGGTGGAGAGCTTTCTGGAACTGCAGGTTCCAGATTCACCGGACAGATTAAATTTTTAACGGTTTGTTTATGATTTACGTGAGTCTTTTTGGACCTAATCGGTGTAGGAAACTTCAGTCCGACTTGGTTGTTTTAAGGTATTGTTTGGAAGTCCAAACGTTGTCTGATCTTGCTGAAAATTGGTGGAGTTATTGAGGGTACTTCAGACTAAGGATTCAACGGTTGGATCGTAATTCTAACGTTCGAGTTTGTTGTTGAGTCTGTTTTCTGCGGTTGCGAGTTTATATCGAGGAGTTAACCGTTTGGCTAAGGTGAGTGCAGGACCATAGGTTTATCTGAGCAAATAATTTGTTGATGTGTTTTACATGATTATAGGCCGAGTATGATCTCGGGTGGATCTAAATCGAGTGTTTCATGAGATGGTTGATTTATTTTGCTATTTTCGTGTTTAATTACGTTTAATAAATTTATTTGTTTGTGTGTATAACCTGTAGATGGGAGGATTGCCTCACTAAGTATTTGTCGAAATACTTATGCATCTCGTTTATTTGATGCAGGAAAAGAAAAAGAGTGACCGTGGGATCGAGGCGAGGAAGAGGGGATGATCTAGACTCGTTGGTTGGATCTAATTATTTTTCAGGAATTATTGGGTGTAGGACTTATTGGTTAATTTTCTGGTGGAATAAATTGGATAATTTATTGTTTAATTCCGAATTAAAATTTAGAATTGTTTGGGAAGGTTAATTATTATTCAAGATTAGTTGAATTTTAATTGATCGGTTAGGATAATTATTATTTATGGAAATAGTAATTATTCGGTGCAAAAATAAAAAAAATTGGATGTAGTCATTTCAAGCCCCTCCATCAATGACCGGTTGGGAGAGGATGTACTCTTTGCCAAGCTTCTTCACGTTTTCGACAACTTCACAAGCAACCGGATCTTGAATCTTACCAGTCTTGCGGTTGGTATGCGCATCCTCTAACAATCTAAAGTGCGAGGGACGCACACCATTTTGTTTGAACTATACCAAAACATAAGATAACTTATCAAAACATAAAAACTTATTAAAATGAATTCTTGATAATACTATAAAATTCATAAAGTTTTATATTTATTCTAAAATATATAAATATTTATATAAAATTAAAAAATTTCAGAAAATATTGAAAAATTACATAAAATCTAAAAAAATAAACTTAATAATTTCATATAAATCCTAAAAATTCATAATGATAAAAAAAACTTTAAAAAATTAATAAAATTACATAAAATCTATAAAAATGAATAAAGTTTGGAAATTTATTTAAAATCCTTCAAAATTCATAAAAATTCAAAATATTTAAAAAGATTATAAAAATCAGAAAATAAATAATTTAATAACAATCCTATCAATTATAAAATTAAAATTATAAAATCCTTATGGAAAAATCTCACAACCTAAACTCTAAATCAAAATCAAATATATAAATCCTAAATCAATTTCAAATCCTAAAATCTAACAATCTCAAACTTAAATATTACAACCTAACACACTTATCTAACAATCTAACTCCTAAAATCAATTCCAAATCCAAAAATCTATCTCCTAACACAATAATCTAACAATCTAATTCCTAAAATCTAACATGATTAAACAATAAACTTGAAAATCAAGAAACTTACATGTTATTAGGGAGATTGGCCATATGTGATGAGGTTTGGAGAAATCTAAAGGTTTTTAGAAGTTTTGAGACGAATTTTGAGTTATTTGATCGGTTTTTCGGATGATTTTCGCGAAGAAGATGATATATTTATAACAGGTTTCCGACGGACAAATCCGTCGGAAACCAAATAAATTAAATAAAAATTTGGTAACCGCGGGAGATAAAAAGTTAATTCCCGCGGTAAAAATTAATGATCCGTCAGAAATCCGTCGGAAAATTCTGACTGATCATTAATTTTGCATGCTTATCCATTAGTCATTCAATAACACGAAGGGTACTTATATCCGTCGGAAATCCGTCAGAATTTTCCGACGGATTTCCAACGGATTTAGGGTTTTGATCATATTTTAAATCTTTTTACTATTTAATGGATTTGTATATGTGATATTTACACATTTCACTACTGAATTATGTTTAAATCATCTTCTTAAATTATAAAATTATCAAACTAATTATTTCAAAACAAATTTCTTACATATACAACTAAATGTATAAGATTCATTAACTAATACATAACTCATAAACTAAATTTTTTTATAATTTTGAATTTTAAAATGTTTTAATGGCTATTTTGTTTGAAATGTTTATGTATTAAACGAAAAATGATGTTTCAATGGATCAAGTGTTAAAAACTTTGTAATTTAACCATGAAACCCTAAATCCGTCGGAAATCTGTCGGAAATTTTCGACGGATTATAAAAATATGTGATAAATGTGTAAAATGCGAAAGAAAAAATTAATAATTTATAGAATCCGTTGGAAATTTCCGACGGATTTAGGGTTTTATTGATTTATGAAATAAATAAATAATTTTTAAGGATCCATCGGAAATCCATCGGAAATTTTCGACGGATTCTATAAATTATTAATTTATTTATTATTTTAATTTATAATATAAATTCAAAATTTTATATATTAATTGATAATATATATGGTCATTTAAATTCTAAAGTATAAATTTTAATACTCCATAAAATTCAAAATTTTAATCCATAATATAAATTAAAAATCCAGAAAATTTTTAAATAAAATCCATACATGAAAAATCCATAAATTTTAAAATAAATGTTCATTTTTTCCAACGGATTTCGTACGGACAGTTGACAGTCCGTTGGAAATCCGTCAGAAAATTTCCGATGGAAATAAATCCGTCGGAAATTTCCAACAGATTCCGACGGACTGTACAATGGCTATATTAACGTTCGTTTCTTCTGACGGATTTCCAACAGACATTTGACAATCTGTCGGAAATCCGTCAGAATTTTCCAACGGACTTATTTCCGTTGGAAATTTCCAACGGATTTCCGACGGATTATATCCGTTGGTAATCTGACGGTTTCTGTCGGTTGTTCATCGGAAATTTCTGACAGAAATAAATCCGTCGGAAACCTCTGTCGGAATTGCAGTAGTTTTCTTGTAGTGTCAAGAGAACTCGCTCAAGAAAGGTTCTTTATTCATATCCAAAATAACATTCTATATTATATCTTGTATACATAAATGGATCATTTATACTCAAATTGTGTATGTCTAATAATGTTCAGTGTGTGTGTACATATATATACAGACAGATATATAGATAAAATACATCTAATCATGAAGCTATTATTTTGGTTTGGAAGGACAGAACCAGGTCATGGTAGAGTCCATAGCACAGCTCCAGAAAAAGGTAATATATTGATTTAAAGACACTTGAACTTTGCTATGCATAGGGGAAAAAGAAAGTATCAGATGATACTATTAGGGAAAGTGAAGGCATAAAATTATTATGTATGTGAATGTCTATGTGTCTGAAGTAGTCTTCGCGTCAATTATTATAATTAGTTGATAAAGTAAATAATTAATTTAATTAATGGTTTTAACGGTACGGATGTTGGCTTGTTTTAATTCAATATCGAACAGATTATCAAGATCAGTGTTCCACTAACAAATGCGGTGAATCCATTGGGTCTTTTGACCATAATGGTATAAAATAAAGAACGGATAAGAAGATACAGATTAAAAAATATTAACAAATGACTTGACCTGTCACAATGTTAACCACTACATGATAACAAATAGTCAATTTGTACGTTAAAGAAAAAACTAGAAAACTCTTAAATGGGAAAAATTAAATGAGAGTAAAAATACAGATATAGATGGAAAGATCATCTAACAACTTAAAAATATATTTTCACAATAACTGACGTTAATTATATTTGCATTTAAATTCTATATTTGAAACACAGAAAGCAGATGTACAAACCAAACAATCTTATTATCAAATTTAACTATTATCAAAGTTAAAAGTTAAAAACATTTTGTTATAAATATTTTATTGACGTTGGTTGTTTTTTCCAATTTTTTAAATGTTAAATTTCATGAATTTCTAAAAATTAATTGGTAATAACTGAATTGGGTTATGTGGGTTTTTATTACTATATATCTTTTTAACTTCATATACATTCATTTGAGATAATAACTTTTGTTGATTATTTGGAACTTGATCCTACTTAAGAACCGACAATAAACGCTATTTTGTACAGATGGACTTTTTATGGATGATGTCTGAAGTGTTTTAAATATTTATTGTTACTGCAAGTGCACAGCATACTGTAAACATACGATATCAAATCCATAAATACCAAAGTTATACTATAAATTGTGATGAATCAAGTAAAGTTAAAACAAAATAAAAGTTGTTTGTCATAATCATTGCAACTAAAAAAAAGTAAATAAACGATGTAAACTAACGAGAGACGAGTATTGGGAGTAGAGAATATCGAATGTATCAATGATTAATAAACTATCTAATTAGTCAGAGATTTTTTAATGAACTGTTATAGAACTCGAATCACTATTGTAAAGCTAGCATACTCTCGTAACATAGATTTCAAAACACTAAAAACTCTCATATGAGCCTTAGAAAACATGTCAGTTTTCTAATCAAATTTGATATGTTCACTTAGATAACTTAACTTCAACTTTAGTTGGCTAAGGATACTAACTTTATCTAATTTTGATTCCTGCATCCTAACAATTGCTTTTGGCGCATACATTAAACATAGAAATTATATGTTAGGTGATCAAACTAACATAAACATTGAAAACACAATAAATGAAGAACAGTAAAAGTAAATCAATAATGTAATAACTTAAACCTTATAAATCATTGAATCCCTTTGATCAAACCCCTAAACCCAACTGGTGGATTAGTCAGACATAGATGAATTCATCAAAAATGAATTCAATGATAACATAAATATCAAAATAACTTGAAGGCAGAGCTTCATTTATCTGATGGATCAATCAATTCCGAGTTGGATCGGTCGATCCTAGCTTCACCTCATTTGAATCTTGAAGTTTTTAAATGTCAAAAGCTGGTCCAAATCATCCATTTAGCTCCAATGACTTGTAGAACTTGTAAAGACTATATATAAAACCGAAAAGACACAAAACTTACCCTAGACTTCATTAAGGGCTCAATACACATATGGAATGAAAATTTAAAAAATCCTTAAAACCATGACATATCAATTTTCCCAGACTTTGAACACTTGCTTGTCATCAAACAAAAACAAACAAATGAAATCAAATATAGAAAAAGGTTTTAAAACATGGGCAGTGGAAACTTACACAGTCTTTTATATTCCACTGCACCGAACTTCCAACCTTAAAACTTATAACTAATCAAAGAACCATTTAATACTACATGTACTTAACCATAAGTTTTCCGAGATCCCAAGGAATTTCTGAAATCTCCATTGTCAATTCTTTAACATTCATTTATTTCCTTAAGTGTAGTCTCACAAATAGAATATTAATCACGATATCGGCTTGGAATAGAATGCTAGTTTAATGTGGCTAAAGTGTTTAGGCTTTGATGATGTAGATGGATGCAAGTCATTGCGAAAAGCGCAGTGAGACGAATACCAAATGTTAATACACAACCTCACGAACCTCGAAATCTCTGTCAAGCTCTGTAGATGTCCAAACTGAGTTGAATTGGTTCTTAAGATAACACATTAGATCTTATAAAGACTTTATTCTTGTTCTTTCTTTGTCTTCTTTCTCTTCTCGGTTTTTTTTTTGTATGCATTGGATCTATCCATCCTTGATGAGGATCGATCGATCCTAGCCTTTTTTATTTTTTTTCTTTGCCGAAAAGGGGAAGCCGTGATCGGTTCTACTAAAAAAAAATTTCTACATCTAAGACGACTCAAACACGTTTTACCTACATAAAAGAAAGCATTAATCTTACCATAGATCCTTATAGCAAAAAATTTTGTCGGTCCGCAAACTCCTATGTTTTTGCACATGATTATACTTGATGATGATGTAATAGAGGCATGTGGTCTGAAAGAATGGGCAGGATAAATGTATGATACCAAGCTAAAGTGAGTTTGGCTATTCAGAGTTCTGAAAAGGATTCTAGAAAAAGTGGAATTGAACTTCGAATGTTATGATCCATTATGGAATTTTCAAGCTTCTAAGTGTGAATTTAAGTCAGTGCTAAAGGTCCTGTAAGGTAGAGTCAAAGTTAGATCATGCAGATTTCCAAAGGATATAGAACTTTTGGTAAATTTGATCCACTGATGGTATTTCCAATTTTCCTATTCTAAGAACAATCAATTTTAGAAGTCTGTTAGAAAGTTAGTCAACACAAACTGGATCCAAAAACGACATAAAATTTCCATAAGTTTTGACTCGATAAACAAACTAATTCAACTAGAAAAAAACAAAAAAAATACACAATGTTATCACCATAAGGCCAAACTTCTTTAATTATAAAAGTTAGCACCATAAGACCATCGCGATATTAGCTTCCTAGGAAACAATTTCAAGCATGAGTTAAACAATAATACTTGGTCGTTGACAGCAAACTCCTTGGGAAATATCTTCATATCTTTCCAAGCTTTGGTGCGTTCTTTGTAGATCCACATGTTCTCATAAGCATTTAAACTCAAGTCTTCAAGTTCATTGAGCTGAATCAAACGCTTATGTCTTGCAGACTTGAAGTCGAAAATCATGCACTGTGTTGCCCTAAGTGCTTTGTATAACAACTTGAACAGGAAGATGACATGATTTTTTATATACCAAGTTGAATAGAATATTCCCAATAGGAGTCTTATATGCGGTTTTGTATGTCGGAAGAGCATTATCAAGCATCAAAGATCAATTATTTTTTATTATGCTACAGTCTTCTCGAGAATACTTTTGATCTCATTGTTAGAGACATTAACATGTCCATTAGTATGAGGCTGATAGGGTGTAGCTACCATATGCTTGACACCATGCTTCTCAAAAAGGTTCTCAAAGAGCTTATTAATGAAGTGAGAACCACCATCACTAATCACCACTCTCAGAACACCGAACCTTGGAAAAATCATGGATTGGGACATCTTAAGAACTACCTTGGAATATTGGTAGGACTTGCCAAAGCTTCAACCCATTTAGATAGATAGTTAACAATAACAAGAATATAGAGATTCCCATAAGATTGTAGGAAAGGTCCCATCAAGTCAATTCCGCAACAATCAAAGACCTTAACTTCCAATATTAAATATGTGGCATCTCATTCCCCTTGTTGATGTTTTCCTTTCTTTAACATGCATCACACTTAGTCATAAACTCGGTAGCATCCTTGAACATTGTAGACCACCAAAAGCATGTCTGCAACACCTTGGAAACTGTCTTGAAAGTGGCAAAGTGTCATGCATAAATTGAACCTTGGCAATGGAATAAAATGCCATCTATCTTAATCTCATGAACACATCATCGATAAAATCCATCACATATCACCTATAGAGGTAAGGCTCATACCAAAAGTAGTGTCCCACATCGGGCAAAAACTTCTTCTTTGTGTATTTCGTGAAGTTCGATGGTGGTTTTTCTTCACAAAGGAAGTTGGCAAAATTGGAGACCTAAGACAAGTCATCTACGATATTCCTTCATATCTGGACACCAGCCTGTTCTTTGTACCATTACTCCAGTATATCAACAAAATAGACATTCTTCTCACGAAAAATGTCATCTATAGGAAGCTTTGCATCAACTCTCATTTAAGAAAGGTGATATGCTACTCTATTCTCGATACCCTTCTTGTTGTGAATCTCAAGATCAAACTCTTGCAACAGAAATATCCAACGCAACAATCTTCGCTTAGCTTCTTTCTTGGATAACACATAGCGCAATGTAGCATGGTCAGTGTGAATTATAACCTTGGAGCCTACTAAGTAAAATTTGAACTTCTCAAAAGCAAACACAATGGTTAGAAGTTCCTTCTCTGTAGTAGCGTACTTGTTCTGTGTACCATATAAGGTCCTATTAGCGTAATAAATAACATGTAGCTTCTTATCCTTCCTCTAACTTAACACAGCACCTACGACATAATCGCTAACATCACATGTTACCTTAAAAAAGAGCTCCCAATCGGGTGCCTGAACTATATGAGCACTCACTACCGCCTTTTTGATCTCAAGAAAGTTATCCAGACACTCTTTAGTAAACTCAAAACCCACATACTTACACAGGAACTAGATGAGAGATCTTGAAATTTTGGAGAAGTCCTTGATAAATATTTTGGAAAACCCCGTAGGTCCTAAAAAGCTGCTAATTCTCTTCACTGAATTAGGTGGTTGCAGACCTCTCATCACTTTAGTTATGTCTTTGTCATCCTCGATACCATGCTCCAAGATTTTATTTTCCAAAACAATCCCATAAGGAGCATGAAATACTTATCCATATATCATTGTAGTATCTTGCAAAGATTGGACAACAACTAGAGAAAGATGAGCCATAAACCAAAAGTCATCCATAAAAAACCTCCATGATTTCCTTGATTAAATCGGTCAAGATTGACATCATGCATCTTTGGAAGGTAATCAAGGTGTTGCAAAGTCCAAATGGCATCATGCGGTAAGCGAACGTTCCATATAGACATGTTAAAGTCGTTTTATTCTGATCATCTAGATGAATTGGTATTTGGAAGAAACTTGGATAACCATCTAAGAAGAAATAGTAAGGATGGTTAACCAAACTTTCCAACATCTGATTAACGAAAGGAAGTGGAAAGTGATACTTTCGAATTGTAGTATTGAGCTTCTTGTAATCACAAAAGCTAGAGACAAGCCAAAACAATTACAAAAGCTACAAAATAATTACAAAAGCCAACCTTTGAAATATCACTCAGAAGAAAGGTGAAAGCTTGAGAAGTTATATAGAATGTTTTATAGCAGTAGCATCTTGCGTAACGATCGTTGACACCATGGCTATTGAAGCTCTCTAGAAAGGATTATTTTTTGAATGTCGCTATCGCGAGACACTAATGGAACACACGCCAACCACACTTGAGGATACTTTTTATCATGTAACAATATATATCACCATTGAAGAAGAGCGCAAAGAATTACAAAAGCTACATGCTCCCCTCCCCCCCCCCCCCAAAAGACCTCCCTCCTCTACAGACAAGCCAAAAGAATACCACGAAACATGGCAACATTATGATACCTACGACAATGACAAAGGCAAGAAGACATCAGCTACTTACTATGTCGACGACAAACAGCGCCCATTGCTACCATGGAATAAGTATATCCGACCTGAAGCTCGATCTGATGGACACTTCCAACCAGAAGCCCGATCTAAGGGAATGTCCAATCTGAGGAATATGCGCAACCCAAAACCCAATCTGGGGGATATATCTGATCTGATGGTTACATTTGACCCGATACGGAAGGATATGTTTGATCGGAAAGATATAATAGAAAAGTAGCAACCACCCCTTACTTTGATTTTTACCAACGACCAGGACATTCCACTTCTGAATCCTGACAACATCAAGATTTTCTACTAAAAAGTACAGAATATGAGAGATTCCTGACGTTGTGCACAGACCATACACGAGATGCTAACCCACATAGGGAGATAGTAGAGCCTAGAGATCGGTTGAAGCACCTAAAGATGATCGCCAACAAAAACTTGAGAGTATAGCTAGAATAACAGGTCTACCAGATCACAAGAATAAATCACCTAAAAGGGTAGAGAAGACCAACCAGCAAACAATGGCAACACTAGAAGTCGGGTCTTGGTAAATCATGGGCAGATTAGCACAACATGTAACGACTCCGTCAGTTCACTATAAAAGCACCATAGGAAGGCGGACATAAAAGTGGAGCCAACCAGCTAGAATTAATCTCATTAGTGACAATCTCCTAATTATCTTTTCAGAAGCTGATACAGAGGGTCTGGATATGCCTTATAATGACCCACTCATTATCAATCTCGATGTAGGAAAATGTTACTTAGCTAAAATCCTAATAGACACCAAAAGATCTGTCACCTTAATCTATAAGGAAACATTGAAGAAAATGGGAATCACCGACCTTGAGATAAAACCCCTTACACGCCCACTCACTTGTTTCGGTGGTAAACAAGTCATGACCATCAACTTGCTATATACAACATGATTATGGGAACTCCATGGCTCCATGAAATGAAGGCAGTAGCATCGAGCTATCATCAATGCATGTGTTACCTTCTGGACAAAGAATAAACACTATCAAAGTTAATGGAAACATTTCTCGTACATGTTTATAATCGAGAAGAAGTTCAAAGCAGCGCCTAACTTTGTACAATGATAATCGACAATATAACCTTGAAGGACCCCACCTTCCCAGAAACAGAAATTTTGAACAAATAACTCATCGATATGGTGAGCATTGACCCTAGAAAATGTGATCGAGTAATCAGTATTGGTGCCTAGTTAGAAGTCAATAGCCGGAAGAACCTAGAACAGTTCCTACGAGAGAATGTATCTACATTCACATGGTCAATATAAGACATGATCGAGATTAACCTTAAGATCACAATGCACGAGCTCAACATCCGATCCGGCATTCAAACCAATACGGCATAAACAAAGGAAACTCATAATGGAGCACGCTAAAGCAGAAAATGAAGAGGTCGATAAACTCTTTTAGACAGGATTAATACAGGAAGTTAAATACCCTAAGTGGTTAGCAAATGGTGAAAAAAATAATGGAAAATAGAGAGTTTGCGTGGATTTTACCAATATCAACAAGGTATGTCCTAAGGATTGCTACACACTCCCACACATAGATCGACTTGTAGAAGCAATCGCAGGGAACGAGCTCTTATATTTCATGGAAGCGGTTGCTAGCTACACTTAAATCATAATGAACCCTGATGATTGCGAGAAAACCGCATTTATCACAGATTGCATAACATTTTGTTATAAAGAAATTTGAATGGGACGATAAATGTGAGGAAGCCTTTCAAGATCTGAATACGTATATGTCAACACCTCTGATACTAGCAAAGCTCGATGAAGGCAAAACACTGTACTTATACTTTGCCATTTCAAAAAAAACTATCAGTGGTGTACTAACCAAAGGCGTGTGTGGCGAACATAGGCTAATTTTCTATATCAATAAAACAATGAAAGAAGTGGAGGCTCAATACTCGACTTCAGAAAAAAATTTCCTTGCTATCATCACATCGGCACTGCAACTTCCACCTTATTTCCAGTCTCACCGTATCGTTGTAATGTCCGACCTGAATATTAGATTGGTGTTACATTCACCAAGCCAATTTGGTCGACTAGTGAAATGGGCAATAGAGCTTAGCGAATACAACATCAAATATCAACCCAAGAAAACTAACAAATCCCAAATATTGGTCGACTTTCTGATCAAGCTGCCCCATGCAATTTTGAATGGAGACGATGCCCCGCAAGCCTGGGAGTTATACATGGATGGTTCTGCTTCTCAGCATGGATCGAGGGTAGGTATAAGGCTCATGTCGCCTATATGAGAAATTATCGAACAATCATTCTAACTTAAGTTCAAAACTACCAATAACGGAGCAAAATATAAGGAATTAATTGCAGGTCTTCGCCTTGCAAAAGCTATCAGGGCCATATTAAAGTACAATGTGACTCACTGCTTGTCGCCAGCCAGCTCAATGGAGATTTTGAAACAAGAAATGATCGGATGAATGCATAGCTCCACTCGGTCCAACAGCTTGCCAAAGAATTCGCGATATTTGAACTCATCAAAATTCCAAGGTACAAATCTAGACCAGCAGATGCACTGGAATCACTCACAATATTAAAATGATCAACCAACCAAGCATCAAGCTAACTCGTGGGGTCTGCATGGTTCAAGAACTAGAAGACACATGGATATTGATGACAATCTGATTAATCCAGCTGATTTAATTGATACATCACCTTTGATCGATTAGAGAGATCCAATTAAGTTGTACATTTCGGATAGTAAGGAGCTAGAAGACAATTGGTAGGCATGTTGGCTGAAAGCCCGAGCAACACATTACACAATGATACGAGATGGGCTATATCATTAGAATTCCTTCGGTCTAATCCTCTATTGCATTTACCGTGAAGAAACAAAACGAGAAATGGCAGAAACACACGAAGACGCATGTAGCAATCATTCTAGTGGGCGAGCTCTAGCCTTGAAAATTCAGAAACACATACACTATTGGCTAACCATGGTCCCCAATTGTGAGAGGTTTGCATATTGATTCGAGAAGTGCCAATGGCACCAACTGATGATTAATTCCCTGACGGAACAATTAAAAAATGGATCAGCTCCACACTCATTTATGCGATGGGCTATGAACATCATCAGTCATTTGCTGCCCTCTAATTAGAAGAGGTATATATTCCTCCTTACTGACTACTTCACAAAGTGGGATGAAACAAAGAGATACAAGTCCATCACCGATGACGAGGTTAGATAATCTTTATGGAATAATATAATATGTTGACATGCTAACCACACAATATCAACATTGGCAATTGAACCAACCTAACATCTACGAAGATTGAAGGATTATGTGATTGATGGAAGATCAAACTGTGTAAATCAACCTGTCGCTATCCTCAATGTAACGGTCAACCCGACGCAACTAACAAACCATTTTGAAAGACCTGAAGAAACGACTCGGTCAGAAGAAAAAAATTGGTAAAACGACTTAGAAGGAGTCTTATGGTCATACCAAACCATACCCCGACGAGATCACCTTTTTCCTTAGCTCATGGAGTGGATTAAATTGCACATTACGCTGATCTAGAATACCCGAGAACGCTGACCTTAATGATGTGATGCTCCTTAACAGCTTACACAAAATTAAAGAATTATGCGAACAAGCATTAATTTGTATTCAAAACTATCATTAAGAAGTTTCGAAACATTAAGAAGTTTCAAAACATATTCTTTGAAGAAGGCGGCCTTGATATTACATTAAGAAGTTTACATGAAATTTACAAACATATTCTTTGAAGAAAGCGGCCTCGTTTTACCAAAATTTTACATTAAGAAGTTTCGAAACATATCCTTTGAAGAAGGCGGCCTCGTTTTACCCAAAATTTTCTCCAATACAGCCGAATGCAACAACAATTTAGGAGCTAACTGGGAAAGTACTAACTTAATAGCAAAAGTTGGCCGACCAACAGTCTCATTACAATGAGCGGAGAGCCGATAAAAATATCATGGAACTCGATCAATCTCAAATGCTACTACTAGTAAGGACATAATAAGGACGACCTCGCAAAAAATAAGAAGGAGAGCTCGCCACGAGCATTACATTGATATGTAAGAACTACATTTTGGCTTCATCCCTTTTAAAAAGTATGTAGGAAACCTATTTTGAGTTACATCTATTATCATAATAAAAAAAATTAGTTTCTTTCAAAAGTAATCTCTGAACACAAGCCAAGTTCTAACCTCGTACTAAGCTAAAATCGCCATCCTGGCCAGGTATTCGATTCTTTTCTGCACGCATGCCTTGCACATGTCTTCTAAGCCAAGCCCAGTCGTGCACTAAGAAAAGATAAACTCGAGCTTATTCTCGCACGAAGATCGGATAAGCCAAGCCCACTCTCGCACTGTTAAACAAAAAAGTATAATCTTGTCTTGCATGAAGAACAGATACGCCAAGTCCAGTCTTCCATGGTTCAAAGACAAAGCCGAGCTCAGGCTCGCATTAAGAATGGATAAACCAAGCCCAGTCTCAAACCGTAAAATTATAAAGATGAGCCCAGTCTCACACTCAGATAAGTCGCCTGAGTCAAATAAGTTGACATCTCGCCAAATTCGAGAAGATGACCTCATCAACATGATCGACTCTTCAGTACTCCAAGTTTGAAAAATGTTGCAATCATTATCACATTAGATGTACTCAACTCCTCTCTTTGCTGACTTCCTCCTTAGGACACGTCATTTCTTTCCAATTTTGTGATTAGCCAAAGAGCTCAATATTCATTTTATATCAAGGTCATCTTCAGCAGATGAATGAGAGCGTGATGTAATCTCCTCGCACCACTGAGTATCAGAAGCATGAAAGTCGAGGCAAACTTTCAGGTAAAAAATCGTCTGTTAGGTGAGGAGCATCTTACAAACGACCGACCTCATCTTTATGAACAGAAGCCAATTCACCGCCTAGGTTGTTCCATTGATTCATAGTTCGAAGATCCAGAAGGTGAAGGAATTGGTGGATTTTTCTTTGAATTCTTTCTAACCAAACATGGAGACATTGTGGCGATCTAAATAAACAACTTAACTCAGTATCAGGAGATAACTCTAAGAAACACAGTATGATTTAAGATTCACGCAGGAAAACTTATTAATTTGCAAAGGATTTTTCCAAAAAGTAATTAACAAGATAGTTAAATAAATTACTCAAGATCAAAGCGATAGTTTTTACCTTTTCTTATGGATGAAGAAGTGAGGTGTGGGCGATGCGAGCTAGTAGAAAGCAACAGTTCGACTTCCAAAACCTACTCGACTCTTCGACTTCTGAATGAAAGATTCTTCCAGAAGATTCATTCCCCAAAAATCACGGTAAAAAAATTAATAAATATTATGTAAATATTCTCTGGAATATTCCACGTCATCCCGCAGATTAAGCCAAATTCAGTTTTGCTTCGTAAGCCGATCTAAGCTCCGCAGAGTAAGACGAACTCAGTTTTGCATCCTAAGCCGATCTAATCTCCGCAGAGTAAGCGGAATTCAGTTTTGCATCGTAAGCTGATCTAAGCTCTACAGAGTAAGCTGGATCCAATTCTTCATCATAAGCCGAGTAAACATTTATAGAAGCATAAGGCCTTCCTCAATCTTACATTAAAAATGCATTTTTGATTTACATCAAGTCAGTTCTTTTAACTTCGTCGACTTCAAGTAAACAATCATTTGACGAACTGTGGGGGACGAATTGTTGATACCGGGTTTAGCACTGTTACCATAAACCCGATCCAATTTAAGAATAAACATGTTAAAACCCAATTAGCTCAGCCCCTGAAGATCAACACCGACTTACAGAAATTCTATTCAGAAAAGAAAATCAACTCAAAAAAAAGAATTGAAAGAAAATACAAATTTTACTCGAAAAAGGAAAAGAAAACTAACCTTTTCAAACTATTATAAATAAAAGGCTATTACATCTTCATAAATAATTCAGAAATCTCTACAAATACCGAAAATCTCAGTTTCATTACTCTCTAAAGTCTTTTATAATCGTCAATCTTCAAACATCAATAAAATAATCAATTCTCTAAACTCTAATTCTTTGTTTCATCTAACTCTACATACAACACCAATGAAAAACATATCTAGTATAGGGGAAATATCCTCTAGACCGTGAATTCTCATAAGAAATTGAATTTCACTAATTTGTAACTTAGTTTATCATGTAGTTAACACGTAGATTTCAGTGGAACATGATGCCTAATGGCGTGAATTTAGCCGATCTTGGTATTTCACAAGAGATTCAGTGATCATTCCGTACTGAAAAGGAATGCCCCAAGCCCATTGTACTCGTTTTTCAATTATAGGTTATATACTCTATAATTCTGTATAAAGTAAAAAAATAAAATTTTATACCATCCAAAGATGTTATATTAATATGAAGAAATACAAAACGCTAATACCACCTTTACACATCATAGTTTCTTATAAATATTGCTTTCCTCTCCAATATTGGTAGAGTTAAGTATTTTCTCTGCATCTAGGTTTGTGAGTTTGTGGGTTTGGTAGAGTTAGCATATAGTTTGATAGAGTTAGCATATAGTTTGGTAGAGTTAAGTTATTATTTTGGTAGAGTTAAGTTATTAGTTTGGTAAAGTTAAGTTATTAGTTTGGTAAAGGTAACTTATTAGTTTGGTAGAGTTAAGTATTTTCTTTGCGTCTAGGGTTTCTGGGTTTGTGGGTTTGGTAGAGTTACCATATAGTTTGGTAGAGTTTCGTAGAATTAGCATACAATTTGGTAGAGTTAAATTATTAGTTTGGTAGAGCTAAGTATTTTCTCTGCGTCTAGGATTTCTGGGTTTGTGGGTTTGGTAGAGTTAGCATATAGTTTGGTAGAGTTAAGTTATTAGTTTGGTAGAGTTAAGTTATTAGTTTGGTAGAGTTAAGTATTTTCTCTGCGTCTAGGGTTTCTGGGTTTGTGGGTTTGGTAGAGTTAGTATATAGTTTGGTAGAGTTAAGTTATTGATAGATTTACGTTTTGACTGTTTCTTGTTTCTATTCATCAGGTTTGGCTGCAGCAAAAGATTATCCAAAGAGGCTTTTTGTAGATGGTCTTCTAGTAATGAAGAACCAGAGCATAAACAACAATTGCAATCTGAATCATATTAGGAATATGATGAAAGGTATTGGTGAAGATGTATACCGAGACATAAGAGAAAAGTCATGCCTCAGAGTTTTTTTGAAGCTTGCTGACTCCCGACTACAATTTTTCCGGGAGGCATCTACAATTTTTATTGGCGGAGCAGCTAGATATTAAAAACCAGTATGAGTTATGGGTTTTCGTAGCTTGTCGGCCTATGAGATTTCTCTCTTAGAGTTAGAGGAAATCACGCAGCTCAATTACGATTTGGTGGATGAATCTTTTTCTGCTGTGGAGGAGGTTGCCCAATGTTCTCTGTGGGAGGACATGGGTTTAACACGGTCAAGGCCCCACGTGGGTAGAGTTGAATAGGATTCTACAGCAGTGCAGATCATGGTCTTTCAAAAAGAGGAGGATGGTTGGCTTGCTAGTGGTATTGCATGTTGGTGTTTACGGTCTCCACCGTAATAGTAGGATTCCATCTGGTTCTGCTTCTTTGGTTATAAATCTAGAGCGGTTTGAGAGGCATCCTTGGGGAAGAGAGGTGTTTAACACGCTGATCAGATCGATCAGATGTGCATCCTATAAAACCACAACCTTCACTCTCGGTGGTTTTGTGCACTCGCTTCTCATCTGGGCATTTGAGTCTATCCACATATTAGCATAACTGTTTGTTGCGAGAAGAGAAGGTGTGGATGTTCCCCTTCTACGGTGGATACCAATCAAGAAACTAGCCATGGACATAATACAAATGGTCAAGTTGGATACAAGGGCGGGGGAAAGAAAGGTAAATTGCTTACGTAGTAGAGTTCATAGTAAATATGGTAGAGTTCATATATCAGCTTGGTAGAGTTAATATTTCAGCTTGGTAGAGTTAATATGTCAGCTTGGTAGAGTTCACAGTCAGCTTGATAGAGTTAATATGTCACCACAACTTAGTAAAGTTTGCTGAGTGTTTGGTAGAGTTGGTTAGTCTTGGTAAAGTTGATTCTCTGTTTAGCAGAGTTGATATTCAATATGGTAGAGTTCATATGTCAGCTTGGTAGAGTTAATATGTCAGCTTGGTAGAGTTAATATGATCATCTATTTGGTAGAGTTACTCTGAACTTGGAAAAGTTGTTTGTGCTGACCTTTATTTCTTCTACTCTTTCAGGTACGCTTAAGGAAACTACATCCAATGCCTCCTGCTGAGATCATCCCTGTTTGGCCAGAAGATGTTGAAGATCCGAGAGTGGACAACATGATCCAAGACATACTTGATGGCACTCTAGATGAGTCCTTCTGGGAAATACCGCAAAATAAAGAGGCCCAGAAGAAGCAGAACCTACCTAAGAAGAAGAAAGAGGTAGAGAAGAACAAAGAGGTAGAGAAGAAGCAGGACCTACCTAAGAAGAAGAAACGGAAGGAGAGGACTCCACCTTCTGTGGAAAACAGTGAGCCAGAGATGGATGAGTCGACTCCCTTAAAGGAACTGATAAGAGTCAAATATAAAAAGAGGGAAGTGTTGAAGGGGAAGAGGCAAAAAAACAGCCATGAAAACAAAGAAAATGAGTCAAGTGTCTTGATTCAAACTCTGCAAGGGTTAAACAACACTTTGAATGGGTTGAGATCAGAGCATACTGTGTTCTCCAACACTTTGAGAGTGATATCGGACCGTCTGTTTCGGCTAGAGGATACAAGGGCAGACTGGTCCATGCTCACTGAGCGTGTTGCAAGGTTGGAGGATAAGAGTTATAATCATTCAATGTTACTGGAAAGGCTTGTTAGGCTGGAGGAGCAAAGGTTGGAGCCTCTTATACAGACCTTGGAGTACAGAGGGAAGTCTGACGTTGAAGGTGGAAGTAAGACTCGTGAACCTATTAATAATGATGAAACAGGCAATGGAGAAGAGGACATTGCTCCTCCAGATTTGGCTCATAACTCGGTACGTAAGGCTCTATTTTAATGAGACTTACTCTGATTTATGTTGTCCATGTACATTCGTATCCATGCTGTTTGCAACTGGAACTGTTTATTATGTAAAAGTAGTGTGTGGCAGCTGTCCATGTACATGTGTGGTAGAGGTTATACGGTTTGATCGAGTTGTATGGTAAACTTTGGTAGAGGTTATATGGTTTGGTCGAGTTATGTATATCATTTTATAGACTCTACCAAACATATCATATGGTAAAGTCTATCTCTACCAAACAAAGAACATGTTTAGTACATCTCTACCAAATCATATTATTTGTAGAGTCTATCTCTACCAACTACCAAGTGTTTAGCATCGAGTATGCCAGACATGGTAGAGTTCATCTACTAATAGAAGTCATAGTACATCTTGTAGAGTTAACATTTACTAACATGGTTGAGTAAATTTGTGCATGGTAGAGTTAACTTGGTGCTTAGTAGAGTTAACATGATGTTTGGTAGAGTTTACTTGGTGCTTAGTAGAGTTAACATAATGTTTGGTAGAGTTAACTTGGTGCTTAGTAGATTTAACATGATGTTTGGTAGAGTTAACTTGGTTCTTAGTAGAGTTAACATGATGTTTGGTAGAGTTAACTTGGTGCTTAGTAGAGTTAACATGATGTTTGGTAGAGTTAACATTTAACGATTAGTAGAGTTAGCATGTTGTTTGGTAGAGTTAACATGATGTTTGGTAGAGTTAAGTTAATAGTTTGATAGAGTTAAGTTACTAACATGGTTCATTCTCCCATTGTGTACGATCCTTTTGGCCCGATTCCAAAAATTAAAGTGCTTCGACTACGTGACTATGTGTTACACGAATTGTAAGCAATATCTTGTTCCGTTATTTTAACACTCTATCTAACCATCCTCTCTCATGTTTTCTGAGCTATTTTTAAATTTGTGTAGGGAATTGACTGTCGACGGTGAGCATAGTGCAATAGCAGTTTTCTATCTCCGCTTGCTGGCTCCAAAACACGTGGCCTATCCAACAATATGGGTGGTTTACCGATTTTATAAGTTCAATATGGTAGATTTTGGTAGAGTTCATTCGCTCTATGGTAGAGTTTGGTAGAGTTCATTTGCTCTTTGGTAGAGTTCATTCGCACTATAGTAGAGTTCATTCGCTCTATGGTAGAGTTTGGTATAGTTCTTTATCTAATTTGGTAGAGTTCTTCGCTTTTTGTTTTCCAGCATATGACGGCCGGTATGAATCTTTTCCGGCAAAGATTTTTGCAACAACCCATTCCATTCAGGAGCAATCAGATTGCTTTCCTTGATCCACTGTTTTGTGGATATTGGTGTGTCGAATATAGGAGAGATTATGTGGAAAAGGAGAAGACTTTCGTCTGGACGAATAGGTATAAAAATCTCTACGATGGTGTTCTGCCTGAATTCTATGCCACAAACAAGCGATGGATGCGAGACGTCGATACGCTTTATATTCCCCATAATCATAAGAACAACCACTAGGTGGCCTTAGAGGTCGATTTGCTACCAGGAAAGATTCGAATTTACGATCCCGACCCGACTATTGTGTCCACTCCTGCCATTCAGGAGTCATGCAGGTAAGCAAACCAAACTTTTGGTAGAGTTGAGATTATGATTGGTAGAGTTAATTTATTAGTCTGGTAGAGTTAGTATATAGTTATGGGTTTGTGGGTTTGGTAGAGTTAGCATATAGTTTGGTAGAATTAGCATATAGTTTGGTAGAGTTAGTTTAGTAATATTAGTTTTATAGAACTTACATATACATTCCAAAGATGATCAAGTTTTTTTCACCTCCTGCGATGCGTGATCATGTAAGTGCGGCGGCGTACAAAATATGGCGGATGAAGGGCACTCCGCGTAATGTCCGGTCAGGCGATTGTGGCGCGTATTGCCTAAAGTTCATCGAGTGTTTAGCCCTTGGTTGCAATTTCGATGGACTGAATGATGAGTTCATTACCTTCACTCACCTGAAATACGCCGTTGACTTTAGAGAACAACTTCCGGTGGAGGAGACTATTGCCTACACAGATCCATGTACTAATTTGTGTGATAAGTCCGGCCTCGTTTCAGCCTCCCAAGACTTTCTTTTGGACTGGTAGAGTTAGGCTGGTACAGTTTGTTTTGTAAAGTTTGTTTTGTACATTTGGTAGAGTTAGTGTCGTAGTTTTGGTAGGGTCGTAGTAGTTTTGGTACAATTTGTTTTGTATATAAACCTTTGTAATTAATGCACATTAAATGCAACAACAACTGATAGTAAAGTAATGAAACCTCTGCTATATTACACGTTCTGTTCATAACTTAACTTAAAACCTTAACAAACACAAAACTCAAACTTTATCATAGCATTACAAACCTTAACAAACACAAAACTCAAACTCTATCATAGCATTACAAATCTTAACAAACACACTTAAAACCTTAGCAAATACTAGAGTGTATGAACTCTACCAAACTAGTCAAACTATACCATACCATATGGAATGAACAAACTCTATCAGACTAGTCAAACTCTACGATACTAGTACGAATTCTACTAAGGGTACAACAAATTGAAACTCGTAGATATTCAAGATTGTACGTTTCCACTAGGGCGTTGTGACCTAGTTGTTTACATCTAGAGCAAGCTGAAACTTTCCTTGGTCGTTTTACCTCTCTTGAACACTCGAACCAGCTTTTTATCCTAGATTTCTTTGGCCTTTCTGGTTGTTGACGCACGTGGGGCAGATTACACACTTTACGGCTCACATCCAACGGAAGAGGAATTGCTGCATCCCTTGGCATTATCGATTGGAGTAGGTGTTGTATAAGTAGCTTGTGTGATAGTAGGGATGAGTAAATGACATGCACACAAGGAATTGTTTCCTCGTTAAACCACTTGCAAGAACACGTCTTCTCGGCCAAATTAACCAAATGAGAAGATGCTGATCTTGAAACCACACCCTGGTGTTCGTCAATTTCTTGCACATTGTACTGCCTAGCTTTCTCAACCCTCGTCTATAATTTAACAATACATGTTAACTCTACCAAAGTATGTATGAACTCTACCAAGGTATGTATGAACTCTACCAAAGTATGTATGAACTCTACCGAACGATACATGTTAACTCTACCAAAGTATGTATGAACTCTACCAAACGATACATGTTAACTCTACCAAAGTATGTATGAACTCTACCAAACGATACATGTTAACTCTACCAAAGTATGTATGAACTCTACCAAAGTATGTATGAACTCTACCAAACGATACATGTTAACTCTACCAAATTATGTATGAACTCTGCCAAAGTATATATGAAATCTACCAAACGTAATACCTTTAGAAGCTTCTCAATTGTTGTTGTTAGAATAGTGGTAGTGAGAGAAGCCTTTGTCCTCCTCTTCGCGAACCAACGTGTTAACATCGCCCTAATTGCATCTCTAAGATGCACAATGGGGAAAGTTCTTGCTTGGGATAACGCATGGTTCATTGATTTTGCTATGTTCGATGTAGTAAAATTGTATCTGTTTCCTGGAAAATAAACTCGACTCCACAACCGAACGTCATCTCTTTGCAAGTACCCATGAAGCCTTGGATCTAACGACTCAATCTGAGCAAAGATAGCGTTGAGCTCGTCAACCCTATATGCAGTGGCAGCTTTCTTGAACAACTTAAAGGACTCTCCCCCTCTAAATTTCGCCAAAATGTTTTTACGTAGGTGGTAGGTGCAAATACCCCGAGATGCAAGTGGGTACAAATTCTTTATGGCTCTACCAATGATTTTATGCTTATCTGATATGATGGCAAGTTCTATGTCATCAGGTATAACACGGTTGAGCTGTCTAAAAAACCATTCCCAAGACTTATCATTCTGAAATCCTCTAATACTTGCATCGAATGTTATGAATAGAAACTTGAACCTGTCTTGCCCGTCGACTTCGAACTTGATAAGGGTTCTAGGATTTGCTCTTCTAATCGCATACAAGTACGAAGGAAGTTCTTCGAAACTACTTTCAGAAGTTCCTGAAGATAGTGCACGTGCTTGCTTTAGAGTACGGTGTGCCTTCCAGTACTTCATCTGCAAAATTTGAACTCAATGTCAATATGAACTCTACCAAACCAGACGGGTAACCACACCAACTATACCATTAATGATAACTCTACCAAATAAAACGGTAACCAACATATAAACTCTACCATGTGCTTATACTAACTTTACCATCACTTGACGACTGTACCATTACGTTATATTAACTCTACTAACCTATATCCAAACTCTACCAAACCAGACTGGTAACAACACCAACTATATATGGAAACTCTACCATGTGCTTATACTAACTCTACCATCACTTGACGACTGTACCATTACGTTATATTAACTCTACTAACCTATATCCGAACTCTACCAAACCAGACGGGTAACAACACCAACTATATATAGAAACTCTACCATGTGCTTATACTAACTTTACCATCACATGACGACTGTACCATTACGTGATATTAACTCTACTAACCTATATCCGAACTCTACCAAACCAACTATACATGTAAACTCTACCATCATATGACGACTGTACCTTCAGACCGAATCGCTTATTTAGTGAATAAGCAATATGATTAGGTAGAACAGATGGCCCAATACCACCTACGAATTCCATGTACAACCGTGCTAAAACTTAAGCAGTTGCTTGGCGTGCCCGACTTGATTTCTCTATTACAGAACAATTGTGTTCTTTACTATACTTCAGAACAAAGAAACATGCACTATCGTGAAGCTCGCACTCTCCACTGACAGTTTGGTATCCAACATTTCACTTCCAACATTGACTTCGATGAAGCCACAACATCGAAGTAAAACCTTTGTAAGACTGACATAATCTTCAACCTCGTCTTCAGTTCATTTTTGGATTAGAATCGTTGCCTGACCGCCAATTCTAGTGATGACATTTCTATGTCCAAATGCTCAGCATTTATACTGATGTAATCTTCATCCTTTGATTTCTTTTCTTCTTCCTTTAATTTCCTACGAACACTGATGTAATCTTCATCATCTGAACTTGCACCATCCATATCATCGCAATAGTCGAATCTCAATTCCGCATCTTCATCCTAAACATGTTCAAATTCGTGTTTCACATTTTCCGTACTACCCCCATACCTTGGTTCAGCTCTACTAAACAGGGGATCAACTCTACTACATTCAACATCAACTGTACCTGACCATGGGTCAACTCTATTAAACGTCGAATCATTGTTCTCCCACTTACAATGAACTTTGTCATCACCATCGTTGAAACTCGCTGAAACACGTGATCTAATGGAAATCTCTACACAGAGATGCATTGCTTGTTTACGAAATTGTTGCACAAACACATGTAATTGCCTTTCGTTACTCACAAAGACAGGGGGAGTATCTTGTGGTAGTGATTGCATGACTAGATTTGACATGTAGCTTAATTTTACCTCATCAGTTTGTTGATTCAGACCGAAATCTTCATACACCACCCCAGAAATTCATCATAACTAAGATCTTCGCCAATCCCTATGATCCGACTGCCGTAAGTTTTGTCCACCAAAAAAACCCACATGTTTTGGTTAAAACTCCAACTCCCAGAAACCAAAACGATTTGATCCATAGATCCTAAAAGCTTTAAAAAATAAAATGAAGGATACAAAATGATTTGGAGCAATAACGGAGCTTCAAATAAAGATAAGATGAAATGAGCATAAATGGAGCTCCAATGGCGTATTGACATTTAATGAGCAACATGTTAGGTAATAAGTTAGTTAGGGTTAAATTTCTATATTACAAATACTAGGTTTCCACAACCAACTCTACCATAAACGATATCTTAACTCTACTAACCATTGTCCTTCACTCTACCAAACATCGAACATAACCCTTCTACGAAGGCAGCTAACTCTACCAAAGGTAACAAAATACATTTTTCACGCGGAAAACGAACTCTACCATGGTAGATTTCAGTTCTCCATGGTAGAGTTCAGTTGTCCATGGTAGAGTTCATTTCTCCATGGTATAGTTGATTTGTCCATGGTTGAGTTCAGTTGTCCATGGTAGAGTTCAGTTCTCCATGGTAGAGTTCAGTTGTCCATGGTAGAGTTCTGTTCTCCATGGTATAGTTGATTTGTCCATGGTATAGTTGATTTGTCCATGGTAGAGTTCATATGTCCATGGTAGAGTTCTATTGTCCATAGTAGAGTTCAGTTCTCCATGGTAGTGTTCAGTTGTACATGGTAGAGTTCAGTTCTCCACAAGGAAAATGAACTCTTCATTGGTCATATGTAACTTTACCATACACTACATTATTGTACTGTCAACTCTACCAATTTATGATCAACTCTTCCACGTTGCATTCAATTAGTTTAGTAGAGTTGATTTCAATTATTTGCTATAATTCGTAAGAAACGGCTGACGTGGCAAGTTTCATTAATGGAGTTTTGTAATTACGTTTTTGTTTACTCATCAAAAAGGGCAAAACGGTATATTACGAATTTAAAAAAAACTATTCGTATAATTTTTAAATATTTTCTCTATTTAAGTAATTTTTCAACAAATCTACTCTATTTCAGCAAATCACCCTTTTTTTATACCCATAGGCGATATTCGATAGCCGGATAATGATGCAATCTAACTTTGCGAGTGGTTTCAATAGTTTTATTTTTTGTGGTCATCGTCCACTTGAATATAATAACCGAGATTATTTTCCAGAAGAGGGATCGATTCATAATTATTGTGATGGATGCTAAAAAAAAAAAAAGGTTGATGGTGCAAATTGGAGCTTGCAAAAATGGTGCCCAATTATATGCACAGTATCTTCCCTAATCCTCAAATATCTCATTTTTAATTGGGTTTAAGAAATCTTCTCATCCTTTAATTATTAAAAAATATTCTATTGTTTTCTATAACAACTTGTGTTATTAAGGAAGTGCTACTTCTTTTTACTATTCTGATCCGGTGAGTTTGAATACAAATTTTTCACCCATAACAAGTGTTATAAAAGATATTGACAAACAAAAGAGAGATGAAAAAAAACAAATACAAACATACTCGGTTCATCAACATTGAGTTGCCTCTGCCCACGGGAAAAGGAAAACGGCAATAGTTCAAAATACAATAGAATGGAAGGAGAACATGAAAGTTGAATACTGAAGTACCATTTAGAACAGATTACTCCAATGATAATATTTAGGGAAAATTCATTATAAAGGAGGATTAGCAAAAAATTTATTTATCTATATTTTTTTTTTTTTGTAAATTGTCATTTTTTCCTAAACTACCCCTACTACTAAATTAATACTATTTAAAAAAAAATCATATAAACATGTAGATACACACATATTAAGAAGATTTGAAGAAGAAAAATTTTCGTTTTAGGCAGTTTTAAGTAGGTTTTTAGCTTGATGAAAGTTGTTCTGAAAATTCTATAATAGGTATTTTGGTGAGATAAAATTATTAGATTACGTATTCTACCATTTGTTCATGGTTTGAAAAAATTATATTACATATTCTAGCAATCTTTCATGTTCTACGATTTTTAGAATAGAAATATTAGAATACTTATTATGAATTATTTAGAATACACATTCTGATATTTTTAGAATACTTATTCTAGCATTTGTTCATGGTTTGAAAATATTATATTACGTATTCTAGCAAGTAGAATACGTATTCTGATAATTTTAGAATATGTATTTTGAAAAAAATTAGAATATCCGAAAGGATAATGACTGAATTTTAAAATTATTTAAAAAATATTAAAGATAATGACTAAATGATTATTTGATCTTGTAAATAATTTAAAAATAATTTTGGTTATTCAATAAAAATAGCATTTAAAGTTATTAAATCATTTATGTTATTAAATAAAAGTTGTATTTATTTTAAAATTATTTATTTGTTAGATTAAGTTAAAATTTAGTTTGACGATATTTGTTTTTGTTCTTCTTCTCTCCTTTGACGCTTTCTGCTTCATGTAGAAGAGTTTTTATTTTTTCATAATTATGCTGCATATCTACGTTAAGTGTGGTGTATGGAGAGTGTATGATAACAAAGAGTAGAGATTTATTGTTGATGAAGAAAAACGTGGGAGATTACTTATTCTTCAATCCACTACATCTCTTGAAGAGTTAAAATCCATGGTTTCAGAAGACTATGAAGTGGAGCAGAATGTAGTTGATGTGGAATTCAGTTATTTTCCCATAAATGTAAGTGTTGACTCTCCTCCCGTTGCTATGATGAATGATAGACAACTCAAAATTTTTGTTGGCTATTTAAAAACAAAAAATAAGTTACAGTTGTGTGTGACGTTCAAAGGTAGAGCTGATGATTGTAGTAGTAGAGACCATTTCGATTTGAATAAGGAGTCAAGTGATGATGCTAAGGAGCAACGCGCTGATTGTAGGAGTGAAGACAATGATGGTAATGTGTGTGGAAAATCAGCAGTATTTGAGGATGTAGATAAACAAAGTAATGATGTTGTTAAGGTCGTTGATGATCTCAGATCTATGTTGGTAGAGTCGATGGTCAATAAAGGGAACTATTTCAGGAGTAAAGAAGTTTTACAAGCAACTATGGAAATGTATGCGATGAAGTATAACTGCGACTACATGATTACTAAATCTGATACGAAATGGTGGTGTATACACTGCGTAGATAGTGTTTACAAATGGAGTCTTTGTGCTCAGTTTTTAGAGCAGTCTACATATTTGAAATTCAAAAAGTATGTGGGTGAGCATACATGTGCTCCTTCGAAGATAAATAAATTTTGTATAACACATTCAAGAAGAACAATTGGACATCTCATTATGCATAATTATGAAGGTGTCAATGAAGGACCTAAACCAAATGATATCATTAACATTATCCGTACAGAGTATGGATGCAAACTAACTTATTTCTAAGCTTGGGAGTCTCGTGAGTATGCAGTTAATAAAGTTAGAGGAATTCCGGAGAAAAGATTTGGTAAGATACCAAAATACTTGTATATGCTACAAGAAGCAAATCCTGGTACGTATACAAATTATGAAATTGATTTCAATGGTAGATTCAAATACCTATTTATTTCGTTTGGTCAATCAATAAGAGGGTTCTATAAGTCAATTCAGAAAGTGATTGTACTTGACGGAACGTTTTTGAAGAGCAAATACAAATGAGTTCTACTAGTTGCTATAGTTGTAGATGGTAACTCTAATTTGTATCCAATCGCATTTGGAATTGCTGATTCAGAGAATGATAGTTTGTGGGATTGGTTTTTCATGCAACTAAAGAATGTTGTAGAGGATGATGAAGGTTTAGCTTTTGTGTCAGATAGACATCTCTCGATTTGTAAATCAATTGGATCCAGCCATTAGCTAGGCATGGTATTTGCATCCACCACTTGATTAATAATGTGATAGCATATTACAAGGGAAATGGTGTGGCTGGTTTTGTTGCAAAAGCGTCAAAAGCATATAGAGTTGCTGAATTTGAGAAAATTTTCAACCATATTCGCAATATCAGTCCTTCGATTGGAGTTTATCTAGAGGAAGCAGATGTGACACAGTGGGCTCGATGTCATTTTCCTGGATACCAATATGACATTGACACCAACAATCCTGCTGAATCGATCAATGCAGCTTTGAGAGCACCGAGAGAGTATCCAATAATTCCTTTGGTATACAACATCAGAGAAATGTTAACACGATGGTTTTATGAGCAAAGAGAATTAAGTGGGAAGAAAAAGGATCCTTTAACTATTGAGGTGGAGAAAAAGATATCTAGAAGAATAGAGAAAGGTAAAATCTTTAAGGCTTATCCGATTACAGAACCCGTTTACATGTTAAAGGTAACAAAGAAGACTACGTTGTTGACTTAGAAAAAAGAACATGTTCTTGTGGAAAGTTCGAGATAGGAAAAATTCAATGCAGACATGCTATAAAAGCAGCTTTTGATATAGGCAAGGATCTATATACATACACTGATGATGTGTATACCACTCCCACATGGAGATCGTTATACGAGGAATCTATTAATCCAATAGGTGTTTGTGAAGAAGAATGGTGCGTCCCAGAAGATGTTGTAGCTGCAGAACTTCAACCACCTCAAACAAGAAGACAACCTGGAAGACCGAAAAAACGAAGACATGAAATAGTTGAAGATAGGATAAGATCGCCACAAGGATCAAAGATATACAGGTGCAGCCGTTGTGGCAAAGAAGGACATAACATAACGACATGTGATATTGTGATATAGTACGGTTAGTGACACTATTTTTTTGTTTTTTCTTAACTTATAATCGTATTTTTATTTATTATTTTTTGTTTTCAAGATTGCGTTGCTTCTATCATCATTTTCCGTTGAAAGGTAATATTTCATGGATATGTTCACTTTCTACTTTCACAAGTTAAGACAAAACAAGCACATTTTTTGTCTTCCTTTTCTTTAGATGGTTTATTATAATTTTCCGGATATATAAGATAACTTTAAAGTTTGAATATTGGATTAAGCCAAATGCGTGGATGTTTTTCTTGTATTTGATGATTTTGTACGATCGATCACTTTTTATCAAAGCAGTAAACATTGAAGAAGAGGTGAATATCTTGAAAATTACAGAATAACTAATAGAGAATGTAATTGTAAAAGTCATTACTTATCTTCTAATAAAGCCATAAAATTACATAAGACATAACAATAAGTTAAGAATCATTGGCGGTTGGATGGGCTTTCGCTGGAGCTCTGGCTCTGTCCTGCCTTTTTTTTGTGTCTGCTGAGATGGCTATCTACTGTGTGCCCAGAAGAACAGGAGTTGGCCTCTGCAGTAGATCGCGTGGCATCAGCTGCATATTTTCTGCGCCTTTCACTCTCTTTGTTAGCCATTTCTTGATCATCATCTTCTTGGACTTGGGGACGAGAGGCACAACGGCATGATCTAATCTTAGATATTGCTTCCCATATCTTGTGTAGCATCTCATTGTTTGTGCGTCCTGTGTCAATGTTCCATTGTTGTGTTTCAGCTTCAGCATCATGTGGTGGAATTGGTGGTAAGTCGTATTGGGTAGAATCAGATGGCAAGAGATGGTGTGGTTGTGGTGGATATAGAGAGTGATGATGGTCGTATGTGGGCTGCTCTGCTATTTCATCATCGTCTGCATGGTTGGATGGATTAGTGGCAGCATCCGGATGATTTACAAGGTATTCAGGGCCTGAGAGAAACTCGAGGTTTTGACGAGAGACAAGTGATGTGATATTGGCTTGTGGTAACTCACAGAACAAAGTATTACCAGGTCGATCCACATCTCGATATGTATCAGGTATGTGGGATTGATATTTAGTTATCTTCTTCAATATGAGACAGTTCTCCAAATATTTGATGTTGATAGTTCAAACCTCTTTAATCGTCTCTGTCGTGGATAGTTGAATGTCTTCAAATAGGAGGAAGAGAGGAGTAAGAATCGTACCCATATGCAGCGCCTTTGTGGAATTAGGAGTTGTTTTCTTCAGGTTTACAAACATAGTAGCTAGTATAGCGCCAAAGTTAACATTGTTGTCAGGCTTGTCGCAATACTCTACCAAAAGATGCTTGACACCATAATAAAGCATCTAAAGCTCATCATCACGAACTGAACCAGAATCTGCTTTAAAGAAGAATGTGTTGCTGATGATCTTCGTCACTATTCTCAAAACGGGATTCCGAATCTTAGCAATCTTAGCCTCTTTTGATGTATAACGCCCTGTCCCAATCAAATTCCAGAATTTTGTTAGGCTTTCGAATTTTGGAAAACTGACTTCTTCCCCGTGACTAAACCTGTATATGTCACAAAACTCAAAGACAGTCAAGGAGCAAAATTTCTTATTGAGGAAGAATGTGAGTTTTTCTTGGCTCGCCACCGGGTTTTTTGGGTCATCATAAGTGAGACGGCATGTTGCAACAAACTCCCAAACCAACATAGGGTGTGTTTGATGACAAAGCCGATACAATTTTCAAAATCGCATGTTTGTAAACACTAGCTCCACATCATTTAGTAATCCAAGCCGCTCCAATACAAGCTCTAAAGCAAAACGTGTTGGTTCAATCTTCACCATTGCCATTGCTTTAACGAAGTCATTGTCGTGTTTATCCATATTTTTGGTGATTGGTCTCAAATGAATATCACATGCTCGAGTCCTTTCATTGTTGTAATAGTATGTTCGATCAATGCTTTTGAATTTTGTTTTTGGTCTCTCTTCTTCACATACGCTCTCCTCCTCAACCGCAACTTCTTTTCCCTTTCTTCCCATTGCCTATAACAAAGAAACAACAATCAATATCTCTTGAAACTCAATGATATCACCAAATGAGTATCACAACAATAACACCAACTAATAAGTATTTAGGCAAGATTTGTTGACAAAACAGTAAGATTTCACCATATACTCATTGGGAGCACAAAAATGACAAGTAATCAAACAATTAAAACACAACTAAACACCAATGTATTTTACTTCAAACTTGAGTGATTCAAATAACCAACAACACATGTAAAGCGGTATATACAATACCAATCATTTTAGACCATAATACTTGCATCAATCGCGTTTTCAACATGATGAAAAGAGATTAGAGAGTTGACTCCACATTTCTAAAAAATTCGCTAAAAAATTTAGAGATTAAGAAGTCTTACCTTGGCAGATCGGAAATGAAAATAGTATCAATGGAAAGATAATGAAAATCCTAGTGTAATTGGGTTTTAAATCGCTAA
Source organism: Cardamine chenopodiifolia (assembly GCA_963922655.1). Classification (NCBI taxonomy): domain Eukaryota; kingdom Viridiplantae; phylum Streptophyta; class Magnoliopsida; order Brassicales; family Brassicaceae; genus Cardamine; species Cardamine chenopodiifolia. The sequence goes on from OZ000463.1 coordinate 5,630,334, forward strand.
AATTGATGAAAAATTGAAGGTTTTGTGTTTTAATGAAGGTTAGGGATTTCGCTCTCCTTCGCCGATGAAGAAGAAGAAGTGAGTGACATTTAAAACTGGTTCATTAGATTCAGTCCTTACAATCGATTTGGACCATAATTAATTCGGTTTAATCTTGGTTTATCCCAGTTTAATCTAAGTTTTTTGAGTAATTTTAGATTAAATAAGTGATCGACCGATCATACACAGTCTGGAAAACTTATCAATACGAGTCATTGAAGTGATCAATCGATCATACACGATCTGCAAATACTTATCAATACGAGTCATTGAAGTGATCGATCGTTCTCTTAGGTGATCGATCGATCATACACTATCTGGAAAAAATTTACCAATCCGAGTAATTGAAGTGATCGATCAATCATCACTTTAGATGATCAATCGATCATACACGGTCTGGAAGATTTTAGAGTATTCGAGTAATTGAAGTGATCGATCAGGCACTTCAGAGATCGATCGATCATACACAGGCTGGAAGTTTTAAGTTTCTCAAGCAAATGAAGTGATGATTGATTACCAAAGTGCCTGATCGATCAATGATAAAGACCGATCAAAATTTGGTATATTGTGTTTTCTCATCATCAATCAAAGATTTTTTCGGTTTCATAATCTTATGATTGAGTAAAACATAACATGGAAAATACATATCTTATAAATTCTACGCTTTTGAATGTCTTAAGCACAACTACTTGTTCTTCAAATAAAGGAAATATCGAAGAAACAAAAACTAATAGAGTAAAATTCTTAATGAAGTTCAACAATATCTTCGGAAGGCAATATCGGAGGTTCATACTTCTCCATTCGCTCAATGAACAGAGGATCTTTTGCTGCTTCCCAAAGATCAAATGCAATCCTTTGACGAGCTGCTCTAATGTTCTCATCGCTTATCAAATCCATAGGTAGCTGATGCAAATGACACTTGATGTATTTCAGCGCATAAACTCCGCAATCAATTGCTGATTGATTTAATCTAGGTGGTACAGAGACGGGGACGATCTCATATGGTGTCAAAATTGAAACTTTCCCATAAACCTTTGTGTGCAGTCCCTTCAGCATACGAGGTTCAGCATACGAGGGATGGTAACTGCGAATGACTCCATGTATCTTCTGTTGTTTTGTCCACTACAATCGAAGACTTCAACTTGTTTTAGGAAAAAGTTAATGCAAACCAAAATCCAATGATTATCGTTGACGAACACCGGAGCATAAATTCTATCGCAATCAGTAACCCAATTTTCCCCCATCTTTCCATGACCTGGCACATTACCATTGGTGTACGATAGAAGATTTGTATCCCACTTGTGGCTTTTTTATTTTTCAAATACTTCATGTATTCGTTTTGAAAAATACAATTCATGAAACCCACACGATCAAATTTCAATCGTCCTAAAGATGTAAAATACATACATCATAGCATCTATTCCTGAAAAATATTTAATCATCACGAACTAAAACAATAACTACGTTAAATAATTCATATCGTTACAAAAATGGCTAGTACTTTACTTACTTCGTTGCCAAGCCAAACGTTGTGCCCCATGATTTGATTAAATAACTTCTTATTACGTACACTTGGACCCAACTTAATGATTCTGCAAATTTAAAAAATAGTAGACATTGATATTAACAAAAGCAAATAATTGGTTCACCATAAAATGAAATTTATGAACTTACTCGTGTTGCTTATGCCACTCTTCAAAAGCACTCCATTTAGCGTCAGAAACGAACACCAATATAGCATCGTCGTCATCTTTACCCACATCCACACTATCTCTTCTTAAATCAACTTCCATAGAATTTTGATCATTGCAACCGCTCTCAATTTTGATCGGTTGCTTGTCAACCTCTTTGCCAACAAAACTCTTTGTAGGATCAATCTCTGGGACATATGTTTTTTGAGAATAGTGTCCTACTTTTTCCTGTAGGAATTCTTGTGTTCCCATATTGATGTCAACGCCAGAATTCTGAGAAAACAATTCATCAAATAAAAATTTTTTGTCCTGTAAAAAATATACGAACAACAAAATATAAGCAAAACATAAAGCAAATCAAAATACAACTGAAATAAAAGCAGAAAAAAAATTATACATTACGATTTGATGGAAACGATTGCAAAGCCGATACATATCCAATTAATAAAGTTTTAGAAAACAAAATACAACTGAAATGAAAGCACATGCAAAGCACACACAAAGTTAGATTACAAAGCCGATAAAATATCCGATTAATAAAGTTTTAGAAAACAAAATACAACTGAAATGAAAAAATATGCAAAGGACACACAAAGTTAGATTACAAAGCCGATACATATCCGATTAATAAAGTTTTAGAAAATAAGCTTCAAGATTTACTTTTTACGTATTCCATATTTACGCTTCACTTGTGGTGGATTGAACGTTAATGTAGTGGCATCTTGAGTAACTCCACATGGAGAAAGCGATTCCTTGATTCCTGAAACCACTCCTTCTAATTTATCCAAACGTGTAACTATCTCTCCCTGAATTTTTTCCAATCTAGTGCCAATATCTTCCGCAAACCTCTTGAAAGAAGAATCAAACACTCCTACAATAAATGACTTCATTTCTTCATTCAAACTCTCGTTTTGTGAAAACCCATGTGTTGATACTGTTTTGCCATCTTTTATTTCATCAGCCCTCCAAAACTCCATAGACTCAAATATGTCAAAATTTCATGTAGAGGAAATGTATGGGTAAACAACATCCTACATTACAAAATATTAAAAACTGTTAGAATTCAAGCGTAAGATCAAACAAGTCCAAATGAGAAAGGAGTTCTTCAACTAACCTTTGGTCCAAATGACTTCTCTAATACAATAATTTCATCATAAGATACTTTTGCAGCACCTTTCCAATTCAAACACTGAGGACCTTCTGTTAATTCATCAATAATATTCTCTCCCATCAATTCTCCAATGACAGGAATTGCTTCCATAGCCTATATTTGAAAGGCGTATGAGAAACCATCAAGAGAATAACTATTGGGGTTCCTCAAATCATCTTTTCTTTTCATCATAGAATTAAGTAGATGGTCAAAAGCAACAAGTCCCCAAGGATAAGTCCGAACCTAATGTCATAACATAGAAGTTCAAGCGTAGTGAGAAAGTGAGAACTGTATGATAATAAAAAGTGATAAGTGTAAGAAGTGAGTAATCTGAACCTTATCAAAATCCATCACCAACTGGATGTATGATGTTGGTATAATTTTCTTCTCATCAATAGACACTACTAACCCAACTATCACACAAAGATAAATCAATCTAAGTCTGTCTGGTTCCTCCCAACCAGGAGCTTGTAATAAGTACACATCCAACAATTTCTTTATCCAAAGCCTTTCATTTATTTTCAGAAATTGACTCCAAACCCCATTATCATCTGTCCAATCCTCTAAATCAGAATTGAAATCATCCTTGTACTGGAGCCCAGTAACAGCATGAAATTCTTGCATGGAGAATCTAAGTGGCTTCCTTGCAAACATAAACCACATCTCATGTTTTGTCTTCGTTACCAACTGCCTACTCAAAATGCTATGTATCAACCGACCCGAAAACCCTAGTATATTATCATGCATGGCAATCAAATGTGCAAAGACAGAATCACTCTTAAATTTTGCATAATGGCAATGCATCCTTCAGTTTGGTGAGGATTGATATTCTACATGAATTGTATATATAATGCACTTGTGGCTCATTTCCTTCTCTAAAAAGACGTTGTGGATAATCCTCTTCCATCCTGCACAAAACAATAAACAACAAGGTAATCATAAGCTAACAACAAAACAACTTAAGCATCTCAAAAAACAAAGAAAATTACCAGAGATAAGCTCAACTCAAATAAAACAGGTAAAAAGAAACGACAAAGCAGTCACGACTCACTTAACATATGCAAGCAACAAAACTAAATCACGAAACTAGACATATTCAATGAACACAAGCATATTGATCACTTAAGTGCCCGATCGATCATACACTGTCTGGAAGTTTTAAGAGTTTTGAAGTAATTGAATTGATCGATCGATCATACACGCCCTGGAAGTTTAAATTTTTCGAGTAATTAAAGTGATCGATCGATCATACACGCCTAGGAAGTTTTAAAAATTTTCGAGTAATTTAAGTGATCAATCGATCTTTTAAGTGATCGATCGATCATACACGCCCTAGAAGTTTTAAGTTTTCTAATAATTGAAGTGATCGATCGATCTCTTAAGTGATCGATCGATCATACACGCCCTGGAAGTAAAATACAATTAGACTTAACTGAAGTGATCAATCGATCACGTATATGCCCGATCGATCATACACGGTCTGTAACTTATAGACAATCCGAGTAACTGAAGTTTATAATTAGATTATAGATGAAGAAAACTAGAAACAAACTTTGCACTTATAAAGAAGAGACCACTTTCGCGGAAAAGATATAAGAGAGCAATCACCAGGATAAGCCACTAACAAAGGTGAAGAAAACTAGAAACAAAAGCATGGGAGAATATGTGAAACTTAGAGCACACTGTAGAACAAGAAAACTGCAGGAGCTAGTTGTTGGGAATTGGCCACAAGATACATTTTTAAATAATTCAGGGATAAGAATAAGCTATACCCCATTTGATATTTCGATATTGGCTCACAAAGTAAGAGACTAGACAGACTCAATGACTAATCAACTAACAGTTTGGCAAGCAATACTCGAACAATGACTAAAACAAAACAGAATGATGAAACAAAGCATCAGAACTCAATTCACACAGCAATGAAAAGACTGAAATGGTAATGAAAATATTGAAAGAAAAGACACAAGAATATGAATCTAGAAGATGGATTTCACTGTACAAATCAGTTGTATTTATTGAGAATCTAAGCTCAATCAACTAATTGCTGAAACATTTCAATTCCATCAAGGCAAAATAAAAAAAAATCTAGTCTTTAATAACCAACTATCTTACTTCGTCTTCACAGAGTATGACAACAAAATCAAATTCGAAAGATGGAGTATTGAAGACACAGAAAAACCAAATGAAAAACCCTAATCTCGATTCTACAATGAAGATAAACTGGATTCTACAATGGAGACAATCTAGATTCTAGGGTAATTCTACAATGAAGCTTTTACCTGAGATAGTGGTGGAGTTGTGAAGTCGCAAGGGAGGAGAAGAACCGTCGCAAGGGAGGAGAAGATCCGTCATGTTCGTCGGAGCTGCCGGTCGGAGCCGCCGCCAGAGAAGAGAAGATCGATCGTGTGTTTGAAGAAGAAAAGAGGAGTTTTTAGTTTTTAGGGATTTTGAGGAGTTTTTGGTTTTTTTTTTTTCATTAAATGATATATATCATTTAAAATTAATGAATAATATTTTTTAAAAATCAAATCTCTTTTTAAATCAAAAGTTTTGATATGTTTTATTTTAATTAAAAAAAAAGATTAGGAGAGCAAAATAGAATTAAAGAGTTTAAAAGGTTTAGATGAATAAATTTTATTAAAAAAAAGTTTAAATAGACAAATTTGTTGAAACTCTTCCAATATAATGAATTTTCCCTAATATTTATATCAGCGGATTGATATGCATACTCGAGATATTTGGAGGATTTCATGAGAATCAAAATTTTGTTCTTTTTTCCTTTTTCTTTAATTTTAAGTAATTTAAATTTATAAGACAGATAAGCTAGTACGGAATTCTAGATTTTATCCATAATATATTATTTATGAAAATTCTGTACTAACGGTTAAGGTTTCTAAAATTTTTTAATTAATATATACTGTTGGCATAAAAAAACATGAATATAAATACAACCCTAATTCATCAAATTCCTCCTGGCTACCACCACATGCAATATGTGATCGAATTTAAAGCATATAAAAAAGAAGTATATAATTATTTATTATTTTCGTTCATATATTGCTACGTTTTTTTTTGCAAATATACATACATAATGACATTTTCCGATAATTGTATTAAAAACCATATTAGTACCAAATATTTATTGCTGTTGGTTAACATTGTAGAGTACGGTTCAGCTTGCATCGTAAATTACACGTATGTAACTTCAAAGTTCAAACTTTGTTCGTGGATCTTTATATCTACATATATTTAGATTGTAAGGATTTTACGTATTATGTGTAGGACGGTATTTACCCTTGAAAGAAATAACTTATACGTACAGAGATTAGAGAGCGTTACATTGGTAAAATACAAAAAGAAAAAAAAGTTGTCCCTAAATCTCATCAAAGGGTCAATTGCAATATTCAAACTTGTCTTAGGAATTACGACATCGTGTAAGAGTTCCCCTTTGGCCTACATTTGTGGTACCACATCTACTTGATTCTTATATATATCTATACCCACTAGTTGTTCGTAAGGAGCATGTCATCCATCATCTTAGTAACCCATGTCTTATAATCCCACTAATGGAAAAATGTAAATAGTATTTTATGAAATTTCGTTTTCACCTTTTCTTTGTCTGAAAAAAAATTATATTCTTTTAAATTTTTTACAAAAATAGATTATCTTTTAAAAATTTTAATATTCAGACCGCGAAATCGGATGGTCCCCAACCTATGAAAGCTCAGCGTGAGATTTAAATATTAGGGTTTAGTACAATTTGGAAGCCTAATTTATGCATTATCGTCCCCATAATCTTCATTATATAAGTTGGTAATAGTACACTAAATATAAGAATTAAAAAAAAACAAAAGTGACTAAGTATTAATTTATTTTAATGCTGCGGACCACATTTGAATGCGAACCCATGAAAAGGTCTATCGCGCTCAAGTTTTTATTACTAATCTAGTACTAAATCGCAATAACACAAATTTATTTATTTTAATTTGCAATGGGCCACTAGTTTTTAAAACGTATATGAATACAACAAGCAAGGCACTTACATTTATTTCTATAAATAACCATAACATATGTAAACGTATCTATGTTATCTCATGCATTCGTATATATACATTATATAAATGTAAAACGTACGTGTCCAACACTACAAGAAACTAACGCATTTTCGATAGACATTTCGACAGATTATTCTGTCGTTGAAAATTTTCAACGGCAAATCGATGAAATTTCGACAAAATAGATTAGGCAAATCGACGAAATTTCGACAAAATAGATTAGTCAAATACTTATTGGAAATTTCTGATGAAATAATGTCGGTCGAAAAATATGAACATTAATATAGCCGTTGTATATATGAATTGGTCCGTCAAAATATATAAACGTTAATATAACTGTTGTATATATAAACAGGTCCGTTAGACATTCTCGACAAAATAATGTCCGTCAGAAATTTCTAACGGTCTATCAGCAAGTCTGTCAGAATATATGAAAGTTAATCTAGTCGTTGTGTAAAACCGTTTGGAATTCAAAATTTCTGACGGAATACAGTGGCTGGCGAATTTATATATATGTTTCCACACTTTTATATTCATTCACAACACAAATATCTTATTTAAACCAAAAAAATTGAAAGAAAACTTTTAAATTGAAGAAAATACAGTGACCTTTATTTTTTATAAGGCTTTTAAGAGGTTTTATAAGATTTATAAGGTATTTTAAAGGTTTTATAAGATTTAATTTATCAAACACAAATTACTAAAATATATATTTTTAAATATATAAAAACCATAAATTCATCGAAAATTCGTTGGAAATTTCTGACAAATTTCCAAAGAATTTATAAAAAATACAACCATGAAATTTAGAACCGATCGATCTGATGTATATATCGTCGATCTGGAAGAGGATCAATCAATTATAAATTTCAAGGAAAGTTGGGTATATAAACTCTATATTAGTTGGATATTTCCGACAGAGTTCCGACGGACAGGTAAAAATATATATAACCCTAAATAAAATATATTTAACACATGTGATATAGTATTTGTTAGAAATCCGTCAGAAATTTCTGACGGATATAGGGTTTAGGAGTTGAATTTTAAAGTTTTTACACGATGTACATTAAAAATTGTAAGTATTATTCACAAACATTAAAGACAAAATAATCATTTAACAAGTTATAAAACATGATTACAAATTTTCATATGTTTTGGAATCAAGTGTTAGATAACGAATCTTATACTTTATGAAGTATGTATGAAACATGTTATGAAAATTAGTTGTTTGATATTTTTGTTATTGAAGAAGATGATTCAAACACAATCTATCATACAAATGAATAAAATATCCTATATAAATCCATTTATAGTTAAATGGATCGATTCCGGTACCAAAATCCTGAATCCGTCAAAATTTTCTGACGAAATAAGAAATACATGTGGCCTCTCATTCTTTGACTGACCAATATGACAACATGCACATTACACAGTACCTCAGAAATCAATCAAAAATTTCTGAAGGATTTCCTATGAACCGTGAAAATTAACCCGCAAAATCAATTTTCGTCTCCTGCAGTTACCAAATTTTCAAAGTCCATTGGAAGTCCGTCAGAAATTTCCGACGGATCGTAAAATTTAAGGTGCTAATGTTTCCGATAAATGCCAATGACAACGCGTAATTTATTGTTATAAATATCTATGTTCGAAAAATCCATCAAATCTCCCTAAAACCTCTGAATTCTCTCAAAACTTAACACAAATGACCAATCTACCTCCCAGTACGTAAGTTCCTAACTTTTTCAAGTAGATTTATAGGATTGAAGAGTTAGATTTTTTATTTAGGGATTTGTAATTCAGATTTAGGAATTTGGAATTGTTATTTAGGATTTGGAAGTGATATTTTGTGATTGGATTATTAGATTTAGGTTTTCATTCATTAGATTTAGGTTTTTGATGGTTAGATTTAGGGTTTATGTTTTTGAAATTGATTTATGGATTTTGATGAAATTGATTTGAAATTAATTTATATATTTAGATTTGAAATTGATTTATGGATTTTTTATAATTTTTATAAATTTTACTTTGAATTTAAAAATTTTATATAGAAATTTATGGATTTAGATTTGAAGATTTATGGATTTTTATAATTTTTTAAAAGTTATTGTGAATTTTAGAAAATTTATTTGTGAACTTAGAAAATTTATTATTATTATTGTGGACTTTATAAATTTTATTGTGAATTTAGAAATTTTATTTAGAAATTATATATTTTTGCTAGTTTTAATTTTATTTTGCTTTTCAGTGATTACGGTAATTGCGTTTCTTCACCCGGAAATCGTCGTGCGAAGCGAGGAAAGAATAACTCGCAAATCCAATCTACTTATGTCCCGGATACTATAACGGTTACGGATCCTACTCAAGAGCCAATTGAAATGTCCGTGGAAAACTTTGCTTTTCAACCGAGCCGATATCACCCCATCAAACTTCATTCACTTTGTGCTACCAGAGATATTTAATAAGTTTAAATTTTAATTTAATAATTTATATTTTATAAGTTTTTAATCCTTTTAATTCTGACTATGGTGAAAACCACACACTAAAAATTGATGTGGAGCCCATAAACAGTGGTCGGGCTGTTACAAGGAAGTTGACAATTTTTCCTTGAGATGGAATTCTATTTCCAATCGATAGCGTTTCCCTTTGAAGATATTATCAAATGTTGCCCAAGACCAAGCAACATTACATGGCGAAGACTTGATTTTTTTTCTTTTATCATAAACAATAGGGTTTTTCTTTGCAGAATGGACAGTTTTCCAAACATTATATGGAAGTAAGGCAGTTTACTTTTCCTAATTTGCAAAATAAACAGTTTTTACTATTTTTAATAAATATATTTATGAAATAGAGAAAGTAAAAATGACTAAAGTGCTCTCCCAAAAAAGTCATTATCATCGCCTCTGCTCTATTTGTCGTGCTCAATTGGTTTGTCAAATTGAGTTGTTCTGTGCAAGGACTCAAACATGTTTCTCTGTTTTTTTGTTTTAGCATATGGTAATTGATTTTGTTTGTGTATAGCTAAAATCTAGAAGTTCAAATTGTTCATGTTTCATGATTCTAATGTCTATTTCTTCAACGTGTTCTTTGTGAAATTGAGTTCTAGTTAGTACTCAGCTCTCTAGTTTTGTATATCCTTGAAAAAGTTCTCATCTTTGTTTCATTGTATCATGAACCGTTTGTTCTCTAAGGTGTCTAAGATTTTACATTTTAGTTGTGAGTTGGATAGACAACTAAGAAAAGCAGATTCAATATATATGAATTTATCATATAAAAGTAGTTACACAAAAACATGTTAATCCACATTAAAAAGTAGTCAAAAGAGCAGATTCAGAGTCAGTATTATCCAATGACTTTAATCCATTGTTAAGGCTGTTTATCCGAGTCAAAAAAGACAAAAGAGCAGTTTCTACTACCTGTGCGGAATGGAAATCATAACAGAAATGAAAATCATAACAAAGACTTAACAAATCTAATACAAAAACACAAAATCAAACAGAAACATAACAAAGTAAATCAAATCAAACAAGAACAGAGACTTAAGTAGTTCACAACAATCTAAACCTTAAGAATGCAAAGTACACGTAAACAACAACAAAAAAGCTAACAATCTACACACAAAAAAAAACAGAGCTGCTCCCAAGAATCCCATTGAATTCCAAGGATTTACATAAAAAACAAAGTCAAAGTACAAAAGAGATTGAAAAAACTAAAAAACAAAGTTAAACACTTAGTTCTACTTACCAATAGATTCAAGAAACTCAACTTTTTCCAACATTTGCACCAAGTTTGATACTTGTGCTTCTAATTTAGATGAACACCTTAACCAGTGTTCCGTGCATAACAAAACCTCAACCATGTAAGGAGTTAAATAACTCCTATAAGGGTCCAATATTCGGCCACTTGTACTAAAAACTGACTCACTTGCAACTGATGAGACTTGGATTCCTAGAATATCTCTGGCAAGGTCTAACAAGATTGGGAACTTTGAGCTATTGCACCTCCACCAACTGAGAACATCATAAGGCATCTCCAAACTATTTTCAACTCTTACTTCAGGTTTTTCTTACAAATAGATTTGTAACTTATTGTAGCCATCTTCACTTCTCCTTAAATCAAGCATCTGACTGTAAATTGACTCCATCCTCTCACAAGCATCTTCATAATCTAAAAACTCAAGACATGAAACAAACCGACTCAAAACATTGAGCTCCAATGTCTAAATCTAATGGTTTGGTCAGCCTAGAACTATAATCCTCATACAGCCTTGCTAGTGCAATTGAAACTAAAGCATAAAGTTGTTGACTCTTTATATTATCCTTACCATAAAGCTGGTCAAAGCAGAGGGAAAGAAACTTTATCTTGTTGCGAGGATCAAAGATTCTAGCCACAATCACTAAAGGATTCATGTTAGTCAATCCTTACCAATATTAACTTATCCCTCATGACACGAGCTTGTAGTTTGATCTCCTTTTGATGACTGGCACACTTAGTGATGGGATTCCTCTTAATGTCCATAATTTTATTGTAATAGACAACAGAATTTACTGACGTAGAAGATGAGAAAGTCAAAGTATACTTGTAGAAGATCTTTATAAACTTCACTAATCTTGAAACATCCTCCCAATCAGAATAAGTTGGTGGTCCAACTCTTTTTCTCTTAGTCTTCTCATCTTCTTCCTGGATGTAATAACACTACATCTTGTCTTTAATCATCATCTTCTCAAAAGAAACCCTCAACTTCATAGCAGAAGTCAACATTAGATAGGTGGACTTCCGTCTTGTCTTCACATCTGATGGCAAGCTGCCTCTACATACCTTTCCTGTTTCACACCTCATTGCAAAAGACTTAAGCCTAGTGAATAATGACCGCACATACTTCACTTCATTCCTAATGGAAACAATACTAGGATTTTCATTCTTCTAACCATCTCCAACAATCAGATTGAGGATGTGTGCACAACAACACATATTCAAGAACTCACCACCTCTAACTAATGCTTCTTCTACTCTTCTAAGCCTTCTCATCCTTAAAAGATTCCAGCGCCTTGTCATTATGCCTTGCATTATCAACTGTAGTTGTAAAAACCCTCTCAATTCCCCCACTCTCCTGAAATGGTGTCTCCTCTATGATCAGTGATTATCTTAAAGCTAAGGATTCTCCTCTGCATTTCCCAGTGAGCATTAATCCAATGAGCTGTGATCACCATGTAGTTGTAAGAGGTTGTAGGAGAAGTCCAAGTAACTTTAATCAGAGAAACCCTTTGTTTCTCAACACTAAACAATTTATGCAAAAAAAAATTTCTCTTGTAGATAGATCCGAACAATGTCTCTAGTACAAGTCCATTTAGAAAATGTCTTGTACAGAGGCAAGAAATTGAAATAAAATCGCTTCCAACCCTCAGATTCTACAAAAGAGAATGACAAATCATTCACTATAACAATCTCATTAACTGATCGCCGAAACAGTTATGGATCAAACGTAATAACCTTCGAATTCCCATTACTATCACCACTAAGAACGTTCTGTTTTTCCTTCTCATCATAAACCTTGTAGCTTGCATCTACATATGTGACCTATCATCGGACTAGTGGTTACAGTTTTAAAATCACAACCAATCTCTGCAGCATAGTACTTACAAATGCTCTTAGTACATTCTTCATCCTTCTGCATAAAATGTTGCCAGAAATCTATTGTTTTAGCATACTTATTTCGTGGTTTTGGTGGCTTAGCAGAAGCAAAGGCAGAGGCAGGTGTTTTACACTTCTTCCCAGTTTGAACTTCTTGAGGTTGAAGCGGAGGCTCCATCTCGTTGTACACTTTATACATCTACAAAACATAAAAAATTTGGATTTGCATCACTACAATACATAGAGCAATCGATAATACCCGTGTTTTTTAACAGTCACAACAACTGCGACTATGATCCACAAAATACTCATAAAATCAATAAATTAACGTTGAAAACTCAATTAAAGGATATTGAAGACCCCAGCGACTGTTGCTATTTCTAATAAAAGCTTGGAGTGTTGTCGATGTGTTTATCAGCGTCTCCACAATTAATGTAACAGAGTCGCAACTATAGAAAATAACAGGAAAAAAAGAATTAAAGGAGAAATAAAGGATTTTTCTTTGGTCGCAGGTTGGTGTCATAGTGACTCTGCAAGGAACAGGGCCAATTTCTAAATTTTGAAGTTTAAAATGATACCCTAAACCTAAAATGCTCCCAATCAAAATACATACACAACATAAGGACCATAAACCCAGAAGAAGTGAAGAATAATGGATAACCGAATGACTTTTTGAAGTTAACCTAAACCTAATTTTTTGCAAATCTATAATTGATTATCAAGATGGAGGCAGAGCATAAAGTGCAAAGAATCAAACGAAGTAGCGATTAAGGAGAAAGAATAAGAGCTTACCCATATGATATTTATAGTTACGGGCTGAATCTCTGAGGAAGGGTTCATCTTAACAACGATTGAGCTTTGAGAGAATGAAAAAGGTTGTAGAAGAGAGATAATTGATGAAGGAGAAGCGATGATGATGTTAATTATTAAGTAGATTGGAGAAGAAGATGAAGTTTGGTGTCGGTTTCAATTTCACAAGAGGCAGAGCCAAAGAAGAATAAGCAACCTAATTAGGTCTAATGAATAATTAGCCTTATAACCAAACGGTACCGATTACCAAACAGAGTCGAATCAAAATCAAAAGTCTCATTTGATTTTGGTCGATCGGTTCAACACTCTCCAAACTCTCGGTGCCGTTAATTGAAATTTTATGTTATGTCAGGTCGGTTTATTTGTGTTGAACCGGAAGCCCACACCTACATAAAAGCATTCTAAAACACAATTCCTATCTCTAAAATATCAAATGAGAAATTAATTGAATCAAATAAAAGAAGACATGAAAAAGATATGAGAATGATTTATACTCAATGGAATAAAAGTTGTGTATGATTTATACGGAATCTCGTGTTGGCACTATGTAAAGGCTATTGCAGTTTTTTTGTTTTTTAGGAAGGGAGATTTTGTGGTGATCACAAGGAGATTAGGGTTTTTACATTAGGGGTGCTGAGATGGTGTGGCCGCCAAGTTGTGCGGCAGTCAGAGTTTTAAATGAGGGTCCAAGACAATCAGTTGGAGTGGGAGCACACCATGTTGTTGTGGAAAACATAACATGTTATGTTGGGAAGAAGGAGGTAATTTCAGGTGCAATGGAGAATCCTTCGTAGGGCAGAGTTGATATTGCAAGAGTTTCAGAGGCAGTTAAAGACTTAGAGGGAGTCAGACTTACAGTTAGCATCAGTTTCAGAATTATAGACTGCTGCAGTGATCACAAAGATTTTAGAGGTGGTTTCGGGGACTGAGTTAGAGAGACAGGGTTCAGCGAGTGTGACAGGGCAAGAAGCTGGGCTTGGCTCCGTGGTTGGGGGGGGGGGGGTTTAGAGGGTTCAAAAAAAATTTCAGAGGTTGTGTCAGGGTCAGTGGCTTTGTCTATTTAAGTGGTGGAGAAAGTTTAGAATTTCTTGAGGGTAACAGAGGCTGGTTCGGTGGTAGCGGTTCTATTAGCTCCGTTGGCTGAAGCTCCGTTGGTTCCGGTAGCTGAAGTTCTGTTGGTTGATGATCCGTTGGTTGAAGCTCCATTGGTTCGTAAATCATATATATAGTTCAGAAGAAACAATCTTTGATGAAACATGATCTGACGATAGCTACGAAAAAGGGTAATGAAAATATCTTGGTTCCAGATGAAATTATTAACAACCAGGTTCCTTTATAGGATGATTGGATTATGGAAAATTTCCTAGAAATAGCTCCTCATATAGCAAAGATTCATATGATAGTGAACAAGATTTGGTGTTATGGCAACAAGAATATCAAAATTGACGCATTCGTAGTTAATGCAACTACAATGAAGTTTTGTATCCATGATAGAGTGATCATAGATAGAGTGCTAAGAAGAGGTATGTGGAATATTGTTGATAAACCAATGATGGTGTCAAAGTACAGGCCAATTGATGAAGATGACCAATCAGCTCTTCGTAAAATGGCTCTTTGGGTAGTTATTAAACAAATTCCAGCTTCATACTTCTCATGGAAGGGGTTAATTTTTTTTATCAAGCGCAGTGGGTGAGCCTAAGCGTCTTCATCCAGAAAAAAAGTTTTGTAATAAGTTTGACAAGCAAAGGTCTTTGTCGAGTTGGATTTGAGAAAACCATTACCTGAATCATTCTGTTTTAAGACGAAGCAAGGTTTTGTTTTGGAAGTGCTTTATTCATATCCGTGTTTACCTCCTAAATGTAATGCTTACTTCAAGTTGGGACATTTAAGGGACGTGTGTCAAACTAAATCTACTTCTGAGATAGTGACACCGAGAATTCTCAAATGAGGAGTGAAGTCATTAGTAGGTATTTCAGTTTCTCATGCTTTTGATACGACCATAATGTCAACATCGGGTTTGAATGATAATAAACCACAATAAGATCCGTCACATCTTGTATGTGAAGATGCAGATGTGGCTGGTAGATACGTTGCACTGTTGAGTGCTTCTTTGGCTGAAGCATCCAGCATTGCGACTTTTACACTTCAAGATCCATCTCATCTTGTATGTAAAGATACAAATGTGGGTTGCACATATGTTGCATATGTGAGTGTGCCTTTTGTTGATTTAGAAAATCCCCTAATTCTTCACGATAAAGCTATGGGCGAGACTGCAAAAAACTGAGGCTTACAATGTAAATATTTGGCGACTTCAGCTGGTTTGGGTTTAGGACAAGATGGCTTGTCTTATGTTCTCCAGGTAAAGGATGTTATCAAGGAGGAAAATTATCCCCAGCGGAAACTTTGGTGAGTTCTCGGTCTTGATATTCAGTTTTTGTTTAGAGGATGAAAGCTTGGTGGAGCCGTATAGGGAGCAAACAAATCAGTCTCTTATTCTGATTATTAATTTACAGAGATAAAACATGGATAATTCAGTAGGGGTTGATGGAAAAGAAGACGGAAAATAAAAGGGGAAAATATGCCAGCAAGTGTCAAGTGTTCAACCTTCGCCCTCGTGCTTCAAAGACCACACTTAAGAATAGTTCAGATGTGATTTCCCAAGTCACAAAGGATGTGAATCTAGGTGCAAGGAAAAAGAGAGTCCAAAACAAAAAAAACTTATATGTCGGGTTTCTTTTGGAATGCACGTGGTTTCAATAAAAGTACTAAGCATTTAGTTATTCCAAGTTTGGTAAATAATCAATATATGCAGCTTGGGTGTTTGTTAGAGATGAGAGTCATAGAAAAAGAGGCACCAAGTATTGTAAATTAATTTTTTCAGAATTGGTCTCTTATGTCGAACTACGAGTATAACAGGTTGGACCATAGTTGGGTACTATGGAAGGCAGCATTCGAGTAACTCCAATGTTTCAGAGTAACCAAATGATCACTTGTTGGGTTATATTGGAAGGAAACAAGAAGAATTTTTATGTTCTTTCGTCTATGCATCAAAACTCTATGGAGGAACGAAAAGAATTATGAGCAGATATTCGTAATCATCACGATTCCCCACTCTTTAGAAATAAACTATGGATGATATGTGGACATTTCAATGAGATTCTATATGGGGAGGAGCATTCGAACTTTACAAAAACTCAATCGACTCCGTTAGCAATGAGAGACTTCTAGGAGATAACCCGTCAATGCGCTATTTTTGATTTGTTTTATCATAGCTCAAGGTTTACATGGTACGATAAAAGAGAAGAAGGGTTAATGTGTAAGAAGTTGGATAGAGGTTTGGTGAATGATTGTTGGTTGAAGAGGAATCTGCAATCCTATTGCAGTTTTGAATCGGGGGGCTGCTTAAATCATGTCCTAGGAAAAATCTGTATTGGCGCAGTAGGTCCAAGTGGTAAGAAGCCTTCTAAATTCTCTAGTGTCATTACAGTAGGTCCAAGTGGTAAGAAGCCTTCAACATTGTTTTGATTGTTGAAAAACTTAAACCCTTGAAGCCATTTTTACGCAATCTAGGTAAAGAGAATCTCGCTAACATATCTCTTCATACTTGGGAAGCTCATGTTGATCTTTGTAATAAACAAGCTGAGATGCTAGCTGATCCAACGCCTTAAAACGTTGAACTGGAAGTATTGGCTTTCACAAGTGGAACTTTTTATCAGGATTGGAAGAAGGTTATCTTAAAAAAAAGTATACACTTCATTGGCTGAGTATAGGGATCAAAATAACACCTATTTCATAAAAACACTGAGCTTCAGAAAATGAAGAATTCTATTTGAGAAATAACAACAAGGAGCGGCAAGGTATTCACAACCATGGATGAGATTAAAGGTGAAGCAACTCTTGTCTATAGAGAATTTCTTTCACACAAACCGCCAGATTACTATGGTACATTAGTGGAACATATACAAAAGCTTCTAGATTTTAGATGTCTGATATGGACAAGAATATGTTGACACAAGATGTTTCAGAGGAGGATATCAAAGAAGTTTTATTTTCAATGCCGAATAATAAATCGCATGGTCTTGATAGTTACACAAGTGAGTTCTTCAAGAAAGCATGGCCTATTGTTGGGAAAGACTTCAACATTGCTATCAAGTTCTTCAAGAAAGGGACTTAATGCTACAATTCTAGCACTTAATCCAAAAAAGAAGAAGCTAGCGATATGAATGATTACGGACCTATATCATGCTGCAATGTACAATAAAAGGTGATTTCGAAGATAATCGCAAATAGAATCAAGGTAATTCTTCCTAATTTCTTCGCTTTGAACCAGTCTGTATTTGTTAAGGATTGATTATTGATGGAAATTTTCATTCTTGCTACTGAAATAGTAAAGGATTGCTATAAAGATTTGATATCTCCGCGTTGTGCCATGGAAATAGATGTTTCCAAGGCCTTTGACTCAATTCAATGGGATTTTTTGTTGAATGTTCTTGAGGCCTTGAATTTTCCAGAGAGGTTCGTCCATTGTATTAAGCTATGTATCTCAACAGCATCGTTTTCAGTTCAAGTAAACGGGAGTTAGCAAGATATTTCAAGAGTGATATGTTCACTCTCCCCTTATCTTTTTGTTATATGTATGATTTTTTTGTTGAAGCTATTGGATAAAGTAGCGGCCGAGCGAAAGATTGGCTACCATCCTAAGTGTAAGAGTATGCAATTAACAC
Organism: Cardamine chenopodiifolia; assembly: GCA_963922655.1. Classification (NCBI taxonomy): domain Eukaryota; kingdom Viridiplantae; phylum Streptophyta; class Magnoliopsida; order Brassicales; family Brassicaceae; genus Cardamine; species Cardamine chenopodiifolia. The sequence continues at coordinate 5,648,434 of OZ000463.1, forward strand.
ATTTATGTTTTGCCGATGACTTGATGACTTTTGTGGAGGGGCATAAGAAATCGGTGGAAGGAATTTTACGAATATTTTCTGAATTTGCTAACATGTCAGGGCTGTGGATTAGTGTTGAAAAATCAACCATTTACATGGCTGGTTTGTCAGAAAATAATAGTTCAGAAATATTACAGCATTTCCCCTTTGCTCAAGGCCATCTACCGCAAAGATATTTGGGTTTACCTCTCCTTAGTAAGCAGATAACTCAATCAGACTACTCACCTCTTTTGGATAATTTGCGGATAGGGATAGCTTCTTGGACTGTGCATCATCTCTCTTACGATGGTAGGTTACAGCTTCTAAGCTCCGTGACCACAAGTATAACAAATTTTTTGATCTCAACTTATCGTCTTCCTAGTAGTTATATTAAAGAGATCAATCAGATATGCTCAGTTTCTCTTTGAACTGGACCCTGAATACTAAGCAAGCGAAAATTAAGTGGCTGGAAATATATCGTCCTAAGCAGAAAGGTGATCTTAGACTGCAATCCCTAAAAGAAGCCAACAAGGTTAGTTATTTAAAGCTAATATGGAGAATATTGTCAGGGAAATAATCATTGTGGGTCAAGTGGATATCCCACACTATATTTAAGCAGAAATTGCTCTGGATGTTAAGTACTAACACAAGTATGGGATCATGGATGTGGATAAAACTTTTGAAATATAGAGATTTAGCAAAGCAATTTTTCAATGTTGAAAGGTAGAGTGGAAACAATACCTCTTTCTAGTTTGATAATTGGTGTTCGTTGGGATATCTAGATGATATAACGGGAAATAGAGGATACATAGAGTTTGGAATTTCATCTTATGCCATGTGTCTCAGTCACGAATAATTATCGCAAGCGGAGACATCGTATTCATCAATATAACCAGATTGAAGATGAAATTGAAAAGGTTTCAATCACGGAGAATGAAGATATTCCTTTATGGAGAGGCATCAACAACAAGGACATGAACAAGTTCAGCACATGCATTTTAACGAGACTACTATTCATCGATAGTTAAAATTAGAACTTTTGTTCTTTCAATTAAGTTTCAAAAAACAGTTTCACATGTTATAAAAGATTTTACTTTGTATATAATTTAACATAATATTAAAAAAAGAAATCTCTCTAGCATGCATCGTTCGTCTTTCAATGTATTTATCACGTAAGCTATGTTCAATTTCTCTTTACCATCTCAAATAATAAGAGCATTCACAATATCGAAAAAGTATTAAACAACCTTCCGACCCATCTCTCTTGATTTATAAGAAAACACATGAAATTTTAGTATGATGATTGTGCTGTCTAAAAGTAATGATGATTGTGTTGTCTAAAAGGAATGTACTTTTAAAATTAGTATGTTTGCTAAAGTTTGCTAAACGACTGTACTTTTAACAAAGCCAAGTTTGCTAAAAATTGTATTTTATATTGATTTATTTTTCATTAAGTTCAGAAGCTTTTTATAAATAATTACTCGGTTGGAAAGACTGAAAAAGTCAACTTCAATATGTTTTGGTGTTAGCGAATCTAAAATTTCAAAAAAAATACCGAAAAGTTGGAGAATACAAAATGTACATAGCATGTCGTACTCTTATGAGTGTACATAGCATATCGAACCCTTATGAACGTAGAAAGTATGTAGTACATTCATAGTTGTACGATACATTCATGGGTGTATAGAGCATAATATGTATAGAGGAAATGATTTTGTTTTTCCGCAAAGAGTATTTCATTACTTATATGGAGGAATAAAGAGAATTACAACGAAACTCAGAAAAAACGACAACTAAGAATACGTAACACCAATAGGTGAGAAATGTAAGAGAGATAAATACAGGAACAACTCTTGACTGTCAAACATTGAGATCCATATCCGGGAGGAAATTATCAGGCCTTTTGATGGAAGAAAGTAGACACAGCTTAGTAGATACAAGAAGCTTCATGCTGAAGCATATCCCTGAGCCAAGCTGGACCATTCCGAAAAATATATGACTGATAGCGGTGCTCACGGGTAATACTGAATGAGATTGCAGAAGCTGCTTGGTTACACACGTCAGAAGTACAGAGTAAATAAAAATGAGAGAACTTTTGCATCTGGAATGATATATCCTGAAGAAGAGACCTAAGCAGTGGCCAGTGCACTGGAGCAGAGACTGCATCAACGAGATCTTTAGATGATGTTTCAAAAATAACCCTCTGTTGGTGTATACTATCCACACATTCGTCACCCAGAATAGTGCCAACATCTCTTCATTCTTAATCAAAATCAACATTGAAAAAATTATAACAATTTTCAAATATTCATTCCTAATCAAAACAAAATACAATTCCTAAATATAACTAGGTAGATCCTATATCTAACTTACCAAAACCTAGATATAACATTCCAAATACTAATTCTAACAATCCAATCCTAAACTCTAAATTGAAGATCTTGAAAGCATTGAGAGGATTTTGAGTTTTTGGTGTTTTTTCTCTGATTTCTGCGAATGAACTCGCGAAGAAATAAAGTTTATAAAACAAAATCTCCGGCATATTTAAAAAATAATTGATAAGGCACAATCCTCGGCAATACACGAGAAGATTCACGCCTAAAAGTTCCAACGAATATGCAAAATTTTAAACACGTGGGAAATGAAAAGAAAATTACTGGGTAAATTTTCACAAACGATCAAAAATCCATCGGATATTTTTTGACGGTTTGTGAAACTTGCATGTATTCCAAAGTTTATAAATCTGATACGTGTATAATTCAAACAGATCGATCGTTCCAGTAGTAGATCGATCGATCTAATACCTCACGATAAATCTTCAAAATCCATTTGAAAACCGTCAGAAATATCCGACGGATGTTTGACGGTTTTGAATCTTGCATGTCTACTCATTGGCCACTGAAGCATTAACATCAGACACATGCATACTTAAGACTATCAGAAATCCATCGAAAATAAATCCGTCGAATATTTCCGACGGTTTTGTGGTTTTGGGGTTATTTACCATATGTTCTGTTTGAGATAGGTTTCTAGTATGATATCTTAATGATTTTAAAGATAGATTATCAACAAATATCAAATTAAAAAAAACTAACAAATTTCAATAGCTATAGTTATATTACTTTCTTACGTATATGTTTCTTTATCGAACATTTACATCTTAACCATAACATATCTTGTAAACATCTTTTTACATTCTTTTCAAGTTTATTTTTCCCATATCTAATAGAATAAGCATTAAAATTGTGTTTTAGGTATATTGTGTGAAACATTATGAAAATGGACCATAAAACCCTAAATCTGTTGGATATTTCTGATGGATTTCTGACAGATTTGGGGTTCTAGTTCAGATCGATCGATCATTCCTCAGATTAATTGATCCAATATATCAAACCAATAAAAAATAAATCCAAACCGAGTGAAAATGAAATATCGAAAATACATAAATAATTGAGTGTGAATCCTCATCAATTAAAAAATACACAAATCTTATTATATTAATTAACTACTATGAATCTAATGATGATCATTCAGAAAGAATTGAGTCTGAATCCTCATAAAATTCTCCATGTTCTTCCTTGAATCTGAATGCACTCTATCATCACCACAAGATCCTCATAAATCGACCACAAGATCGATATCAAAAGAATACTCAACTGGATCCATTGGAACATTTCTGGTCGGATGCAAAGCATGATGTTCAAGAACTCCAAAAATTCTTCCTTTTGGATTAATTGCAGTCACTGTGATTCATGGATCTGACCGCCATGTAACTCAAGGGTAACATATGTAGAAAACCTAAAAAATAAAGATATTTTGATAAGTACGCTCAATTGAAGATATAAGTAAAAATACATGTATTTTTAGTAATATATAATAATTCAACCAGAGCTGTCTCCTTGTGACGCTAGGATGAATTGGTCATATTTAAGTTGTCTCCGCCTTAAATGTACAGACATCACGCCAAATTGGTCCACTTTAACACCACCTTCAACTAATAGATCATACCTATCGTACATAAAAACTATGCACCTTAAGTACAACATTCTTGGGTATCGCGATTCCAATATTTCTTTTAGAATGCCATATTAAACTAAATCAACATATTGAGCCGAAATACCATAATCTGAAGTTGGTCTTGTTCTTTCTTCCTCATGAATCTTTAACGCATATCCCCTAGTGCAATACCTAAGGTATGAAGTTGTAATATAGTTTGGACCATTAACATATTCTATTCACCATATGGGAAACAATTGACCACTTTTTATTCCTTCAGAAACCTAGAAAAATTAATAATCATATTTAAACACTTACGTAAGATTGCAGCCAAGGCAAAAAAATTGTCTCCTTTTGAGGTCAAGTTCTTCATCTGACTTATTCGGATGGAACCTATGTATAAGTGCCATGTAAATCATGTAAGAAAACCACAATTTAATAAAAACTTAATAATAACATATCAAAGAATCAATTATTGACATACTAAAAGTATTTTACTTTTTATATTCCGCAATATCTTCACAATTTGTTAGCAAATACATATGAAAGTGTGTAAACTCCTATTGTGATAGTTTGCGTCTCTTTCCTTCTCGACTCACTTGACCAACTTGGTAAAACAACTCTGGAGCATACATAGAATAAATTACTCGTTCACCTCTATCATCATGGCGAACATGACGTCTACTCTTCGTACGAACTTCTGATGGAAAGTAATATTTGGCAACGTGTGAGGCTTCTTCCTCAACTTTGCTTAATGTTTTAACATTTTTCTTTTGATGGAACATGTACAGCTCAAAAAGGTACATCGAACGGTATTGAACAGGGCCTCCTAGTGCTATTTCTCGTGGAAGGTGCATTGGAAGATGTTCCTAAACATCAAAGAAAGACGGCAGAAATATCTTCTCAATATTACAAAGGCTCACCGGTATATTGTCTTCGAAACTGTGGATACCCTCAAAATTACAAAGGCTCACGTGCATAAATCCCGAAAGAAAGCACCAACTAATGCATATAAACATTAAAAAAAAATGATAAATAAAATTCAAGATTAATACTTAAATTATATTATGGAAATAATGATATCTACCTTAAATTATGTGGTGGACATCTTAAGGAAAGAGAGGAGCAAAGGCAAATGAAAGGAGCCGCTGCATAACAACGTAACAATTGTGACTCTTTATTCCAATAAAATTTCTTTCTGCATAATAAATTCAATTACGCATAATAGATTCATATCCATTAGTGAATTTTACATCATCACAAATCAAATCAAAAAAATTTTGTTACCTAGGTGCTTCCAACGGTAGGCAGGAAAATGATATTTACGATTTGGAAGAACTTCAAGAAAATCACGATGATAATACTCTGGCAAGTCTAATCTAGACTTCAAATTGTCTTTCTTCTTCCCTTAGACATTTAAAACAGTTTTCATGATGTTGTCAAAGAAGTTATTTTCAACGTGCATAACATCTAAATTGTGTCTCGATAAATGGTTCTTCCAATAAGACAAATCCCAAAATCATTTTTTCTATGAATTATGAACTTCACTGACACTGTCAACATGATCATGCCCGTTACCACTGCAATAAAAAAGTCTCTCATCACCAAAATCTCTTAATTGCTCCAATAAACTATTATCCTCTATCTCATTGGTGATGCATCAGACACTTGCTTATCCTTCATAAACAATGTCCTAGACCGACGATACGGATGATCACTCAGTAGAAACCGTCTATGGCAATCAAACCAACACGTTTTTCTTTTGTACTTCAATTGGAATACATCAGTGCTATCTTGGAAATACGGGCAAAATAATCTTCCATGAGTTGTCCATCCAAATAACACACCATATGTTGAGAAATCACTTATAGTCCACATAAGAACCGCAAGAATCTTAAAATTTTGTTGGCATGAAACATCACATGCTTCGACACCATGATTCCATATCATTTGTAATTCATAGATCAATGGCTGGATGAATGCATCGAGTGATCTCCTTGGATACTCTAGACCGGGAATAAGAACAGGGAGGAACAAAAACATTCTATGTATATACAAAGCTATAGGAAAATTGTAAGGGGTTACAATTAGATGCAACAATGAATACTTTCTTCCATGCTTTCCAAATGGATTGAAACCATTTGTACATAACCTGAGGTATAAATATTTTCGCTCGAACAAAAATCCGGATACAGTGATTAAAAATTTTTTTACGCTTTTGCGTCTGAGGGATGCATAATCTCTCCTTCCTAATGATTCTCTGTATACCATCTCATTCGCTCTATCATGCGCTAAGATTGATATAACTTTTCAACATCTTTGTTAACGGTAAATACCACATCCGTTTAAATGAAATTGGAACTGTGCCACTAGTTTCATGATACCGCAGTTTACAATAAAATCGACATTTTTTACGGTTTTCATATTGTCTCCAATCATACAATTGTCGATGCACACATTTATCATCTGATACGACAAACCAAGACCATCTACAAGTTTATATACCTCGTAGTATGATGCCAGTGAAATATTATCTTGAGGCAAAATATCTTTCACAAAATCTGCTATTGCATCAACACATTCTCTCTAAACAAATCATTCAATGGTACTTACTCTTACATCTGTTTTCGTTCTATCTCCTAAACTATCATCAACATTGGTTCACTAATACTACCATAATCAAAAACAAAATTCTCCATGTAGATACCAAAACTTGTGACCCGGCATAAACTCATTGCTATACAAGTGATTTCAAACTATCTCTACATTAATATTATTAGAATTTGGGCAAATTGAACATGGATATTTCACTTTTTCACTCGTGGTTGATTTCCAGCCACATCGAGTAACAAATGGGGATAACAATGGCTATAAAATGGTAATATTAACATTCTTATTTTCCAATAGATTTCTGACAGATCTGCATCTTGAAATGTTTTTGGAACCTCGTCGTTTCACTGTCGGAAAGAACTGTAATGATTGTACGACATGTTCAAAAATAATTGTACAATGACAAAGTGTAAGACACATTAGTGTATACACTTTTTCATTTGAACGCATAAAAAGTGTACAACAGTAAGTTGACACTATTTAGTGTGCACTTGTCATGTGAAGACATGCAAAATTGTGTAAGTATAGCAAGGTGTACAAAATAAAAGTGTAAAAAATTAAAAGTGTATACTAAGTCATTGTACACTTTCTCAGCTGCCTTTAGAAGATTGAGAAAATGTAACCACTAGTTAGGAGAAATGTACAAGAATAAGTGTGCACACTTAAAAGTCTACACTTTGTCGTCTCGTATTACAAGATTCTCAGTGTGCAAACAATAAATAGCAGTAGCAAAAGGTGAACAACGGTAAGTGTTCACTAAGAAAGTGTCCACAAAGAAAGTATATACTTACTTAGTGTCCAGTTTATCAAAAAATTTTGAAAATAAGAAGATGAAGGCTTACAACAATGAGAAGATGAATTTATACCTAAAAAGGGAATTGGGTTTGATGTACAGAGGGAATGGTATTGTACATAAATAACTTATGTGTGTTGTTTTACAAGTGTATACTAATAAAGTTTACTAAGAATACGGGTGTACATAATGTGTCATACGGGTGTACCAAGAGAATGGTGGTATATCTAAATAATTACTAGCATGTTAATATTCATGTAAATGTATTTCCTTTTTTTGCTAAGAAAATGTATTTCTTTTTTCTGAATGTAACTTTTAAATCTTAAGCTAATTAGACAACATCGGAAAAGATTTTGAAAAGATTTTGAAACTGACAAATGAAAGCTTCTTGGCTAGAATTTAAGATGGCCGGGTGGCGAACCACAAGGTAATACCATCATCGTAAGAGTAGTCTCCTTGATTGTGGATAGAACTGAAACGATTCCTGACATTATTATTAATGACTTTTACTAGATGAGTTGGAAGGGAAGATGCTTCTCCATGACGTCTTCCATTGCACTCTCTCCAAAGATGATAAATTGTTGCTTGAAAAGTGTACTTGTAGGTGAAAAGATGTGTTCGATTGTGGATGAGATTGCTTAGCAAGATAACCAATTGGCCCCAATCAAGAGAGAAATTGTTGTCGAGGAGTCTACTCAGGAGAAAATTTTAAACTACTGCTGAGTATCGACATGAGAAGAATAAGTGATTACGATACCCATTCGAAGCTCCACAAAAAATCCTGTTCAAAATTCGATCTCCCATTCATAGTCGATTTTTGATAGTGAGCCATGTAATAAGAGAATATGAGTGTTGCATTGTGAACCAAACTCTCTTATACCATTTTTTTATATGGGTGAGACATACGTACAAGATTTTTTGTCAATTTTGTGCTAAACTTGTTCTTGTATTTATCATTGATGCCTCACCATATAGGGATATCTTCATCTGCTTTGTACATATGCTTTGTACAGCTGTGAGTGTACGACATATTCTGTACACTCACATTCTAACTACACCTCATGAGTGTAGACCTGTACGGAAAACAACAATTACTTATATTTATCTATTAGTGTGTGATATGTTCTATACATCCGCGAGTGTATGACACGGTCTTTACATCTGTGAATCTCTTTAGAATGGTTTTTGGTTATCTTCACCTTTTTTATCACACAAAAAATCTCTTAGTAGAATAATAAAAAATTTCCATTAAGCAAATTATGAATAGCAAACTGTCTACGTTTCTAATTAAGTTATTTGATTACTAATTTACTCTATCATATAACAGTCTAATTAAAACTATATATATAATTCTTTTTTAGTTTAGGACATTAAAAGTTTTAGGTACGCCTCTACTGAGAGGTTTTTGAAATCATCAAGCACTCGAAGTACAAATTCCAAAGATCTTAGATTGTTATAAAAAAATTTGAGTATAACATCGGCAAAACATACATGGGTGAGTTAGAAGCATCCACATCTGTCATGATACTACAATATACCCACAACATCTGCCTTGTGTAGCATATGGGATAACACAAATATGCCAGTTTATCCTAAGCAATTAGGTATCAGTTTGGATTTGGCTCCAATCTTTTGTGTTTTCGCTTTTTAGATATTGGGATCTAGATCCAATTCTGGTATTTTAGAAATGCAGTTCGGTTTTGACTCATTATCCTTTTGGTTCGCATCGGTTTGGATATTTGAATGAAAAACTGGCTAAAAACAATAAAATTTTTTAGTACGGTTTGGATTGTTTATATTTTATCTAAACATACCAAAATAAACCCCAATTATCCAAAAATACCCAAAATAACCCCACAAAAACTAAAACATTGTTTCAATTTATATGAAATTTGATTAAATTTTAACAAATATAACTAAGCATTTTTCAGATATTTTGGTCTAAAAATAACTAATATATTTTGGTTTATAATAGTAATTTTTAAGGATTTTTGACTATTTCAAATCTAAATGTTAATAAAAAATTAGGTATATATTTATATTTTATATATGTTTTGGGTTGTTATTCAGTTTTCGGTTTGGTTGAGATTTGGTTCCATTTCATGGATATAGGGGTCTAGGTGAACTTGTATAAATATATTAAGCATACAAAGGTTTATATACAAGATCAGAGCATAATCAAACGGATTCCAGAACTTAATGTAATTAATAATATGCAACAATAAAGTAAAAGATTGTGATTAGAATATAGGTATTTCCTTAACATTCCCCTCAAGATCGAAGTGATGCACTAACTCTAATCTTGGAACACAATTGCTGAAAGGGAGTCCGTGAAAGTGGCTTCATCAATGTATCGACTAACTGATCTTTGGTTGAGACTTGTGCAACCTGAAGAGTACATGATTATACTTGGTTCATGAATGAAATGATAATCTAAGGCAATTTTTTTCATTCGGAAGTGAAGAAATAGATATGCACAGAGATACGACGCACCAACATTATCACAATACATAACTAGGATTGCTGGTAGTTTTAGTCCAAGTTCGGACATGAGAGAACACACCCAACATGTTTGAGCAACAATATTAGCAACTGAGCTATACTCACCTTCAGTTGAATAGTGATCGATGCCACACTGTTTCTTCAATGACACAATATAAGTATTGGTTGAAACAAATTGTGGGAGTCTTCTGTCCAATCTGCATCAGAGTAAGCATGAAATGTTTTTGAACTATCACGGTGAATAATTGCACCATGTGTTAACGTATCAGCGATATAACATAACACTCTTTTTGCTGCTTTCAAGGGATTTTTATTAGAACGATGGATAAATTGAGATAATCGATTCACTGGAAAATAAATAGCGGGTCTCGTAAAGGACTAGTAATGAAGACTATCAACAAGTGTTCTATACTTTGTGGCTTTGGATAATGAGGTGCCAAAATGAAGCAAAAGTTTAGGACATGATGCCATCGGTGTGGAGACTGTTTTTGCATTCAACATGTTGTGTTGAGCCAAAATATCATGTGTGTACTTATGTTTCAAATGGAGTTTATTCGGAGTATGTATTGCTTCTATACCAAGTAAATAGTGAAGTGGTACCCGATCTTTGATTGAAAAATAGTTGGGAGGAACTTCATGTGACTAATATATCATCAACATAAACTAATAAATAGACAAAACGATTGCCATGATGAAGAACGAACAATGATGTCTCAAAAATTTTATAATATGATGCAAGCTGATCAAAGAACGAAGAATTTTGTGGGAGAATTTAATGGACAACAATGTGATCAAGAGATTGGAAATGAGGCTTGTCAAAAAGAACAAAAGTAAATGAACTTTATTAGCGGTTATCAACAGCAAGGTTTCCATCTGAACTACCGCAATTATCCTAATCTCTCATATAAAAACACCAATGTTGAAAATCTCTGAAACTAAACCTACCTTCCAAAGTCTCAAGGACAAGGTTTCCAACAAGGGAACTACCAATCCTCACTTCAACAACTGAAACTAACCTTTGTACTATAACCATGAGAACCAAAACTTCCAAAACCAAGGTTCCCCACCCAATGAACCCCCTAAGGAAGACATAACCTAACTTCTCCTTAGAGAATTACTCGAAGGGAAAATAAAAGGAGCTATTGAGATGTACAAGAGGATGGGTGAGATTAATGTTTAGATGGATGGAGCATACAATGAGTTGAATACAAAATTTGAAAGTTTGGCATTTCATGTGAAGTCTTTAGACAACCAAGATGCTCAAGTAGCATCATCCTCCAAAAAACTTATTGGTTCAGTTCCCACAAAACCCGAATCTAAGCCCAAGAGTTTTGTAATGCTATCTTCTAGAATAATGAGGGTGTAGTTGACACCATGAGCTATCCAAGAGAAATAGAGAAATTTCACATTTGTGAGAATGAAAAAACAATAGCGGAAATCTCTATACTTCTCTATGGTTTGAATGTTAAGGATTTGGTTATTGAAAGTGATGCAAAAGTGGAAAAGAGCACTAAAAATATATCCAAAAAGGAACCCCTACCATTAACCCTCTTCTTTATGTGCCCAAGTTTCCATTTTCCGGGCAAGTGTATACTAAGCAACAAAAAAATGTACTCTCAAAGTTCAAATTATGTATAAGTGATATTGGAATACCATTGCCCTCTATAGATAATTTATATTAAATACCTATCCAAAAAAGTTCATGAAAGTCATCATTGATAACCGAGAGAAGGTGAAGGAATTAATGAGGTTATATGAAGCACCAACTGAAACACCACTTGAACCCAAGATTGGAGATCTAAGAAAGTTCTCTCTTTGTGATTTGAAATTTGAAGATGCATTATGTGATTCAAGTTCCAGTGTGAATGTTATCTCATTTGAAATAGTGAAGTGATTAAAGATCAACAACATGAATATTCACTCCTCTTCTATTATGTATCCAAATGTTTCTTCAAAATGTCCACTTGGTTTCATTGAGAACTATACTTTACAAGTTGGAAACTGTCTACTTCCAACAGATATCACGATAGTAGAAATAATACAAAATCATAGAGTACTTCTCTTTTTAGGAAGACATTTCCTCAACACCGCGAGAACTAACATTAAATTCCTAATAAAAGAGTGGTCCTTCTAAACATCATGGATCCTTAATGATCTTTAACGAAATCATAGACCCCTAATGTGAAACGGAGACCCTTTCTCATTTTCTCTTAAAACCTTTAAAATGAAGTAATGAAAAACCCTAGAAAGTAGAAGAAAATCACGAACATTTTCTCCTTTCCATTTCCAGCTAGCACGTGCAAAGATTACCAAAAGCAAATAGAATACATTTTCTTAACATCCATTTTAGAGTTTTAAACAGAGTCAACGTTGAACGTTAGCAAAACTTAGCTCGGACACTAAACATGTGACTTAGAAGTTTGTTTCGGAGAATTTATTTAGTTGACTGTTTGATGTAAAAACAGGAAAATCCCATAAAAACACTTATAAAGTGTCAGGAGATTCAAGATTTGTAAAGAGTGAAGATGGACGAAGGAAACAAGATAGGAGTTGAGAGAAAGCAAAAAAAAAAAACTATTTATTATTATTAATTTAAATATTTAATTACAATGTTATTTTTATTTAATATTAACAGTTATGTTAACAGAGTCAATGGATTCGTTAAATTTTATGATGATGAACTCGAAAGCTATTTTGATTGTTTATAGTGGAAATGTTTTTAGTTTTAAGGTTTATTATAAGTCTGCAAAACGTAGAACGTTAAAAGTGGGAGTGGCTGCTCTAACAATCCTTGAATTTAGGCAAAAAGTTGATTCTCATATTAACAGAGAAAAATTCTTTCAACAATATCACAGGAAAACCATCACATAGTTTTTTTGATACAAATGAGATTTTATTTATGCATAATATTTTGTATATACGCTTTTAATTTGTTTTTATGATATCGTGAATTAATTATCATATGGTCTACAAGGTTTGAAATATAGAATCATGTGTAAGATTTTTGCAATCGATATTCATTGGGTTTTGTTCTAAATGCAACAAAAAGATAAATAAGGATCCAAAGAGCAAAAACGATATTGTGAAAGTTGGTGTGAAACATGCACAATAAGTTTAGAACTTGTTGCTTCTAGGTAATATCCAAATATGACTTTTATCTCATATCTAAACGTGCAAAATAACAATGTTTTTACTGTTCTTAGGTACAAACCCCATCTTTGCATCATGGATCTCTCAGGTGAAACTATATGTCTGTTGATTGACATTTTTGCTAATGAAGGTGTTTGCTAATCTTCATTTGAAATTCTTGATGGTTGTTTTTTATGAAAATATATAGTTATTTTTTTATAAAGATATATAGTTCTCTTACGCCACAAACCTTATATCTAACGACCATTCTTCTCTCTCTCTTTTTCACTTGATGTGCAAGATATGGTAAAACATTCATTTAAAATACATGGATCACCTCATTTTTTATGTAGTTGAATTTACTAATAATCAATTTCTAGTCATTTATCTATGTATTTATGAATGTTTGCAAATTTATTACTTTCCATATGGTTATCACTTTTTAAAGTTACTATTCCATTCTTACTCTTAACTTATCAGTCCTCTATAATTTATTGTTAGTCTTTTACACAAGCTGGCAGTGCCAAAAGTTAAAAACCGCATAGTTTATGTTTTGATCAGTACATATAGTTAGAAAATATAGAGATAATTGCTTAGAATAATACTATTCTTTAAATTAATTGATAGACTAACCTCTTAAAATGAGCTAACTAGGATGACATTAATTTTTTGTCACAATATAATTAAAGCAAACTAGATCCAATATTTATAATAGTGCCATTTTAATTAAATTATTTTTAGAAATAAATTTCAAAAGAATTTTCAAAAAAGAAAGAAAAAAAGGGAAATATTTTAGGAAATAAAATATACCAATACCCGATTATTTTTCTGGAATTAGAAATTATCTTTTTCAACCTCACAAACCCTGCACTCACCGCCACTGCTCACCCTTGTCGTCAACGCCGCTCACCTTGTCGTTGCTGTGCCTTACCTCGCCATCGTTGTGCCATAGCCTCGCCGTGCCTAATCTACTTCAACAAATCTTGAACAAAACTGATGTTCCTTGCATAGCCTCGTTGTTCGCTGTGCCAAGTCTTCATCACGGTTCCTTTCATAGCTATGCTTTGTCTCCTTCTCCAAATCGTGAAATTTGAAGATTTCATCAACAAATCTCCAAACCCTACTCTCACTGCTGCTAATCCTCTCCTTGCCGGAACTTTGCCTCGTCGTGCCTTCGCCTCACCGCCGCTTATTTGCCGGCGTTCTTCTCCATCTCGGGCGGTGAGTGATTTAGATGTGATTTCCATCTCCTCACTTTTGGTTAATCAACTAGTTGATTGTTGGTTGTTTCTAATTGAGGATATTTTTGTTTAGATCTTCAAATCTTTAGCCTCAAAACTGTATTCACTTGCCTGAAGATAGAGAATTCCGGCTAGGTATGTTGAAATGTGATTAGTCTGATTTGGAAGTATCCATGGGATTTATAACTTACCAATCAACTTGATTCTATTAGTGGATATTTGAAGTATGTTATATGAATCAAATCAATCAGATTGAATGTTTGAGAAATTTTGAATATTGGTTAGTCTTTAGATTAGTAGGATTATGTCACTTAGTTGATAGCGTATTGTCTGTCTTGTGCTGTATAAACCCCATCAGTACATAACATAATCATAAGCTAAATTGTTTGTGCCATTTTTTCTTTTAAGTAGTTCCTTCTATTACATAAAGAATTTGCTATCCACCTGTTGCAAAATTTTTTAATTTTTCCAAAGATTTTTGTATGTTTATGATATGAATATAACTGTGTTAAAAACCTTTTATTTTCCTTATTCCATCTACAAGATAACGAAACAACTACAGGAAAATCAGAGGTCAAATTTCAGGTGTCCCGGGATACACTAGGTGCCATGTTGAGATCGATGGCCTATCTCTGTGTGCAGCTCTCTATCGTTGTAGGCACACTCCCTTTCAATTCCTTTTTTCTTTTGTTCTAAGTAGTGTTTACCGTCTTGTCGAGGCACAGCTCAAGTGATGTTTAAAGAGAGAAACAACCACAAGAAGATAAAACTTCTTAAAACTTTGAAAACACCTTTATTAACAACATTGTCATGCACATATGTAATCGTCCAACGTATTAGTAATCAGTTGGAAAACCAATAAGTAAAAGGAACTATATGGGGTGAAAATTAGGAGGAACCAATAACAATACATCAAAACACATGTCCACAATCAGTTGGTTCTCCTTCTAAGGTTTTGACTAGAAGAGCTATTAATCTGGCTTATGAAGGTGTTACTAATCAAATCTCACATCTATCTACTTAATAAAATTTTCTATACATCATAATAAAAAGAACATTAAGTGGTTCGGTGTTGATTTTTTTAAAGTTTTTATTTTAATTAAATCATTAATTAGTGAAAATATTTAGAAACTCTATGACATATATAAAATCTGTTGTAATATAGTGGCAACAAATCTGACATAATAAATATACAGACACTAAAAAAATATTCTAGTAAGAAAAATGTCTGCTGTAAAGATAATTGAAAAATCTGTGATAACCAATGTTTCACTTTTCCGAAAGCAATAACTCTGCCATAACTAAAAATAAATATGTGGTAATGACAAGGTTAATCTAACAGTTATTTTTTTGTAGTCAAATATACGGCCACTAGTAATTGAAACAAAATTCTATTACAACTAAAACAAAAAATATTCAGTAAAAACTAAGTGCAAAATAAATCTGAGATAAAAAAATTAAATATGTCGTAGAAATTCTAACAGTTTAGAGAAATGAAAAATGAGCTGGCTCTATCGCGATCTTCAGAAAATAAATCTACGGAGGTAAAAAATCTACGATGAATTAGAAAATCTACCACCAGTATGATATGTAAATATGCGGTATAATTTAAATCTACAAAAAAAATCTGTGGCAAAATTTTAAAATTTGGCAAACAAAAAAATCAACCATAACATAGAGCCACAAATTGATGTCGCAAACTTATCTATCATCGGTGGTAAAGTCGCAAATATTTAATTTTTTCCTCATAAAAGAGAAAAATTGATGATGTAGTATTAATTGGTAATGACAGTTTTGTAATTACTTTTTTCTTATACATGATTTTAAGGGTATTTTGTGATCAAAAGAACTCACTTAATCTTACTTTTTTCTAAGTTAAGTTAGTAATTAAATCACTTTTTAAAGAATATTCTAGTAATTCTCCCAAAGTGAGGAGTCAGACTTCGGCTACTGCTTACAAAGCTAGGACTACGATGTCTGTTCACCATAACAACTCTCTGGAGGATGTAATAAACCAGTAACTATTGGTATTGGTCGAAAGTACAGGATTGGCGACTTTAAGTTCGGAGGTTTCCGAAGTGGAGGAGGGAGAGATAAGTCTTCTTTCACTGGTGGTAAAACCAACTGATGAAAACTGGTCTAAGGTATCCTACTCGGGGGAGGGGAATCAAAAAACTATTTAGCGTCTCTAGTCTATGGTCAGGTAACAATTGCTTCTCCAACATGGTTCGAAGTCTTATGGGATCACCAAGAGGAGAATGAGATAGTTCACGGCAATAGAATCAATGGCTCTCAGGAGAAACAAAAATATGGGTTGATGGAAGTTGACTTTGTAATGGCGAAAGATGTTTCAGTGGTGGCGGATGGTGCCACTGCTAAGGGGGGGGGGGGAGAACGATTTGAACGTTTCTGATGGTGACATGAATGTGGTGGAGTCTGCTTATGCTTCTCAAGTTCATGACCAAGGGACTGGTACTTCAATAAAAAAAGGTCAAGATGAGTTTAGGGCACGTGTACCCCTTTCATGTTCATTGAAAGTGGCATCAAAATATTTTGTTAAAAATTCAGACAAAGCAGGTGATTCTAATCCCGACGGTATCGGTAAGAGGACTTCACAAAAAAACATTATTAATGTCGTGTTTCTCTTGGAATATTCATGGATTCAACAAAGCAAGGAAACACTCTGTAGTCAAGAGTATAATTCAATCTGATTCTATTATCTTAGAGGGTCTGTTTGAAACACGTGTATTTGGGTGGTTTGGAGTAAAAAGGTGGAGCTCAAGGTGATTTCTAAGGCAAATTACTTTTCTAGTTAAGATTGAGAATTCTTTGGAGGACTTTCTTTGCTCGTTCGTTTATGCTTCAAATGTGTTAGAGGAGCATGTGAGCTCTGGTCTGACCTCAAATCTATCCAAGACTTGCTGCATTTTCAAGGAAAGCTATGGATTTGTATGAGAGATTTTAAAGAAATACTAGATTTGGAGGAGCATTTGCTCTCTTCTCTTTTGTCAGTCTCTTTACCTGGTATGTCTTTCTTTCAGGATGTCGTTCGCTATTGTTCCTTTGGGACACGGTCCTTTGTTTACTTGGTGAAATAAGCGTGAAGAAGGGCTGGTGTATAAGAAGCTTGACATGGTTATGGTTAATGCTCACTGGCTGCAGCGTCCTTATATTTCTTATTGTAGGTTTGAGGCTAAGGGCTGCTCGGATCATCTTTATGGGATTGTTTCTCTTGTTGCATTTTCGTATAAACCAGAGACTCTTTTTAAGATTGTCAATGCCATAGTACAAATGGACGATTTCAAGGCTGTACTGGATGATTTTTGGCAACAAACAGTGCCTCTTTTTTAGTCTCTTTCAGCTCTCCACAAGTTCTCTGAGAAGCTCAAGGCTTTGAAACCAGTAATTCGTGATCTCAGTCAAAAAAGGATGCATCACCTTAGGAGACGAATATAAGAGGTGATGGTAGTTTTATGTGATAAACAATAGAAAAATCTAGCTAATCCGGATGCAATGGCTATGCATGAGGAATCAATGGCTTTTTAAGCTTGGGAGAAAGTGTCTATTTTAGAGGAAAATTATTTGAGATAAAAGGTGAAGCTTAATTGGATTGACGTGGGTGACAAGAATAATAGGTTATTCTATAATGTTGTCAAAGAGAGACAAGTTCGTAATTCGATCAATGCTTTTAAGGCTCTGAACGAGGTCTTGCTTACAAGTCGAGTGGATATTCAAGCATGGGTGGTCAGGTATTATTCAGATATTTTCACATTGCATCCTCAAGGCTTCATTATTATATTGGTTACCGAGATGGAGAGTATACTCAATTATAGTTGTTCCGAGATTAAGCAGGCGAGTGTTGTTGCCGAGGTTAAGGAGGCGGAATCAAGAGGGTTTTATTTTCTATACCTCTCAATAAGAGCCTAGATCCATAAGTTTTACAGTGGAATTTTTTAAGGAGTCGTGGTCTATTGTTGGAAAAGATTTTACCGAGGCGGTGAAGTCGTTTTTCTCCTATGGTTTTCTTCCAAAAGGTATTAATACAATAATTCTTGCTTTAATCCTTAAGCAGACATGTACTAATGGCATGAAGGACTATAGATTAATCTCCTGCTATAATGTCATCTATAAGGTTATCTCAAAACTCTTGGCAAACCGTCTTAAGATTATTCTGCCTAGTTTTATCACTCTGAAGCAATAACCGTCTATAAAAGATCGTTACATGATGGAGAACCTTCTCTTGGCTTCGGAGCTTATATTAGACAATCATAAGCCGAGTATCTCTTCTCTGTGTGCTATGAAGATTGATATTTCAAAAACTTTTGACTCTTCCATTGGGGATTTCTTATTAACCTTTTGACAGCTTTGAAGTTACCGCTTAAGTTGTCAGTTGGATAGAACTTTGTGTTACTACTCCCTCTTTTTGGTCCAAGTCAATGATGAGTTTACAGTTTTTTTTCAAAGTCAGAAGGGTCTTCGTCAAGGTTGTTCTCTTTCTCCCTATTTGTTTGTTATGTGCATGAATGTCTTAATCTCGTATGTTGGATACATCAGCGTTGGCAGGTAGATTTGGTTTCCACCTGGGTTGTAAGAGCCTTAACCTTATTCATTTGTGTTTTGTGGATGATATCATGGTAATTGCTGACGGGAGAATTTGATCCATTCAAGGTATTCTTGATGTATTTAACGATTTTGCAGAGATCTCGGGTCTAAAAATAAGTTTGCCTAAGACCTTGTTGTTTATTGCTGGGATCTCTCCAGTGATTGGGTCTTCTCTTGATACCTTCCCCATTACTATTGATTCTTTGCTTGTCAAATATCTTGGTTTACCTTTGATGACCAAACAAATGATTAGTTCTGATTTTCAGCCTTTAATTGAGAAGATTTGAGCTCGCATAGGCTCTTGGAAAAATCGCTTTTTATCTTTTCCACGAAGGCTTCAGTTTTTGTCGTCGGTAATAGCAAGCTCGACAAACTTATGGATTTCAGGTTTTCGACTCCTGAGAGCCTGCATTAAAGAGAGAAAATATTATCTCAGCTTTCTTATGGTCGAGGCCCATGCTAAGCTCTAAGAAATCAAAAATAGCTTAGAGAGATGTTTGCAAACCAAAGATTGAAGGGGGGCTTGGGCTGTAATCTCTCGTCGAGGCAAATAAAGTTAGTTACTATAAGTTGATCTGGAGACTAGTGTTAGCTAGGCATTCATTATGGGTAAATTGAATTACAAAAAATCTAATTCGAAAGACCTTCTTTTGGTCTATAAGGATGAATATGAGTGCTGACTCGTGGATTTGGAGGAAACTTCTAAAATATAGAGAAGCGGCAAGGTGTTTCATAGAGTGGAAGTGCAGAATGGTTATAGTACTTCGTTTTGGTATGAAAATTGGAGTTCTTTTAGAAGATTGATATATGTGCTGGGTGAGAGAGGTTGGATTGATATGGGAATTCAATCTACAACTAATATGGCGGAGGTTCTAGCACAATATAGACCTCGACGCAGACGATCACAAACCAACTTTCTCATCTCAAGATACTTAGACCTAGACATTTATTTTTGGCGTTGTAAGGCTGACAGCTTTAAACCAACATTCTCATCTCAAGATACTTGGAACCAAGTGCGGAAAGTTTATCCGCTCATACCGTGGTCTAAGGGGGTCTCGTTTTCTTTTGCTACCCTGAAATACTCATTTATAGTGTGGCTAGCGCTCAGAATCGGTTAGCAATAGGGGATAGACTCACCAATGGAATCCTAATGTGGCGTCAAGGTGTGTTTTTTGCTCAGTTTCGGAGGAGACTCGAGATAATCTTTTCTACTCCTGCCCAGACACTGCAAAAATTTGGTATCGTTTGTCTAACGGCATGCTTCTCTACCGGTTTACTACAAAGTTTTTGGACATCATCTCCTCTGATTTGATTACGGTTTTCCACGGTCATCTCTCTTTCCTTACTAAGTATGTATTTCAGGTCGCTATTTATATCTTATGGCAAGAGAGAAACAAGAGGCATCATGGCGAAAGTCACACTCATTCGGACAGTTTGGTGCGTGAAATGGATAAAATAGTTCGAAATAAGCTCATAACTCTTCAGCGAAAATGCCTTCTCAATGATAGATTGCAATTTTGGTTCTCAACTAGGATATGATCGGGAATGCTTTGTTTTGTTTCTCCTATGTTGGGTTCTTCATCATATCTTTTATCGGTTTTTTTGTTTTTTTCATGTTCTGGTTAATTTATTCAGTTCGCTTGATAAGAGGATGTAATCTTTTTCCCACAATTCGTTTTTGTCCCAATTGGATTTTCCAGATTATAGTTTTAATTAAATATCCCCCTTTCGATATTAATTTATCGAACTAGTTTTTCCTTCTAAAATCTCAAAAACCGTAACACACATTGTAAAAAAAAATTTCTTGAATATCTTTTTAAATTCATTCAAAAGAAAAAAAATAATGTAAAACTTTTATCTGTGTTCACTACTTCATGAATATGTAAATTACTGTACAACCCTCGATTTATATCTAAAGTTATATTTACTGTTTCCACGTCAATATAATCATTAAATTATAAAACAAAAGTGCACTATAATACCGTTGATGTGGGCATAGTAAATACTAATTTAGATGTATTAAACCGAGTTAGTACACTAATTTACCTATTTATAACGTAGAAAACACCAATAAAATATTGGTACATAATTCATAACTACTGAAAAGCTAGTTTCTTTGGCAAATATGGTAAATGGTCGATCCTATTCTCCTTCCAAGATAAATATTACTCTCCTTCTCTTTGGTTTTAGCAAAATAATTTTGTATAATCATTTTACTACTCCCAATCACAAAAAAAAAAAAAATTCGTATTAGGATGAAAATAAAATTTAATTTCTCAATAAAATTCTCTCAGCTAGTTCTATAAAAATTATGCCATAGACATACAAAAAATTTAAACAAATGAACTACTAACTCTAAAAATAAGATGAATGAGATTTAAAGAGCTTGTGATTTATACTAGTTTCATTTAAATGGATTATGATTATGATTTGTCAATATTTTTCTTTTTTAAAGTAATCCAATGGGGGTTCATGTATCAAAGAATTAATCCAATGATTTCTTTGACTAAACCATTATTATTAATGTTCAAAATAGTATTTTTGGGTTAAAGAAATCCTAAAAATATCTTGGGTAACATTCTCTATAATAGATTAGAATAAACTAATATTTTAGTATAATTAGGATAAGATAAATATATAATAGGAAAATATTTTCATGTTAAAGAAATTGATTTAATATTTTAGGATAAAATATTATTTTTAAATAGAAATTTAAATAGTTTTTACAATAAAATCATTGACTGAATTATTTTTGACATAATTATTGCCTTAAAAACGAACAAAATGACAAATCATAATCTTAAACCTCTTAAGATGAAAAATAAATAAATCATAACGACTAACTTATTTATCATATTTGCAGAGTTGATAGTAAATTTTTTGTTAATTGTTTTTGTGTATGTAAAGCATGCTTGTTTATGGAATAATGTAAAAGAAGTTTGTTGATAAATTAAGGTTTATTCTCAACCTAAGAAAATATCATTCTTTGTTTCTTATTGGAACCTCTAGCATTAGCAGGAAAGAGTAGAGGAAAAAGAATAATCTTTGGAGACTTTTACATAGGCAAGAAAAGAAGATTTACATATTTATCATACATGTTAAAGAATCTAATTTTCCAATAGCTATGAATTATTTATCATCTATTACCTATGCTTTCTATGCTATAAATATGTTAGTAAGTGTACTGTACTTGGTTTATATCTATTTACTATTCCAACGTCAAAGTTATTTGTAATAGGGTTTCGTAAGTCTTCCAAAAACTTCAACAAGGTCTATCAACACTCCGAAAAGATCTGTCAAAGATCTTTTGAAAAATCTGGCAAGACATCGAAAATGTGTGCCATGAAAACAAAAAGGTTTGCCATAACATCAAAAAAGTTTGCCATGACATTGGGGAGGTGTGCCAAGACATTAGAAAGGACTACAAAGGCATTGAAAATTACTGCCAAGACAACAGAAATGTCTGCCAAAAGTTCGGAAAGGTGTGCCAAAGGTCTTTAAGAAAAGTATGCCAATTGTCTTTGAAAAGTCTACCATGAAATCAGAAATGTTTGCCAAAATTCTGCCAAGATATGAAAAATATCTGCCAAGACATCAAATTTTTTTTACGAAGCATAGAGAAGGTGTGCCATAACATTAGAAAAGTCTACGAAGATATCTGGAAAAAAGTATGCTAAGACATCAGAAATTATGCCATGACATCGGAAAGATCTGTAAACATATTTTAACATCCAAATTTCTTGTAGATGGTATAGTGTACGAAGACCGCTTAACATATTTGATTTGGCTACCTATGTTAATAAACTGCAATTATCTTTCGTGTTATTTGTCTATGGAGAACTCCAAAGTTAAGCGTGTTTGAGTTGGAACAATTTAAAGATGGATGACTTTTCAGGAAGTGATTGCCGGTACCATGCGAGTGAGGCCAAACCACAGAGAAAGATCATATGGTGATTTGTAGAGATGATAACAAGTCTTTTGAACCTCCCAAGACGATGATGAAGCCCACATGCCAAGAGAGGGCATGAGGCCCATAGACGGTGGTTGTCGGTGCATTACAAACATCGAAAGTGTCTACACAGATATTAGGGAAATCTGCAAAAAATACAGAAATGGTGAACCAAAATATCAAAAATGGCAGCAATGAAATTGGAAAGGTCTATAAAAATTATTCCAATACATCAGAAAGTATGCCAAAAGATAAAAAAAAAAAAGTGTGTTAAGATATGAGAAAGATCTGCCATGAAATCGGAAAGTTCTGCCAAAATTTTGAAATGATCTACCAAAGGTATTTTGAAAAAGTCTGTTAAACCATCCAAAATGTGAGCCAAAATTAAAGTCTGCCAACAAGTTAAATGAGTAACTGCATTTTGGTTTCGTAACTAAATGCAGGAGGCATTGTCGTGCCAGCGGGTCTTCCAGGCATGGTAAAAGGGGCTTTTGCTGAGGCAGCATACGGTTTGGCTGACGCTACAAGAAGACAACCAGAATCAAAGTGCCAAATTTGCCGGATATCCGTTGGAAATGCCCGTTTTCGACGGATTAGGCCGTATGATCTAGATAGTCGGAAATGAAACACGTGTCGGAATTCTGTTGGTTTTCTGACGGATTTCTGACAGCCAGATATTCGTTGGTTCAAGCCGTCTCGGTAATTCGTCGGAAATCCGTCTGAAACTCACGTCCATCAAATATTCGGAAAAAATTCATCAATATTTTGCGTGGGAAATGAAACCGTTGTAGATATCGAAGCCAGTGATTGGGTCTCCGAAACATGAGTCAACGATTTAGACTCGCTCTTTGTCTCTGACGCGAACCACCCACCCCGGGAGTAGACCGATGAAATGCACCATAATCCCTGATAAAAAAATCATTATTAAAAATTTTGAAAATAAATCTATTAGTTTTTAATATAAAATTAAAATTTTTAATTCAATTTTTACTTTATTAAGAAAAATAAGAAATTCCAAAAAAATCTAATGATTAAAAAAATAAAAATATTCAATCTAATAGTTTAAAAAAACTAAAAAAAACAAGCAAATAAAAATTAAAAAAATTAATAACAAGTTACAAAACAATTTACTAATTTAAAAAAAAATCTAAAAAATTCTAATAATTTAAAAACGTCCTAAAAATTCAAAAATATAATAACATTCAAAAATTATAAATCTATCAATTTTAACATTTAAAAATAAAATTTTAAATCTAAAAATCTAAATCCCAAATCTATCAAGCATAACCCTAAATCTGAATTTCAAATCTCTAAATCTATATTCCAAATCCCTAAATCTAAATCGCTAACTTAGAAATCTATAATAATCAAGTAAAACTTAAGAAACTTACAAGTTTGATTGGTTTGCATACATTAGAATGTTGGGTTTTTGAGATTTCAGACGATCTGGAAAGATTTGGGATGATTTGAGAGAGTTGTGGTAATTTTGAGTTTTTTGTAACATTTTTGTGAATATACAATAACAAAAAATTTAAGTTGTTACAGATATTCATTTTCCCATATAATTATATGCATCATTATCTAACATGTAATTTAAGCATGCGGAATTTTTTATACTTCTAATATAACTTGTATAAATGTTTATTTTATCACACATATTTTAAAATAAAGTGTTAAAATTGTGTTTCAAATAACATTGTGTTATACTTATTTGGAAAAGAAACAAACTCCAACACTTGTCGGAAATTCTAATGGATTTTTGACGGTTTTAGTATATCCGACGGATTTCTGACAGTTTTATGTTTTTTTAAAATTTAAATTTAATTAATATATATATATATATTTATGTGTACAAACTGGAATTATATAATTAGTATTCAAGAAATTAAAAAACAAAATCCCTAACTACTTCAAATATTTAGATGATCGTTATCGAATTCTCCACGTGATTACTCTTAATCTAAATGTACACTATCATCACCGGTTTGTGTGAAATTAACAACAAGTTCAATGTCAAACGAATGCTCAATATGATCTATTTGAACACTTCTTGTTGGTTACAGAGCACCATGTTATGGAACTCAATAAATTCTTCCTCTTGGGTTAATTGTAGTCACTGTAATCCAAGGGTCTGAACGATAAGTAATCCGAAGATAACGAATGTAGAAAAAATAAATTAAACAATGATAATTTGTTAACATATATAAATATTAGTAAGTAAAAAAAATATTAATATTTCAAATTGAACCAAATCTGTCTGCTTGAGACTCAAGGATAAATGAATACTATTTAAGTAGCTTTCGTCTTGAATGTACTGATGTCACGTTGAATTGGTCAGTTTGAACACCACAACCAATGAATGGATTATACAAATTTTACTTTAACACAATGCACCTCAAGTCCAACATTCCTATATAGCAGACTTCCAATATTTCATTCATAATACGGTAGTACACTATATCACCTGATTGAGCCGAAATACCATAGTCTGAAGTTGTTTTTGTTCTTTCCTCCTCATGAATCCACGCATATCTCCTAGTGCAATATCTAGGGTATGAATTTGTAATGTTGTTTGGACCGTTAACAAACTCTACTAACCATGTTAGAAATGTTTGACCATTTTGTATACCTTCAGTAACCTAGAAAAATAAGTAACAAATAATTAAAATACAATAAATATTTTTTATTTCAAATTAGTAAGGGTATTTATACAATTATATAAATTTGCAACCAAGACGCAAAATATTTTTTATTTAAGGTCAAGTTGAGTTTGTGTCTTATTTGGATAATAGTTGCGTACTAGCGCCATGTAAATCATGTAAGATAACAAAAAATCAATAATAAGATATTAATTAATTTCAAATAATTGGTAATTGACATAAAAACTTCATTACCTTTCATACTACACAATATCCTCACAATTTGTGAGGATATACATATGCAAGTGTGGAAACTCTTGGTATGATAGTTTGTGTTTCTTTCCTTTTCCACTTATTAAACCAACTTGGACAAACAACTCAGGGACAAACACGGGATAAATTCTTTTTCACCTCTATCATCATGGCACACCGGACGTATACTCTTAGTACAAACTTCCGATGGAAACTAATATTCAGCAAAGTTTGAGGCTTCTTTGTTGAGGCTCTGTGCGACAATAGATCTTTCAACGTTGCTTATTTTTTTGGCCTTTTTCTTAAGGTGTAACATGTAATGATCAAAAGGATACATCCAACGGTATTGAATAGGGCCGCTAAGTGCTGCTTCTCGTGAGAGGTGGATTAGAAAATGTTCCATAACATCAAAGAGAGACAGCAAAAATATCATCTCAAGATTACAAAGGATAGCCGGTATATTTTCCTATAAACTGCGGATATCCTAAATTGTATGTGATCCCGTGCATAAATCTCGAAAAAAATACCAACTCCTACAAATAAACAATAATATTAATATAGAAATATGCGTAAGAAATAGTTAACATTATGGCAGTAATGATATATACCTGCAATTGTTTGGTGGATGTCTTTTTGAAGAAGATGGGCAAAGCAAATGCAATAGACTTGAATAAGATGAGAAAATGCATCACAACATGACAATCATGACTCTTCTTTTTGGATGTGTTTGCATCAGTGAATTTTACATCTTTGCGAATCAAATAAAAAAATGCTTCTTTCCTAGCAGCGTCTAACCTGTAGCAAGGCATATGACATCTACCATTCGGCAAAACGTTAGGAAAATACCGAAAACATAGTAGTGGCAAGTCTAATCTAGACTTCATAATGTCTTTCGTCTTCCCTTGGACGTTTAAAACAATGTTTATTATGTTGTCAAATAAGTTCTTCTCAACATGTAAAACATCTAGATTTTGTGTCTCAATAAATAGTCTTTCCAATAAGATCAATCCCAAAACATACTCTTTTGTGTCATTTATGAACTTCATCGACACCGTCAATAGGATCATGCCCATTACCATCACAGTAAAGAGTCCTCTCAGCACCAAAATCTCTTAACTGCTCTAATATACAACTTCCATCTATCTTAGGAGGTGCACGATCAAACACTTGATTATTCTTCATAAACAATGTTTTAGACCGACGATAAGGATGATCACTATGTATAAACCTTCAATGGCAATCAAACCAACATGTTTTTCTTTCTTGCTTTAATTGGAATGCTTTAGTGTTGTCTTAACAATACGGCCACAATAATTTTCCATGAGTTGTCTATCCAGATAGCATACCATATGGCTGGAGGAATATATCAAGTGACCTCTTTGGATGCTCTGGGCCAGGAACTAGAACGAAGAGGTACAAAAAGTCTCTATGCATGCACAAAGATGGAAGCAAATTGTAAGGTGTTACAATTACCGAGCACAATGAATATTGTCTTCAATGCTTTTCAAATGGGTTGAAACCATCTGTACATAACCCGAGGTATATATTTCATCGTTCATACGCAAAATCTGGATACAATGTGATTGGAAATGTTTCCACGCTTCTATGTCTGAAAGATGCATAATCTCTCCATCTTGACAATGCTCTGCTTACCATTGATATATTCTATTCAACCTCTCTTTTAATGGTAAATAGCACACTGTTTAAATGAAACTGAAACTCTGCCACTCGTTTCCTGAAACTGTGGTTTATGACAGAATCGACATCTTTTGCGGTTTTTGTCTTCTCTCTAATATATCATGTAGTTGTCGATGCACACATCTATTATCTGATACGACAAACCAAGGCCAGCTACAAGTTTTTGTACCTCATAGTATGATGCTGGAGAAAGATTATCTTCATGCAAAATATCTTTCACAAAATCTGCTATTGTATCAACACATTTCTCCGCCAAATTGTAACCAGTCCTAATGATCATCATTTATACTAAGAAATTATAACGGTGGATGACCTTCTCTAGAACACGTATATAGTGGATGCTTCGCTCCATTTAACATATAAAAAAAACTTTTGTGTTTCTGTATTTGGTTCTTCAACCCTGTCTCTATCATAACCGGCCGACTGCATCTTCTCTGTAAACGCATCATTCACCATCTCAACCGTACATAAACCTACATCTACTTACGTTTTATCTCCTAAGATATCTGTAACACATGGTTCACTAGTACTTCCATAATCATAATTTGTTTCTCCATATAAATACCAAATCTTATAACTCGATAAAAACTCATTGCAGTACAAGTGATACCAATCTAACTCAACCTTAACATTATGATAATTCCCCGTTGATTTCATCTTACCACTTATTTTAGCTCCCCGTTGATTTATGGTCAATCCTATGAACTCACATATATCTTTAAGTAAGTTCGACTCCGAATCCATCATAGCCTTGTTCATCCATGATAGAAAATATTTACCAGAAGATAATGTTTTTCAAATTTTGCGGTTTTTATAATGTAATTGAATGAAAAAGTGGTGTGATTGAATCAAAAAGTGTAGAAACATATATATAGAAGTCTTTGCCGTAGGATCTATCAAAAATATGTAGGAATGTAAAAAATTCAAATGGCTATAACAACGCCTATATTAACGTTTGTATATACCACGTGTTTCTGACGGATTTCTATCGGATTTTAATGCATACATGTCAGATATCCATTTGAATTTAACGTCCATATTATCCGACAGATTTTTGACAGATTTATGTGTTTTACTCGGAAATTTATAGACAGAGTAGTAGACCATAAAAATCCGTCGGAAATTCTGACAGTTTTCCGACGGTTTGTAGTAGTCGCAAATCCGTCATAAATATTTGACGAAATAAGAGTCTGTCGAAAATGCCGTCAATTTTCCGATAGTTTTCTTGTAGTGCAATTCCACTTGGAGGTGAAAGGGGACTCTTCTATCTTTCTAATGACCAAAAATGTTAAATTTTGTGCATGGGAAGACCTCCAATGAATGCCAAATTTTCGATACTCTGAAACTGTCATGAAGCTCGTTTTGCTTCTTTTTATGCATTTTTGTCCAAGAACCTGTAGAAACTCTAAACTCTACATATACTTAAAAATCCTTTATAAAATATTAGGTTCACTTGTAACCTTTATTAAAAACGTATAAAAAGCATAACTAAAATAGGTAAAAATGAGATGTTATCAGCTAACCTATTCTCGCTGTGCTAACTATCAAAACAATTAATTCCAGAACACTAAACTCTCGAATGATTTATTGAAAACATGTAAGCATTTAAATCAATTTTGATATGTTCACTTAGATGACTTAATTGCAACTCCCATTGGCTAAAGATACAAAGCTCATATATTGTTGATTTCAGCTACCTAACAATCGCTTTTGGCGCATGGGTTAAACCTAAAGATCATATGCTAAGTGACCAAGCTACCATAAGCATTGCGAGCAAAATAGATGAAAAAACATAAAATTAAATCTCTTGTCTACTAATTTAAACCTAATAAATCATTGAATTTCTTTGATCAAACCTTGTATTGGATTTTCAGACATAGCATATGAAATCATAATAAATAAATAGAATAATTACATAAAATAAATTTAAAAGTAACGATATTGGAGTTCCCAAAGCACTTCTAGAAGAGATGAGATTTCATCTCTCTCAAGCTACAAAAATAATAAGAAAAAGATGTAAAAGCTAGAATAACAAGTTGGAACTGAAGTAACCGTGTAGCCCATATTTATATACGAAGATAAATCCTAAATTCGGTTGGATATGAAAATTGGCCTCTCTGGGATTGATCGATTTTAACCTGGGTCGATTGATCCCTGCCCTAAAACACATCACGTCATTAATTCTTCAATCTGGTCGATCCAAGATACGATTGGTTGATCCCTCATCTTCTTCTTTTGATTTTTAAAGTTTTGAAACGTCCTAACCATGTCCAATTGATCTGTTTAGTTCTATTGACTTGTAAAACCTGTAAATGTTATATACAAAGAGAAAAATACACGAAATTTATTCTAGACTCGCTAAAGAACATTAAAACATATGGAGACAATGATTAAAAACCATCAAAACTATGAGTCATTAATAGCTAATCTAACATAACCATTGAGATCACAAAAGATGAAGAAATCTAAAGATAAATCCCTAATCTAACATGCTACACTTAAACGATCATTCAATCCCTTTGAACCTAAACTCAACATGTGGATTACTCAGACATAGTTGAAATCATATTAAATAAATAATATGATTGCATTAAATATCCAAATACGGTATCGGGGTTCAAAAAAACTTCTAGAAAAGTAGAAGATCTTGTCTCCCTCAAGCTTCGAAAATTCTAAGCAAAAAGAAAAAAATACCAAGTTAGAACTGCTATGGGGTCGAGCAGCCCTATTTACATGAAAAGAAACATAAAACTAATCAATATAAAATAAGGATATAGTATAGGCCGCAGATCGGTCATCCTTAGTGGGGATCGATCCCCATTCCAAGGCACAACTTTAGCATCTGCTTCATTTGATCACAAGATTGACATGTCTTCAGTAAAACATGCATAAATCTTAAACCATCAAATCAAAGCTAACTAAATAAAAGCTGAGTATGGAAGCTAGAACCGAATCTACTCATCCATTTTTCTCCGGGAGAGACAAATCAAACACGTATTAACTAAATAAAAGAGAGCATTCATCATATCAAAATCCTTAGAGCATAAAGTTTTTTGGTTAGCATACTCCGTAGTTTTTCACATGATTACACATGATGATGTTGTAACAGAAGGCATGTGGTCTGAATAATGGATATGGTAAAGGTGTCGTACCAAGCTAAATATGAGCTTGGCTATTTAGAGTTCTAAAAAGTTGAATCGAACCCCAAATATTATGATCCATTATGCGATGTCAAGCCCCTAAGTGGTAAGATAAGTCTGTGTTAAATGTTATGTAAGATAGAGTCAACGTTAGATCTTTTAGATTTCCAAAGGATAGGGAATTTCTGGTTAGTTGATCTACAGATGGTGTTTCCAATCATCCTATTCTAAGAACATCATTGTTAGAAGTGCGTTAGAAAGTTATTCAATACCATATAAAAACAAAGAACAACATAAAATTTCATCTTTGGTAATAAGCATTCATCTTTTCCCCAGACTTACTTCACTACATCCTGCTGTGAAATAAAATCCAAGAAAAGGTGAAACCCAGCAAAACATAAGTAAATGAAAAAATAAAGGAAAATAAAAAAATGTCGGATGCCTCCCATAAGCGCTTGTTCAACGTCCCAAACATAATTTTAATTACACCCAAGCTTGATGAGAATCCATAGCAGGATTGGATACTTCCTTGTCTAGATCATGGTGTTCTAGAGGTGGATCAAGGCATTGTTCATTCGCAATGAACTTTAAACATAGATCCTTATAGGAAAAATGATCCTCTTGTGTTGCAATGTCGAGCTTCTTGTGATCACAGCTTATTCTTCGTCCTGGCACAATGTACTTTGGAGCTTTCAGCTTGCTCATATTAGTACCCAAAAGATTATCTTGACACACATTGGGATTTTCTGCATTAAGAATTTGCTTCAGTACATTGGGATCGATCAATCTGCGAGGATGGTTTTGTTTATGGAATTGTGCCTTTACCTCAAGGCTTAATCGATCCTGAAGGTGGATCGATCGATTTTTGTACTTTTGGAAAAGTTTTCCACTGCGTTTTAGAGAAATGATGTTAATGTGCTGCAGAACAAACTCTCTAGCAGTTATATTCAGCTGCAAAACCTTGCTCAGCATGCCATCCACATATTCTTGGAATTTATCTTTAAACTCTGGAGTGATGATGGCTTTGACTTTAGAGAAAGAAATTGACTTCCATTTGCACTTTAACTTATACTTAATTCTGTCTCCAACACTTCTCTATGGTATCAAGGTTATGTGAGAATCTCCAATCACTTTCGCTCTTCAGTTTGTCTCTCTAATTTACCTTCTTTGACTTCCTTACATTAGAGTGAATGTCTCCATTTAGGACTTCATTAAACTTATTCTTATCACCAAGCTTTTTTGTTAGCATGACATCAAGTGTCTTCTCATCATCAATGGCAACACAAGATCCATGGTGGACGCCATCATAGTCTGAGATGGTGTTGTAGAATATCTTTTTATCGATATTAAAGAAGGCAATCCTTATATTAGGTTAATCAACAAATGCACATGTTGTTGCAAGGAAAGATCTCCTAAGAATCATGGGCATATATGAACCATTACTCATCTCCATATATTGAAAATCAATATGAACCAAGAAATTCCCAACTTGAACATGTAAGTCTTCAATGAATCCTTGTGGAACTGTTGTTAAAGCATCCATAAACTTGATGGACATATGAGAAATCTATATATTAGAAATCGTTAAACCTTCTGAAATATCCTTTGACACGAGGTTCACACTAGATCCAAAATCACAGAGAGATTCTTCAAAATTAACCTTGAGATAGAACATGGAACAACAAACTTTCCAGGATCTTCTAGCTTAGGTAATTTTATCAATGATGGAGCATGGATATTAATTTTATGACTTTGAAAGGAGTCTTTAGGAACATAAGTCGGTGGCTCCTCACAAGGAAAATCCTCTTCTTCCACCTTTGCAGTTGGTTCATCATCAAACGAATAAGAGAAAACCTCAACCACTTCATTTTGATATGAAAATATGAAGATTGTACAAGAATCGATCAATCTATAGAGAGGATTAATCGATCGATCTGGCGTGTCTGTAGAAAATGATGAAATTTTGATCTCGCTCTTAATCTTCAATGCACTACAGGGCACCTCAGCCTCAGACAGAGAAGCAACATGAGATACTTGCATATCAAGATAATATTATTGTTATTGTCAAATTCTCAAGTTTCCAATTGAACTTGTGTTACATGTTATCGATCTTATTGTTAGTATCAGCTATTTTCTCATTCACTTCCTGTGCACTCATATTATGTCCATCTAATATTTGATGCATTATGAGTTCAAGCTTATTTTCTTGGGGAGTTGGTGCTTAATATCCCATGTTCAGATTGGATCATGGTTTTCAAACATAGTTAACCTCTCCACACGGCTTACTAGATCCATCTTCATTAAACATTCTTTAACGGTTCTTAAGAAGTCGATCCATCTTGCAATTTGATGTGTCGTGGTTTTAAAGTTATTTAACCTCTGATTCCATTTGTTATAGAGTCTTTTATTGATTCTAAGATTTGTTTATGTCTTGTTGTGTTTGTATAGAGTTTTATCAGGTTTTTACAAGTCACTGGAGTGAAAGAACAATTTGGACCAACTTTGAATGTTTAAATACTTCATGAATTAAATGAAGAGAAGCTGGGATCGACTTGTCCAACTCGTAGGCAACATATTAGTCCCTAGGAACAGCACTGGAAACTTAGTTTCTTAGGGTTTAAACCCCAACTAATTCCTGAAAGTGCACAAAGTATACAGTAGTATAGAATGAGGTCGAATCCACAAGGAACAAGTGTACACTAAGAGGATAATATAGAGTTTATTGGTATGAATTGCTATAAGTAAATAAATGTAGTAAATAAAATCTTAGTAAACCTATGGAGATGAGTGTTTGGTGCATGGAATATCGCATGTAACAATGATCGATAAAATTTCTAACTAAATAGGGATTTCTTAACAAACAGTTGAAGAACTTGAATCACTTATGTAATGTTAACCTACTCTCGTAGCGCTAATTATCTAAGCATGAATCATAAAACATTAAATTCTTGAATGAGTACTAGTAGACATGTCAGCATTCTAATTAAAATTGATATGTTTACTTAGATCATCTAATATTGACTCCAAAAACTAAACATTCACTTTTGGAGCATAAGTTAAACCTAGAGATCATTTGCTAGATGTTCAAACTAATATAAGCATTGAGAAGACAATAACTGAAGAACACTAAAGGTAAATCACTAATTTAATAACTTAAACTTAATCGATCATCGAATCCCTTTAAACAACCCCTAAATCTAACTGAGGGATTACTCAGACATGGATGAAATCATTAAAAACAAATTTAAAGATTTCATAAATATCACAGTGTGATAACAAGGTTCGGAAAGTACATCTTCATGAGATGAGATTTTGTCTCCCTCAAGCTACAAAAATAATAAATAAAGCTCTAAACAATGCTAGAAAACAAGTTGGAACTGCAAGAAATTGTGTAACCCTTATTTATATACAAAACCAAGTCCTAAAGTTTGTTGGAAAAGACTTGATATATCTCGCAGATTGATCGGTCCTTGATGAGGATCGATTGTTCTTAGCCTCAAAATACAGAGCTTCATTAACATGATGGATGGATCAATCCTGAGGCTGATCGGTCGATCCCTGCTTTTCTTTATTTGAATCTTGAAGTCAGTAAACATCCAAAGTTGATCCAAATCATCCTTTAACTCCAATGACTTGTAAAAATCTGTAAAACTCTAAAAAAATTAAAAAGAAACAAAAATGTAATCCTAGACTCGAAAATAACTATATTACTTATGAAATCAAAGGTTAAAACCCTTATAACCATGACACATCAATTCGCACAGATTTGAATCTTTTCTTGTCCTCAAGCAAAAATAGATAAATGAAATCAAATATAGAAAAAGTTAGAAAAATGTGAACTTATACACTCCTTTAGATTCCACCGTGTGGACCTTCCAATTCGTAAGAACTCAGTACATATCTAACAAATAGTTAGTACTATGTGTAATTTACCATAAGCATAGCAATCATTACTGTAATCTGGCCCCCAAGATCTTAAGGAACTTCCGAAATCTCCATTGTCAACCCTTTAACATTCATTGGTTACATACAAGTTTAGTCTCAAAAAGGTAACATCAATCGCGACATGGCTTGGAATGGAAGGATAGTTTAACCATGGATGAAGTTTTTAGGCTCAGATGATGTAGACGAATGCAAGTAATTGTGCAAAATTGAAGTGAGACCAAAATGTTGATACACAACCTCATAAACCTCAAGTCCAATAGATGTTCTACCTGAGTTGAATTGGTTCATAATATAACACATTAAACCGTATAAATACTTTATCCGGCTCCTTCTTTTCCTAAGATGCAACTCATTGAGCTGCAACAACATAAGCCTCTAGAACAGCTCCAGATTGCAATGCCTCACATTGAGTCCTGCGAGAAGATCTCTGACCAACCTGAGTTGGGTGCTCTCATAGTATGTCTGAAAGGGGGCACAAACTCCACATGCTCTCTAGTAATCAGAGATGTGAGCTTAACCTGAGGTAACCGAATGAACTGGGAGGAAACAGTGCGATCGTGATAGCTGCAAATTGGAAACTTTGGCAACAAGAAACCCAAGTTGCCAAAATATACCTTGTCTATGAATAGATATCTCTTCTTGGGAGTCGTACGTGGAGCCTCGATACCCAAACTCTCCAAGATTGAAGTCATTAGACTCCCAGTCATAATTAATCTCTTAGATGAAACTATTGGTCGAGTCTTGATCTCTACAAAGGCTAAGAGAAAGGTAACCAATATTAACCCGATGTGATTGGCCTACGCCATCTTTGTTGGAAGCATTGTTAATAGTGAACCGCTGGAGGCTCCTATGCAAGAGCCACAACTCTCTCTTATCCACAGCTGCAGCCTCAGACATATGGCCCAAACTGATGTTGATGAATCTAGCAGCAATCCGAACGACAGGGTTCCTAATCAAAGACTGCTCTGCTTTCCGTAACGTAATCGTCCAATCCAATCAAGTCCAAGAACATTTAAGCAAATCTTTTCTCGAACATCTGGACGGGATTATGGTGCAAAAATCCAAAACATCGCACAACGCAAAAAGGTTCATTGTATACAACTTCTTGTTGATGAAGAAATTCATACTCCCCTCATCCGCACTAGGCTGTTGTCGATCCTCGAAAAAGAGATTCACATTGGAAAGGAACTCCGTATTAAGACTAGTGCTCAAATATGGCTGCATCCTTGGGAGATTTCCCAATCCCATCGAGTCCATAAGCGAGTAATAATCATCTCACAACCCCAAATCAATCAGTGTATGCTTATCAGTGAG
This sequence comes from Cardamine chenopodiifolia, assembly GCA_963922655.1. Lineage (NCBI taxonomy): Eukaryota > Viridiplantae > Streptophyta > Magnoliopsida > Brassicales > Brassicaceae > Cardamine > Cardamine chenopodiifolia. The sequence continues at coordinate 5,684,262 of OZ000463.1, forward strand.
ATGTGTAGGGACTAAGGTGCTAAGGTTAAGAATCTTAGCAAACAAGGTATCAACTGAAGACCATACTTGTCGTGTAGCTGATTCAGCATATGTATCTACTGCTTTGCAGTTCAATGTGCCGTGTTCTGAAAAATCACATTTAAACACACACACGAAGAGTGAGTAAAGATGCATAAACAATTTCAGAAGAATAAATTGATCACAGCGAAAGCTACAACAACATAATAGCATTAAATTTAAACTTATTCACGAGTTCAATTAAGCAATTTATCAACCCGAATAATGGCGGTGAAACCTCAAAACGTGTATATGGGCATAAATTGATTTAAAATTTCCTTAATTAAACAACATATGAGCATGATTAAAGACAATCAAGCATCCAAACATTTCAAACCCAAAATTAAAATTTTCTAAACACAAATTTTGAAACTAACCAAAATCAAGCCCAATCCATATCAATTTTGGGTTCCCTACCAATTCTAACTAACCACCTAGTCATAGTCTAACAAAAACAAGTGAAATTAAGAGAGAAAATAGAGAAATTTGGAAGTTGCTAATTTAAATCTGTAAATCTGACAGAAAAAAAGAAAAACTTGAACCCCATAACTTTTCAAATCAACGAAATAGATAATCTGAAAAAGATAAAGGATGGGATCCTAATGAATGTAGAACTTTGAATCAATTAAAATAGAGGAGTATAGAGAAAGTTATGGAGTTTCTAAGGTGGTGGAATGATGATATTGGAAGGGGATTAAGAGGATAGGGTTAGAACCCCTCAAACCTATGTTACCTTTTAATGAGGGATCAATAGATCCATTAGAGATCAATCAATCCCTTGACTAGTGCATGATCAGTAAATCTAGGCGGCCTTACAGAAAATTCTTCCATTTCATGGATTCATCATTGCAAAGTTGGATCGATCAATTCCAGACACCAGGAACATCAAAATTTTTGCATCTTCTCATTTTCGTACATGTTCATGTGAACTCAACACCAGACGTGATCATACCTAGAAAAATACTAAGAAAACCATAATCAAAAGTTAATGCAGAAAAGAATGAAATTATAAATCTATGGGTTGCCTCCCATGAAGCGCTTATTTCACGTCAAGAACTTGGCTGTAATGACGCCTAAGTGTGATGTAAATCCCTATGAGGATTGGAGACATCCTCTTTTAGATCATGGTGTGTTAGAGGTAAACCCATTACAATGTATGTTTGCTATGAACTTCAAATGTGGAACCTTTTGAGGTTAATAATCCTCCGGTGTTGCAGCATCAAACATCTTACCATCACTACTCTTCCTGCATCTCGGGATAGTGTACTTAGAAGCTTTCATTTCGCTTCTATTTGTACCTAAAGGTTCATCCAGACACATCTTGGTCTTGTTGGCGTACAGACTTGGTTGTATGAACCTTGCTTGTTTTGGATTTAAGTTTGGGTAACTGGGATTGATCGATTCAAGTGGTAGATCGATCGATCTCTGCATATTTTGTTATCGTTTGATTTCAACTGAGAAAATGGGACCCTTCTGTTGCGTCTCTTTAGTGTTGGTGAATGACACTGCCTTTATACTTTCAACAGAGTCTAGAATGCCTGCAAAATTAGTATTTTCCATCCTGCAATACCCAAAATCATCCTCTTCTTGTACAAACCTGACCTCTAAGGAGTCCTCCGAATGCACTTCTTTCATTATCTCATTTGTGATCTCATCAACGGTATCAATCCAGAAAGTTTGGCCATCAATGGTAAGCTTCTTCATCATCGTTTTAACATTAAACTTTAGTACCAAATCATTGAGATGAAGATCAATCTTTCTTTTCTGAACATTGGTGATAGCTCCTACGGTTTCTAACAAAGGTCTACCGAGAATGATAAGATCTTGTGGTCCTTTTTCAAGTTCAAGCACAATAACTGTGTTGGGACGAATGGCTTAACTTGAAATTGTTGTCCATGTTGGTTGTTGAGTGGATGATAAAACTGATAAGTTGGGTTCTCAACATTAGTACTTATGATGTGTGTTAATGATTTACCTAAAATATACACAACGAAAAGGTTGCAAGTGCACAACATAATCATAGGTAGTACTTAGGATCATTCCCACGGATAGTGATGTTATTGAGACGAGTTTATTAAGAATAGAATGAGACAAAGACAAAAAAAAATATTTTGGAGTTTCTGGTTTAATGGAAACGAAAAAAGCAAGTAAATAGCGAAAGTAAAACCAATGTAAATATCAGTAAACAAAGTGTTGGTTTTCAGGAAATCCTCAGGGTATCATAGATCGTTTTATGCAAGAAAATCGAATAAAGGAGTTTCCGCTTAATGATTTTCTACAACTCGAACCTCTGAGGTGTTCTTAACCTACTTCCACAGACCCAAAAACTTATTTCAACGACCTAGGTACTCACTCCCATGAGCAGTTATGTAGTTAGAAACAATTATATCCAGTTCAATTTGTTCACAAAGTTGTACAACTCACTCCCACTGATTGTGTTGCAATGCTCATTATAGATTAGCTAGGAGAATTATCAAGCATTCAGAGAGTTAATCCTCATAATAACAATAGCTAGCATGCTGTTCAAGCTATAACGAGCACATATAAACCTAGATGATGAACTATAAACAAATAAACCCAAATCTAACAACCTAGATTAGCAATCCATGAATCCCCTTTCGAAAACCCTTAATTCCAACAAAAATAACTAATCGATCATGAAGAAATCAAAGCAAAAATCAAAAGTAAAAAATGAAATCATTAACATAAATAAAGAAGTAATAGGGTTCAAAATACTCATCGATGACATACAAAGAAGAGGACTCGTCTCCCTTGTAACCTTGAAAGAAACAATGTGAAAACCCTAGAAACTATGATATGATGATGAAGAATTCCTAAGGGGTCTGAGTTAAGGTGAGGAGATGATGACATGCGGCCATGAGCCAACTTGAATCATCTAGGGTGTGAAAGAGTGTATTTATAAGTCTTTAGGAGTCTCCTAGGTTGGTTAGGGCTTTTCCAAATCAAATTAGGTTAAGTGATGTTGTTTTGGGCCAAAGGGGCTTTGGATATGACATGGCGCTCCTGTGGGACCTGTTGCAGCACCTTGAAGGGCTCTTGGCGCTCATGCGGGTTCTCTTGCCGCACTGGATAGCTCATGTTGCTTCTCTACAGGACATGTCTTCATTGATTTAATCATAACATCTGATTAGCTGAATGGATTCAATTGATTCCAACTGGAGGTAAAATATGAATCTTCTAGATTCCAGTGACATATTAAACGTCGAATATGGTCCACACGAAGGTTTCCAAAGATAGCATTTAATCTGAAGTTCAAAAACTGTATAAAACGTGTTTTGCTTCTTTTTGATACTTTTCACCTAGAAATCTGTAATGACTCTTTGAAACCATGAATACTCAAAATGTGGCTTAAAAGCACTTAATCATATTTAAAAAATTGTTATTCATCTCATCAAAATAATAGATAAAAATAGGTAAAATAATGATGTTGTCAACTCCCCCAGACTCAAACTTTGCTTGTCCTCATGCAAAGAATTAAGTAAAGTCATGGAAAGAAGGTTTAAAAATCATGGGAACTCACTTCTCATCAGAGAACGTATCTCGAACTATTATCTGCATACCACATTAAACATAGATTAACATTAGAACATTCTCACTATACTTTCATCGCTTTCTCTACTCTAATCCATCAATCACAAACCTGAAAAAACCTTGTATTCACGTTATTGAGCTCCCTACATTCATTAAAATATTGCGTGAGTTTGTCATTGAAAGGATGTCATTCAGGGTAAACGACGATTGGTGTTAGAAAAGGCCTTTTTGTATTTGGTGGTGGAGGATGAGAGTGTTTAGGGTAATAGATGGTAAGAGGGGTGCTAGGTATTATGCAAAACTGTAATAGGAAATAGACCTGATGGTGTGCATAGGCTTAGAACACTTCGTCGTCTTGTTCCTTCCTTCTTTTACTTTGGTTTCCCCTAAACTTAGTTTTTTGCGGGAATTCCTCTTTAACCGACTCCTTTCTTCTAGAGAATTTATGGATGCCTCTCCTTAGGGATTTTCCTCTGCTTATGAGACTTCTACAAGTGAGTGACCATTCAAGATCAACAACAGGGTGCTAAAAAGGGTAAAGATGATCTTGAATGTTTTTTTTGGTTTTCTTGATCTAACACCTTCAATAAGAAAAATTTAAGTCAGGTTAGGTGCTCCAAATAAAATAGAGTTGACATTTTATCCAGTGGAAGTATATGCAAGATGAAACTTCAGGGGAAAGGTCCAGTTCTGAGCTTCTAGGTATTGTCCTCTCTTAGTGAAATCTGCAAGTTATCCTAAGAAAATAATTCTCAACACATAATGGTCAAATTTCAGCATATGAAATGTCTTTATTCCCTACTAGTTTTCACTCAATAAAAACTTTTGACTCGATAAAAACCATATTGATGTAATAAATGGAAAAATGGCTCAAATCAACTAAATAGAAAGTAGCATTAGTAAAGGATTGAATTTTCTTCCCCAACACTTAAGTCACACCATCCTCGGTGGGAAAAAAAGAATGAAATAGATAGATGAAAAAGAAATTTTTGGTTTAAGAACAATGTCAACTTGTTTTGGAATGAGGTGGGACGATGATGGTGAGGGTGGGATGGATGGTGGTAGGCGATGGTGAGGTGGATGATGGTAGGTGATGGATGGTGGTATGGTGGAGATAAGGTGATCTATCCTTGGTTTTTTCTTGTTCTTGCTTGACATTGATTGGATTAGACTAGTTCCAATCGAATTATAATGTTTAAATTTATAAATGTTTTCTTCCTGAGACAAAAAAAAACTAAAACCATCAATACTAAAATAAAATAAAACAAAATAAAACATACATAAGATAGATGTTGCAGTGATGCTGCAATGGATGATGTTGGGATGGTGTGGAGACTAGTGATGAACAGGTGATTCAAAATGCATATTAGAGACGAGAGGCTTGCTGGCGCGGCTGGGGCTCCCGATGGAATGCAGGAAAAAAGTTCTGGCATGGCACGAGCTCCTCCTAGAGCGATGGTAAGATTTCTTTCTCTGTCTTTTGTACTCTCGATCTATCTTAATATAACACTTGATCCCTTGGTTGTGATTCATGAAAAGGTCAAATTTGTGGTGTTTTAAACCTCTTGACTGATTCATTAGGCCTTTTTTGTTATCACGGTTCTCCTAACCGTCCATGTTTTCCTTCCTTCTTTCTTTAGCTTTTCTTGTTTTTCTAATATTTTTGTATTTTTGTGTTTTCTCTAAAGCAATAATCTCAAACTATTAATAATAAATGAATATAAACATGAATGAAACTTATATAATGCAATGCATGATGTTTTGATGCAGGTTGGAGTTGGCTGGCATGAGATGGGCTGCTGGTGCGGCTGGAAACCCCGCTGCAGCGCTGGCAAGGCTTTCTGGCTCTGGATGGACTCTTTCTGCAGCTCCAGAGCCTTTCTCCTGTTTTAGCTCTAGGTTGACCTTCTTCCTCCATTTTTCTTTAGTTTTCTATTTTCTTATGCAAAACCAATGGGTTGTCTCCCATTAAACTCTTTTTGTTTAAGTCGTTAGCTTAACTTGTTTTGTACTCCTAATAACCATGATCATACTGTTGTGACAAAATGTTTGGAACAGATGCAAGTGATGAGATTGTAAATGATTCTCATACATTATATGTTTTTCAACCTATTCATGTCAAGTTTTAATTTTCCTTGCAAAACACTTGAAAAAAATTGTTAACGATATACAATCTACGAAATTTGTGCTCTTGGATCCAAATGTTTCAAGAAACAAATCTATCAATTATTAGGTCCACGAAGCTGTAAATAAAAATCAGATTCGGTTTTTGCAGAACCAAATCGAACTAAATAAACAAAATCCAAGAATAAAGTGTAAGGAATAAAAGAGTACTTAAATTGACTGAATAAAATATAGCAAACAGATGTATTGAATGACCAAAACATGATGGTTAAGAGATGTTTACGATTCAACGATGTTAGGAATGTCGTCGAGTGCAATGGGAGAGAGTCCACAATAGACCGTCAATTTTTCAATCCCACCGTTGATTCTTGAGTTAGTATCATCATGAAGTTCTCTAAAACATTTCAATAAGATCGGACTTAATATGAGTCTCCCATGAACTCTTGAAGTTGTTGAGATCAAACAACTTTTCTGGTTTTCTGCATAGTTGGGTGAGTTTGGGCCATCTTAAAGAATGAATTTCGGATTAGATATAACTTCATTTGGCAAGCTGTCAGCTCTACCGACTTCTCTGTAGTGATTTTTATCAAAATAGATTGGGGTTATGTCCTGGATCCATTCAAGCTGGCCGAAATGTTATCTTCAAAACCCCAACTTGAATACTGGAATTGCTAGTTCTAAACTTAGGCAAACTCTGCTTCTGAAAAATTCTGCAGTTTCTTGCTCATGAAGTTAGCTTCAGCATGGCTAAATCTTATCTCGGTGTTAAAATCGAGGACCTCTATGAATTCTTTGATACGAGCTCTATCAAGATCAAACATGATTATGGCCTTCACTTACTCTTTGTTGTTGGAAATTTGCCCTTAAAACTCCAACTTGAAACTTTCGTATCTTTCTTTTCTTCTCATATACTATCTTGTCTCTTTTCTTGTCTTCTCTGTTTAAGATATTCTCCTAAGTAGCTTTCCCATCACTTTTTTTATTGGTCTCATGAATCCTCAAAGATTGCTCATCGACTAGACTTCTTCGTATCATCTTGAGTTTCTATATGCACCTATCAAAAGCGAAAGAGCTCAAAGGAAAAATTAGTAAACATGTGGAAGAAAACATAAATCTTGATGATCAAAGTCATATGTAATTATGAATCAGTAGACTAGTATTGAACATTACCAAGGCATGAATTCATAAATTCCATGTTCTTAAAGAGCACAAAACTTCAACATTGTCAAAGTCCAAATTCCATCAAAATTCAACTTATTAAATTTATGGTTTAGGAAAACTAGAAACATAACTACATGTCCTCTCTAAATTCTTATCAAACTAACACTCATGAATCAAAAGGAACAAGAGTTACCTCAATAGTAAAAGAAAAAAGGAAACTAAATGGCATACCTTGTGTTTGGACGAATGAGATAATAATTTTTAGTTTTTTTTTAATAACCTTAAGTAAAATTTTAATGTAAAAAAAAGGATAAAAAAAAACTTACATGAAATAAGGAAAATAAAACTTACCTGGAAAGGGGAAATAAATCTTTCTGAGTTTGGCTCATTTTGACTTTATTGGATTTTGTCATAAGCAATGACTTCCACATAATTGGTTTCTCTTCTCTCTTTATGTCTTCTTACAGACCTCGAATTTGAGATCTAAAAAAATCTCTGAAAACTTGACAATGTGATCTTTCTGACAGTATAATGAACGTATCCTGATTCCTTATAGTATGACAAGAAATTGCTTCCGAAGTTGATCACTATGCAGATTGGATCTACAAAGATACGCCTACAGAAAATAGTGATAACTTTTAAACTATAAATTTGAATGACAAATCTCTATTTCTGTGGTTAGATATGGATGTTTTACATCTTTCCACCAAGTTTTGGAATTTTCTGGGCTGGTTTGAACCTTCATTTGTAGGCTGTACCGAGACTGGTCAGACAATATCTCTCTCTGTTTTGTTTTTTAAGGTTTTTCTTCTCTTTTTTTTTATTTGTTTTTGGCTTTTTAATTTTTTTTATAAAAATTCCATTGATGTCAAGAATTCTTCATCTTTGAATTTCCTGAAACATATGAAAACTCCAAATGAAAATTTAGTAAAGCAAGTGTCCTCGACTAGGTTCTGATCTTAGACACGTGAGCAACAATCACTCCTCGGCAATGGCGCCAAAAACTTGATGTGTGTAAGGTTTTATCTCAAATAGACACAACAGAAAGGCTGTAAGTGCACAACCAAACGTATGTAGTACTTAAAGATCAATTCCACGTAGATTCATGTTACTAAGACGAATTTATTAGCATAGCATGAGACTAGGACGAAAATATATTTTAAAGTTGTTGGTTTATTGGTAACACAAGTAAATAATGTAAGTAAAATCAATGTAAATATCAATAAACGAAATGTTGGGCTTCAGGGAATCCTCAGGGTATCATGAATCATTTTATGCAAGGAAATCAAAGAAAGGAGTTTCTGCTTAATGATGTTCTAGAACTCGAATCTTTAAGGTGTTCTTGAGCTACTCTCACAGACCCAAAAACTTATTTCAACGACATAGCTACTCACTCCCATGAGCAGTTATGCAGTTAAACACATTTATATCTACTTCGATATGTTCACAAAGTTCTACAACACTTCCACAGATTGTATTATGATGCTTATCTAGATTAGCTAGGAGAATTATCAAGATTTAAGAGAGTTAATCCTCCTAATAACAATAGCTAGCATGCTATTCAAGCTATAACTAGCATGCTATTCAAGCTATAACTAGCACATATAAACCTAGATGATGAGCTATAAATGGAAAAACCCAAATCTACAGCCTAGATTAACAATCCATGAATTTGGTGCACCGCCAGGAAGGGATCTTGGAGCTCCTCCGGGCTCTCTTGCCGCGCTGGGTAGCTCATGTTGTTTCTCTATAGAACATGTCTTCATTGCTTTTATTAGAACTTCTAAAAGGCTGAATGGATTGGATTGATTCCAAATTGAGGTGAACGATGAATCCTCTAGCTTTCCAATGACATATTGAACGTTGAATATGGTCCACGAGAAGGTTTCCAAAGATAGCCTTCAATTTGAAGTTCGGAAACTGTATATAAACGTGTTTTGCTTCCTTTTTGATTATTTTCGCCTATAAACTTGTAATGACTCTTTGAAACCAAGAATACTGGAAATGTGGCTTCAAATCACTTAAAAATATTAAAGAAACTTGTAAATCATCTCAAAATAATACCTAAAATAGGTAAAATAATTATTATCAAATTTTGTAGGAAAACAAATCAGATGATTCATGTAGTTCTGACTGAATCCCCTATTATGAAAGTTTCCTTGTCCTCTTATATAGATGAACTCTTCCTTACCTTCCACTCCTTCATCATTACCATACTCTTGGTAGTCTTGTTCCTCATACGTGTTCACATTCTTTCGTTGCGCCCTCAGAATCATATCAACCATAGTAGTAAGCTCCTCAATAGCCTTCTCGCTTCCAGCAACTCTTTTCTCTTATCATATTATGGGCAATATTTAGCATTTCTTGCTACTAACTTCTCAATAAGCTCAGTCTCTTCCTCAACCGTGTTGCTCATAAAATGTATTCTACTTGATGTATCCAACGGTATTTGGTACTTCGACGCAATCCCATTATAGAAGAAGTTCATCATGTCCGATTTAGTGTAGCTTTGATGCAGACACTCACTTAGCTATACCTTGAATTGATCTAATGCCTCATAGAACGATTTGTGGTTAGTCAATCTAACTTTCCACATTAATGGTTTGAAGGTTTATTTAAAAATAATAATTTTGTTAAATGTTTGAAATGGTAATCTGTAAAATTGGAGGTTTAAGTTAAAAAAACATTTTATGCTATTTTCCATAGATATATCATACTATAAATAAGATTTTGGAAGTATCATGTACTTGAAATGGGTTATTAAATCATTGTTGACACATGGGTACCGAACTAAATTCAATTAAAATTCCAAATTTTTCATTGCAAGTTTTAAAGTAAAACGTCTTTGTAAACAAAATCTAGAAGAAATTGTTATTAATTATGTAATTTTTTTTTTGAGATATGAAAACAGAAAAGTTGTTGGGAAAAGTTGCTTGTATTATACGATATGTGTTGAATATTTATACAACTCAATGACCCGACTTAATTTCTAGATCGACTCAAATTACATATACAATCATATCCTAATATATTCACACAATATTATACAATGATGTTATACTCCAAAGATATTGGTTATAGACCCTTCTTGAACCTAACACTCTTCCTCAAGTCGGAGTATGTAGATCACACACGCCTAATTTGGACAGTAAGTAAATAAAAGTGGTTCCTCCCAAATCTTTAGTCGTGATGTCCGCCAATAGCTCTATAGTATTGACATGCTTTGTTGTGATAAACCGTGCTTGAATAGCATCTCAGACACTATGACAGTCGTCTCAATGTTCTTCATTCGCTCGTGAAAGACTGGATTAGGTGCAATGTGTATTCCCATCTTGCTATCACAATTCAACTTGTTGGTACATCATTTTTTACTCTTAAATACGTTAGTAGCGACTTCATCCACTTCAATTCTCTCAACGCAATAGCCATTGCTCTGTACTCAGGTTTGGCAGAAGAGTGAGACACATTGTCTTGCTTCTTTGTCTTCCATGACACTGGAGAGTCACCTAACATAACCATATATGCTGAGAATGATCGCCTAGTGAGCGGACAAGCTTCCCAGTCCGAGTCGCAGTACGCTCTAATCCGCAAATCACTAATAATCTTTAGCATTATGGCGTGAACTGGACAACCCTTCAAATATCGGATTACTCTCATGACGCATCCCAATGCACAGCATCACGCGGCTCATGCATTACCTGCGGTAAGACATGGACTGCATAACACATCTCAGGTCGCGTTAAAGTTAGATGCACCAAGCGGCCTACTATCCTACGAAACTGTACCGAATATTTGTACAACAGTCGTTCATCCGATAAGAGCTTGTGCTTATGTTCCATTGGCGTGTTAACAGGTTTGCATGCGAGTAAACCTACCTCAGAAATTATGTCAAGAGAATATTTTCGTTGAGATAAAAACATACGCATTTGATCACGAGTTATTTCTATCCCGAGAAAATATTATTTTTCCTAGATCCTTCATCTTGAAACACTCACTTAAATAGGCACTTCGTCAACATAGTAAGATCATTTCCAGCTATTACCAGATCATCAACATGAACTAGTACTCAAAAACATTTATCTCCCTTAATATACATGAATAGTGAGTAGTCGGCATACGATTGTACAAAACTAAACTTCTTCTGAGTTAATTTGGTGAACCAGCACTTTGGTGATTGTTTCAGCCCATAAAGAGACTTATGTAAATCACATACCGTGGATGGATCATCCGTACGAAAGTTTGGAGGAATCTTCATGTACCTCTTTTCCAAGTCCTCGTGAAGGAACACATCACTCACGTCCATTTGATCCACTTCCCATTCCTTTGCCACTACAACTTAAGGAAGTGTGTGGACTGTGTTCATCTTAGTAAGCAGCGCAAACGTCTCATCATAGTCGTCTCCCTCTATTTGATGGTTGCCTAGACACACTAATCTGGCCTTGTATCGTTCCACTCTCCCATCAGCATTAAACTTCAACTTAAATATCCATCGACTCCCTATGGCTTTCTTGCCTTCATGTAAATACATCAAGTCCCATGTTTTGTTTATTTCCAGCGCATCAATTTTGCCTCCCATGGAATTTCTCCAACAATTATCCTTCATTGGTTCTTTGTAACTTCGTGGCTCAACATCAGCTGTTACGGCTGCGAGAAATGGTTGATATTTTGTATAAAACAGAGTGTCATAAACAAATCTCTCAATGGGATAAGAGGCTTTACCTTCAACCGTTAAAGAGAGTGTTGATGGTGTGTGGTGTTTATCGGAAGCTACTTGCGAATTGTAAGTGACAAACCCTTTTAGTCTAAGTGAAGGTTTTCTTTGACGGCAGCCTTTACCCAGTTCAGGAAAATTCGGAACCTCATGTGTCGTTGTTGCGTCAAGGACTGCAACTTCTAAATCAATGTTTGCAACTAGTGGTGCCACCAGCTGAACCGGTGTGTGATCTGTCAAAGATACAGATGGTGTTGAGGTCCCCCTGGAATTCAGCGGAGTTATTCCATAATCAACACTGTCTGGTAATAATATGTGTCTTATCGTCGGAGTAGATTTTTTTTCAACTTCTTTGGCAAATAGAAACTGCAATTCGTCAAACACAACGTCCAGTGAAACAAAAAATACATTTTTTCCAGATTATAAAGCTTCCAGCCTCTTTTCCCAAAGGGATAACCAACAAATATAAACCATCTACTTCTCGCACCAAACTTATCCTTGTCCCGTGATAGTCGACGCACATAACTTAAACAACCAAATACTTACATATCATCATACAGAAGAGCCTTACCATACAAGTACTCATTCAGTGTTTTTCCTTGCAACACCCTCGACGGCATCCTATTGCTGATATGAGCTGCCGCAAAAACACTTTTTCCCTAGAATTTAATGGTAAAATTGTCCTGTAAGATTAACGAGCGTGAAACATTCAAAATATGGTAGTGTCACAACCATCAAATTTATCGGCAATTTTCTTAACACTGGAAGAAAAATGTATATATCCTAAAACACCAAATACAGTATGTTGTAATCTATGATGCCACAAATTTTGATCCTCAGTAGCCTTAACTTTGTATCCTCTCGCTATTGTCACATCTCGATAAAAATAAACACCATCCAGTTCTTCACCAACTCTAGTCAGGTCCTAGTAAAACGGTTCTGCAAAAGGCATATCGTATTTAAACAAGTAGTTTGCTTCAAAAACTCTTCCACCGACAACAAGTAATACAATTTAAATTCTCAACAAACAACAATTTAATACATTGATTTTGGTGGACAATCACAATTTTCTATTCTTAGTTGCCATAGCTTGGCCTCCATCGGCAAAGCACACAAGACATGACTGAATGTTATGCACTTTTGTGAGTAGACTCACATCACTGTTCATGTGATGTGAGGCACCGATATCGATAATTATGTCACCGGAGACGCCTTTTGCTGCTCGATTAGCATGGTGAGAAGCTCCCACTGTTTAGGACTTAGGGTCGGAACAGAAGCGGGAGCTACCTGCACTTGGTTGGAGCGTTCCACACTAGTCCTCCCACGACCTCGTCATGTGCTTGTTCATCTTCCTTGTTCAGTTCTGTCAGTGTACCACTTGGGAAAACCAATCAATTACCAACATTATTTCTTCTCATGACCACTCTGCCTACAATGTCCACACAACAACGGAAAACAGCCTCATGCTATAGGAGCAATCAGTCCTTTCATTGTTGGACTGTCCAGCCCGCAATGCTCTGTTATTGCGGTGAAACAAACCAGTTTATGTATGCCTTCAACACAAACCTAGTTAAGACTCCGTTCTTCACACATAACTCTTTGATACACGGAGTTTATGTCTAGCAGAGGTTCAAGTCCGATAATGTTTATAAATATATTTTCAAATTGCGCACCATCGAGTCCCATAAGGAATTGGTGCAAACGTTCTTCTTCGTAATCATAGATGATCTTTTCAGATTCATCACACGTACACTTCAGGATTGGTTTGTAACTCAGTAGCACCTTCCACTTCTTTGACAGTCGTCCGAAGTACTCCATCACTGTCGAGCCTTATTGTCTACACGACACCAGCTCGCGTTTAAGCTGGTACACACGTATTGCGTTTCCCACTGAGAAACGTCACTTCAGGTTATTCCACATCTGCAGCACATCGGGAGTGAAAGTCTCAGACGAGCGAACCATCGGTCAGATAGAGGTAAAGATCCATCCAACAAGCATCGAGTTCACTGTGTGCCACATCTCTGCGTGTTGTACACGAAACCACTTCGGATGCCCACTCGGCGTAGTTTTCGCCGCTAAACACCACCAATGTTATCAGCATGCCGGAATTATCTGAAAAAGACAGATAATACAGTAAACTCATCGCCTCGCCACCACTAACAGCTCCTGATGATTCAGAATTAGTCATCTCTTCTTCAACACGTTTTTCTTTCTCTAAATAATTTTTAACAAAAAATTCCAACTTTGCTCTGAAAGTAGAGAACTTCTTAAGGAAGATGTTGATTATACCATACGATGTGTTGAAATATTTAGACAATTAGATGATCCGACTTAATCTCTAGATCGACTCCAATTTTATAAACGATCTTGTCCTAATATATTCACACAATATTATATGATGATGATATATTCCAAAGATGTCGATTCTAGAGCCTTCTAGAACCTAACACAATACACTTGTAATTATACGTAGATAACGTTAAGAGATGAGAGCAATGGTCAAAGTTTAGCGTGGAGATCATTTTCAATTGGTATTAACTATTAAGTATAAACAATTAATCTCTTTCTCCTAAATGGACTGTAATCTTCTTTGTATATAGTTTGTTTTATAATATATTACATACAACAAAATAATGAAAATATATACACTACAAAATAATGAAAATATATATTAAAACCCCAAAGATAACTTACAAATACACAATGGGCTGAACTACTTCTAGTGGATCTAAACAGGTGGACTACCGACGGATTCATAATTTTGAAAAGGTTTTTTGGGTGGGGATAAAAGGGTTAAATAGTTAAAATGGCAAAAACAAAACCCTAAATTTGCCTCACTGATTCTATCCTTCGAGATGAAAAATCTCAACCTTGTGGACACATTAGAAATGAAAGGTCTAGAGACGAAGAACGTCTCCTCGATCCAAGCAGAGACATTGACAGCTGTCATCGCTGGTGGTTTGGAATCCATTATGGGGAAGTGCAAGCTCACATCCCCAAATCTGAAGTAATTCTTTTTATATCTCTTAGCTTAGCTTCAAAATTTTTTAATTAGTACAATTCTCGTTACTTAATTCCAAGGACCCTCACCCAAACCAAAAGCTCCTTTTAAGATGGTAAATGCAGTGATAGCTATGTCAGGGTTTTAGGGTCTTGTAGAGGACTATTGGTCAAGAACAGTTGGTCTTTTCCCTTAAACTTTTGCGCTCTATTGGTTTACAAAAAAACTGAAGCTTCTCAAACCACTCATTAGAAGCTACAGCAAACAGCGGACACACAATCTAACTAGGAGAAAAGATGCGGCCTATGCTCTGTTATGTGAGAAGCAGATGCTAACATTAGCGAATCCATCTGAGTAAAGTATGAGAGACGAAGCAAAAGCTCATGAGGCCTAGGAAAGAGTATCGGAGATAGAGGAAAATTTCCTAAGGCAAAAGGCAAAGCTCCATTGGGTTAAGGTGGGAGATCAAAATAACAGATTTTTCTACAATGTAATCAAGGAACGAGAGATAAGAAACTCAATTTTTGAAGTAAGATCTGTGAGAAATGAAATTTACACAACGAGAGAAGATGTGAAGACTGAAGCGGTTAGATACTACTCTGAGTTTTTTCAAGGACCCAGCCCTGCCTGATTTTGAGAACAACTTGAGTGAGCTGCCCCGGATATGGAATCACCAATGTTCTGCGGACATGAGAAATGAGTTAGTTGCGGAGGTGACGACAATAGAAATAAAGCAGGTTCTCTTCTCCATGCCACAAAACAAATCCCTGGGACCCGACGGATACACGGTGGAGTTTTACAGAGAAATGTGGTCCATCATCGGGAATTATTTCTCCACAGCGGTAAAGTCTTTCTTTGTCTTTGGGTTTTTGCCGATAGGTCTGAACTCTACGATTCTGGCTCTAATCCCCAAAAGAACGGGAACCCTGGGGATGAGCGACTTCAGGCCAATATCTTGCTGTAACGTGATGTATAAGGTGATCTCAAAAATCGTAGCAAATCGGCTCCAACGCGTGCTTCCAGACTTCATCTCCCAAAATCAAACAGCCTTCATAAAGGATAGATATATGATGGAAAATTTCTTGCTTGCATCTGAATTGGTAAAAGACTACCACAAGCCGGACATGGCACCTCGATGTGTCATGAAGATTGATATCAAGAAGGCTTTCAACTCCATGAACTGGAAGTTTCTCATTCAGATCTTACGCGAAATGAGGCTGCCGGAAACCTTCATAAGATGGGTTGAGCTATGTGTTACCACTCCGTCCTTTTCAGTCCAGATTAATGGGGAGCTGGCTGGGTCCTTTCGAAGCGAGAGAGGTTTGCGTCAGAGTTCTCTATCACCTTATCTCTTTGTAATTTGCATGAATTTCCTCTCTTTAATGCTTGACAAAGCTGCTAGGAATGGTGAGTTTGGTTACCATCCAAGCTGCAGGAGCTTGAACATAACTCATCTCTGTTTCGCAGATGATATTATGGTGTTTACAGATGGAAAAATCCGATCAATAAAGGGGATACTGGAGGTATTTAAAAGGTTTGCTCGGTACTCGGGTCTTGACATCAATATGGAGAAAACAACATTGTTTATCACGGGCATCTCTCGGGGAACTCGGGAATCGCTGAATGAGTTTCCGTTTGAGATTGGAACATTATCGGTAAAATACCTAGGGCTTTCTCTCCTAATGAAGAGAATGTCAGCTACAGAATGTCAGCCCCTAATAGAGAAAATCCAAACCCGCACTAGCTCATGGAAACACCGCTTTCTCTCCTTTGCGGGTAGGCTGCAACTTCTCTCATCGGTAATAACAAGCTTAACAAATTTTTGGATTTCAGCTTTTAGGCTACCAAGAGCTTGTATAAGAAGATAGACAGAATCAGCTCTGCTTTTTTGTGGTCGGGGCCGGCACTAAACTCAAAGAAATCGAAGTTTTCATGGGAGGAAGTATGTAGACCAAAGGCTGAAGGAGGTCTAGGTCTAAAAACTTTGGTTGAACCAAACAAGGTGGGTTGCTATAAATTAATATGGAGGCTAGTCTCGGTGAAAGACTCACTTTGGGTGAATTAGGTAAAGAAAAATTTAATACGCAAAGGTTCCTTTTGGTTGGCCAAATCTACTAAGAAAGGTGGTTCATGGATGTGGCGGAAGATATTAAAGTACCGAATATCAGCAAAACCGTTTCACAAGGTCGAGGTACGTAATGGTTCTCGAACATCTTTTTGGTATGATGACTGGTGCCCTCTGGGGAGGCTGATTGATGTGCTAGGGGAAAGGGGATTTATTGAAATGGGCATAAAGGCTGGAGACACGCTGATGGATGTGCTAGTAGGTCATAGGCCTCGGCGAAGAAGACCACCAGTTCTGGCGCAAATAGAAGATGAAATCAACAAGGTAAGAGAGGGGGGTTACTCGGATGAGGATAAAGGTCTTTGGCGGCACAAGGAGAACAGATTCAAAGAACAATTCTCATCTAAAGAAACATGGAACCAAATACGACATGTAGGAAGCCGTAACTCATGGTACCAAGCGGTATGGTATTCTCACGCTACGCCCAAGTTTTCTTTTATTGTGTGGTTAGCTGCTCGAAACAGGTTGACAACTGGGGACATAATGCTTGCTTGGTCTCCCAATATATCGGCGAAATGTGTTTTTTTCTCAGAACCAATAGAGATAAGGGACCACCTATTTTTCTCTTGCCACTTTGCTTCACAGATTTGGTACTAGCTAGCACATGGCTTGCTCCCGAGGAATGTTTTTGTCCCAATTGGGTTTTTCATTCCTTGAGTTTTAATGAGGCTATCACTTGTCGATAATCTATAAGAGATTGATTCAATTTTATTTTTTTTAAAACGGTTGCATATTGTTGTAAAAAAGATTTTCTTTGAATATAATTTCACGTATTATTCAAAAAAAAATAATGGTACATGATGATTTAAGCTACAAGATTTTTCCAGACATGTGAAATTATTGTGGTTAGTAAATCCATATTGTGAAACTAGAAAACGATTACATGATGATTTCCTATCAAACTCTAGACTTAGGAAGATACACAATACGAGGTTTATTCGGTTTTTTCATTTTTTGGTGATACAAGATGATTCAAAGTATTTTGCAAATCTCTATATATATGAACTTTGAAACCTAGTCACTTGTTTATCAAATGCATACAAATTGATCATCTAGTGCTTTGTTAGTCAAATTGACTTGAAAAGACGGTAACAACATAAACGCGTCTTTTCAGCTGATATAGTATGTAAATATCAGAATTTTTCTTTCGTAAAATTTGTCATCTATGAATGTGAACTATTAGTTTGTGGTTCGTACAACTATTTCTTTTCGGAAATAGTACTATTCTCACTACTTCATCGTAAAAGATGATTTGGACTATACTATTTAACCCGATTCTAGGTAATATAATACTTAATAGTTCAAATTTGGAATTTCTTTTATAATCAACCTATTGTGAAAATTTAGTTTCTAAAGTTCAGTTTCTCATCTATGTGCATGATGTATCTTCACCGTTTTGACTCCTATTAATTATATCTAGTTTTAGGTGCTTAATTATCTCTTTTAATTTTTTTATCGAGTAATTTTAGGTGAAATAAATGTTTGGAGAAAAATTGGAGTTTCTAGAAGAAACCAAAGTATTCGAAAGGGTGAAAATGGAATTTTGTGTCCGCGTCGATACCACCCACATGTATCTTGGTCAATACACTCAGCTTCAAAAACATGAGAATTTATTAGTTCGATCGACACCCTTCACAAAAAGGGATCATCAGATTTTCAGTAATCTCTTCGATATCATTCGCGTAAATCTGAACGGTACCAAAGTCAAATTAATGACATTAAACAAGCATTGGGTGGGAGGCAGCCCACCGGAAATTATGGTTTCCACCTTTCTATTTTATTTCTTTTAGATGTTTCTGATGCATTTACCTTTTGGTTTTAGTTTTATAATGTTTCAGAGTTCTGTCTATGTGCAAAAGAAAAAACAAATTGCACTAGCATCGATCAAAACATCCCACAGGACCAAAACAGATGTAATATAAAAAAGGTATCGATCGATACTTATAGTGTATCAATCGATATCGTATCCAGGTACGCACTCCGGTTCGATTTCTCAAGCCAAAATCGATTAAAACCGGTTTGTTTCACTTAATTTGAACCGAAATTCACTTCCTTGTATGCTAAAAATAAAATTTCTAACATCTAAAACTCATCTTCTTCCTCATTTCCTCTTCAACTCCATTGAAAGAGATTTTAAGCTTTCACCCTTTTAATCATTCTAATTGTTAAATTTAATTACATTTAAACATATTGAATATATAACAGCTCTAATAGACCAAAGAAAATTCTAAAGACATGATGTTAAGTTTGGTTTGTTTTCATAATTTAAAAGTTAGCATGTAATTTTTTTTAAAATCAAAACAGTGTAACTAAACCAAAATTTGCAAAAAATCATTTTTAAAATAAAAAACTACAGTGTTATATTTAATTATGTTTAAACATATCAAAACTTATAGTACTTATAGCATACCAAAGAAAATTCGTAAGACAAGATGATAAGTTTGGTATGCTTACACAATTTTAAAAGTTAATGATTAAATTTCTTTGAAGTACTAATATTTTTATACTAGTTAAAACTACTGTTAAATCAAAATAGTTTATTTAAAACAATATTTAAAAAATTCATAAAATTTAGTTTGAAATTTCAAATATTGTTTTAAGATATTTGCAAAAACGAGTGATTTAAACTAAATTTTAAGATTTTGTGGATATATTGCTTTGAATAAAAGATTTTGATTTTAAATATAGTTTTAACTATAAAAATATTTTCATTCATATAAATTTTTGTGTTAACTTTTGAGACTATAAAAATGAACAGAATTTAATATTTTGTCCTTATAACTTTCTTTGGTCGGTTAGAAGTGTTATTTGTTCAATATGTTTACACATAATTAAATTTAAAACTTAAATTTCTAACTAATTTTCTAAAAAAATTTTCTTTTTCACTTTTGATTTGAATTTCAAACTAAATTTTATGATTTTTTTCAAATTCTGTTTAGGTAAACCTTTTTATTTAACTATATAAAATTTTTCATTTCAAAGAAATTTAAGTGTTAATTTTTAAAACTACGAAAAAATCATATTCTTAAAAATATTTTGGGTCGGTTAGCACTAATAGATTTGAGTTATTTTGGTGTTTTTCTCATTCGAATTTTTGTGCTTATCTAACGAACCTAACATTTCTTTAACTTAAAGCTTTCTTTAGATTGTTTAATTGGTTGTTGTGAGATGAATTTGAATGAGATTATTGCTTATAATCATAGTCTAGGTTTTGAAGTTTAATTTTGGGAATTTTTTGGAAAAGAGAGCAACTCATGCCAAATTTTCAATTGGATTAGTGGCATGGGATATATTTAATGCTAATGATGATTATTTTTTTAATATAATGTAAAATTTATTCAAAAATTATTTTTTACAATAAATGCAGCAAGTTTGTTAGTTTATATATATATATATAAATTAGATATTGTTATCTAATTGCCAACCACATCTTCATTACTTTATAGTATCTCGCATCTTCCATCACTCTGAATTGTCGAAAGTCTGTTTCACACTTACTTATCTATGAATTTAAATAGGTGGGTGTGATTAGTAGCCCATTCCCCATGTCTCCATTTCTCTCCCTCCAGATCGTATGTATTGATGTTTGGAAAGCATATTTCAATAAAAACAACTTCATCTTATCTTGGGTTGTGTCCACAAAAAAGGCGAGGATTGTATTCCATTGAGTCGTGTACCTTGTATCAAGAAGATTGCGAGTAAGACAGTCCCACATAGGTGCTGAGAATAGACATGTGAAAAGATATGATCTCGAGTCTCCATTGACTCCAAACAGAATGAACAAGTCGTTAGAGCCTCATTGTTCCAGCTAAGCATTCTATCTCATATTGACAATATGTTTTTAGCCGCCAGTCAAGAGATAAACGAGTATTTGGGCGTGTTGTGGGTGATCCAAATGTCGTTAGACCACTCTATTATTGGGTGTTGTTCTCTAATTAATCTCCAAGTTTCTTTATAGCTATATATCGGTTTAAACTTATCTGCTCTATAATGCCACATAACTACATCCGCAAACTTAAACTTAAATGTTGGAGAGCATTTAACGCCTTCTTACTTCAAATATGCGACTGAGATTTGAAACATTTCCATATACCCCTTAAAGAGTATCCATAGATCCTTTGTTGTTTCAGCATACGAGTAAGCAGCAAAGATTGAATGCTCCAGAGAATTTTGGATAATGAAAGCACCATCTGGCCTTCTTAAAAACATTTCGACTCTTCAAAACTCTCAGTTTTGGTGATGAGAGAACCTGACTCTTCATCTTCAACCACGTTTTTGCCTTTGGCTTGGTTTTCAAGAGAATTTTTTGGATGCCTTTATTATAATTCCATAGACCACGACTAATGAGAGCAGTTTTTGTGGTTTCAGACCAGAGTAAGTAATTATCTCCTTTGAGAATAACTGGAAGAGTGATCTGCTTTGTATTTCCATACCCAGATCATAGAAAACAAAAGAGAATTTGAAGAGTTAATCATGAGAAAAAATAATAATAATGATGATCTATTGCTAAGATACCATGAAGAAAATAATGCAGAAGTATAAAACAAGGAGAACAAGGAGAATAGAGAGAAACTGTATATTTTTTCTTATAATCTGATTTGTACAAAGAGATACAACTATATAAAGAATAACTAGTTGTTACATTAAATGAGAATATGTGCATGAAGGAGAGAGAAAAGTATGTGCATGAAGGAAAGAAAATGAATGCCTCTTAAATTCGTAAAAGCCTCGAAAATAAATATGGACTTAATTGCCTTGTTAAAAACTTTACCAAAAAAACCCAAAGAAAAAACATAGGTTAAGGAAAAAAGAGTGCAACACTCACATTCCAACATTCATAAACCTCATGTTCCTTGTATTACCAAAACTGCCCGACCATAACTTCTACTCTGAAGTTTATATCACGTCTTTTTCATGTTATGGTGTTTGAAAAATTATGGCCTTTCTATTCGTAAATCTTTAATAATTGCAATATACTATGCCCCTTCATAGCAGGAGCATAATGCTAGTAATTTTGTAAACCACAAAATTTATTTTTAAAAAATTGCATGATCCAGTGTCCTCTGTTACTTAGGGGTTTAGACGAATATTTACAATGTCATAACTTATCTGCCACAACATCTAGTAGATTCATCACAAGAAGAATATTAACTTACACTCTTAACAATAGAATTTTGGAATAAGATATCTTTCATCAACCATAAGGATGATTAGTTCTTTCAAGATGTCAATTTTAAGATGTAATCCCAACTTAGCATACCTTAAAGTTGTTGCTCTCTACTATCTGTTAGCCTAAAATCATATGATTCAAAGAAATTCTCATTCATTTGTTCTCTTGGATCATAATATCGAACTCACTTGGATCTGAGTATCGAAGCCCAACTTCTAGATGTAACCCTAAATTTTATTTCCCATAAAGCGCATTTCTACTTATGATACGCTACAAAGATTATGTATCACTCATAATTGGGTACTAGATTGTGCATCATTTGAATTTGTATACCGATTCTTTACTTGTTATTTGTAGCGTAAAATTTTAGAATCTTTTATTTAAAATACGAAGATTATAATATTTTCAATTAAATTCTTTTTTATATGTTTTCAAAAAAACCTAACTGTAACTTTTAATTATTATTTCTAATATCCGACTCTAGATATTTTTAGATATTTTTAAAAAAGGGAAAATTCATTATATAGGAGGAATTTCAAAAAATTTGTCTATCTAAACCTTTTTTGATAAAAGTTATTCATTTAATCCTTTTAAAATATTTATTACCCTCCTATTTTTTAATTAAAATAAAACATATCAAAACTTCTGATTTAAAAAGAGGTTTGATTTTAAAAATTTATTTTTATTAATTTTAGATGATATATATATATAATTAAAAAAAAGAAACAAAAAGTAACAAAATCCCTAAAAAATTAAAAACTCTCCTCTTCTCTTCAAAGCACACGATCTCCTCTGGCAGCGGCTCCAACGAACGAAAAGAGTCTTAGCAGAATCAACTCTTCTTTAAATCTGATCCATCATCGCATTCTCCTTGGCGAATTCCCTTCTGTGAACTTAGTAAGCTCTCTCCCTCTCTTTCTCTGTCTTTCTCAGTCAACTAATTGTTAGAAACTTTAATCGAATCCGTGAAATCTCACCGGATTAGCTGTAACTTCTGCAAAAACCCTAACCTTCTCTTGTCTTTTGTGACGAGTATCGAGATTTGGGCAGGATGATTCAGGAAGTACAGATGAAAGATAACCAGGCCCCTTCTCAATCGATCATCTCTTCCAGTACCTCCACAATGCAGCGTAAATCTCGATCTACACGCTTCAATTCGTGATAATTTGCTAAAGTTTCTTCTGTGTTTTACACCTTTTGGTATTCTTCTTTTTTTCCCCAGATTTGAAGAAGATTGCAACACTGATTGATACTGGGTCGTATACAAAGGAGGTTCGTCGTATTGCTCGTGCTCTGCGTCTCACTATAGGCCTTAGGCGAAAACTCACTGGCTCGGTGCTCTCTTCATTCCTGGATTTCGCTTTGGTTCTAGGATCTGAAGCCCACTCTCGCATTTCTTCCTTTGTTCGTAAGGTATTTATGGGTTTTAGGTTCTTCACTTTGATTTTGTAATATACTGTTTCTATTAGCTTCTGGTTTCATGGAGTTTAGATTCATGTTATGATGATTATTTGATGTTGTAAATGACAAGTTCTCTGAAATATAAACTGGCTTAGAGACTGTAATGTTGAGCTTATAATGATTTAGGGTGATGAACATGACATGGAAGTTGATACAGCTCTATCTAAGCACCTACCTGCAGATCTTGAGATTTACTGCTACTTCATTGTTCTTCTGTTTCTGATTGATCAGAAAAAGTACAATGAAATTTCTGCTGCTGCCTTTTTTGGGTTTTTCATAAATTACTTTTCTGTTGTGGTTTTAGTTTCATGGGATGCTTTTAATCATATGCCAATCTACGAGTTTGTGCCTAACTAAAGCCTTGACTATTTTCTCTTTGGTCAGTTAATAAAATATTTTAGCCCAAATGTTTTCATTATTCAAGCCCAATCTTCATACCGGTGTTCTTTAACATTGTGAATGTGGATAGTGCAGACTCTACATTGAAAAGCCAGCTTGATTGGACAAGACGGTATCAGATTCTTGATTCTTGATTCAAGAATCAAGATTCAGTTGGAAATAGTGACGGCGACAATGATGATGACGAAGATGAGAAAAAATTTGATGCAAAGATGAGGAATCAAGTTCTCATCAGAAGGAGAGAGATGGGAGAGACGCCTTCAAAACCAACTCAGAAAAAGAGTAATTATTTCCATCTCTCTATCCTGAAATCCTGAAATATTAACTTATGACAGTTCTTGATTTGTATAATAAAATTTCATTCTTATCGAGCCATCATATCTGTGCTTAGGAATTTTAACTGTTTATTAACACAATTTGATGTTTTTAGATTTGCCACCAAGTATTGCCAGAGAGGAATATATACAGCTCTCTATGTTCCTCATGCATATTTTTTACATAACGTCCAGTTATTTCTGTAGATTCTCATCATAATTTCCCTGTGGTTGTTCTCTTAACAGAGAGCTCTAGTCAGAAAGGCCGTGAAGACTGCAAGGGAATGGGGATGTTGTGAGTTGTTTACATGAGTTTGTAGCTTAATTTGAATCTATTTTCTTATTTATTCTTTATCCTCCTTTGCTCGTTGACCAATTCTTGTGCATGCTTTGTTGTGGCATACTAATTCCTTAAAAGTAAAGTATAATTTTTTCAGAGCAACATGATTAAAAGAATCTTTCTTAAATTACAGTCTAGGTTTTGCTCATCTAATTTTGTTCTTTTATTTGTTCCTTGAACTGATCATCGTTTCCCTCCTTCGCTTCCTTCAGGTGTTAGCAAAACTCGCGAAGTTTAAGCAGTCCATTTCTGCAAAACCGTTTACCTCGAGTAGTGAACCAGTAGATAATAAAGAAGAAGATCTCTCTGATTGGAAGAAAGTAAAGCTCAAGTTTGCACCTGACCGTGGCAAGGTAAATCTCTAATGTTCTATCTCACCTGAGCGAGGATCTAATGGATTATGGATGTAGTACTAAAATTTCTTTCCCTTTCTTTAGTTAACACCCCTAAATCGAAAAATCCAGTTGTTAAGAGGATAGTGTATGCTAATAAGTAATAACAAATGATATCATCAGAAGCTTTGAGCTATGTATATGCTAATTGTGTCCTGTGGGAGAACCTGACAATGTGAAGCTATCATGCAGGATAAAATGTCGCGCAAGGATGATTCAGATGCATATGTTGTGGTCGACCCTCTTCTTGAAAAGGGAAAAGAAAAGTTCAACAAAATGCAAGCCAAACAAAAAAGAAGGGAACGAGAATGGTCAGGAAAATCTCTTGCCTGATTTTGGAATCTTAAGAATTCAAATATTTTGCTTCTGTTGTTTTGTTGATTCTTAAGATGCCCGTTCAGTGTCAAAAGCTCTCCTGTTTAAACTTGGATACATGCAGAGACATGAGCATCTTAAACAGGTCACAAGCTCCCATGATATATAGCTCTAGTTTGTTAATAAATGTGCTTTTGTAGGAAATTAGCAACATATATGAGAAGATGTCGAGCCCTTTAACTTGCACTTATCTTAATGGACACTTCAATCGATCGAAATCCTAAATTTATATTCTTCACTCGGATATGTCATATGTTGTGATATTGGTTCAGATTCAGTTTCAGTTTCTGTCATATCAAAACATAGTTAGTTTGAATTTTTCATTTGAGAGATAAAATTTCAGCTATATATTTTGTTTTTCTTTTTGGTTCATTTGATTTGGTGTTTGGGTTAATAGATTTAAAAATAGTTAGAATGCACCAAAAGTAAAGGGAAAAAATAAAACAAATTATAAATTGAGTTAATAATTTATGGTTTTTTTTAGTTTTATGATTGAATCATTTGGATTTATTCGGACTTTATGTGTAAAAAAGCACAACTTTTTATAGTGGATAATGAACACGACAAACCGTAGTCATTGGAAAGGCAATAGTAAAATTCCAAACACAATTAAAACCAACGGTCGAAAAGTGAAAACCGGTAGGAAAACAATAGTCATTTAATTGCTAAGAATCACTGAAGGTTCTGGCTTTCCTGCACTCTTACTGAGGATTGGGAGGACGGCTATTAGCAGCAGAGATGCGTGAGCCCCACTCAAGCAACTCTTTGCTCGTATCATCCTTATGATGGATCACTACGATGAAACAAAGAGAATCCTTCTTCTCTGTTGTTGCTGTCTTAATCGCCTCCACTAACTCCTCATATCCCACCTATCAAACAGAACACAATTTACTTATAACCAGAACTTGGTTATTTTCCACTGTAATTACTAATCAATCATTTTAATTACCTTTGCAGTCTAGCATTTTTCTTCACCGTTATGAATAGCATCGACGAGACCAGTGTAGTTCCAGTTCTTAATCACGTTATAAGGACCGTCATGAATCTCTACTTCAATGGTGTAGCCACCATTGTTAATCAGGAATACGATCGTCTTTTGACCGTTACGCAGCATCGTCGATATGTCCTGAGCCGTCACTTGGAAACTCCCGTCTCCAATGAATGTCAACACTCGCTTCTCTGGTGATGCCTGTGCGTATCCAAGAGTCGCACCTACAGACCAACCTATCGATCCATACTGCATCTGAAACTCGTGCCTACAATAATAAACAAACACAGGATTCACATCTTGTTTTTATTTCACTACTTTTTAAATGTAAAAGATTTCAAGTATTTTTTCCTGGTTACGAACCACATCCTTTTGGCAGCTTTAGTTTCTGGCAATTGAACCAAGAATCACCGGTTTTCATTATTCAAGCCCAATCTTCCTGGTTACGTACACTCTGCTCCACTTCGTAGTGTTCTGAAACCATGGATTTTAACTCTTCAAGAGATATAGTGGATTGCAGAGTAAGTAATCTCTCACGTTTTTCTTCATCAACAATAAATCTCCACTCTTTGTTATCATACAATCTCCATACACCGCACTTAACGTAGATATGCATCATAATTATAAAAAAACAAAAACTCTTCTACATGAAGGAGAAGGCGTCAAAGGAGAGAAGAAGAACAAATATTGTCAAAACTAAATTTTAACTTAATCTAAATATTTATAAATACAATTTTTATTTAATAACATAAATTATTTAATAATTTTAAATACTATTTTTATTCAATAACCGAAATTACTTTTAAATTATTTACGATTTCAAATAATCATTTAGTCAATATCTTTGATATTTTTTAAATAATTTTAAAATTCAGTCATTACCCTTTCGGATATTCTAATTTTTTCAGAATACATATTCTAAAATTATTAGAATACATATTCTAGTTGCTATAATACGTAATATAATATTTTCAAACCATGAACAAATGGTAGAATAAATTTTCTAAAAATATCAGAATGTGTATTCTAAATAATTCAGAATAGGTATTCTAATATTTCTATTCTAAAAAACTTAGAACATGTTTATATGATTTTTTTAAATGGTATTAATCTAGTAGTATGGGTAGTTTAGGAAAAAGTGACAATTTACAAAATACTTCGATTATTTATCTCATGTTTTTACCTTTTTATTTGATTATCATAGGTCGTTTATCCATTTTTTTAAAAAAATTCTTCTATTTGAACTTATTTACACATCTTCCTTTATTATTTCAAATGATATATGATGGATTACAGACGGATTCATTTCCGACGGATTAAGTTTCGATGGATTCAAAATAATGTTTTAAAAATAAATATAATTATAATATTATTATGAAATAATTTTGCAATTAAAATAAATAAAAATAAAATCTAATTTAAATTATCCAAAACAAATAAAAATTATCCAAAAAAAAATTAAAATTATTCAAAATTAAAAAACATTAAAAATTCAAATCTAAAAGTATCTAGTTCTGAGGGGCGGTTGGAATGACCGGAAGAAGGCATCCATCTAGTTTCTAGCACAGTCATATTTTCTTTGATGGTTTCAATCTTATTGTTGAGAGCTTTGATCTTGGCTGACTTTTCATCGAATTGCGCTCTAAGTTGAGGATCTCCGTATACTTTGATGTTGTCAAAGATGGAGACAAGTACTCCTCTGGAAGTAGAAAAATACAGCCTTATGACTTTGGAGTGACCTACGAAACAAAATAAAGTAAATCATTACAAAAATATAAAATCGATAAAAAAACAAATGTTACTTACTTCATTAAAAAATTCGTTGATCTTACCGATCGGAACTTCAGTGCACGGAGGATTTCCTTCAACAACCGGTTGTGATTGGAGAAAATCCTCTCCTAACCTTTTCACGTTCTCCACAATCTTCTGAGCAACTGGATCTTGTATTTGTCCCGTCTTGCGGTTGGTGTGTGTCTCTTGTAGCAAAACAAGATGCGAAGGTCGGACATCTTCTTGATGACACTGAAATTTTTTAAATTCATTCAGTAAGTTAATGAAGTGAAATAAAAGTTAAGATTTAAAGAAACTTACCAGTTGTTATTCCCAAGAAGCCTTGCTCGTTGCTCCCAAATTGTGAGTGGAAATTCCTTGCCATTTCGATCACTTTTCTGGTTGGTTGATTGAGTAGCCGATGTTGCTTGGGTTTCCTCCACCCTCCAATACTCAACCAACCCATTCCATAGCTTTGGGTTTCCAATCAACTACCTAGGAACGTCATTCCGAGTCCACTTTTCCTCCCACTCTTTAAGCTTTCTAGAATACACCTTTGATGCCTTAGAATCAAACTCACGTCTAACCCGAGGCGTGAGGTCTTGATCCCAATTAAAATCTTGCTGCAAAAAGAAATGATTAAACATAAGAAGTTTCCAAAAGTTCTATTAAAATAAATCTAAAAACTTGAAATTGTTATGTTAAAAATAAAAATTAAAACTTACCGCAAATCAGCAAAACAAAAGATCACGTTGTAGCATTCCGTTGAGCATACGGTTGATCGACTTCGTTATCCCATTATGGGATATATGAAACCTATAAAATCATTAAACTTTATAAAAAAGTTTTATAATCTTAAAAACAACTCTAAAATTATATAAAAATGATGAAATTTTGTTAAAAATTATCAAAATCTTAAAAAAATTAAAAATATAAAAATAATTATAAAAATTTTAAAACAAGTATTAAATTTAGTAACATTATATATATTTGTAAAAAACATTCTAAAAACATTTAAGTAATTTATAATCACATTTTTAATAATTATGAAAATAATGATAAACCTTTAAATTACTTTAACTAATTCAATTATCAAATAAAATATTTTAATATAAAAATTAAAATAAATAAAACCATATTAACAATCAAACTCCCTAAATCTTCAAACCAAAACCCTAAATCTTCATTCATAAACCCTTAATCTACATTCCAATTCACTAAAACTAAATTCTAAATCCTAAATAAAAAACTCGGAAGATATGAATCAACTAAAACGTAAGAAACTTACATGTTTGATCGGTTTGGATCAATTGGTATGTACATTTCTGAATTTTTTGATGAAAATTAGATGATTTGACGGAGTTTTGGCGATTTGAGTGAATTTTCTAAGAAATTTGCAAATGGTTTCGCGAAGAAGACGACATGATATATAATGAATTCACCGCATCTTTGTTGGTTTTCGAGATAGAATCGTGCTTTAAATTTTGTGAATCCGTCAGAAGTCCGTTGGAATTTCTGACGGATTCGCAAAATTTTAGGCTACGCAGGAAGCCAAAAGTCTTTTTCTGTGTAATTTTGGCAAATCCGTCAGAATTCGCATTTTAGGTTACGCGAGAAGCCAAAAGTCTTCCATCGGATTTTCGACAGATTTGCGAAACATGCATGTCACATCATTGGTCTGTTTACATTAAACACAGACACGTGTATCTCTTGTATCCGTCAAAAATTAGGGCTTTGAAGGTTTTTTTGCAAACGTCGGGATTGAAATAAGTTTGTGTGAAGCCGTTGTACCCATTTCATTGACTAAACTACAACATAAACCTTCTACAATTCATTAACTTATAAAACAAAACTCCAAATTGGTTTACATATATATGTTCTAGTAATGGTATGTAAACAAGATCTAACCTTTACCAAAACCCATCAGAAATCCATCAAAAATTCTGACAGATTTTCGACGGAATTGCGGGTTGTGCCAAAAAAGTAATATTTAGTTAATAACTATAAAATGTAAACAAAACATTAGAA
Organism: Cardamine chenopodiifolia; assembly: GCA_963922655.1. NCBI lineage: Eukaryota > Viridiplantae > Streptophyta > Magnoliopsida > Brassicales > Brassicaceae > Cardamine > Cardamine chenopodiifolia. Next base: position 5,714,230 of record OZ000463.1, read on the forward strand.
TTACAAACTAAAATTACAATTTAGAATTTAATAAATTAAAACTAAAATGTTCTAACTACTTTGAATCTTGAGATGATCATTTTGAAGGAATTGAGTCTAAATCATCATCGAATTCTCCACGTGATTCCTCTATGTCTGAATGAACTATATCATCACCGGTTTGTGTGAAATAAAAAACAAGCTCAATGTCAAACAAATGCTCAACAAGATCCATTTGAGAAATTCTAGTTGGCTGCAGAGCATAATGTTCTGAAACTCCATCTATTACTCCTCTTGGGTTAATAGTAGTCATTGTAATCCAAGGGTCTGAACGATAAGTAACTCGAGGGTAACGAATGTAGCAAACCTAAATAAAATGAAGATAATTTGTTAAAAATCAGAAATATTAGCAAGTTAAAATACAATATTATTTTTAATAGAATTAGACCTGGTCTGCTTATGACACAAGGATGAATGGATCGTATTTAAGAAGTCTCTGTCTTGAATGTATCGATGTCAGGCAGAATTGGTCAATTTGAACACCACGACCAATGAATGGATCATACCAATAGCATTTAAACACAATGCACCTCACGTTCAACATCCTGGATATCGGACTTCCAATATTTCATTCAAGATGCAGTAATAAACTAGATCACCTGATTGAGCCGAAACACCATAGTCTGAAGTTGGTCATGTTCTTCCATCCTCATGAATCCTAAATGCATATCCACTAGTGCAATACCTAGGGTATGAAGTTGCAATGTTGTTTGGACCGTTAACAAACTCCATTAACAATGTCGGAAATGATTAACCATTTTCTTTGTCTTTAGTTACCTAGGAAAATAGAAAATAAAGAATAAAAATTGTTGTAAGATAAATATTACAATTCCAAATTAGTAAAATATTTAAACACTTAAGAAAAATCACTTGGTAGAAACCTTATGTGGCAATCAAACCAACACGTCTTTCTTTCATGTTGTAGTTGGAATGCATCATTGTTGTCTTGGCAATATGGGCATGATAATCTTCCAAAAGTTGTCCATCCAGATAACATACCATATGCTGGAAAATAGCTTATGGTCCACATAAGAATTGCACGCATCTTGAAATTCTGCTGCAATGAAACATCAAATGCTTCAACCCCATGCTTCCATAGCATTTGTAACTCATAGATCAATGGCTGGAGGAATACATCAAATGACCTCCTCGGATGCTCTAGGCTGGAAACTAGAACAGAGAAGAACAAAAACTCTCTACGCATGTACAAAGATGGTGGCAAATTGTAAGGTGTTACAACTACCGGCCACAACGAATATAGTCTTCCATGCTTTCCAAATGGGTTGAAACCATCTGTACATAACCCGAGGTATACATTTCGTCGATCATACCCAAAATCTGGATACATTCGTTGGAAATGTTTCCACACTTTTGCGTCCGAAGGATGCACAATCTCTCAATCTTGACTTTGCTCTGCATGCCATCTCGTTACCTATGTGCGCTGAGATTGATAGAACCTCTTCAACCTATCTGTTAATGGTAAATACCACATCCAGTTATAAAGAAATTAAACTCTTCCACTCGTTTCTTGAAACTGTAGTTTTTGACAGAATCGACATCTTTTGCAGTTTTCGTCTTCTCTCCAATATATCATACAGTTTTCGATGCAGAAATCTATCATCTGATATGGCACACCAAGACCAGCAACAAGTTTATGTACCTCATAGTATGATGCTGATGAAAGATTATCTTCAGGCAAAATATCTTTCATAGAATCTGCTATCGCATCAACACATTTTTTTGCCAAATTGTAGTCCGTCATAATAGTCATCATTCTACTTGCAGATGATAACGGTGAATGACCTTCTCTACACCGCTATATAGTGGCTGCTTCACTACATCTAACATATCAAAAAACTTTTTTGCGCTTCTGTATTTATTTCTTTAACCCTATCTCCATCATAAGCGGCCGACAACATGTTCTCCCTAAACACATCATTCACCATCTTAACCGTACTTACACCTACATTTACTTCCGTTCTATCTCCTATGCTATCCTCAACATATGGTTAACTAGTACTACCATAATCATAATTTTTTTTTCCATGTAAATACCAAATCTTATAACCCGGCATAAACTCATTACTATACAAGTGATGCCAAACTAACTCAACCTTAACATACTGAGAATTATGACATATACTACAGGGACATTTCATCTTACCACTTTTTTTGCTATCCGTTGATTTCGGACCAATCCCATGAACTCTCAGATTCTCCGTGCATAGTCACCTTTCAGTAAGTTTAACTCCGGATCCATCATAGGTTCGGCCATCCATGTCTGAAAATGTCTACTAGAAGACATATCTTTTCAACTTTTGTGGTTTTTATAATGTGATTGAATGAATAAGTGCTGTGAATAAATGAAGAAATGTGGAAACATATATATATATATATATATATATATATATAAGTCGTAGCCGTCGGAAATCAGTCGGCAGTTATGAAATTCAAACAACTAAGACAACGTTTATATTAACGTTCTTATTTATCGACAGATTTCCAACATACGCCCGTGGAAAGTTCGTCAGAGTTTAACATCCATAATTTTTGACAGATTTCTGATGGATTTTATCAGTTGTAAAACAGTCACCAAACCGTCCAAATTTTTTTCTCGGAATTTCCGTCGTTTTGCGGCTATTTTCTTGTAGTGATTAATTAATATTTTCTTACATTCAAATATACTTTTTAAGACCAAGAACTTATTTTATAAGTACCAATCAAAGCTATCATATTTTGTTTTTATAATTAATTTTATTTTTCTATCCATCTAACGTTAGAAACTCATAAAATTTAGAAATAATTTTCTTTTTAAATTGTATATTTTGTCTCTAATTTAAGCCACTATTATAAAAGTTGTTCACAATTAAATCAAATGTCACCAAGAAAAGTTAGCCACATATTTATTATTGTACATGAATTATTTAGCATTATAATTTTATTTCATTCTTAATAAATTAAATTTATCACGTTAAGTATTTAATTGTTACCCACTTTACTTATATTTTGTTTATAAATGTTGTTAGATTTATTAAATAAATATAAATAAACATGGATTTAATGAATATTTAAAATTGTCTTTAATGCGTAAAAATATTTTCCTTAGGTGGGCACTCTAGATAGAGAGAGAACTCCCTAAAGGTGTGTATTGAACTTAGCATTTAAAATGATTTGAGTTTTTGATGATTTTTCATGAAGTTAAAGAAGTTATTATTATTTGGTATTAAAATTCTCTGAATTCCCACCTAAAATCATGGGATATGGGTCTTTATATTTTTCACTAAAAAGATCTTTTAAAATATCTGAAGTCATTAAAATCTTAATACTTAAAACATTTCAAATAACAGTGGTCTGAAAAAAATTGTTTTAAATAACTTATTCATTAACACATGATTTTTTTTGAGATTCATGTTTCAGTAAGATAATATTTGTCATTTTAACTCAATTCACAACAAATACTCAATTCAATACACCCCCTAATTTGGTGTTGAGTTAAAATAAAAAAAACTTTTGTTATTGAAACATGAATTTTAAAAAAAAATTATGTGTTATGATTTGAGTGCAATTAATGTTTACTTGCCACCAAACACACATTTCTTTCACTTTTGATGGAAAAAAACTCAAGTTAACAATGGTAGCACATCATCAAAGTTTTCTCAAGTCTCAAACAAGAAATTCAAGCAACATCAAGAGTATGAACTTTTTTCTATGTTGTGGTTTCATCGGTTTTTAACCTTTATTACTATTAACTTATCGAGTCTTTTATCGAGTCCAAGTCTGTTTTTGGGTCTTTTTGGTTTATTTTGAGTCTTTACTTGTTTTGAGTGGACATTAGAGACAAAAAGGTTTTGGATAAAGTTTTAGACGTTTTGGCTTCAAGAATCAATGACAAAAAGCTAGGATCAGTCAATGTCCTTTCAGATCGATCGATCCTCAGAAGCAGATGTCTTGCTGTTTAAAAGTTACGATATATCCCCAACCAGATTTCAGCTGTATCTCTAAGATGATTTATTTCCTTTTCCTATGGTTTTTAGGTTTTACACTTTTCTATGTATTAGCTGCTCGAATTTCAGAGCATATCCACCTTGTTTTCAGCTTTAGCGTATTGATTTTAGTAGCTTTGGTAAATGAAATCTCTACTCTTCTAGAAGTGATTTCCCCACCTCGGTTTCATTACTTGGATACCTTTTATGCAATCATCTTAATCTTTAATCATGATTTCATTCTCTATGTATGATTAATTCACCTATAAGAGGTTTTAAGGGGATTTAATTACTATTTGTTGCTAGGTTGTTTGATTTGAGATCCAATCTTTAGATTTCTTCATCTTTAGTTTCTTTAATGCTTATGTTAGGTCAAAAAAGATAGAATCAAAACTCTAGGTTTAATTTATGTGCTGAAAACGAATGTTAAATTGCATGAACAAACTTTAGGTGAGCAAAGTATCTTTAGCCAATGAAACTTGAAGTTAAGTCGTCTTTGAGAAAAAATTGAACCTAAACTAAAAGCTGACATGTCTCCTAAGGCTCATTCAAGAGTTTAAAGTCTTACTATTCATGTTTATATAGTTAGCAGTGCAGGAATAAGTTAGTTTTACGTTAGGAATTTGAGTTCTAGAACGATTAATAATATGATCCTTGTTCAATTAACTAGTTTAGATTGTCATGATTCCCTACTTATAATGCTTTTGCCATATAAGTTTACACCGTTTTATTTACTGCTTTTATTTAGTGCACTCGCTATTGATACAAAACACTCCATATTATTGGCTTAGCTCTATTCGATTCTTATGAATATGTAGCGTAATTACTTGATCCTTTCAGTGATATGAAGCGTAATTACTTGATTCTTATCTATACTATTGTGTGCTTTGGGCATTTTCAGTGATAATTAGGTTTAAAATCTGAGTCATCATCATTTTGGCGATGTTGTTGGAGACCAATTATGTTGCCTACGAGTTTACAATTTGAATTTAGTCTAAGATTTATTTTAACTAATTAGATCAATTTCTATTTTTAATGTTTTCCTGTGATTTCAGGTGCATGCAAAGAAGAAGCCAAAAATCTCAGAACTTGCATAATCTAGATAACGAGCAGTTAGAAAGGTTGATCATGCAAAAAAAAAACAAAGTAAATAAGCAAGCAAAGATAGTCGATGACTCGACTAGCTTGGTTTCGAGAGTGGCGTTCACGATCCAGAAGATGTTGCACTTAATCTACCTTATGCTGATCCTTGTGTTGGTGTATTCTTGCCTTTTTCTGATGGAATTCAAAATCAGTCCCATCGCAGGGTTACTCAAGGAGATAAGATACACCTCACGCGAACTATAGGAATCAAACAACCATTGTCCCACCAACCAGTCAGAGGCAAGACTACGAACTAAAACCTCAGATTATCGCTCTTGTCAAGAAAAATTAATTCCATGGGCTCTCTAACAAAATCCCAATGGAACATACTGATACTTTTGAAGAGATTTATAGTACGGTTAACTCGAATGCTATTCCTCTGGGTAACTTGCGATGTAAGCTCTTTTGGTTCTTATTAAGTGACAAAGCACACATCTGGCTGAAATCTCTTAAGCCTGGATTGATTACTAGTTAGAGAGAGTGCAAAGTTGCGTTTTTGAATCATATCCTCACCAAGGCTACATCAACATCATTCAAGAACAAGATAATAATTTTCCAGCAAGATCCTAATAAGTTGTTCAATGAAGCATGAGATCATTTTAAGAAGTAGATCCACAATTATATTGATTCAGACAAGATGAATTTCTTGTACAATATGATGGAGTGGAAGTTTCAGATGTCTCTTGATACAACAAGTAGGCGAGATTTTTCTACTAATACACTTGAGGAAGCCACAAAGCTTATTGAGAACCTTGCACCATGTAACAACAATCATTTCTCTTATTATGATAGAAGACCACATGAGACTGCAAGCAATAAGGCAATTGATAAGTTGAATGCTAAGATCGATATGATCGGGAATGCTCAACAAAGGAATTTGAACATGTGTGAATATAAGACATGTCAAGAGTGTGGTGTTGATGAAAGAACTAAAAGATTAGAAGAGGTTAACTGTGTAGGAGGACAATGGAAGTTTTAGAACATAGGATTCAATTAGAACTAAAGAAACCATCCAAAATCTTTCCTATATAAGCAACAATGTTGAGAACCTTGTTAATCAATTTTATCCACCACGCAACAAAGAACATGGACAACAATTCCAAGCGAAGCCTTTCATTCCAACTCCACCATAAAACACCTTTACACAAGGATATAGGAATACGACAAATGGTTATGGTGATACGGGTTTTCAACCAAAGCAACAGTTTTGAAATGCATGTTCTCAAGGAAACAAAGTTGAACTCATGTTCCAGCAGGTCCTTGAGCATCAAAAGAAGACTGCAAATGACATCAATGCCAAATGGATGGAATATACAATGATCTTTTAAGAACCCCTCTCTCCTCTTTTAAGAACCCCTCTAATATTTATCTATTATTTGTCATTATAAATTTTTAAGAACCCCTCCTCTTAAAACCCCCCAATGGAGATTCTCTTATGTGCCAAAATTACTGTACCCTGCGGCACGAGAGAATAAGATTCAAGAGGAGTACAAAAAAATGAAAAGCATTGTGAGAGAGTTGCAACTGAGATTAATTTTTTCGATGTTGTAAAGATGGTCCTGGTCTTGAAAATTATATGAAGGACATCCTTACATGCAAGATAACATTGAAGAAAGGTGTAATGATTCTTATGCATTACACATGACTATAGTGCTATCTTACATAACTAAATGCCAGAGAAGCATGAGGATCCGAGAAATTTTACTCTCCATTGAAGAAGATATCCAATTTCTAGCAACATCCTAACAATTAATTCTATAAGGCATTATATCATTTCAAGGAGTATCTCAAAATTTCTCCAAACCACATTTACATTAATTTGAACAGGATTAGTTTCTTGTACAACGGGATTGAGTGAAAGTTTTAGATGGTTCTACATACAACAAGTAAAGGAGGTTTTTATACCAATACAATTGAGGAAGCCACTTAAATTTTTCAGAACCTAGGATTCTTCATCTATTACGATCTTAATGTTTATGCATGATTAGCTACCTTGCATAGTATCTCTAGGTTAACTTATACGCCAAAAATGATTTTTAGGTTGCTAGAATTAACAATATATGAGCTAAGTATCCTTAGCCAACATGAGTTAAAGTTAATTTGTATAAGTGAACATATCAAACTTTATCTAAACATTGACATGTCTACTGGGACTCATTCGAGAGTCTAGTATCGTAAGATTCATGTTAGATAGTTAGCGCTTTGAAAGTATGTTAGTTTATATTAGTTATACAAGTTTTAGAACGGTTTGTTAGTAAATCTCAGTTTAGTTAAATAGGTTAGCAGTCACTGATCCATGTGAATCTCCCTACACCCAATGCTTCATCTCATAAGTCTACATCTTTTTATTTATTGCTTTCTTTAGTTTTTCAGCAATCAAATAAAAAACCACTTATTATTGTCTTACCTCTACTTGTTTTATACAAATTTTTAGTGTAGCTCTTGGTCCTTCTGATTTCGATACCCGATATATACTATTGCGTGTCTTATGCACTTGTAGACCATAGTTAAAGTTAAAACCTTTGACATCAAGTTTTTAACACCATTTTCGGAGAGAAATTATGTTACATACAAGTCTATGTTTTGAGTTTAGTGTAGGACATTTTTCTTTTTAGTTAATTTAACTTTTTCTTTTGAGTGTATTTTAGGTGAAAGCTTGGACGGCTGCGAGGACTAACCTTCCTCGTGCGCCAGTTGCCAACAGTAACAATCTCATCCCCTATCACTCTGGGTGATCATGACATCTCCCACATGTTTTATGTGAATCTTGCTACAATTCGCCTACCAACTATTGAGGTGCAAGACTATGAGATCAATCCTCAGATCATCACTCTAGTCAAGCACAACCAATTTCATGGATTTAATTTATAGTCCTATGAACCACATTGACACTTTTGAGGAGATTTTCAGCACCACAAGCTCCATTGGCGTTCCTCCAGACTATATGAAGTGCAAGCTCTTTTCATTCACCTTGAGTGATAAAGCACATAGGTGGTTGAAGTCATTGGAACCATGTTCGATTACAGGCTAGTACCAGTATAAAGTGATGATCTTGAACCACTTCTACACCAAGTCCAAAACAACAGAGCTCAGAAACATAATTATTTGTACTTTCCATCAAAGAGAAGCATATTCTTTGTATGAGGCTTTGGAACGATTCATGGAATATCTACGAGATTTTCCACACCACGTGTACTTAGATTTTAAAAACATGAATATATTTTACAATGGGTTGAATGGATGTTATAGATGGTTTTTGATACAGCTAGTAGAGGTGATTTTTATACTCACTGCAAAAGAAAGTACCACTTTGATCAACAATATAACAGCTAGCAACATTAATCGCTGCCATGAAAATGACAAATCAAATCATGTCAAGAGTGTAGATTCGCAGATGTTTGTTGAGCTGATTGCAAGGTCGATCAACTTCTTAAGAATGATCAAAGAGCATTCAATAAAGATGGCTCTAATGGGTTGCGTGTAGAGGTCAACTATGTTGGGAACCAAGTAATAATTCAAAACAGCGCATCAAACACCACCTCCCCAAGAAAATAGGAGACCATGTGGAACAACAAGAATCATTCCTCCTATTATGATAGGAGACCATGTGGGACTACAAGAAATGAGGCAACTTATGAGTTGAATGGTAAGATGGATATGAATGGGCATTTTAAGTTAAACTGACTTTTTTTGTGTCTTGGGTGTTAGTGTGCGTTGGATGTCATTCTATGCTTCACAAGAATTTGGACTATTCGCATTCAAGTCATCTAAGATCTATTTGGTATTAGTTAATCGATATGCTCGATATCCTGAAGGCATACTTGAGAATATTCCTGTGAACATTGATGGATATTGGATCTTGATTGATATTCTTGTGCTGGAACTTGACAAAGAACTACAAGATCCTATTATTCTTGGTAGACTATTCGTAGCAAAAACATGAGCGATTATTAATGTTAAAAAAGGCAAGATTGATCTTAATTTAAGTAAGTTGGTAATGAAGTTTGATATTGAGAAGATGATGAAGAAGTCTACCATTGATGGCCAACCTTCCCGGATTGTTGATGAGATCACAAATGAGATTATGCAAAAAGTGCATTCAGACGATCCCTTAGAGGTCACATTTGTAAAAGAAGAAGAAAATTTTGGATACTGCAGATTGGAAACAACTTGATTAGCATGCATATTGGAAGCTGCGGGAGTAAAGAAAGTTTCATTTGCCTACATCGACAAATAGCAGAAGAACGGTCCAACTTTCTCCACTGAATCAGAGCCATCCACAAGAGTACAGAGTTTGATCAATCGCCCCCAGGATCAATCAATCCCCAAACTTCATCATCAAATCTGGAGGCAGTTTCAACACGCTAGATCGATCCACTTCTCGGTTCTCCGAAAATATCACTATCAACAACAATCGATCCCCATAAGCTGTTACTAATCCTGGAAATAGTGAGATTAACCAGGATTAATTGATCCCTTTCTGGATTGATCGATCCCTAGATGTACCAATGTGATTCATTGAGTGCTGGCTGGAGCGAGCTAAAAACTCCAACGATCGAGCTCAAACCATTCCTTACAGGATAAGGTATGCATATCTAGGACCTAATTCGTCTTATCCTCTTATTATTAAATCTAACTTGAACAATGTTGAGACCACTTTATTGCTTTGTAATTTATGTAAATACATGAAATCTTTGGGATATTCTTTGGAAGATATCACTCGGATCTCACCAGACCTATGCACTTACTGCATTCACCTTGATGATGCATAAAAATCTATTGAGCATCAGTGGCGTTTCAATTGAAGTCTACATGAGGTAGTCAAGAAGGAGATCCTCAAATTTGTTTATATGGTTCTGATCTATCCAATATTGGATAACCCATTGGTCAGCCCAGTGCATGTTGTTCAAAAGAAGGGAGGAGTGATTGTAACGACCAATTATAAGAACGAGATGATCCCTATGCGCACTGTGACGGAACATAAAATGTGCTCAATGCTGCAACACGAAAGGATCACTTTCCACTTACTTTCATTGATCAAATGGTTAGCCATCCTTACTATTATTTTCTAGATGGTTATTCGAGTTTATTTATGTATTTATTCATGCGGATGATCAGGAGAAGACGACGTTTACATGCCTATATGAAACATTTGCTTACCGAAAAATGCCCTTTGGATTGTGAATGCTGCAACCACTTTCCAAAGATGCATGTTTTCCATCTTCAATGATTTAATCGAGAAATCATGGAGGTATTCATGGATGATTTTTCTGTTTATGACTCATCCTTTTTGAGTTTTTTTTTCCAATTTGTGCAGCGTACTTCAACGATGCGTGGACAACTGGGAGAAGTGTCATTTCATGGTTTCTAAAGGGAATATTTTAAGACACAAGATTTCAAAACATGATATTGAGGTTGATACGGCGAAGATTAAAGTGATGAAAGGTTAGCAACAACTTAATTCAATGAAGGGGATCAAAAGCTTTTTAGGACATACATGATTTTACAAAAGATTCATCAAGGACTTATGTGAAATTACAAGATATATCACCAAGTTTTTGCGTAAGGACGTGGCATTTAAGATTACTAAGAAGTGTTTAGATGCCTTTCTTGAGGTAAAAAAAATACGTTTGATGATGCTCATATAGTTTAACTATCGGATTGCAAGTGATTACGCAGTGGGTGTAGTCATAGGTCAACGAAAGGATAAGAAGCTTCACGTGATCTATTACAATAGTAGGACTCTAGATTATAAGCAAACCAAATATGCCACTACGAAGAATGAGCTTCTATTTCTTGTGTTACTTTTTGAGAAGTTTATGTCTTACTTGGTTTTTCTAAGATTATTTTCCATTGATGTGTCATGATTTTAATGGTTTTTAATCATGGATTTTATATGTTTTTAGTGTCCTTAATCGATTCTATGATATGTTTTGTGTTTTTTTGTCTTGTATATAACATTTACAGGTTTTACAAGTGATTGGAGGTAAATGGATCAATTGGACACGCTTTGGACGTTTCAAAGCTTTAAGAATCAAAAGAAGAAAATCTGGGATTGACCGATCCAGTTCAGATCGACCAGAATGAAGACTTAATAAAGTGATGCGTTTCAGAGCAGGGATCGATTGATCCTCGAAACACCAATTTCCACAATTTCTGCAATTTCTGCAATTTCAAGTTGTTTTTCTAGCATTCTTTACAGCTTTTGTTTTATTTTTGTAGCTTGAGGTAGACGAAATCACATCTCTTCAAGAAGTGATTTATTTTATGCAATCATTTTATTTATTTATTATGATTTCATCTTCTATGTCTAAGTAATCCACTAGTTGGGTTTAGGCTTTGTTCAACATGATTCGATTGGGTTTAGGTTATTAGATTATGGATTTATCATAATGGTTCTTTATCTTTTGTGTTATCAATCCTTATGTTAGCTTAATCACCCAACATATGATCTTTAGGTTTAACCTATGCGCCAAAAGCGATTGTTAGGTTTATTGAATGAACATTAGGTGAGCTTAGTATTATTAGACAACGAGAGTTGAAGTTAAGTCATCTAAGTGAACATATTGATATCTGAAATATTAACCTTCACTATCACTGCAAGTGCACATAGCACGCAGTAGTTTAGATAGGGTATCAAATCCATAGCGACCAAAGTTACACTACGAATTGTGGTGAATCGAGTATAGCTAAGACATAATATGAGTTTCTTTGTTGTAATTATTGCAGTAAACTAAAAGAAAGCAAGTAAATATCGATGTAAAAAATAAGAGACAAGCGATGGGCACAAGGAATGTTGTATGTATCAACTATCGATAAGCTATCTAACTAGACAGGGATTTGTTTACAGACCATTCTCAAATTCAAAACACTATGGTAAAGCTAGCCTACTCACAAATTACTAAAATATTAAACACTCGAATGAGCCTTAGAAGATGTATCAGCTTTCTAAAGAAGTTCAATAAGTTCACTTAGATGACTTAACTTCAGTTCATCTTGGCTAAGAATACTAAGCTCAACAATTTTTTATTCCAGTAACCTAACTATCGCTTTTGACGCATAAATTAACCTAAAGATCTGATGCTAGGTGATCAAGCTCATAAATTGTTGATTTTGGTAAACTAAAGATTTGATGCTAGGTGATTAAGCTAGCATAAGAATAGAGAACACAAAAGATAAAGAATCGTTATGATAAATCCCTAATCAAATAAGCTAAACCTAATCGATGATCAAATCCCTTTGAACAAATCCTTACCCCAACTAGTGGATTCCTCATATATAGAACAAGTCATTGTAAATTAATTCAATGATTGCATAAATATCAAAGTAAGATAACTAGGTTCGAAAAATACTTCTTGAAGAGATGAGATTTCGTATCCCTCAAACTACAAAATTAAAAGCTAAAGATGTAAAATATTGTTAGAAAACAACTTGGAACTACATAAATCGTGCAGCCATTACTTATATACAAAGCTAAGTCCTAAAGTTGGTTAGAATTGAATTTTGTTGTCTCGGGGACCAATCGATCTTGAGCTGTATTGGTCGATACCACCCTTGAAACGCACCACTTCATTAATTTGATGGATTCATCGATCTCGAGTTGGATTGGTCGATCCCAGCTTCTCATCATTTGAACCTTCAAGTCTTTAAACACCTAAAGTTGGTCTAAATCATCAACTTTGCTCTAATGACTTGTAAAACCTGTAAATGTTATACACAAGACAAGAAAAAGACACAAAAATATCCTAGACTCGATAAAGAATACTTTAACATATAAAATCAAAGGTTAAAAATCATTAAAATTATGACACATTAAGTCCTCCACACTTGAAACTTTGATTGTCCTCAAGTAAGAACAAACAATGAAGTCACATAAGTAAGGTTTGAAAACATGGGAACTTACACACTCCTTTTGATTCAACCGTGCTGAACTTTTAATCCTAAGAACATAGAACAGATCAAAGAACCAGTTAGTACTACATGTACTTTACCATAAGCATAGCGATCAATACTACACTCTTTCTCCCGAGATCCTAAGGAATTTTTGATATCTCCATTGTCGACCCTTTAACATTAAGTTATTAGATTTAAGTGCAGTCTCACAAATGGAATATCAATCATGACATGTGATGGAATGAACGCTAGTTTGATTGTAGCTAAAGTTTTTAGGCTCTAATGATGTAGATGGATGCAAGTCATTATACAAAATTGTAGTGAGACAGAGATCAAATGTTGATACACAACCTTGCAAACCTCACAATCTCTGTCAAGCTCGATAGGCATTCCAATTGAGTTGAATTGGTGCCTAAGGTATCACATTAGATCCTATAAAGACTTTATTATGGTTCATTCTTTGTCTTATTTCCCCTTTTACCTTTTTTTTTTTTTTTTCTGATGGACTAGATCGATCGATCCTTGCCATGGATCGATCTATCTGCCTTATTTTTTCAATTTTTCTTTCTTTTTTCAAGAAAGGGAAGCTGTAACTGATTCTATTCATACATTTTCTGCACCTAAGACAACTCAAATACGTATTTCACTAACTAAAAGAGAACATCAATTTTACAAGAGATCATTGGAGATGAACGCTGTGTTGGTCTGTATACTCCATATATTTTTACATGTTGCACATGATGATGATGTAACAGAGGCATGTGGTCTGAAAGAATGGATAGGGTAAAGATGTGGCACTAAGCTAATTATGAGCTTGTCCATTCAGAGCTCTGAAAAGGGGGTAGAAAAGAGTGAAATTGGTTTTTTGAATGTTGTGATCCATTACGCATATGTTAAGCCCCTAAATGAGAAATTGTTAAAGATCTTGTAAGATAGAGTCAACGTTAGATCATTCAAATTTCCAAAGGATAGGTATATTTTGGTAAAGTTGATCCATTGATGGTGTTTCTATTCTTCTTATTCTAAGAAAAATCACATTTAAAAGTATGTTAGGAAGTTAGTCAACACAAGATGGATCCAAGAACAGCATAAATATCCCATAAGTTTTTGACTAGGTAATACAACTGACTCAATAAGAAACAAACAAAAGAAAACACAATGTTAGTAACGAGCAATTACTTTTTCCCTAGATCTACTACACTGTGTCCCGTTGTGAAATAAATCTAAGGAGATGTGATGCAATAACAACACGGAAGAAAATACAAGGAAGAAAATAACAAAAACATAAAATGAAAAAGAACAAGGAAGCAAATACAAATGAGTGATCAACTGTATAGAATGTGAGTGCTGGCTAAATTGTGTTGGCTCCTTATGTGCCTAGGCATGGGCTCCTCAACATCATCTGTGTGAAATGAGTGATCATATGAACCTGCCTGATGAACCTGTTGCTCAAACTACTGCTCTTAATAGCTCGCAGCTACATAGACATAAGGCTGAAAATAGGAAGGCATATAGCTCGTAGGTACATAGCCATAAGGATGAAAATAGGAAGGCAAATAGAGGAATCATGCTCATCACCTCTATAATGGTGGCTATCACCATCTGTTGTACATGGGGCAGTGCAACAAGGACGAGTCAGAGAAAATGCTCCCCAAATCTTCTGCAACATGGTGTTGTTCTCCTCATAGTATCAACCATCCACATCTCATACTCATATAGAGGCTCCTACGTGAGCTCAGTAGACACAGAAGAACTGAATTCAGTGGTAGCAAAAGAGACGTATATTTTTGTGGTTGTGAAAAAATAAAAGATCGAGGTGCAACTTGTTAAGCCTCAACAACATAAGGCTCCAGGAATGCTTCGGGAGGCAATGGCTCACGTTGAATCCTACGAGAAGGTCCCTGAATAACCTTAGCTTGACGCACGCAAAGTGTGTCATCAGGTGGTAGAAACTCCAGATTCTCTATAGTGATAAGAGATGTGAGACCTATCTGTGATATTTGAATGAACATGTTGTAGCCTGTGCGATCCCGAAAACTATAAACCAGAAAATTCGGTACCAAGATACAACAGTTGCCCAAATTTACCTTATCCATAAATATACGTCTCTTTTTGGGAGTTAGGTGTGGGACCAAGACGTTACCCTATATTGGCCCGTTGTGATTGGCCCACATCACCTACGTTAGGAATATTTGTATTAGAGAACCTCAGTAAACCCCTATGAAAAATTCACAACTCCTTATCCAAAGCATCAGCCTCAGACTTATTGCCTAAAGTGACGTTGAAAAACCTTGCAGCAATCTGAACCACATGGTTCCTATCCAGAGATTGCTCTGCTTTATGCAAAACATAATTGTCCGACCTAATTAATTGCCAGAAATTAGTAGCATACTTGTTCTCTAACATCTCAACGCGAGTGTACTGTGCAACGCCAAACACATCACACAGCGCAAATAGGGTCATTGTATACATCTTCTTATTGACGAAGAACCTAATATTCCCCTCTCAGCACTAGGTTGCTGAAGATCCTCAAAATACAGAGTCACCGTAGCTATGAATTTCTTAGCAAGCATGGTTCTTAAGTATGGCTGCATCCTCGAGAGATTGCCTAGTTCCATAAAGTTTATAAGGGAATAGTACCATCCCTTAAGCCCAAATAAATCAGTTTCTACTCATCAGTCGGACGAGTAAGAGTACGCATGCCTAGGTTAAGCATCTTGGCGAATGAGGTATCATGTGAAGAGCATACTCATCGCGTAGCTGAATCAGTATATGTAACTAAAGCCTTGCCTTTGTTCATTATAGGTCTGCTTACCATTTCCTACAAAAGAAATAAGTTCAAGGAAGCACTAAAGTAAAATATTGCTAGAAAATAACTTGCAACTGTGGAAATCGTACAACTCTTATTTATATATAAAGCTACTTCTTAAAGTCAGTTAGAATTGGATTTTTCTTTCCCGGTGATCGATCGATCCTGATATGGATCGATCAATCCCAACCTTGAAGTGCATAACTTCATTAATTTGATGGATTGATCAATCCTAAGTTGGACCGGTCGATCCCAACTTCTCTTCATTTGAATCTTCAAGTTTTTAAATGTCCAAACCTGGTCCAAATCATACACTTTGCTCTAATGACTTATAAAACCTGTAAATGCTATATACAAGCCCAAAAAGACACAAAAATTATCCTAAATTCGGTAAAGAACACTAAAACATATGGAAGCAATGGTTAAAGACCATAAAAACCATGACACATCACATGTCGGACTTAATTTTCATGTTGACATGTTTTTTAGAATTCATTCGAGAGTCTAGTGTTCTGGAATTCATTGTTTAGATAGTTAGAGCTACGAGAATAGGTTAGCTTTAAAATATTGTTTCAAGTTCTAGAACGGTTTGTTTACAAATTCATATCTAGTTAAATAGCCTATTGATCACTGATACACGAGACATTCCCTGCACCCAATGCTTCTTTCCATTGATTTTATATTATTTTATTTACAGCTTTTATTTTATTTATTACAATCATTACAGCAAACAACCAGACTTATGTTCTACCTCTATTCGATTCATTACAATTCGTAGTGTAACTTTGATCTTTGTGGATTCGATACCCAATATATACTATTGTGTGGAATGTACACTTGCAGTGGTAGTGAAGGTCTAAAACATAAATTTCTTAAAGCTTGTGTTCTTAAACCACTTCTTTACTAATGCTAGATATGCGGCTCTTAAGAAAAAGATAGCTACATTCCAGCAGGATCCCACTGAATCGTTCTATGAGGCTTGGGATCAACTCAAGGAGTATCTAAAGGATTGTCCGCATCAAAGCTACACTGAATCGGAAAATATGAAATATTTCTACAATGGGAATGAGTCAAAATATCTAATGGCGCAGGATACAACAAGTATAACAGATTTTATGAGCAACACTCTTGAGGAAGCAACTTAACTTATTGAGAATTTAGCTGCAAACAATGCTAATCATTGCCCAAATTATGATAGGATACAAAGAGTTGGTAAGAGCAACAAGAGAGTTTAGGAGCTCACTTCTAAGGTTGGTGTTATTCTAAGGACACAACACATAAATGTGAAAATGTGTGAGGAACAAGACTACCAAGAGTATGGTAATAACGAAGGATCTGAGGGTATAGAAGAGGTTAAATATGTAGGAGGACAAGGAAACTTTCTGAATCAGAGATTCAATCAGTATTAAAAAAATCATTTGAATCTCTCTTACAGAAGTACCAATGTTAAGACCATAGCTGATCAGTTATATCCTCCACGCAATAACCAACAGGGACAACAATTTCAAGCTAAGTGATTCATCCTAGCTTAGTCATAGCAGAACTTTACGCATGGATTTAGAACAAGAACATTGGTTATGGTAATACATGATTTTAGCCTAAGCAACGATTTGAGAATGATGGTTCTCAAGACAAGGTTGAACTAATGATCCAGCAAGTTCTTTATGGGATGTAAAATGATCTTAATGGAAAGTTTGAAAGTTTGAGTACTTACATGCATAAAAACTCAAGTTGCTCAGACTGCTGCAACGGTCAAAGCACCCCCATGAAAACTTCGAGGAAAAGCAGCAAATAATCTTACGGAGTACATTCAAGTCCTTATGTTCAGAATGGAAAAGATATTGTTCAAAAATCACATAACAATGAAATCAATCGATCCTCCCTAGCGATCGATCTATCCTATCAACCAATTGATCAATCCACCTCAACGATCTATCTATCAATCTCAAGATCGGTTTATTCCAGAAAATGTCGATGATGACGAGGATCTACCGATCCAACCTAGGATTAATTGATCCAATGAGTCATCAAATGAAAACAGATACAAAAATAAACCCCTAAGTGCTAAAGAGTTGGGATCCATTGTTTCGGCTGAAAAGAAACCACCTTATGTGCCTCTGCCATCCTACAAGGCTAAGTTATCGTACCCATCAAGAATAAAGAATAAGATTCAAGAGAAGGACTAAGAGAAACTGAATAGCATTGTAGGAGAGGTACAAACAAGATTACCCTTTGTTAGTGTTGTAAAGATGGTCATGACACTGAAAAAATATATGAAAGCACATCCTTACAAACAAGATGACATTATTAAAGGGTGAAATAATTCTTACACATGAGTGTAGTGCTCTATTATAGAACAAGTTACTAGAAAAGTGAGAGGATCCAAGAAGTTTCACTCTGCCATGTAATATGGGGGTCTCAAATTCGACCACTACTTATTCGATCTTAGAGCTAGTGTCAGCTTAACATCATTATCTGTTTCACAGCGACTGGGGCTGCAAGATATCCTTAATATTAGTGTATCAATCAGTATGGTATCCCATAGGTCTTCTTGCAAACATACATGTGCAGATTGGTGGATTTGCATCTTAACGGACTTTATTATGCTGGAACTAGAGGAAGAGCCACAAAATCCCATCATTCACGGTAGACCATTCTTAGAACTGTAGGAGCAATCATTAATGTTCAGAAAGGCAAGATTAACCTTTATCTCAGTGATTTATAATGAATTTTTATGTTGAGAAGATTATGAAGAAGCCTTCTATTGATGCTCACACTTCTTGGATTGATACCATTGATGAGATCATGAATTAGATAATGCAGAAATTGCATTCTAAGGACCCTTAGAAGTTGCATTGGTACAATAAGAAGATGGATTTGAGTATTTTAGAATGGAAACTACTGGATTCGAATGTATTTTTGATTCTCTTGAAGGCATAAAGAAGGTTACATTCACCAACTACAAGAAAACGCAATATAAGGGTCTGATTTTCTCCATTGAATCAGGATCTGTTACAATAGAGATTGATCGATCCACACCCACGATCGATCGATCCCAGTTAGTCAAACTCGATTCTTGAAATAGGAATATAATCATTGATCAATCGATCGAGCATAGGATCGATAAATCCTAGTGTCCTAAAGCCAATTCTGAATGTAAACAATCCCCATGTGTGCTAAGATGATGCTTGGGGTACTTATAGGAGTGACGTGAAAGCTCCAAAGTACATTGTGCCAAGACGAAGAATGAGCAATAATCGTAAGAAATTTAATGCTGCTATACCAATGGATCACTTTCCCCAAAATATTCTATGCTTGAAATTCATAGCAAGCAGATAACATCTCGAACCACCTTCACGACACCCTGATCCAGACGATGAAGTCTCCAATCCTCCTACGGTTTGTCATCACTCTTAGGCATAAAAAAGCGCTCGTGGCGTTAAAAAAGTGCTTGTCAAGATCTTACAAGATCTTTAACACTGACTTAACTTATCACTTATGGGCTTGACATTCGCCTAATGGATTATAACAACCAGAGTTCAATTCCACTCTTTACACCCACCCTATCAGAGCTCTAAATAGAAAAGCTCATCTTTAGCTTGGTATCACACATTTACCCTATACATTCTTTCAGACCATATGCCTATATTACATCATCATCATGTGCACGGAGTATGCGGACCGACACAAATTTTTGCACTAAGGATCTCTGATAAGATTAATACGTGTTTGAGTTATCTTTGGTGTAGAAAACTGTATGACTATAATCTGTTCCACTTTTCTCTTCTCGGCTAAAAGGAAAAAAATCAACAAAGAAAAATATAGCTAGGATCGATCAATATCATGTACATACGAAGAAAAAAACAGAAAAAGAACGAGAAGGGAAAGAAGGCGAAGAAGGAACCAGAATAATTTTTTAATAAGGTGTAACATGTTATCTTAAGTTCATATCACGAGGTTCATGGGGTTGTGTATTAACATTTGGTCTTTGTCTTTTTGTTATTTTTCACAATGAATTGCATCTGACTACATCATCAGAGCCTAAATACTTCACCCACCACCAAACTATCCTTCCATTCCATGCTCATGTCGTGATTGATATTCCCTTTGTAAGACTGCAATTAAAGGTAATTAATAAATGGAAATATCGTAAATTTCTTAGGATCTCCGGAGCCATAGTACGATAATGATTGCTATGCTTATGGTAAATTACATGTAGTACTAATTAATTCTTTGATCTAAGTTCTTAGGATTGGATGATCAGAAAAGAGATAAAAAAACTGTATGTAATATATTACGCTAGTAGGACCTTAGACGATACACATACTAGTTAAGCTACTACTATGAAGGAACTTCTAGCCATTGTGTTTGCCTTTGAGAAGTTCACATCTTACTTGGTAGGCTTTAAGGTTATAGTTCACACTGACCATGCGGTATTGCATTATCTAATATCTAAGAAGGATGCTAAGCCTAGATTTTTACATTGGATATTATTGTTGCAAGAATTTGATGTTGAGATTCACAACAAGAAGGGCATTGAGAATGGAGTTGTGTATCACTTTTCTCGAATGAGGATTAATGCAAAGCTTCCTATAGATAAAACTTAGCCTTAGGAGAATGTTTATGTTGTTGGTGTACTTGAGAAATGCTACAAAAGCCAGGACGATGTCAAGGTTTTAAGGCATATCACATATTACTTGTCTTAGTTCACCGATTTTGGTAACTTCCTTTGCGCATACGAACCACCACCAGACTTCACGGGATATGCAAAGAAGAAGTTTTTGCACGATGTGGGACATTAATGCTGGGTTGAGCCTTACCTCTATAGACGATGTGTAGATATTTTATATCAATGATGTATTTCTCGGGACTGAGATAGAAGGCATATTGCAGATGATCTTTCATGGTTTGAAAAATTTGCCAACTACCTTTGCGCTGATTAATTACCACCATTTTGTGTGATGTGCGACATTAAATTTAGGATGAGCCTTATCTTTAAAGGCGATGTGCTGATGGGCTTTATAATATATGTATTCTTGAGATTGGGGTGGAAGGAATTATATTTTATTGCCATGCATGGTTCTAGTTACGCATGACACTACCACATTCAAGATGGTTTCTAAGGTTTTGTAAACTGGCTTCTAGTGGCCTACATTATTCAAGGATACCAATGAGTTTGTGACTAAGTGTGATGCATCCCAAATGATGGGAAACATCATTAAGAGGATTGAGATGCCACATAATTTTATCTTGGAAGTTTAGGAATTTGATTGTTGGAGAATTGATGTCACGAAACCTTTTCCCCAAATCTTATGGCAGCCTCTACATAGTTGTCTAAATGGATTTAAGAGATGACAAGTCCTTCCAATGATTTAAAGGTGATTTGAGTGAATATTGTGTCCAACTTCAAAATTCATGTCCATCTTCGTCTCTCGATATCTTCTTCTTCTAGCAGCCAATATATCAAAAAGTTTAGAACCTAAAAATCGGAGAAAAAGGAAATAAGAGAGCTAAATGAAAAAAAAAATTATGCTACCTTCATGTATGGAGAATTAGAGAGAGATAAGAGATCTAAAGTATAGAACAACCTAAAAACTCATGCAGCAAATAGAAATGACACATGGCACCTAACAGGAGATTTTCAATGACATTATAAATAAAACAGAAAAGCATGGAGGCCTCTCTGGCCCTTAAGGTTCTTATACTGGCCTTAGAAATTTTATGTCATAATGTCAATGAAGAAGGAGAAATTCTCAAAGTTATCACAGAATATTACCACTCTTTACTTCAGAAGAAGAAAAATAGACTCACCACTGTCACTGATACTCTCCAACAATGTGTAACACCTAAAATCAATGAGTCTCTTAGTGGAATACCTTCTGCTGAAGAAGTCAAGAAAGCTTGTCTCTCTATCCATCCAGATAAGGCACATGGACCCCATGGTTTCTCCACCAGCTTTTCCCGGTCTAACTCGACAACAGTGGGCACAACCTTTGTCACTGTTACTCTCCAACAATGTGTAACACCTAAAATCAATGAGTCTCTTAGTGGAATACCTTTTGCTGAAGAAGTCAAGAAAGCTTGTCTCTCTATCCATCCAGATAAGGCACATGGACCCCATGGTTTCTCAACCAGCTTTTCCCGGTCTAACTGGACAACAATAGGCACAACTGCTGTCACTGATACTCTCCAACAATGTGTAACACCCAAAATCAATGAGTCTCTTAGTGGAATACCTTATGCTGAAGAAGTCAAGAAATCTTGTCTCTCTATCCATCCAAATAAGGCACATGGACCCCATTGTTTCTCTACCAGCTTTTCCCAGTATAACTGGACAACAGTAGGCACAACCACTGTCACTGATACTCTCCAACAATGTGTAACACCTAAAATCAATGAGTCTCTTAGTGGAAAACCTTATGCTGAAGAAGTCAAGAAAGCTTGTCTCTCTATCCATCCAGATAAGGCACATGGACCCCATGGTTTCTCAACCAGCTTTCCCCAGTCTAACTGGACAATAGTAGGCACAACCGCTGTCACTGATACTCTCCAACAATGTCTAACACCTAAAATCAATGAGTCTCTTAGTGGAATACCTTGTGCTGAAGAAGTCAAGAAAGCTTGCCTCTCTATCCATCCAAATAAGGCACATGGACCCATGGTTTCTCAACCATCTTTTCCCGGTCTAACTGGACAACAGAAGGCACAACCGTTGTCACTGATACTCTCCAACAATGTGTAACACCTAAAATTAATAAGTCTCTTAGTGGAATACCTTGTGCTGAAGAAGTCAAGAAAGCTTGTCTCTCTATCCATCTAGATAAGGCACATGGACCCCATGGTTTCACAGCCCGCTTTTCCCGGTTTAACTGGACAACAGTAGGCACAACCGCCAACTCAAAAATAAAGAATTTCTTCATCTCTGGAAACTTGCCAAGAAATAGAAACCATACGCACGTCGGAATCATCAAAAAATTTCAATTTCTAAGAAGGTTTTTGCCAATAAACTAATTGCATTGAGTTCAGTCTACTATAAAATCATTGCAAAGTTACTCACACAAAGACTACAACCAGTATGAGACAACATTGTGTTGGAAAATTAATCAGCATTTGTTCCTCAAGAGATATAGCTGACTATGTGCTAATAGTACATGAGGTATTGCATATCTCAAATCATCTGAAACTAAAAAAAAAGATGCTTCAATCAGTTTTAATTGACATGAGCAAAGAAAATGATAGATTGGAATGGGATTTTATATAGATGGTGATGGAAAGACTTGGATTTCATAAGCATTGAATACAATTGATTATGCAATGTGTGTAAGGTCGGTTACTTTTTCTAAATGGAGAAGCAAGATAAATAGTTAAGCATACTCGTAGAATCCAACAAGGAGACCCCATTTTACCTTATATGTTCATCATGTGTAGTGAAGTTTTATTAGGCTTATCGAACAGAGCTCAATGGGAAGGAAAAATCATTGGTATTCAATTACCAAAGAACAATTCAAGTATAAATCACTTACTTTTCGCAGATGACACAATGTTTTCTGCATATCTGATACGAATAGTTGTGAGTAACTATTGGCTATCCTACAAAGATATGAAGCAGCATCTGGTCAAAGAATATATCAACAAAAATCAGCAATCACATTTTCCTCAAAGACTCAACGATATTAAATGGAATTAGCTAGTAAAGAGATCACTTGGTTTCCAACACGAAGGTGGGAATGGGAAGTACCTTCGATTACCTAAACTCTTGGGTAAGAAAAGAAGGAATTATTCACCTTAATAGTGGATCACATAAAGCATAAAGCTCTTAGCTGGTCATTCAGGTTTTTGTGTGCAATCTGGAAAGTCACCATGCTTAAATCTGTCCTAGAAGCTATGACGACATACAATATGACATGCTTTAAGATCCCTTTATCCCTCTGAAATTGTAGTCAATCAGCGTTGACAAGGTTCTGATGGGATGCATCAATGGAAAAGAACAAAATGTGTTGGATTTCATGACAATAACTCACAAAATCAAAAAAGGATGGTGGTTTAGGTTTCCGAGATATAAAAGAATTTAATGATGCTCTTTAGGAAAAAGTCAGTTAGAGATTACTTACAAAGCCATCAAGCCTTATCGCTCGCATCCTCTTAAATACATACTGCCACCAGAAAAGTTTTTTTGGCTGCTCCAGCTCCTCTTTTGCCCCTCATGGATGGAGAAGAATTTGCGTTGGGAGAGACCTTATAAACTCACATCTGGGATGAGTAATAGGAGATGGAAACTCCACTTCTATCTTGACGGAACCTTGGCTATCTCTCAACACCCCTAAGCTGCTGATGGGACCAGTCACCTATGCCGCAAAGGATTTGCTTGTATCTGACCTCTTCACACCTGAAACAAGTGAGTGGAACTGGACTAAGATCAGTCTTGTTCTCCCATCTTATGTCAAGAGATCCTTGAAATTTTTTTAAAAAGCAATCCATAAGAAGACTATATATGGGCATGGCTCCCTTTACAATCAGGAATATATTGAGAAATTTCAGGATACTATATAGCTATCAATGTTGATCAAGAAGCTCAATTTCAAGAGGAATCAATTTGAGGTTTTAGTTTGAAATCAAACATGTTAAAACTCATGAGCTCACTGAAAACTAAACTGCTCCTCTGGAAAGCCATTTTTGAAGCTTTACCTGTAGGAGAGAACCTTAGAAAACAAACATCAGTAACTGGCTCCAATGCCATTATTGCAGTGAAGATGAAACAACCCTCTACTTGTTTTTTAACTTTCATTTTCCCCTTAGAGTAGGTCAAAAATCTCGTGCAAAAAGCTGATAAACCCTAATCATATAACAAGCTTTAGGCAGGAAGTTGAAGCTACTAACCTTATGATATGCCTCCCACCAACTAGACTCGGAGAAGAACAAGTGTTTACATGGATTGTTTGGTCAATGTGGAATAGTAGGAATCATAAGATCTTCAATGACATACACTTCCAACCATCTAAAACCCTCCTCCAAGCCATCCTCAACGCTCATGAATAACAAACAGCGCAGATCAAGACCCCTAAGATAATCAAGCCTCGCTCATCATCAGCACATATATCACTGAGAGCATGTCAGATGTAAATTTATTCTGATGCTGCATGTAAAGAAGAGAATTGATCTGCAGATTTTGGATGCATATGCAAGAACAAGTATGATAAAGAGGTAAATCAGGGCTCCCTCGCTATTTTATCATCCCGCATCCACCAAAGGACCTAGAATGGATGTATCAGTTAGAGGAAAAACGATATGAATATTGAGTCACAAAAAGCTTGGTTCCTGGAAAAAAAGCTAAGTTAGTTCAAGTTTGATGGAAATGAGATGGGATTTAGGAGAGTTTTTGAGAGTCTTAGAAGTAGATGCTGGAAGACTATCCAAAGCTATTTAAGGAAGAAATCAGAGTTCAACAAGGAACATTGAATTCAGAGAGAAATTCTCTTGAGTTGAGGAGTGTGAGACCAAATAAAAAAATAAAACGTAAGCGTATATATAGTGTTTATATCACCATCTTCCTCATGCCGCAATCAACAAAGCAGAGTTTGCAACATTATCATAGAACCTAAACTATTATTTTATGCATTCATCTCCCAATTTCTCATCACCATCTCATATTCTCTCATCACCATGACCATTGTGAGTTCGTTTGTTGTTGTTGTTGTATCGTTTTTTTATCAATTGTGAGTGAGAAGTTATGACCACCGATCATCACCATTGACACTATCTATTATCACTACTTATCAGACCATTACCAACAGAGCCAACAGTTGTCTCTGTTACTCATTATGTTTACCAGATTTGTGATCCATCACTGTCAGATTTTTTGTTATAGTGAGCGATGCGGAAGAGAAGAAGAGAAAGTTTGTTATGATATTTCTCTGTATAATTATTGAACTTAACATTATAAAATCTGTACATTCAACATATATACATTACTATACAATTGGTTTAAGTTAACCAACTATTAACAGGAAACTAAACCAAGTAAACCATCTCAATAGTCCCCCTCAAGATGAGAATATGTTCAAGAGACTCATCTTGGACTTTAAGAAATGAAATTGATTTGGAAACAGAAACTATGTAAGAAGATCAGCCAACTAATTCTCAATCCGGATATGAAACATTTTGAGTAAGCCTTGATCAAACTCTCTCTCGAACTGTATGACAATCAATTTCAATGTATTTTGTTATCTCATGAAACACGGGATTAGTGTCTGTGTATATGGCTGCAGTACTGTCAGAACAAAGAACAGGAACTGCAGTTGAATGTACCTGCATATCTCTCAGCAATTGTTGCAACCAGGCCAACTCACATGAAGCTAAAGCAAGGGCTCGATATTCAGCTTCAGCCAAAGACCTAGAAATTGTAGGTTATTTCTTAGACCTCCAAGATATTAAAGAGTTGCCAAGAAACATACAAAAACCAGTTGTAGAACGTTTACTATCAAGAAAAGCTGCCCAATCCGATTCAGCAAAACCTGAAAGAGTCAAATCAGCTTCTGCAGAATAAAACAATCCCTCCTCGACAATACCCTTGATGAATTGAAGAACCTTGTAAACTGCAGTAAGATGACTAGTCCGTTGAGCAGAGGAGAATTGACAGAGGTTTTTTACCCGCAAATGTAATGTATGGTCTTGTGATTGTTAAGTACATTAGGCAGCCAACTAGACTTTGGTACATTTCAGGATCAAGAAGTAAACTACCATCAGTTTTAGATAACTTCAGATTAGGTTTACATGCCAAGAAACCTGCAGAGCTAAGAAGCTCAAGAGCATACTTCCTTTGATAAACAGAGATGCCAGCTGAAGTCCGAGAAATCTCCAATCCCAATAAATACTTCAGTGTCCAAGGTCCCTAAGTTTGAATTTGTTCTTAAGCTCCTTTTGTCAGCTAAATTGCACCATGATCACTTGTGCTGGCAATAACAATATCATCAACATAAACCAATACCGCCAAGTAATTATTGTCACATTTCTTCACAAACAATGTATGATCCCCATACGCTTTTGTAAAACCCAAAGCTATCAAAACATCTATGAATTTTATAAACCACTATCGTGAAGCCTGCTTAAGGCCATAAATCGACTTCTTGAGTTTATAAACTGCATTTTGTGGCAAAGATTCCCCCTTACGTTCTGCATAACCCAATGGTAAAGTCATATAGATTTATTCATCCAAAGCACCATTTATAAAAGCATTAGAAACATCCAATTGACTTAAATTCAACTTCTTTGATGTAGAAACTTTTAGAAGAAGTTTGACTGTAGCCATTTTAGCAACTGGGGAAAAGGTTTCATTATAATCTAAGCCTTCCTTTTGAGTGTATCCCTTTGCCACCAAGTGTGCCTTATATCTCTCAAGACTACCATCAGCATGATACTTGACTGTATAGACCCATTTACAGCCGACTTTCTTCTTTCCTTGTGGTAAAGAGACAATATCCCATATATCATTCAATTCCATCGCACCAAACTCATCATCAATCGCACGACAAAACTCTCTGGATTCTTTAGCCTCATGATAATTTTGTGGAATAGGAATTTGGGTGATAGTGTTTATATATGAAAGATGATATGGTGATAGTTTGGAGTATGTAAGATAAGAAGCAATGGGATATTGAATAGAAGATTGGAGAGAATAACAATGATAATCTTGCAACTGTGATGGTTGTTTTCTTTGTTTAAGAGAAGATTCAGTTGATGTAGGAATAGAAAGAGAAGATGGAGTAATGGGAGCTGAAGAAAAACAATCCATAGAGTCAAAGATGTCAGTGATTACCTCAGAGTTCTTATCACGAACAAGAGGAAAAATATCTTCATGAAACTCCACATTGTGAGAGATGGAGATACAGTTATTCTCCAAATATAACAGCCAATATCCTTTAGAACCCATCGAATAACCCAAGAATATACAAGCTTGAGATCTTGGTGCAAATTTGTGTCTCTGTTTTGGTGATGATGAGCCGTAACAGAGGCGACCAAATGTTCTAAGTTGACTATAATCCAGAGCTTTGTGAGTAAGCATTTCAAAAGGAATCTTATTAGAGAGTAATTGTGATGGTGTTCTGTTTACGAGAAACACTGTAGTTAAGATACAATCTCCCCATAAATGCAGAGGAACCTGTGATTGAAACATGAGAGCCTGGGCCACATTCAATATATGTTGATGCTTTTGTTCAACCAAAGAGTTATGTTCCGGAGTCTCTAGACATGAGTGATAGGAAATAATACCCTTTTCTTGATATAACTTTGTAAAACTCAATTCTAAAGCATTATCTGATCTCACTGCTTTAAACTTTGTTTGATATTTATTTTCAATCATAGTGATAAAATTTGGAAACACAGTGAGTACTTCATGCTTCGTATGTAGCAAGTAAACCCATGTAGCACGAGAATGATCATTAATGATTGTTAAAAATATATATATCCTTCCAATGTTTCAACAGAAAACGCCCCCCAAATATCGATGTGTAACAAGTCAAATATCGCATTACAAATGTTATTCTGAGAAGGAAAAGATAACTTCCTCCGCTCTGCAAAAGGACATACATGAAAATATGCAGAACTTCTTGTGCTTAAAAAATCCAAAAGTGTCATATATCACATCTATCCGAGAAAGAGAAGGGTGCCCCAGCCTCTTATGTCAAACACCAATGTCCACCACATCATTCACAACAACTGAATCAGGTTGTACATCCATCACATACAGATTAGCAATCCTCCTACCCTGACCAATCATCAACTCCTTGATAGGATCCTGGATTTCACACGTAAAGGCATCAAAAATCACTTTAGAATCAAGATCTGCATTAAGTGAACTGATACTAATAAGTTTCAGTCGAATTTAAGGTATAAACAAGACATTTTTGAGAGTAATGTCTTTGTTTATCTGAATATCACCCACTCCACTAATCTGAAATGTTGGTCCAGGAGGCAAATTTACTGAGCTCACAACAGATGAGTCAAGGGAAAGAAAAAAGATCGATCATGAGACACATGATGAGTGGCTCCTGAATCGATAACACAAGATTGACTTGATAGAATATGCTGTGAGATATTCAAAATGCCAATAAAACAATAGGTGGAGGAAGAGAATTCAATACCAGAAGTGGCAGCAGAATTAGTAGTAGCCACAGAAATATTTTGATGTTGTAATGTAGAATGGAGCAATGCAATGAAGCTTTGTATCTGGTCTTTAGTGAGGAATGCAATGAAATGAAGCTTTGTATTTGGTCTTTAGTCAGAACTAGAAAGATTCACTTGAGTAACAACTGAAGTAGTCTTCTGCTTATTAGACTGTTGCTTCCCTCTTGGAGTAAAACCTGGTGGAAACCATGTTTCTGTAACATCTCTTGGCTATATGACCAACACGATTGCAATGTGAACATATAAGACTCCCTTTATTTGGTCCATGTTGCACATAGCAGACAGTAGTTGATATCAATTCTGAAGAAGTTCCAGAAACTTGGAAAGCATAAGGAGTTGCAATACTGAAAAATCCCTTCTGGCTATCATCTTGATCGAGTAAATGATAGACTTTAACAAGAGTTGGAAGAGCCTTCTTTGCAATAATCTGTCTTCGAATAATTGAATATGACTCATTCAATCTTGTAAGAAACTTAACTATCTTAGCTCTCTCTGCCTTCCATTGAAAACGAGAAGCTTTTCCACAAGTGCAAGGATCATCCAATTCTTCTGAGCTCTCTAACTGATCCCACAACGTCTTCAATTGCGTATAATATTCAAATAGATTCATGGAGCCTTGTCGAAGATCTTGAATCTCTTGAGTGAGATTAAAGGTTCGTGGAAGATTAGTCAAGTGAAAAAGACTATGAAGATCAAGCCATATATCAGTAGCATCATGCATTCTCAATACACTACAATATATTTGAGGCGTGACTGAGTTTAATATCCAAGATTTGACCATACTATTACACCTAGACCAAATCCAAAAATTCAAATCCGTTTCCAAAGGACGATGCAAAGTTCCAACAATAAAACCTTTCTTATTCTTAGCATCTAAAGCTATAAGCATTGCTGCTTTCCAATCATCATATTTCATACCATCAAGACGAGGAGATATGATAATCAAACCTGGAGAATTTGCATTATGCATAAAGAAAAGTGATTTAGTTGGATCTATCAATTCTGGAACAGAACCAGCTCGTGAAGCTCCAGAAATATGATCAAATGCCATCAGAGGATGATTTTAAGCTGGATCAGTCACAAAATAAGTACGATTTGATTTTCGAGCTGGAAGCTATGGTGAACTTGAAGAAGAGTTAAATCAAGTTGATTTTTGTGGAATTATCTTGATTGAAACAATCACAAGAGATGAATCAAGAGAATAAGAACATATTGAAGCTCAATAATGGAAGAAATAGGTCAAAATCGATCAGAACATATCTCTGATACCATGTTACAGTGAGTGATGCGGAAGAGAAGAAGAGAAAGTTTGTTAAGATATTTCATTGTATTATTGAACTTAACGTTATACAATCTGTACATTGAACATATATACATCACTATACAACTGGTTTAAGTTAACCAACTATTAACATGAAACTAAACCAAGTAAACCATCTCAATATTGTTAGGTAAGGAAACACTCACGTGAATCTCTTACTTCTCATGCAAAATAGTGTTTTAGTTTTGAGATTGTTTCTTATGTTCAAAGTTATTGACGTCTATGTTGGTTCTGGTTGCTTCTAGTGCAAGTTAGGTCGTCTAGATTTTTTCGTAAGATTCTGATCTGATTTTGGTGAAGAAAAAAAAACTGTTTCAAGTTAGAGTATTTTCGAGTAATTTTGTGCCAGCTCGAAAGAATTACGTTGGTTGCTTGGTATTTCTGAGTAGATTTTATTGCAAGGAAGCCACAACACTTTACAGCTCATCAATGGAAGTTATATTCCAATCACAAATCACCTTAAAGTTGAATGAATATTCATTTATGTTTGAGTCAGAAAAAAATCAAAAAATTTGTGTTCAGAAACAATTTACACTTGCGAGTAAGGGTTTTGGAGAGAATGTTGTCGTCACACCAGAGAGTGTTAGAAGCGGATCTACATATCATTGGAAATATCTTTCTACAAGGAAGCCATAGCAACTGAGCTCTTGAAATATGAGATATACTCCATTCATAATTCATCTCGAAAGTTGGTACAAAATTACATGTTTGTGATCCATAAAATCTCAAAAAAATAGTAAGTATTGAGCTAAATTTTACATACTTGAGTTGGAGTTTCTAGATGCCTTTTCCAGTCATCTAAACAGAGGATGTGATCTTCGCAAGCTTAGTGACATTTTCTTTTGTTATAGTTCATGAATCATGACATGGTGGCTTAGATCTTCTTGCTTAGGATTGATTAAATAATTACATGTTTGATGCTTGTTAAGTCGATGTTTAATATGCATGATTATGATGTTTGATGATGATGTTATGTTATTTATGATGTTGTCAAGAACGAGTATGTATGTATGTATGAGGAAGAGTCAAGTTACTAGATTGTGATGGGTCGATGAATTAACATGCAAGTCAGGAACGGCTGAAGAGCCTGGAATGGGAGTGTTTGAGCCGTGAGGGCCAACCTGTAATCATGAGGTTCTAAAAGCTATCATGAGGATGGTTGAACCTCCTGATGGATGGATATCTTGCTATGGGAAATAAATGTCATGTATGTTATAACTTGTCGAGAAGGACCTACTATATGTTTGTTAGTGTCTAGGTAAATGCTTTTTTATTGTTCCATAGGATTAGAAAATGTTCTATGTTTCCAGTGGGCGAAAAAAATCTGTTCATTGAGTAATTCGTTACTCACCTCTTCCTTTTTATTTTTCAGATCAGGTTGAACCGTGAGTAACTACATACGTCCGTTTCGCTTTTGGTGTGTCTTCAGGGACTTTGGGTATTTTATTTAATTTCTTTATTACTGGATTATTACGGATTATGTTAGATTTTTATTAAAGGTTTTCTCGAGATAGTTTTAAGATGAGCATATTTTTAGTGAATTTTAAATAAAAAGGTCTTCTAGAACATATGTTTGCTACCAGAGTTTTAAAGACAAATGAATAAGAGAATAGGCTTACTAAGGCGAGTACCCCCTCCCCTTCTTAAAAAATCAGGTAGACGGATGTCATAATTAGTACTAGAGCATAGGTTAAAGCCAAGCCGATAATTTCTTGGAAGGCTAAGTTTGATAGAAAGACAATATTTTCATAAAATTATTTTTATAGAAAAGTGGTTTTTATAGAGATGATTTTTTATAAGAGTATTTTACAAAATAATTATTTTGATGTTTAAAATATGGGATATGGTATTTAATACTCAAAACTTGCATTTAGGTTGTTTTTAATAAGTTCTTGTTCTTTCTAGTGGTTCTAGTGTTTTATGTTATTTGGAAGGAGAATGCTATCAAGAGAGGAAGGTGTGATGTAGTTCCGAGATTGAAATCAGCTGCTCGAAAGGGTTAACCACCAGCATAAGCAGCTAAGAATGTGGATTAGGCTGCCATCAATGCAGCATTGTTGGGAAATATTTAGGGGCTAAAAGACATGTTTGATGGATGATGAATCGATTCTTCAGGGGGGGAGCAGCAACACCACCACCACAGCCAGCCCCGTCACCTATTGTGCCTCAGCCTAATCAGCAACCACCACCAGAATATATGCATGCACCAGGACTTGGGCTCACGTATTGTGAGAAAATTAAGGCTCATGAGAGACATGGCCACTGAGCACTTTTGTGGTGGTATTGATCCAGTCAAGGCAGATAATTGAGGAATATGTTGGAAAATAATTTACAGTTAGCCAGATGTCACATGGAGTTTAAGAGAGGCCTTGTAATTGACTACTTGAAAGACGAGGGGTATATTTGGTGGAAGAATATAGTGCAGAATAAGCCAATTGGTTATGAGATTTCCTGGGATGAATTCATCATGGAAGAGTTTTACAAGAAGTACTTTCGACAAGAAGCTATGGATTAGTTGGACAATTAATTTGTGGAGATTGATCATGGCACGAGGTTGGTCATGGAATACGAAAAGGATTTCAGCCATCTCAGAAGGTTCACAGTAAGAGATCCAGGGGAGCAAGCGATGGTTCACATATTTCTAAGAGGACTGAGAGGTGATGTTCGAAACCGATACTTCGTCTAGTAGTATGCCAATATGGTTGAGTTAGTTGAGATGGATGTTGCGATGGGGTTGGCACTTGAGGAGGAGGCTCAAAACCTCAAGAGCACTCAGGCCAGGCGTCAAAGGGAGCAGAATCGCAAAAGCGCAGTTGGGATAATAGGAATGTAGGACCATGTGAGAACCTTTTTCCTTAGTGTGTCACGTGTGGGAGGAGGCATGGAAGAACA
Source organism: Cardamine chenopodiifolia (assembly GCA_963922655.1). Taxonomy (NCBI): domain Eukaryota; kingdom Viridiplantae; phylum Streptophyta; class Magnoliopsida; order Brassicales; family Brassicaceae; genus Cardamine; species Cardamine chenopodiifolia. The sequence goes on from OZ000463.1 coordinate 5,747,489, forward strand.
TGTTTGGCTAGTACAAGCAAATGCTACAATTGCAGACAGGTAGGACATTCCCAGAAAAAATGTTCTACATGAAATACCAACTGTAGAAGGTGTGGTCAGCGAGGCTATTTCACAAAAGAGAGCTTAGAGTTCATAGTAGTAGACCATGATGGCGCATAAACGATCTTGGGTAAGTTTTCAATAAAAGCTTTTATGTTATTTTTCTCTTGTGTTTGTGTTTCTTAGTACAAGAACATGTGTAGGATATGTTCTTGTTGAAGGTGTAGAAGCATAGACTATGTTTGACACCGGAGCTACACATAGTTTTGTGACTCATAAGGTAACAAGGTGTTGGGATTCCTGAATTGATTATGCCGAGAAACAACAAAAAATTGAAACTACATGAGCAGTATTTGTGGGATTTTCAAGAACCTATCGAGATGTCCCCAGGTTGAGAGAAGCACTAGAGTTGCTTGAAGATTTTATTTAGATGGTGCGGAAGCGCTATGTAGTAATTCTAAGCATGAACTGGTTAACACGACATAAGGCATTATTGGATTGTCCTAGAACACATATTGATTTCATTCAAGGGGAACTAGGTATACCAAGGAGTTAGAACTCAGAGTGAGGTTTCAATAGTTTTGATTCTTCAAGCAAAAGAGTTACAGTGGAAAGGACATGAAGCCTACTTGGCTACAATCTTTGTTGAGGGAGGAGTTACAAGAGTAAACTTGTAAGAAATTCATGTTGTAGCAGAATATGCAGATGTGTTTGAACCATTCATAAGACCGCCACCAGAAAGAGGAGATGCATTTACTTTATGTTGGAGCCATGGACCACTTAAGTTTCAAGAGCACCCTACCATCTAACCCCGTCAGAGATGGCTGAATTGAAGAATCAGCTTGAGGATTTTATAGAAAAAAGTTTTGTGAGGCCGAATAGTTCTTCGGCTTTGCATTATTACTGGGGGTTGAATAAAGTAACATAAGTATCCTTTTCCACGGATTTCTGAGTTATTGGACCAACTACAGGGGTAATCCTGGTTCTCAAATATTATTTTAACATCGGGTTACCATCAAGTATCTATAGCCAAGGAAGATGTACAAAAAATGGCCTTCATAACATGTTACAAACATTATGAGTTTGTCGTGATGTCATTGAAGGATAGTGTTGCAGATGTTGATAGATCATAAGTTTTTTGGAAAGCTGGTAAAATGTAGCTTTTGGCAAAGTCATATTGGATTTTTGGGTCATGTTGTTTCAAAAGCAGAAATAGCTGTGGATCTAGAGAAAATCTCGATGATCATTCAATGTTCTAGAACCAAAGAATGCTATTGAGGTCTGTAGATTTTTACGACTATATGGATATTATAGAAAGTTTATGAAAGAAACTTGCAAGTATAGCCAAGTCGTTGACGGAGTTGACATGTAAAGAAGCAAAGTTTGTGTGGTCAGAAGATTATGAAATTTTTTTGATAAGCTAAAACAGCACCTAACTCAGACGCCTATGCTAGTATTATTGAAGGTTGGTGCCACATGTGATTTACACATATGTGTGAGGAACTGGTTTGGAATGTGTACTTTTGTAGGAAAATGAGGCTATGTCATATGCATCTAGGCAACTGCATAAGCATGAGACTAATTACCTCACTCATGATCTCGAGTTAGAAGCAATGGTATTTGCTCTTAAAGTTTGGAGATCCTATATGTAAAGAGCAAAGGTATAAGTGTTGACATATCAGAAGAGCCTCAAGTATATATTTACTCAACCATATCTTAATCTAAAGCAAAGAAAATGGGTAAAGTTGCTTGCAGACTATGATTTTGATATAGCTTATCATCCGAAAAAAGCTAACATGGTAGCATAAGTGCAAGAGATTGTTTCAGTCTTGTCAAGTCTTAGCATTTGTTAAGCATCAATAGATAATGAAGCGGTAGGTCTAAAAGCAGTAAATCAAGCATACTTGTTGTGGAGAATTTAAGAACCACAAAACAAAGATGTCGTGTCAAAGAAAGCAGTGGGAAGTGAAGTAGTGGGTTATCATACCACATAAACTGGTATGTTTATTTTAGAGGTTGAGTATGTGTTCCAGATGATAAAGGTATGAAGGAAGAGATCTTGAAGCAAACACACTAATCACAATTTAGATATTAAGGCCATGTATTTTGGACTGGGGAGGTAGTTTGGAGACGCACTTGCGACTAGTGGAAGTTTCCTACAACAATAGTTACCATGAAAGTATAGGCATGTCCCCATTTGCGGCACTTTATGGACAGGCTTGTCGCACACCGCTTTGGTTGACAGAAGTGGGAGAGCGACAAGATATAGAGCAAGTCATAATTCTGGATATAAGTATGGAGATTATCAAAAGTAGATTAAAAGAACCTCATGATCGTCAAAAGAGTAATGCGGATAAAAGACGGAAAGATTTGCAGTAAAGATGAGAATATTCAGAGTATTAAACCATCGAGTTGATCATCATGTAGCCACTTGAGGACCTAGAGAGGGATTTATCGGTTAGAGTAAAACTGATATCGATTATGAAGAGGGGTTGGTTCACGAGGAAGAAAGCTAAGTTATTCAAGTTTGTTGGTAAAGAAATGGGATTTAGGAGATTTTCTGGGGGTATGAGAATCAGATGTAGGATGAATTCTCTTGAAGTGGGGGAGAATTGTGAGAACTAAACGAAAAAAAAATCTAACGTATATATATAGTGTTTATATCACCCTCTTCCTCACGCTGCACTAAAAAATCAGTCTGCAACCCACCGTAGAACCTAATATCTTATTTTAAGCATCCATCTCCTAATTTCTCATCACCATCACCATCGTGTGTTTGTTTATTGTTTTGTATCATTTATATTTATCGATTGTGAGTGAAAGAAGTGATCACCATCGACACTATCGATCATCACCATCGACACTATCGATCATCACCAGTCCCCGAACCATCACCAGTCACAGGACAATCACTAATAAAGCCAAAAAAATTCTATAACTCATCATGTTCACAGTAGTTGTGATCCATCACCATTGGATTGTTCGGTAAGGAAACCATCACGTGAATCTCTTACTTCTCCTCCAAGTTATTGTTTTATTTTTTAAATTGCTGCTAATGTTCCAAGTTATTGAAGTCTAAGTTTGTTCTGGTTTCTTATATAGCAACTTAGGCCGTCTGAATTTTTTTGCAAGGTTCTGATCAGATTTTGGTGAATAAGAAGAAAAGAAAATTTTGTGCCAACCGAGAAAGAGTTACGTTGGTATTTTTTTAGTTCTGAGTAGATATTGTTGCAAGGAAGCTACAACACTTTAGGCTCGTCAATCCAAGAAATATTTCAATCATAAATTAGCTCGAAAGTTGAGGAAGAATATTCACATCTGATTCAGAAAAACGCAAAAAATTTATAAAAGTTCATAAACAGTTTACAGTTGCGAGTAAGAGTTTTGGAGAAAACGTTCCAGTCATACCATAGAGAATTAGAAGATGATTTACATAACATTGGAAATATCTCTCTACAAGGAGGCCATAGCAACTGAAAACTAAAAAATCCGAGGTATACTCCATTCAGAATTCATCTCGAACATTGGTGAAAAATCACAGGTTTATAATCCATAAAATCTCCGAAAACTACTAAGTATTGAGAAAAATTTAACAGATTCGAACTGAATTCTTTTGTTATGTTTCATGAATCATGACATGTAGGCTTACATCTTCTTGCTTAAGATTGATTAAGTAATGACATGTTTTGATGGTTGTTGTGTTGACGGTTGATATGCATGATTATGATGTTTGATAATGATGTTATGTTATTTATGATAGTGAAAAGTGGTGAAAAGTACGAGTATGTATCTATATATGAGAAAGAGTCAAGTTATTGGTCTGTAATGGACAGACGGATTAACATGCATGTCAAAAAACGCTAACGAGTCCTGGATGAGTGTCCGAGCCACGAGGGCCAGCTTCACTCATGAGGTTTTAAAAAAGCCATCATGAGGATGGTTTAACCTGCCAATGTATGGATGTCTTGTTATGGGCAAAAAAAATGTCACGTATGCTACAATCTGTCGAGATGGACTTGCTATATATTTGTTACAGTCTAGGTTTATGTATTTTGATGATTATTGCATAGGATTATAAAGTGTTCTATGTTTTCAGGGGGCATAAATAATCTTCTCACTGACTAATTTGTCACTCAACCCTACCTTTTTCCTTTTTATATTCAGCACACCCTTCCTTTTTCCTGTTGTAAGTCATTCTTGCTTTTGGTGTATTTTTAGTGACTTTAGGTATTTTATTTACTTTCTTCATTATTGGATTATTACGGATTATGTTGACTGACTTTTGGTGTATTATTGGATTATTACGGATTGTTTAATTATGGATTAATTTATTTAAGGTTTTCTCAAAATATTTTTAACACGAATTTATTTTTAGTAAATTTTAAATAAGAATGGTTTCATAGAATGTATGTTTGCTAACCGAGTTACAGAGAAAATGAATAAGAGAATATACATAGTAAATCGAGTAGTTAGCCATCTCAAAAGATCATAGAGTAGTTTCTTCGGTTCCTAAATCGAAAAATCTAAGAAATTTCCAAACTAATTTCTTATCTTGTGTCAGTTATATGTAAATATTGTCAACAAATCTGACAAAACTATTTACCGATCGATTATGAATCTCATTTAAGTACTCCTAACATGAGATCAGCTCTTGATTTTTTTGCTGCCACTGGTTTGTCTTTTTGGTTCAATGAGACTAAAGTTGGTGCTCCTCTTCGTGTCTAGATATAACTTACATTCACCTATAAGTTAAGAGCAGGCAAATATCATCATTTTTGAATTCTCATTTGCATTTTCTCTACAATATCTCGTCACAAATTATTGGTTGTTCGTCCCAATTTATTTGGTATTTTCACACTTCTTACTTGTCTAATGTTATGTTTTCTTGCAAGCAGGCCAAATATCTAGCTAAAAATCTAATTTTATAATTTCTTGTAAATATTGTGATTTTGTAATTTATTGAATTTCATGTAGTTAAATAAATTTTATTAAATATAATGATAAATTTATTACAGATAAATTTCTGTTTTTATGGGTTGTCTTATTTAACCATTTGATCGATGAAATTAAAGAGATTTATGGGTTAATTTGATCCATTAAATTTGATAGATTCATGGGTTAATCCGATTAATTTATTCTACGATTTCTATAATTATGATAATGAGTTAAGTTAGATTCTAAAAAAAGATCAAAAAAATTTTGTTCAAATAATTTAGAGCATGTGAAAAAATATTGGAGTCTAAATATGAAAATGAAAAATCTAAATTTGTAAAGGAACATTCAAGTCTTGCTGAAAACCAAATAATAAGAGATATTAGAAAAATATGAAAGTTTAAAACATCCATTTTCTTTTTTAGGTTTTTTTATGTTTTCCCTTTTGAGTAAGGAACAATCTAAAACATTTGCATGAGTCACAATTTAATCGATCAGCCGACATGTATCGTGATGTTGTTATTAGACTATGTTTTAATCTCGTTTTACGCATGAATATTTATAATAATTTTACTATTTTGTATAGTTTTATCTGAAAAAATATTTTAGTTTTTAAGTATTATATTCTTCCACTTATAATTATTTAAATTTTCTAATAAAGTATATTTATAAATTAAAAAAGATAATTATCGTAGTGTAATATTATTATATAATCCAACAAAATTAACAAATGTGTTCAACATTAAATAATAGTTTACATATAAATTATCAAGAAAATAATCAAAATTTTGTCATAAACATTCCTAAGATGATTGTTTTCCTCGACCTTTAGAAGTCATTTAATATTTAAACCAAAATTATGTTGAGTGGTTTTGAGTAATAAATATTAAGTGAACTTTACTCTTTTGCAAAGACCTTTGGTAATGTGGTATCTTGTTGTGAACCACAAGGTGAGACCGTCGTCATAAGAGAAGTCTCCTTGATTACGGATAGAGCTGTTATGGTTCCTAACGTTCTTGTCAATCACTCTCACCAACTGAGCCAAAGAGGACAAAGCATCTCCATGTCATCTTCCTTTGTGTTCTCTCCAAATATGATATATTGTTGTTTGAAGAGAACACCTGAATATGAAGAGGGATGTTCGGTCGAGGCTTTGACTACTTAACATATTAATCAGCTGGCTACAATGTAGAGAACACATTACCGAGCAGTCTACTAACAAGAGAAGACCACATTGCTGCTGAGTATCGACATGTAAAGAAAAGATGATTATGTGACTCATTTAAGGATCCATAGAATATGCAAAAAGTTCTTTGTCCTGAATTCCATTCCCACATACAATCTCCTGTTGAAAGTCTATTGTTGATAGCTAAGAATATAATAAATAAGTTACTGGGTGTTGCATAATTAAACCAAACTCCTTTAACCATTCATTACATGTATTTGGCACACGAATCAGGCTATTGTCCCCTTTTTGCTAAACTTGTTCTTGTACTTGTCGCTGATACCTCTCCATAAAGGGATATCCTCTCCATCCGTAATGATAATATTATTAATTTCTGCCGCAATCTTCATGTAGCGATGAGTCCTATGATGACGTCAATGACTAACCTCTTTGGCTGAAGCAACTGTTGCTTTAGTAGAGATCCCAATGTCAATAAATCCTCTACTATAAACAACCCAGCTCACTCCAACGATCAAACCAAAAAGAAGTCTTTCGCCCATTCTGAACTTTTACCTTGTAGAAAGTTGTAGCTATGCCTCTATACTTCAATAGCTTTCTCCACATCCACAATCTCATACTCGTACTTTTTTTATCTCTCAAACCGAATGCTGGCTAAGGTATGAGAGTGAGACCCATTTAATCCATAACGAATTAGTTCCAGCCAAATTCCTCCATAAAAGCTTTAAAAAACTTGTCTTGTTGACTTCTTTCAACGACTGCAACCCCACCACTCCGTCCCTTTTAGTACGACATACATCCAACCACCCAGTTGTAGCCTTCTTTGCATTTAACTCAGGTCCTGACCAAAGAAAGGCTGAACATAAATGATTTATCTCCTTAATACACTCACTGGGAAGACGGTACGTTGTGATCCAAAATTTTATTATACCGGCAATCACTTAACCTAGAAGTTATAGTCTACCTGCATATGAAAGGTGTCGAGCAGTCCATGAAGTTATTCTTGTCCTTAACTTCTCCAAGAGACTTTGTCATTTTCTTAGAAAGAAGCGGTAAACCCAACTATCTTACCGGCAATTGACCTTGAGCGAAGGGAAAATGCTGTAAGATTTAAGAATTTTTGTTTGCTGATAGCCCCACCATCTATAGTGTATATTTTTCGACACTAATCTTCAGCCCTGACATTGCAGCAAATTCATCAAAAATTTGAAGAATTCCTTCGACTGAGTTCTTATGACCTTCCACAAAAATCATCAAATCATCAGCAAAACATAAATAAGTTAATTGAATACTCTTGCATTAAGATGGTAAGCAATTCTTCTTTACGCTGCTACTTTATCCAAAAGCTTTGATAAAACGTTCATGCATATAACAAAGAGGTAAGGCGAAAGAGAACAACCTTGACGAAGAGCCCTTTTACTACTAAAAACCCCAGCTAACTCCCCATTTACTTTGACTGAAAAAGATGATGTCGAAATACAGATATTAATCCAATTAATAAATCTCTCCGATAAATTTAGGGCTTTAAGAACATCCGGCAAAAAAATCTCATTGGACTGAATCAAAAGCCTTTGAAATATCAATCTTCATGGCATAAAGAGGAGAGATCGACCCTTTGTAGTAATATTTAACTATTTCCATTGCAAGCAGAACATATTCTATTAATAACGGGTCTTTTACATTGGTAAAAAAGAACCTTGGGCCTATTTGCAATAATCTTTGATATTACTTTATAAAAAACATCGTGGCAAGAGATCGGACGGTAATCTCTCATTGTTCTTAATTCTGCCTTCTTCGCCAGAATGGTAGCATTGAGTCCTTTGGGGAGAAACCTGTTATCAAAAAACAAACTGCAGTTGTAAAATCTTTCCCAACGATCGTCCATGTTGATTTGAAAAATTCAGTTGTAAAACCGTCCGGGCCAGGCGACTTATTTTTCAGCATCCCAAATAGAACTTGTTTGATTTCTTCATCGGGGACTTTTTCCGTATCAGAACATCTAAACTCCTAAAGAGTCTGTAAATAGTCCATCGTTGTAGCTTCATATTCAGCCGCCTGTTGTGACAAAAAATCTTCAAAATATCTCTCAGCTTCCTCTTTAATCTCCTCACTTGTTTTCAAAGTCTCCCTGTTTTTGATCAATAACTTCTCAGATCGAGTTGTGCATTTTTTGAATCTATGTTGTCTTATGAAAGTATGTATTATTTTGATCACCCACGTTCAACCAATGTAGCTTAGATTTATGTTTAAGATTTCCCTCTTCCAGCCCCGATAATAAGCTCCAGTTAAAAGCCAACCCTTCCTCTGTGACTCTCTATGGCGATGGATCTTCTAAAGTTGCCGAGTGGGCTTAACTATATCAACAAGATTCTTTTTTCCCAAATTTCTTAACAAAGGCTTCAAACCTTTAAGCTTTTTCGATAGATGAAATAGAGCCGATGTGGATACAAATATAGGAGCTGTACTATCCAAATAGTCACCTAATAATCCCTGAAATTGTGGTAAACTTGCAAGCATATTTGAAAATTTGAAAGGATTGTTACGCTGCATATTAGCTCTAGCCATTTAAATCCTTCCTCTAACATAGTCCGAGCAACCCCCCAAATCAAAGCGGAGATAAGATAAAAGAAATTTCTCTAACCAATTATTATTCACCAAATCTCTATCAAGCTTCTTGCATATTACTTCTTCTTTTCGCGTAAATTGGGAGCCATGATACAATAGATCAAACAACAAGCAATGTCTAACATCTCATGAAAATCACGTATACCAATGGGGATTGATGGAGAGTCCAAAAAAATTGAATGCTCCTCACCAGCTAAGATCTTGTTAAAATCTCCACAAATTATCCATGGTTTATTTCGAAAACGTGAAGAATTATGATGGTCCTGGACATCCTCCCACGTCTCTTTCCTTTCCTCTAAGAAGTTAGAAGCATACACAAAGGAGCATAAAAATTCCTCTGTTTCTCCATCAAATAAAATCCAACAAGTAATCATTTGGCTGCTCTTAAACAGTGGTGTTAATCTAGTATTCGCCTTCCAAAACATCCAACCTAATCGATGAGATTCATAATTTGATATGAACGACCAATTCTGAAAAAAACTGAACTTACAATGTTGATAACTTTGTTCTCCTTGACTTTCGTCTCCAACAAGCAACCAAACTGCATAGATTGATTATTTACCCAATTTTGAATAACTGAATGCTTAGTACTTTTGTTGAATCCACGAGTATTCCAGAAGAAACCCGACATCTAAAATGTTTTTTCTTTGGACTTCGTCTTTTTCCAACACCAGGAATCACTTCCTTTGTGACTATGGCATTTGACTCTGAGCTACTCTTATTCGTGATTTTCGAAGCACGAGGAAGAGAAGGTCGGATGTTTTAAACTTGAAAACTTATTTCCCCTTCTTCCTTCTCAACAGACTTCCATTCCACTACCTTTATTTCCATCAAATCCTTAACTTGAAAATCAGGCTGCATTTCTTGGGCAATACTCTGGTCTTCTAAAACCTCATCTTCTAACGGAAGAAAAGAGAAACGAGAAGGAGAACCTAACGGAAGTTGCTTTGGGATAAGTTTTTCTCCTAAATGACTACTTTTGGTTGGAGAAACAAAAGACCATATGTCCTTTCCTAGCCCCAAAATTTCCAAAGACTTATTAGAGTCAACAAGCTTATCGTTAGAAGCTAAGCTATCTGATAAAACATTCAAAAAAACAACGTATATGCCACCCGCGTCTGTATCTTCATATATATAATGTGACGTATCTTGTTGAGTTGATAAAAGCAGCAAACGAGACACTCAATGGTGCACGTATCTGTCACCCCACAAATGTTTCCTCATATACAAGATGTGACGAATCTTGATTTAGCTCAACATTATTTTTCCTAGCATCTGTTGACTTCAAAATTGAAACACAGACCTTAGTCACTGAAATTAAAACTGCTGTATCATGACTTCAAAATGTTGCATTAATAGTAAAAGAGTCGAGTCATCCAATTTGCTCTAAGATCATGTTACAAAGATATATAGTTCCACAGACCTACGTTCTTAAAATTCACATAAAACACAACCGTCGTAAAATTGATCACAAAAAGAGAAAAAAGTCTCTTCTAACACACCCTAGTTAGATCTAGTTTGGTATCTGCAACTTGCTCGTTTTCTATATAAGCTACATAGCATCTTCAATGAAAAACCAATTATCTTTCGATAACTCAGGCTCATCTTTCGCCACCCTCGAGCTCTTCTTGATCTTCAAGCTGGCCTTCTTCCTTGTTGTTAGCTTCAGAATTTACAGTCTCATTGTTACCATTACTGTTCCCTCCACTTCCCTTATGACCAAAGAATAATCCTGAAAAAGACGAGTCCTCTTCATCAAGATCCTCTTCTTTCTCTAAATTCTTATTATCCTTTGATCTTTCGTTTACAACGCTATCCATCCATTGTGGACAACGGTGTTTCACCCCGAGATCTGCTTCAATTAGTGAAGCATTTGAAACCCGAGCAGCTCGCCTACTACAAGAACATTCGGGTACAGGATGTGAAAGAAAACTAAAGGCTTTTGATCTGTTGGAAGATTCGATTAGACCCTCGAGTATGCTTCTCTTGAGTAGCTTCCTAACCGATGTTATCCAAGTGTGATTCGCCTCGTACATAGGGTCCCGGATATCTTCCAAAAGCATTGCAATTGGTTTTCTGCATTATGGTAAACATCGAGGTTACTACTCTGGTCTCAACACAAATAGGATAAAACATTCATTACGTTACCTTTCTGGTCTAAAAGTCTTAGCAGAAGCAGACTGATAAAGCCGGTGACCCATCACCAAACTAGCAAAACTCGGATGTCCTTTCCCATCACGGTCAAATCCCGAGATAAATACATCTGCTTCCACGCTAACAACGTAATCAATAGCTTCCCACAACAACTTGTGAGCATTAGTTCTCAACTCAATAACCGTTCTTTCCGGCTCATTGTCACTTTCAGCTACCCAGCCCCACCAACCTTCAATGTTGTAGTACTTTGGTCTAGCTGGTGGAGGCGGAAGCGGTTGTGGCCGTTGTCTTGTGCTCTTCAATGAATCATGTTTCGCTTCTTCCTCAATGGAAGGAGGAGCCATTGTTTTGACGTCTTTATGTTTTGCCTCACGCCCATACATCTTAGCAAGCTCCCAGCTAGTACTAAGAGAAGTACGGTCAACGACATTCTCAAACATACCATGTAAAGGAATTAGCGTTCTCTGCCCGCCAAAAACCTCTCCCCCTGCAACATATATGATTGTGTCCCATGAGTATCCGTAAGCTCGTAGAAGAATACCAACCTGAAGAAGAACCAAAAACATTTAATGCAGGGCTTGTCAATGTATCGAGCTAAAATCCGTAATTATTTACACTCTTGCTTACTTCTTCTGGCATTAGAGGACATAAGCCTGCAAGACGTTGCTCAGCTGAATCTACAGAGAGCTTCCCTTTGACGATCCCCCGTTTTATCATCCAAGCTCGTTTATGTTGAATCAACTCGCTATGAACATCCTTTGAGTAGCTCCCAAAATGCAATAAACCCATAAATCGTAATATACTGTGAAACCATTTATTCCCAAACTGAGCAATACTATAAACTTCAAAGTACCTGGAACAGTTCAGCACAACCATGATAGGCCAACGCTTCTCTTGTCATCCCAGGATCATAGGCTATAAAAGGTCGTCCCAAAGGTCTAAGCCTGTGAAATCACACGTTAAGAAGTCACGAGAGCGTAAAGAAAAAATAAAACATCAACACAAACGATGCACACGGTCTTGAAGAAACTAGCCTTTGCAATACTTTAGTGGAGAGTTCTTGAATCTCTTTCCTAAACTGTAACGCGTGGAATGCAACTCTACACCGTAACCTCTGATATTCTTCAAGATCACTCGGAAGTATAGCCTACATGAAAAAAATCAATCAGAATATAGTCAATGATTAATATTACAGAGATAAGACTGTTACGAATAAAAAAAATATTTTATATTACTTGTAAGCATCCACCGTGAGGGACAACTATTTCAACAACCGAGTGCTTACTGAGAACAGGTAGAACATTATGCAAGTAGTAATAAGGCGAAGTTCCGTAAGAAACTTTAAATGAAGGAATTTGTTTCTTTCTTCTAGCCGATTTGAGATTCTTGGGAAGAGTTTTAACAACTCTAACATCATTTGCAATTGATGCCATGAAATGCTCTTCGTTATACAAATACGCAAAGCTCTTGAATTGTGAACTGCTTTTACACAACAACAACCAGGGATCCATGAAGTTAGGTGTAGAGAACCATATCAACTACATTAATCATAAAGCATAAGTAAGTCCAAACCTAATCCCTTTGCTACTAGTTGTTGATTGGATCTCAGGAATCACCAGAGTAGCATTAAGAAGACGAGAAACCGCAACAACATCAGGAATCTAAGAGTATAACCAAAGTTATAAGCCATGAGAAGAGTCACATTTGATTAAAATGTCAAAATGATCTAACAATTTTTTTTTCTTTCTTACCGAATTTCTAATCTCATGGAAACCACCTTGTATTCTAACAAAAACAAAACCGTTTGTCCTTGCCGGAGGATCTGTTACCCAAACCAAATTACAAAACCAAATAAAGACAAATGAGATGTACAACTCATAAGATACATAAGTAATGCAGAACACATATGGGATTCTACATAAGTATTACAGAACACAATGAGATTCACAATTCAAAAGACACATAAGTAATACAGCACCAATCTAATTTAACTTATCCAAAAATTGCAGGGTCAACTATGATTCCAAGTAACCGGAAATAACTCTAAAGAGCACAATCTTAAAAGATAAATAAGTAATTTAGAACACCAATCTAATTCAAATTATCAAAAGACAATAGGTCGACTGTGATTCCAAACCAAATACACAAAAATTCAAAACAGAACAAGAAGCTACTTCAACTTATCAGAAGACAACAAGGTCAACTATGATACCAGTAACCAGAAATAATCTAAAAAGGACACAATCTCAAAGAATCAGTTACAGATCCGACAATGTAGGAAGAAACATGAATTGTCTATAAGAAGACAACTTGAATGGTAACCTCACCAAATTACAAACCAAATAAACACAAAAGAGATACACAGTTCAAAAAGATACGTAAGTACTACAAAACACACCAATCTAATTCAACTTATCAAGACAACAAGGTCAACTATGATTCCAAACCAAATAAACACAATACGATACAAAATTCCACAGATAAATTTGTAATACAGAACACCAATCTAATTCAACTTATCAAAAACTACAACGTCAACTATGATTCAAGTAAATAGTGTAATTCCTATTAAAATGGCAAAATCTAAAGATTTAGTTACAGATCCGATAATGTAGAAAGAAACATGAATTGTATAAAGAAGATAACCTGAATGGAAACCTCTGGGATTAGCATCAGGAAGTAATGACTCCACATGCCTTGTTGGACCCCAAAGTCTTCTATACAATGGCGTCTATAACATACATTACAAAATTCATGAATTGTGAGTGAAGCTAACAGTGAAATCTTGGTCAAATTGATAAACTTTTTAAATTAAGAAAAGACAGAGTCATAATTACAAAGAACATAAACAAAAAAGAAGAGAAGCTTTTTAAGGAAAGAAGAAAGAATTTGTATATTAATCTTTACAAAATTCCAATGAAATTAAGATACCCAGAAGAAAAGAACAATGGCCCACTTAAGCTAAAGCTCAAACACTTGAAAAATCAAATTAAAAACAATAAAGGTGAGATTTTTACATGTCGAGCAAATCTGGGATTGTCGAAGACAGGTCTCCAAGAGAAGATAGTAACAGGGATTGAGTAATCGGAGATGGAGTCATTAGTGAATCCAGCAAGAAGAAAGTGAACGAGGAGAGAGAAAACAGACAGAACAAGACCAAGTAGACCAATCCATTTCATACGCGACTTCAAGAACACTTTACCTTCTCCTTTCATCTCTTTAGATGTAAATTCTCTCTCAGTTAGGTTAATCTAATGGAGAATATAACAGATACTAAAGCATAGAAGAAGAGACACGTGAGAGAAGTGAATCGGTGTTAATCGGACAATGGGTTGTTGGTCTCTATCTCTCTCAAAATCTGCTCTCATTGAATTTACTTTTTTACTCCAAATGTTTTATCCACGCGCTTGTTACAGACGTGAAACTCAATTATCACAGCAAGCCTTGGATATATATATTTATGTTATAATATACTATACAATTTATGGTATAAATAAAAATACATAACAAAAAAATATTTAATATCCATGAAAAAATTCGGATATATGAGTAGAGAAAATTTTTTTGTATGTGTATTTATTTTATTAGGAATGTGTTGTGATTACAAATGAGCAAAATCGTTTATTTATATAAACGTAAGAAATTAAGTTATTATGCATATATAGTTACTGTGAACTCTCCAGAAATCAATCGAATCATGTAACACATGTGTGCTTTTTTTATGGACTTCTATAATATTTTTCCTTGAAGACTAGTATCATTTTCATTCTTGTAATGTATCTTTGTTATCTTATTAAAAACATTTCTAAAGAAACACAATGGAAAAACTATATTAGGTAAAAAGAATACAATTACACAAATTTTCCTTCAAACGATCATGATCACATTTTACCGGTCTTGTTGGCGACACATTATAATATTTTAGATATTTTTTCTAAACATAGTGGTAAATAGTGATTTTGTGAAGAGATATACAACATTGTTAGAATGAACATATTTCACTTTAGTTTCTTTATTCTCTAATAGTTCTTGATTATCTAAAAAGGATTTTGGAAGAATATATTTGGTTATCATTTATTTGTATGGGAAAAAAATGCAACATTATGTTCATATAGTTGATTGGTTTTGTGTTGACATTAATTCTACTGAATGTGTTGACTTATTGCAATATACATTCTCTACTTGCCTCATCAAGCGCGATAATTTTAGTATGATTTGAGGAAGTGGTCACATATGTTTATTTCTGAGAACGCTACGATATATCAGTGGCTCCAATAGTGAAGATGTATCATGTTTGTGATAAGACTTTGTGCGGATGTGAAAAATATCTTGCATCTACAAAACCAATTATTTGACCTTTTGACCTTTTGAACTTTTAAGATAAAAAAATCCTAAATTAATGGTCCTTTGAAGGTAGCGAAAGACATTTAATCCCACTACAATGTCTTTGTGTAGGGGAGGGACTGAATTTTGCCAAAATATTAATTGCAAATGATATATCAAACCGAGTGAAGTTTGTAAGATATATAAGGCTTCAATTGCACTTGGATATTGTTTTTCAGAACCAACTATCTCTTCATTCTTCTGACTTAGTGGAAAGGGAGCATTTTCAATTTTAAGTGATCTAATGACCATCAGAGTATTGAGAAGAGTTGTCTTATTCATGTTAAAATGGTTTAACACTAGTTTAGTAAATGTAGTCTGATGTACAATTATTCTCTTATGAGAATGCTCAATTTATAAACAAGACAAATCTTTGTCTGTCCGAGATCTTTCAGTTTAAATTCTCCTTCTGAAATTGTTGATTTCTGTATTTTTTCTCGAGTTCCAATTATGTTTAGATCATCAACATATACCACGACAATTACAAATTCAAATGTTGTTTTCCTAATAAAAATATATGGATATAGTGAACTGTTCACATATCCCTCTTTTATTAAATATTCACTAGGACGATTATACCATATGCGTCAATATTTTTTTAACCCATAATATAATGGTTTTTTGCGATTTTATTATACATATTTCTTTAGGTTTAGATTTTAATACTTCCGTTATCTTAAATCCATCGAGAATTCTCAAATAGATATTAATATCTAAAGATCCATATCAATATGATGTTACAAAATTTATTCAGCATGGATTTGATTCTGTTACAGTTTAATTAAAATAGATTTTAATGTATTTTTCTTTTTTAAAACCTGAGTATACAAATCTTCTCCTGAGAAATATCTTTCAAGCTCTCTCTCAAAGGTAATTGTTATAAATTATGTAATGCTTCTATGATTCACTACTTTTGCTAAACGATTCAGAGACAATAACCAATGATTGATTTATCAGGGAAGAAACAGCGCCGGAAGCTACAGAGACGGGGCGATCGTTAACATTTTTTACTCTGGGTTTTTGGCCTACTCGATTCCTTTCAAGTAAAAGCAAAGTTTTGCCTTTCGTCCATCTAAGCACAATTGTTCTAAAATTATCGTTTTTGGTGTAAATTTGTTCGAGTTATCTACGATTTCGTTCGTTTGTTGATTCATCACCAAACCCCTTCTGCAATTATTGATTGTTTTTCTTTGGGCTTTGGGTTTT
Source organism: Cardamine chenopodiifolia (assembly GCA_963922655.1). Taxonomy (NCBI): domain Eukaryota; kingdom Viridiplantae; phylum Streptophyta; class Magnoliopsida; order Brassicales; family Brassicaceae; genus Cardamine; species Cardamine chenopodiifolia. Next base: position 5,764,011 of record OZ000463.1, read on the forward strand.
GGGTTTTGGGATTGGGCTTCCTTTCAAGTCAAAATCAAAGTTATCATACTATGGGCTTTGGTTTTCGCTCGCTTTCTTATTTTTATTGTTGTATTGAGTTCTCGGCTCAATTCAAATACCGTGTTTGGATTCCCCTGTTAGTGGTGTTCTGAGTTTTCATAGAGAACCTATGGAATTGTAGGTCACGATAGTTCATCATAGAGGATGATGGAGTTAAATCGTCTTGGATATAGTTATAATCTTCCCCAACGTTAAGAGTTAGCTATATTTTGATTCCTTCTTGGGCTGTGTCAACTTGAAAAGTTTTTGGTTGATGATTCCTTGTTTTGTAGTTGTTTTACGACTGATAAGGTGTAAAAGTTCTTTACTTGTGTAACGTTTGAGACTCAGATCTTAATCGTAACTTTTATTTTAGATTAAATAATTCATGCCTTTTGTTGCTAGATTTCTATGTTTCAACATTACTACTTGCTTCATGACCATATTTATCTTTAAGCACCTTAGATGTTTCTGCTTTGGATTACAAACATAGAAGTCTTTTCTATATTTTTATGTTTCTAACTCTTTTATTCTTTCAAATTTTTGTTTTGTTCTTACAAATCTTTTACGACCTAAGGTCTTGTTATGTTCTGTGTCAGCCATCTGCATGTGCCCGTGGACTATGAACAGCTATTATGATCTCTAGATAGAGATGAAAATGGTACTAAAATCATGTGACATGTTAACTTGGAGTAAGAGGATTTCAATAGCAATGTATTATCAACCTTAATAAATTAGGATATATGGGTTTAGATAGATTTATTTTAGAATTATATTGAAAAACTGGCCATAATCTGGTGTGGGTATGCTGGGTGTGTTACTACAACTACAGACAATGAATTACGTATGCACTAAAAGCTTTTAGAAAAATCGAGAAAATATATGTGAAATCCCAATGATCGTTTCAAAATCGAAATCAATCTTCGAAGATGCGCAGCTTGAGATAATTTCGATGTTAATGTGGGTCAAGATGATGAATGTTCCGCTGGTTCTATTTTCTTGGAAGGATCTGATACGGCTAAACAATGACACATAACTTGTCACGTGTTTTGATGAAGCAAAAGTCTTTATTGACGGTCGCTCTTACCAAGGATTTGGCATCCAATTTCTGCTTCCAAGTCAAGGATGAAGAAATCATTGTATATTTTGAATACCCGTGGCTGTCTCAGCAGTGTGCAAGGTGTCGTAAATGGGGGCACTCTGAGGATGGTTGCTTACTCAAATTTCAGCTCTCAAGTGACGGAGACCTCTATCGAGAAGAGCAGTGATGTAGTTCTGATCACTCAAGTTCTGGGTACAGTCAATTCGCGGAATGAGGAAATTTGTATACCTTCTCAAAATTTGGACCGAGAAGAAGGTGAAATTCTCTCCTCACAGGTTGAAGATGAGTAGCAAACAGTCTCTCCATCACATGGCAGGAGCTCCAATAAGAATAGTTTGGTTTATGGAGAGGTTAAAATTGCCACGCCTTCGCATTTCGAGTGTTGAGAATTGCGGAGCTCGACACAGATTTTCTTGACGCTACGGGTACCTCTGAAATTATGGCCATCGACTCTATTTATGTGCTTCAATCTACTCGGTCCGGTCTTGCTGCTGAGACATCACCCACACCTCTGGAAATCTTTGAGTCGAGTTCTTAATATGCAAAAGCTTTAAGTCAGACTGCCTCTGATGCTGTTATGGAAAAGAAACAGCAGGACATCCTCGCTAAAGACGAAACATGGGCCAGGATTTACTTGCCATGTTCTTCAAAGACTATGCATAAAGAGAATCATGAAACTTCTAAAAGGATGAACGACGCTTCTCAAGGCTTGATCGGAAGAAGTAATAATCACAAAAAACATTAATGTCAACATTCTTTTGGAACATATGTGGCTTGAATAAGACTAAGAAACAATCTGTGATCCGAAATTGGATAAATTCAAAGATTTTGTTGAGGAAAACATAGATTCTAGTGTTATCTTGTCTACTTTCCAGGTTGGTCGATGAAGTCCAACTATGAGCACAATCATCTCGGCTGGATTTGGGTTATGTGGAACAATAAGGTGAATTTACGTGTTGTATCTAAGAGTGATCTGATGATCTATTGTCTTTTTTAGCTAGAGCAAAGTTCAACTTTCCTCTGCTCATTCATTTATGCTTCTAACTCGAGGGATGAAAGATAGCAGTTGTGGGTCGAGCTTAAACAACTTCAAGTTAATCTGCAGATTCAAGGAATATCGTGGCTTTGTCTTGGAGATTTTAATGACATTTTGGCTACTGTCGAGAACTCATGTAATGTCTTGACTCCAACTCTAAGTAGTATGTTGGCTTTTCAGGAGACGGTTAGGGTGTGTTCTTTTATGGCTATGGCGTCCCATGGACCACTTTCACCTGGTGTAATAAGAGGGAATCAGAGGTGATCTTTAAAAAGTTGGATTGAGTTCTTATTAACGATGATTGGTTGCATTTACATCCGAATTCCTAGTATAAGTTTGAAGCAAGGGGATGTTCCGACCATCTTCGAGGTCATATCTTCTTGTTTGGTGCTTTCCGCAAGCCAAAAAATCCATTTAAGTTTTCAAATGCTATAACAACGGTGGAGGATTCGACCTAGACGATTTCTACCATATAAATACTAGTTTTAAGTCATTGTTTAGGCTATCTTATCTTATCTTATGCATTCTTTTATTTGAGACATATTGTTAAGACATATCTTTTGGTGTTTTATTGGATTTCTTCATGAGTTCTTCATCAATCTTTGGTTGTTTCATTACTTCCATGGTTGAGTAGTCCTCTCGTTAGGTTTAGGGTTTGGAAGGGATTATGAATCATTGAACTAGACATAGGTATGGAATCATCTTATCATATCTTCATATATTATTTTTCTAATTTCTTAGACTAGATTGATCATCTAGTTTATGATTTTAGGTTGAACTTATTCTCTAAAAGCTGATAGGTTGCTGGATAGAACATAGATAAACATATTGTCCTTAGCCAACTAAATCTGATGCTATTGCGATACGTGAACATATTGAACCTAATCATAAATGCTTGTTTATAATTTGAACTTCAAACGACAGTTTAGATACTTAGATTTCTAGATAAAGTAATTGATGTCACGGCAGTGGATTGGTTATACATTTATGTTTGAGTTCGAGATAGATGCTTAATCGATTCCCTGAATAGTTTTCTTGTTCATGATCTCTGATACCTGAGAAATTCTCTTGACTTAACGCCTTTAATCCAATAGTTTACATCGTTATTTACTTTTTATTGTTTTCTTTAGTTTCCCAATCACACAAACAATATCTTTCTGTCTTAGCTTAACATTCTTTCTACAAGAATCGTAGTGCAACCTTAATCTTTGTGGATTTGATCCCACCTATACTACTACGTGTGTTTGTACACTTGCAGTCTTATTCTTGGGTTTAAAACTTGTGTATCAAATTTTTGGCGCCGTTACTAGAGACCAATTGTTGCCTTCGAATCTAAAACTGAAGTTTAGTCTAACATTTACTAATTATGTTCTAGCTTTGCTTGTTTTTTTATTTTCAAGTGAATGCAAAGGAGAAGTGACGGTTCTAAAGATCTCATGCATCTCACTAATCAAGAGCTAGCAAGACCAAAGCGTACTAACAACAGAGCAAGGAAAGAAAAGTCAAAACTAGCCAAAATGGGCGATAACATCAACAACGTACTATTGGGGACGTCGACACTCCACAGACGTTCTATCAGAACAGAGCTGCTATTTTCCCCCAGAGATTGCAAGAAAGAATTATGAGATCAAGTCTCAGCTAATTGCATTGGTGAAGCACCATCTCTTCCATGGGTTACCGGCTGAAAATCCAATGGATCATATCGAGAACCTAGAGGAAATCTGCAGCATAACAAGGTCTAATGGGGTACCCGCTGACTACCTCAGAATGAAGTTGTTTTCTTTCTTTTTAGCGGACAAGGCTTTGAGGTGGCTCAAGTTTTTACAAGCTGGTTCATTGAGGTCTTGTGCTGAATGCAGAGCCGCTTTGCTTGACCTCTTTTACACTAAGTCTAAGAAAACTACTTTGCGGAATAAGATCACTACCTTCAGACAACTTTCCAGAGAGTCCTTCTGTGAGGTTTGGGAAAAATTCAAAGAGTATCCCAGAGAGTGTCCTCATCATGGGTATTAGGAAGAGCAGATTCTTAGCAACTTATATGATGGTGTTGACTGTGATTACAAGAATGCTCTTAACGCTGTGAGTAACAGGGATTTCATGACTCAGAGTATCGCATGGGCTTACAAGCTTATAGAGAAATTGGCTACAAGTTCCAACAACTGTTGTCCTCAGTATGATCATTCTCGAAAGGTTCATAGTGGTGATTCTCAAGAGATCGACGAATTGACTGCTATGGTAAATTTGTTGCTCAAGGCTAATTAAAGAGGTGTGCATCAATGTGAAGATGGGTTAGATGCAGTTTGTTTTCAGGGTATTGCTGAGGGACATAATGATGAATTGGAGATGTTAACTATGTGCAAGGACAGGGGTATGTGCAGAACAAAGGCTTCAATCAGAATTACATAATTCATCCCAATCTATCCTACCACAACACAAATGTCGAGAATCCTCAACATATGGTCTATCCTCAGCAGGGACAACAATTCTAACAACCTTCAAACTCTGCAAATGATTCTCAAGGAGTACTCAAGACTCTCATGCAACAACTCTTTGTTTCTCAACAGAAATATGCAAATGAGATCAACGCCAAAGTAGAAAAAATGTATACTGAGTTGTATGGTAAGTTTGAGGGCATCTACACTCATCTTAAATTGCTTGATACTCAGGTTGCTCATATTGTAGAAGCAGTGAAACGACAACAAGGAGTCCTTCCCGAAAAGAGGGAACTAAATCCAAGACATGAAGAATGGTCTAATGGCTCAAGAGCGAATGTGCATATGGTTAAAATCAAGCACAACTTTCCCGGGAGATTCGACATATGTTGCAAGAGATTTTGGAAGGTTAGAAGAAGAGTACACAAGAGATGAATGATAGAATGGCTGATCTTGAATGGAAACTTGAGTATTCAATCTCATATTGATCAATCCACTCACCAGATCGATCGATCTGACCTTCTACCAGATCGGTCGACTCACCGGATTGATCGATCCCGTAGCCATACCAATCGATCTTTAACCCATCAATCGGTTCCCTAAAGCCAATTACGTAACCAGCCAGATCGATCGATCAACTAACGATCGATCGATCGACCATGACCACCTCCAATGTAACATTTCAGATCGATCGATTCAACCTGCTGATTGATCAATTCATTCTCCAGATCGATCTACACCTCCCAAGATCGATCGTTCTTCATTATCCAAGTCCATCCGTAAGATTCAGGATCGATCGATCCAACCATCAGATCGATCGATCCACTCCCAGGATTGATCAACTCCATCCATGACTGATCCATCCACTTAGGCCAAGGATCCCTGTATCAGTTCAGATTAATGGATCCACTCTAGATCGATTTATCTGATTATTAGACATCAATCTATTCCACCACTCAAGAAATCCATTCTTCCAAAACACCTGCCTATGTTCCTAAGGTTCCATACCTGAAACGTCCATAACCCGCTCCAGCCCTAGCACTTAAGGTATTGCCCAAACTAACAGATCCAAGAGAGTTCAATGTGCCATGCTCCATCTTTGACATTGAAGACTCCCTCTATTATTTTGGGTCCTATGTGAACATCATGTCAGACAAACCTGCTGAGTCTTTGGGGATTTATTTTATACAGCCCTCAGACATTATTCTCTGGTCCATGAATGCTACATCATCAAATTTGCAAGGCTGCATCACAAACCTTCTGGTACGGAGTGGAACTGCTTGATACCTACTAAGTTTCAGGTTGTCGAGATGAGCGAGGATGCCTCTATGCCCTTGGTTCTAAGAGTTTGTAGTTGATTTACCTAACAAGAGGATATGTCTCTCCAACATAGAAAAATTGGTCTTCTACAATGCAGGCTCCAAAGCAAGGATTATGTTTCATATGTTGGCATTAAGAAGAGTGTCGATGAGAAAGACAAGTGTAATTCTGGGGGAGTGCTGATAGGATCTCAAATCACTTTGACGCCGCAAAGATGTGTTGGGGATACCATAGAGTACAAGTTGAGGTGCAAAGGTATGTGTAAGCTTTTCTCTAAAGTCAAGGCAATCATCATTCCAGAGCTGAAAGAATAAGAATAAGCAACGGTGGATGCATGTTGAGTAGAGTTCTGAAACTAGATCTTCTTAACAATCAATCACGTGGACCACGTCTCAACCCACCGCCACCACAACCAGATGCTTCTAAGGATTCTCATAACACTTAGGCATTACGGGAGTCGAGCTAATGACGTTAAACAAGCGCTTGGTGGGAGGCAACCCATTGTTAAGTTTTAATTTATGGTTATTTTACTTTAGTTTTATCATTGTGCTATTTTTGCGTTTCTTGTGCCCTTATTAAGGCATATTTTCACACCGAGACGGTGTGAAGTAAGTCTAGGGGAGGGTACTTGCTGGGACTACGTTGTTTCTTTGTTTTAGTTTTCTTTTGAGTCTTTTTGGTTGTTTTATAAATTCAAACATTGGGAATATTATTATGTTGTTCTTGATTTCATTTGGTGTTGACTAACTTTCAACATATTTCTAGCATTGATTGTTCTCATCATAGGAAGATTGGAAACACCATCGGTGGATCAATTTACCTGAAGTTCTCTATCCTCTGGAAGTCTAAATGATCTAACGTTGAATCTAACTTACATGACCTTTAACTTGGCATAATCTTCTCACTTAGGGGCTTGATATCGCACAAGTATCAAAACATTCTAGTTCTATTCCACCATTTCGACCACACTTTTTAGAACTTCAAATGGCCAAACTCATCATTAATTTGGCACCACACCTCTTCGTTCAAAGTATCTCTAGTAAGTCTGATGATCTCTTTTACTTGGAATGATATTGTTTGAGCTATATTTGGTGCATGTATTGTATGAGTAGGACTGGATTCGCCTTCCCCTTCTCGAGAAAAACAACAAAAAAATGAAAGAAAAAAAAAAAAGACGAGAAGGGAAAGAAGACAAAGAAGGAACTAGGATAAAGTCTTTATTGAGTTGAATGTTTTATCTTAAGCACCATTGCAACTCATTTAGGACAGTTGCAGAGGTTTACAGAGATTCCAAGGTTCAGGGGGTTGTGTATAAACATTTGGTCTTCATCTCACTATGATTTTGTGCCATGATTTGCATCCATCTTCATCATCAGAACCTAAACACTTCAGCCACCATCAAACTAAAATTTCTTTCCAAACCCTTGTTGTGATTGATAATCCCTTGGTGAGACTGCACGCTATAGAGAAATCAATGAATGTTAAAAGGTCGACAATGGAGATTTCAGAGATTCCTTAGGATTCCGGGGAATAGAGTAAGGCATTGTTTGCTTTGCTAAATGGTAAATTACATGTAATACTTACTAGTTCTTTGAACTGTTCTAAGTTCTCAAAGATTGGAAGTTCAGCGCGGTAGAATCTAAAGAAATACGTAAGTTCCCATTTTCAAACTTTTATTCTAACTTGTCTTTATTTGTTTGTGCTTACTTGAGGACAAGCAAGGATTGAAGTCTGGGGAAATTGATATGTTGGGTTTTTAACATATATTTTTTTGAATAGTATGTAAAATTATATTAAAAAAAAAACCCGTTGTTTACATAATATGCAGCCATTATTTAAAACGTAAAATGAAAAGAGCTCTTAGAGATAATCAATAAGTGACGGCCTCGTTAAAACCCAAGGAATGTAAAACCCAGTTAGGACAAAACCATTTCCCGGGAAAAAGAGTACCGTCTCTTATGATCGAGCTGAAAATTCTGAAAAAATCGAACACCTTAAAGCCTTGTTGCGAACCAGATTTGTATCCCATCTAACATTTTCCCTTGCGTCTGAATGGTGGAGATCCTGTTCCGAAATTTTCTCCAATTTCTCGGATTAGTTTTTCTTTGCTGAGGGGCGTACTTCCATGTCTTCTTTGATTTCGTTATCTCCATATGGTGTGTGTGAGTGCATGAAAAGTATATCTTGCGAGGAAGTCTTCTGTTGTTTTGTTCCTCTTAGCGTGAAACAGCATCATCAGCCCTATAAATTGGTTGGTGAAGTCCTGACGGAGCAGCCCAAAGGCTAGCTTGTACCAGATTTGAGACGTGAAGTGATAGAGGAAAAATAAGTGATCTCGGGTCTCTATGGGTTGGGATCAGAAAGCGGATTTTGCCAAGACGTTTGGTGACCACATGAGCATTCTATCTCCCGTTGCCAGTCGGTTTTGAGCATCTAACCATAGAATAAACGAGTATTTTGGGGTAGCGTGTGAGTGCCACACCGCCTTGTACCATGAGTTTTGGGTGTGCACCATTCGAACTTGATTCCATGTTTCTTTGGTTGAGAACTGCATCTTGAATTTGTCCTTACCATGTCTCCAGAAGTCAATGTCATCCCCTAGAAGTCCCCCTCCCTTACCTTGGTAATTTCAGCTTCTATTTGTGCCAAGATTGGCGATCTTCGCCGATTGGGGCAGTGACTTTCCAGCACCTCTGATAGCATGTCACCCTTCTTAATTCCCATCCCAATGAATCCCTTTTCTCCTAGCACATTAATCAATCTACCAAGAGAGCACCAGTCATCATACCAAAAAGAAGTTCGAGATCCACTGCATACCTCAACCTTGTGAAAAGCTTTTGCCGAATTATGGTATTTAAGCAGTTTCCTCCATATCCATGACCCCCCGGTCCTTGCAGCTTTATCCGACTAGAAAGAGCTTTTCCTAACCAGATTCTTCTTTATCCAATTCACCCATAAGGAGTTTCTTGATTAGCTTGTAACAACTCACTTTGTTAGCTTCGGTCGAAGATTTGAGTTTGAGACCTCCCTCTGGCTTAGGTCTACACACATCCTCCCAAGCCACCTTAGCCTTCTTTGAGTTTAGTGCCAGACCAGACCATAGGAAAGTCGATGCTATCCTTTCTACCTCTCTTATGCAAGCTTTTGGGAGTCTAAAAGCTGCGATCCAAAAGTTTGTTAGACTTGTTATTACCAAGAGAGGAGTTGGACCCTTCCTGCAAAAGAGAGAAAACGGTTTTTCCAGGAGCTAATGCGGGGTCAAATTCTCTTTATTAGCGGCTAGTAATCAGATGCCGACATCCGCTTGGTTAGTAGAGGGAGGCGTAAGTATCTCACAGGTAGTGTCCCAATTTCAAAGGGAAAATCACTCAACAATTCCTGAGTTCCCGATGCGATGCCAATGATAAACAACGTTGTTTTCTCCTGACTTATATCCACTCCCGATATCCGAGTAAAATTCTTGAAGACCTCCAGAATACCCTTAATTGATCGAATCTTCCCATCCATGAAAACCATGATATCGTCTGCAAAACAAAGATGAGTTATATTCAGACTTCGGCAGCTAGGATGGTAGCCCAACTCCCCATTTCTGGCGGCTTTATCAAGCATTAGAGATAGAAAATTCATGCAAATCACAAAGAGATAAGGAGAGAGAGAACATCCATGACGTAGTCCTCTTTTGCTTCTGAAAAACCCACCCAACTCCCCATTTATCTGGACCGAGAATGAAGGCGTAGTAATGCACAACTCTATCCATCTCACAAAGACTTCCGGTAACTGTATTGCTCGTAGCAGCTTGATGAGGAAACCCCAATTTACCGAGTTAAAAGCATTTTTAATATCTATCTTCATAGCACATCTAGATGAGATGTCCGGTTTATGGTAGGCTTTAACAAGTTCAGACACAAGCAGCAAATTTTCAATTAGGTACCTGTCCTTGATAAAGGCTGTCTGTTATGCGATATGAAGCCTAGGAGGATACGTTGAAAACCATCTGGCCCTGGAGATTTGTTCTTTCGCATTGAGAAGAGGACTTGCTTTATCTCTAGGTCTGAAACTTCCGAGACCAGCTCACTCCTCATTTCCGCGGAACATTGAAAACTTAAGATCTGTGGCAGCTCCGTCTCCTACATCGTATCATCATTTGAGTGCGGGTCTTTGAAAAAATCTGAGTAATACCTTACCGCTTCAGCCTTAATGTCCTCCTGTGATGAAAAGGTTTCTTTTTCGGGAGACCTTACTTCAAAGATTGAGTTCCTAGCTACACACTCCTTGATCACATTATAAAAATATAGATTATTTTGATCTCCAACCTTTAGCCAATGGAGCTTCGCCTTCTGCCTTAGAAAACTCTCTTCCACAGTCGCTACTCTTTCCCAAGCATCAAAAGCCTGAGCTTCAGCCATTAGACTTTGCTCACTTGGGTCGCTAAGATTGACAGTTTGCTTTTCACATAACAACTTATATGCCTCCTCTCTTCTCCTTGTCAAGTGATGGGTTTTTTTCTCTACTGTAACCCCTGATTAATGGCTTTAAGTGCTTTAACTTCTTCGAGAAGCGGAAAGTTGCAGAGGTAGACGGGTATAGTGCAGCCGAGTTAGACCAGTAGTGTGCCATGAGATCCTTGAATCCCACCATATCAATTAACGCATTCACTAACTTGAAAGGAAATTTTGGTTTTTGCAATGCTCCGTGTAGCAAAATAAAGCCACAAACATGATCTGAACATCCCCTGCCTTCGAATATACAGTAAGAGCTCGAAGGTCTCTATAACCAATTATTATTCACCAGGGTTAGATCCATTTTTTGCATATTAGCCCCTCTTCTCGTTTGTTATTCCAAGTATAAACTGGGCCGTGAAAGGTCATATCCATTAAATCGCAATGTCTTACCATGTCACAAAAGTCCAACATGCCGGGACAGTTGATCTGTGTGATGTTCGCCGCTGAATGCTCTGAGACGTCGAGAATTTCATTAAAATCTCCTGCGCATAACCACTGTAAGCCCCTTGCTAGTAGGCGTCGGATTGAGACTTCAAATCAGCCCAGAGCTCACGTCTTTCTTCTAAGGAGTTTGATGCATAAAAAAATATGCATAAAATCTCCTCAGGATGACCCTGGGTCTTTACTATGCAAGTTATCAACTGTTTTGACTTACGGATCACTGTTAGAGAGACTGACTTGTTCCACAAAACCCAGATTCGTCCCAACGAGTTGAATTCATAGTTTGCTTCCATTGCCCAGTCCTTGAATGTGGATTTTTAAATCATATCTGCCTTTTCCTTTACAACTCTTGTTTCCAAAAGGGCTCTGAAACCGAATGAATTCTTATTTATCAAATCTTTGATGACTGAATGTTTTCTTTGGTTCCTTTTGCCAAAATTACTCAGCGGTTTGTTTCCCGCTTGGGTTGAGTTTAAGGTCTATTTCTGCATCTTTCCCGATCTAAGCAGAGGAATTCTCATCTGCGTCATGGTTTCTGGTGTTTCATGCAACTTCACTTCTCCAGGTCTATCGTTCACTTTTAATGTCCCCTGGGTAATCGCAGTCTCTATTTTTGGTTGATTAGTTAGAGTGCTCTGTTCTTGGGTCTGTTTCTGCACAGGAACTAGAACAGATGGTCCCGTGTTTACAGTCAAGGATTCTACAGCTTCTCCAAGTTTGGTGGCATAGGCTTCGAAACCGAGCTGAAACCAAAAGTCGTGAGAACTGGTGACTCACTTCCTCGGCTCTGCAACTTTTCCATAGCACTTTCTTCTTCGTTTACTGCTTCATGACTCTGTCTTCTAGAGCCAGCTATTACAACTTTAATCCTTTTCCCTGCAACTCCATCTGTAACCTCATCAGATAAATGAATCAAGTCAAATGAAGATGAATCTTGCAGCTTCTTTTGTTTTTTCCTTGCCACTAAGCCCGATCTGGCAACGTTTTTTTTTCCGAAAATTACCAATTCAGTAGACTCCATGTTATCCTGACTTTTCTTCTCTGATAGATCCAGACCCCTTTCGAACCCTTCAGCTTTGTCCTCCTCTGATTCCAGTGACTCAAGGACCTCAAAACTCGACTGAGTGGCTACCCTAACCTCTCCATAAACCAGACCTCTCTTCCCCGACCCCTTTTTCTAAGATTGCGGCACCGTTTGCCAATCTTTCTCAATGTTTTTCCCATTGAGTGTAGCTCTGTTTTCCCTCTCTGTAATCACTGTAGTGTGCGAAATCTCCAGGACTGATTTACTTCCTTGTTCAGATGCCTCCCGAACTCCACCATCTTTTCCAGATTCACTCTTTTTTTTTCTTAAGTTCAAAATTTTTCCAATCATCCTGATTCAAGATGGCCCCATTTCCTACAGCAGTCACACCTCATGGGAAGTCACACCTCATGGGAAGCCATTTCCTACACCGGACTTGCTGCAAAACTCAGACCCTTCCAAGTGAATAGAGCTGGCGGCACATTTTTCAAAGTTACCCATAGTGGCATTGATGTTAGCGCGAGTTGTGCCTCCTCCTTTATTGGTGACCATTTGGAGACTATCATGGGAATTTCGCAAATATTCCACATGCTTCTGCGTAGTACACAAGCTCGAGCACTGGAATTCCGAATTCTAAACTTGATGGAGGTTTCATTCACCACAAACGCATTAATTTTGATGTTTTTGTCTCCCAAATTCCATATTTTGTTGACAATCACGTGGACCTTTGCCACATGCGGAGCTGTTGTAGCAAAATTTCCAATCACGAACTCTTCCCAAAGAGGTGGTGCATCTTCGAACACTTCAGCTGGCACGTTTACTACCCGTCTACCTTCCTTCTCCGAAACCATATAATCAAAATGAAAGAGTGATGGCCGACGCACAATGTTTGCCCAAGATTTCTTTGCATTCCCTGAAGGAGCCCCCGCTCTCCGAACATCAATTCTCTCCGCCAGACCAGCCTCCGACTCCTCAACAGCCGCTCGCTCTGAGCCTGTCAGCTCTCGCTCTTACCCTTTCTTATCTAGAGAAGAGCTCCCAACCTCTGCCCTTTTCAATGATTCCTGGAGCTTGGCAGTCTCCTCCAGAGTAATCATCTTCCCCAGTTGATCACCTGCCCCGACGACAACACTCTGAACACCTTCTGCAACTCTACTCTGTGACTCTTCTTCATCCACAACATTTCTGCACTGATCTCCCACTTGATCTCCAACCCTGACAACATCCCTGACGACATCCCCCTGATCCACAACTACAATTCCCCTCTACGACTCTGCTTCAGCAATGACAATCAGATTTTGTTCTCCTGCTGCAGTTCCGATTATCCCCTCCTCCTAATGAACCGGCTGGACCTCCTGAGCACACGGCAGTGGAGCCACCGTGCCTGGTGGCGCAGCCATGACGACCAAACCCTAGAAACTCCTCACGATCACTCTCAAAGTTTGCTCCAAAAAAATCGCTCAAAGTTTGCTTTTAACAGATTTTTACTTAGGACTAGTATGTGTTTTAGAGTCTTTTTACGTGTCTTTAGATTCTTATCACGTGAAAAGCCTCTTGGAAGAAATTCCAGCCATTTGGAATAAAGTAGGAGCAAAGGACCAAAAAGGCATCAATTGAGAAGTTTAGATCGATCGATCCCATTTGGATCAATCGATCCGTCGATCCGAGGAACTTGCCGTGCCTAACCATATCGATCGATCCATCATCTTTTATATTGACCAGAGGATTTCAGAACGATTGATCCATCATTGGACCGAATTATCCAACATCAAGCACAATCGATCTCAATTGCCGAAAGAAACCAGATCGATCGATCCATACTTCGACCGATCGATTCAGACCAAATCTTCTACCATAGAAAAAAGAAAATTATGTTTATTTTCCTAATTCGATTATGATTCGATCTAGACGACTTCTACCTTTAAATACTAATTTTAAGCCATTTTTTAGGCTATCTTATCTTAAGTTATGCTTTCTTTTATTCGAGACCTATTGTTAAGAGAAATATATTTTGGTGTTTTATTGGATTTCTTCATCAATCTTTGGTTATTTCATTACTTCCACAGCTGAGTAGTCCTCTAGTTATGTTTAGGATTTTCAAAGGGATTATGAATCATTGAATTAGACATAGATAGGAAATCATCTTATCATATGTTCATCTATTATTGTTCTAATTGCTTAGACTAGATTGATCACCTAGTTTATGATTTTAGGTTGAACTTATTCTCCAAAAGCTTATATGTTGCCAGATAGAACATAGATGAGCGTATTGTCCTTAGTCGACGAAAGCTGACGTTATTACGATACGTGAACATATTAAACCTAATCGTTAATGCTTATTTAGAATTCGAAGTTCAAACGAGAGTTTAGATACTTAGGTTGCTAGAAAAGTATATTATGCCACGATAGTGGATTGGTTATACATTTATGTTTTAATTCGAGATAGGTGTTTAATCCATTCTTTGAATTAACGTCTTTAATCCAATATTTTACATTGTTATTTACTTTTTATTGTTTTCTTTAATTTCGCACACAAACAATATCTTTTCGTCTTAGCTTAGCATTCTTTCTATAAAAATCGTAGTGCAACCTTGGTCTCTTTGGATTCGGTCTCACTTATACCACTGTGTGTGTATGTACACTTGCAGTCTTATTCTTGGGTTTAAAACCTGTGTATCAGTATCATCATGGAGAAGTGAACTTTGGGGCTACAGGGGAGAGCAAAGAAACTCATGGAGAATGATGAGATTTTGGGGTTATATAAAGTTGTTGAATATTTAGATGATGAGTTGGCTAGTAAAGGTGACTTAGGTGAGATTGCAGAAGGTGAGGACAAGAAAGAAGAATGTGTCTTAGGTGAGATTGCATAATCTGTTTAACATGAAGAATACTAGGTATAGTTGTTGGCCTGTTATGTTAGTAAATTATAATTTGCCTCCTCATCTATGTATGAAGAAAGAAAATATCATGTTTACCTTGATGATTCCTAGTCCACATCAACCTGATAATAGTATTGATGTCTACTTAAAACCCCTTATAGAAGATCTAAACCATTTTTGGAATAAGAGAGAGTTAACATATGATGTCTTCAGTAAAACTATTTTTATTCTTGAGGCAATGTTTATTTGGATTATTAGTAATTTTCTTGCGTCTGGAAATCTTGCTAGACGCAAAATGAAACGACTGCACCCATTTTTTTTTGTTTTTTGCACCGAATAATTACTATTTCCATAAATAATAATTATCCTAACCGATCAATTAAAATTCAACTACTCCTGAATAATAATTAACCATCCCAAACAATTCTAAATTTTTAATCCGGAATTAAACAATAAATTATCCAATTTATTCCACTAGAAAATTAACCAATAAATCCTAAACCCAATAATTCCTGAAAAATAATTAGATCCAACCAGCGAGTCTAGATCATCCCCTCTTCCTCGCCTCAATCCCACGGTCACTCTTTTTCTTTTCCTGCATCAAATAAACGAGATGCATAAGTATTTCGACAAATACTTAGTGAGGCAATCCTCCCATCTACAGGTTATACACACAAACAAATAAATTTATTAAACGTAATTAAACACGAAAATACCGAAATAAATCAACCATCTCATGAAACATTCGATCTAGATCCACCCGAGATCATACTCGGCCTATAATCATGTAAACACACATCAACAAATTATTTGCTCAGATAAACCTATGGTCATGCACTCACCTTAGCCAAACGGTTGACTCCTCGATATAAACTCGCAACCGCAGAAAAGCAGCTCAACAACAAACTCGAACGTTAGAATTACGATCCAACCGTTGAATCCTTAGTCTGAAGTACCCTCAATAACTCCACCAATTTTCAGCAAGATCAGACAACGTTTGAACTTCCAAACGATACCTTAAAACAACCAAGTCGGACTGAAGTTTCCTGCACCGATCAGGTCCAAAAACACTCACGTAAATCATAAACGAACCGTTAAAAATTCAATCTGTCCGTTGAATCTGGAACCTGCAGTTCCAGAAAGCTCCCCACCAAATTTCACCCTGATCAGACTCCGTTTCGTCCTCCAAACACGGCTTTGAATGAACCATCCCGGAGCTGACCCCTTTCTCATACTTAGCATAAAAACATTTGCTTAAGTCCACCAATTACTTGTCATCCAACTCACCATCACGTCACCATCACCGGAGTACACACATCGTGACTCACAACACCAACGATCTCAACACCGATTGACGTCACCGGCGATCTCGACATTGCGTGAGACACACGCCACCGCTCACATGTACAACCTGCCATCACCGACCTCCACATCGCTCTAACGCTCACACGAGCAACAAAAAGGAAAAGGAAGAGCTCGTTACCTTAGTGAAGAGAGATGGTGGCTGCAACTTCTTCCTCACGGCACCTCGACGACGGCACACAACAACGATCACCACTCCACTTCCTTGATCCTCACGCTCCCAAGCCTATGTCTCTCTCACGCCACAAGGTTCCTTTCTCACAATCACACCTATGTAAGAGCTTCTCTCTCGCGATCATGGCGGCTGTGCTTTTAAAGAGGAGGAACGTAGGTTTTTTTTTCACATTCCTCCGTATTTGCAGCTTGGTCCTCAAATTTTCCAAAATTCACAAATAAACCTTAAACTTCCAAATTGATCAAAATCAACCTCCGAAACAACTTCCAATTTGATCAATTTAACCCATAATTTTCGAATTCTCAATTGGACCCAAACTTTTAAATTGATCAAAATCAACTTTCCAGATCGGCCCAAAACTCTCTAATTGATCAATTTAGTCCAATCCTCTTGCGATTTATTTTATGGTTAAATTAATCCAATCCCGGATTAAAAATTAACCCAAAATAATTAAATTCTTCTTAATTTAATTATTTAAATTCTCCAACCCAAAAACCGGAGTTAACCGACTCCGCTCCGCAACTTAGTAACCTTCACAGTTCCAATTTCCGGAACACGGGCGTTACAATTCTCCCCCACTAATATAGATTCGTCCTCGAATCTCTCATCTCAGTCCATTTGCAATAAACTCTAACACACATAATCAACTCCGTGGTCACACCTAACTACTCCGGCCACTAACCGGTCCCGAGATCAACCACTATTGACCTCTGAGGTCTCCATTCAGTCACTGGCTTAGACTCTGGCCATCACTCATTGCTCATAACTCAACTCATACCTCTCCACTCTAAGACACCAAGTCTTATGAGCTCTGGGTATCAGTACCACTCCGCTCTCAGGCCACACAGTCCTTTGAGATCTCGGTATTCCACACATGCCACTCCACTCTGGGTAGTATAACCTTACGAGTTCTCTGTAATCACATACCACTCCACTCTGAGCTATACACCTTACGAGTTCTCGGCATCCCACTCATACCACTCCACTCTGGGCATTATAACCTTACGGGTTCTCGGTACCACATACCACTCCACCCTGGGCTATCTACCCTACGAGTTCTAGGTATCAGAGGAACTGTCCATCCTCTCTAGAGCTGTACAGGACTCAACTGTCCTTGAGCAATCATGACCCACACACGTCTAAAAGCACTCACGACTGAAACTACCTCCCATGATCCGCATACAACCTCGCAAGGTAATACCGGTGTCACACATATTCCCAACCCGGAATATCCGCTTTTTCCATAACCACTATCCCGGTTACCTCACGGCATATCCAGTCACTCAGGATATTTTCATAATCTTTTTCCGGTTATAACTCAACATTTAAATTCCATAAAAACTGTTTTCCAGAACATCATGTTCCCTTAACTCTCATGACACTACCAGTCATCAACAATAAGAACTATTCATCTTATTAAACTCCCATGCTCTATCGTTTATAATACTAACGACAGGCATGCTCAAGACAATAAGAAATACTCATCTTATTACAAAAAAAATCATAATGCATAAATCGTCTACAACACCAAAACGAAAAACAATATGATCAACCCAAACCCCAATAATAAACTCGAAACTGGAACCATCGATGAAAGCTTAAGTCTCTGATTGCTTCTCGAACCACTTCTTGAACCTCACTTTCATCCTCGCCTCTGGTTCCCAAGTCTCCTCCTGAACCCCGTCACAATCCCACAAGACCCTGATCATCGGAACTTGCTTCCTACGATCCTGCTTGATTCTTCTCCCGAGAATCTTTACCGGTTTTGCCTCTACAGTCATATTAGGCTGAAGATCTGACAGAATCCTAGCCACGACCTCATCATCCTTATGCAAGCATTTCTTCAGCATCGACACATGGAAGACCTTGTGAAATGCTCGCATAACCTCGGGTAACTCTAACCGATATGCAATCGGTCCAACCCGCTCCACAATTCTCAAAGGACCCATATATCTTGGACTCAACTTAGTCTCTGTAATGGACCTGTTAGGACCTCGCAACATCGCCATCTTGAGATACACACTATCTCCCACCTCAAACTCGAGGTCTTACCTCCTCTTATCGGCATAACTTTTCCGCCGATCTTGCGCTTCTTTCATGTTCAGCTTCAAAACCCAGATCTTCTCCATGGTTTCTTGAACAAAAATCCATACCATACATGCTCCTCTCCCCCACTTGGGTCCAGCATAATGATGTTCGACATGGCCAACCATAAAAGACTTCATATGATGCCATCACAACAGCTAACACTTAGCTCAGAACTCAAAATTCCTAATTCAGCTTTCCGAGTCCACTACTCAACAACGAAAACTCAGAGCCTGCCACCTTGATTCTCTGCTAATAGTATAGGCCTCTGTCCGTAACCAAAAGCTCAATTTAAACTTCTTGAAACCAACTTGTTTCTCGAGCTCAACCTGTCAGATCATTCTTGATCTCATCCGCATAAGTATCCAGAGCACTTCTTGCCCTTAGAATACTTATCACCTCTGGTAACTTCACTTGATTAACAAGTTCACCAACACCACCGCTCACTAGTGCGGTTAACTACACGTTACCGAGCAATATTTTCTGAATCCCATAAGCTTTGGCGAGCCTTACTACTCCCAACTTATTTCCCTGGATCCCAATTCTCGAGTAACAATAAATCTCCCTTGACCTTTCCTTTCTGGGAAACATCCCCTTCCAGACCACTTTCCTTTTCGGTCACATTTCCTTTTAGGAAACTTTCCATTCCAAGCAACTTTCCAATTTTGGAACTTTCCATTCTAGGCAACTTTCCATTTTAGGAAACTTTACTCCTAAACCATACCACTCATGGTTAACTTTTCCTGAACTTCTCCAAAACTCTCCCGAACCTTCCCGGAACCCCTTCGGAACTTTTCGGGAACTCTTCCAGAACTCTCTTGGAACTCGCCTGGAACTCCTCTGGAACTCTCCCGGCCTCACTTGGCCTCTCAGCTCCACCTTTCCAAGGAATACCTACAACTACCCGAGATTCAACCTTGAATCTCACGCAACCCACTCCAGATAGCGGACGGTTAAAACAACCTGATACTCCACTGAGTATCCACTTGAACGGAAATTCCTCTCTAATATCGACCACCACTTCTCTACATCCGTTCCAACATCCTCGGATAGACGAAAGCTCAACTGCAACCACAACCCTCGGCTGCAACTCAGCACCCGGTGGCACCTGTGGAGCCTGCACTGGTACCCTTTCCGGTAACCGCTCCAATAACAAGGTCAAGAGGTTTGCAATACGATCATCTCGGGTCTAGGCAACACCTGCTGCAACTCCCGCAGCACCCGCTGGAACTCCAGCAACACCGGATCAAACAACGGCCACCCCGGATCCCACACCGGCTACACCGGCTTCTGTACCGGCCACACCAGCACTCACACCGGCCACGCCCTCAGACCCCACCTGATCCGCCTGCGAACCCACAACCGGCTCAATCGTAGCACTCTGTACTACACTCTCCTTAACCATCAGAACTCTCGCGTTCCTCAACACGCGATCTTGACCCTGACTAGGACCACGACTACGGTCTACCTCCGTTAGTCATCTCACTTCTACAAATAGAAGCTAAGAACACAAAACAACTAACAGAAAGCAAAGACAACTTACCGTGGAATCTCATTGAAGGCTCGAAGAGGATGATCTAGAACTCCATGCTCAAACAATTGACTAACTCACTTAATCAATTCTAACCAACGGTTATTCATGCATCACACATTACCAAAAATTAAATTTCTTTCCAATTTAATTTTTTCTAAACCGTCTTAGAACCGGGAAGGCTCTGATACCAAATTGAAACGACTGCACCCATTTTTTTTTTTTTTTGCACCGAATAATTACTATTTCCATAAATAATAATTATCCTAACCGATCAATTAAAATTCAACTACTCCTGAATAATAATTAACCATCCCAAACAATTCTAAATTTTTAATCCGGAATTAAACAATAAATTATCCAATTTATTCCACCAGAAAATTAACCAATAAATCCTAAACCCAATAATTCCTGAAAAATAATTAGATCCAACCAGCGAGTCTAGATCATCCCCTCTTCCTCGCCTCAATCCCACGGTCACTCTTTTTCTTTTCCTGCATCAAATAAACGAGATGCATAAGTATTTCGACAAATACTTAGTGAGGCAATCCTCCCATCTACAGGTTATACACACAAACAAATAAATTTATTAAACGTAATTAAACACGAAAATACCGAAATAAATCAACCATCTCATGAAACATTCGATCTAGATCCACCCGAGATCATACTCGGCCTATAATCATGTAAACACACATCAACAAATTATTTGCTCAGATAAACCTATGGTCATGCACTCACCTTAGCCAAACGGTTGACTCCTCGATATAAACTCGCAACCGCAGAAAAGCAGCTCAACAACAAACTCGAACGTTAGAATTACTATCCAACCGTTGAATCCTTAGTCTGAAGTACCCTCAATAACTCCACCAATTTTCAGCAAGATCAGACAACGTTTGAACTTCCAAACGATACCTTAAAACAACCAAGTCGGACTGAAGTTTCCTGCACCAATCAGGTCCAAAAAGACTCACGTAAATCATAAACGAACCGTTAAAAATTCAATCTGTCCGTTGAATCTGGAACCTGCAGTTCCAGAAAGCTTCCCACCAAATTTCACCCTGATCAGACTCTGTTTCGTCCTCCAAACACGGCTTTGAATGAACCATCCCGGAGCTGACCCCTTTCTCATACTTAGCATAAAAACATTTGCTTAAGTCCACCAATTACTTGTCATCCAACTCACCATCACGTCACCATCACCGGAGTACACACATCGTGACTCACAACACCAACGATCTCAACACCGATTGACGTCACCGGCGATCTCGACATTGCGTGAGACACACGCCACCGCTCACATGTACAACCTGCCATCACCGACTTCCACATCGCTCTAACGCTCACACGAGCAACAAAAAGGAAAAGGAAGAGCTCGTTACCTTAGTGAAGAGAGATGGTGGCTGCAACTTCTTCCTCACGGCACCTCGACGACGGCACACAACAACGATCACCACTCCACTTCCTTATCCTCACGCTCCCAAGCCTATGTCTCTCTCACGCCACAAGGTTCCTTTCTCACAATCACACCTATGTAAGAGCTTCTCTCTCGCGATCATGGCGGCTGTGCTTTTAAAGAGGAGGAACGTAGGTTTTTTTTTCACATTCCTCCGTATTTGCAGCTTGGTCCTCAAATTTTCCAAAATTCACAAATAAACTTTAAACTTCCAAATTGATCAAAATCAACCTCCGAAACAACTTCCAATTTGATCAATTTAACCCATAATTTTCGAATTCTCAATTGGACCCAAACTTTTAAATTGATCAAAATCAACTTTCCAGATCGGCCCAAAACTCTCTAATTGATCAATTTAGTCCAATCCTCTTGCGATTTATTTTATGGTTAAATTAATCCAATCCCGGATTAAAAATTAACCCAAAATAATTAAATTCTTCTTAATTTAATTATTTAAATTCTCCAACCCAAAAACCGGAGTTAACCGACTCCGCTCCGCAACTTAGTAACCTTCACAGTTCCAATTTCCGGAACACGGGCGTTACACAAAATAAGGGGTAGAATGAACTATCCTCTGTACAGAAATCATGTTTATATGTGCCATATAAAGGATCTTGCCCTAACAAATAGTTACGTGCGAAAAAAGACATGGTTTGATAGAAAACTAAACATAGAAGAAATGATAGGATATTTACTGGTCGTAATATTTGCCAAGACCTGAAAATTTTCAAAAATTATTTTCGAACGCTTGCACTACTCTGTTCATGACCTTGCAAGCCTAGTTTGAACTCTGAATCACAAGCCTACAAAAACACTGAATTTGTATCAGTTAACTGTTTACATTCACTAAGATCGGTGTGAGGTTCTAATCAATTTTCCTAAGCTGGGAAATAGTCTGGATAAGTAAGAGTTTATTTGACGGTGACTAGATGAATACTCATGCAGGGTTAGATTTTGTACACCGGGGTTTTCTGTGCACGTTAAAACCGTTAGATTTTGTAAACATTATTGTTCTTCATTCCGACTATACCAAATTTTATTTTTGGAATAATATATTGCCTAATTAATTTAAGGTTATGTTCTAACTAGATAAATATCCAGGTATACATATCCGGCATTTCTCATGAATAATTATATTTAAAGATTGTAAAATGCAAATTAATAATGTCCAGTTTTTAATAGAAGAAATTTGGCAATATAAAACTTATTTCTACGTTCCTATGCGAAAGAACTACTTGACCAAACGTCTTTGTGTTATAACACTTTTTAATGCGAAAGCAACCCACCCTACGCGCGTGTACAGAAGTTTCGTGGTGAGTGTGATAATGTGGAAGAAAGTAGTTGGTGTACCTATATGTATGTAGATAGGGTATAGTAGGGCTTTTGAGTCAGATTTTATTTAAAATTAATTTATTAAAACAATTTATCTATTTTTGTTTTTCTTCTTAAATTAGTAATTATCTTTTACCAAAAAGTAATTGAATTATTTATTTATTTTAATGTTTGTTTTTTTTTTATAATTTTTATATCCATATTGCCATAGAAATATTTTTTCATATACATTTTATTATTAGTTATTAGCTGAATTAAATTGTTATTTATTTATGTATATACATTATATATTTAATATATGTGATAAAAATATATGTATACTCAAATATATGTGTAGTGTTAACATCAAAATCTTTTAAATATGTGTGGATATATACGTAAATATAGTAAATACTAAACTCTATTCAACATATGTGATATAAGAATACATGCATTGCAATACATATGTTAATATGTAGGTGTACATATTTACATATTTTTAAATATTTGAGTGTATGCACTCATACTTCTATATTGTATGATTTATTTCCAAAATCTCTTTTACACATAATGTACATAGATATATACGTATATAAAATAAAAATTTAATTCATATTAAATCTAATCATGATTTGTAGATGAAAATATATTTATATAGCAATATGGATATCAAAAAATAGAAAAATAAACATTAACATGCATAAAGAATTTAATTTTTTTGATAAAATATAATTACAAATTGAAGAAGAAAAATAAAAATGAATAAATTGTTTTAATAGATTATTTTTAATAAATTGCAAATTTATTCTTCTTCCCTTCACTCGTGCTACATAACAAGACCAAAAGACAAAAATGTCGACCAAAAGTGTCAAAATCACACTGTATGACACATGTGTACCATTTTCATATATTTTTCTCAGGATTTTCTGCAAAACTTCCTTTTTAATATGTAAAGTAGAATAAATATTTTTTTTTTACTTAGTACATTTGTACATTATGATTGCTTGATATATTTTTCATATAACAATAAGAACTCTATCCGAGATCCAAATTTGTCACTGAAACCTTAAACCTTTTTGCTTTTATTTTAGTTTATTTGTTATTAATGCTATATTGGTCTTTCAAATTTTTAGACAAAAAATACATTTGCTATATTCTATTAAAATCCTCTATATATTAAAAAAAAATTTTTTGCTAATGCGGCAAGCCCACAATTATTCTCATAATTGTTGATTAAATTTGTTCAGCTTTTTCAAAAAAATTTCTCACTAGCCGAACACTCTTATTTTAATTAATTTTCTTATTTGATTAGCCTTATTCAATTTGCCAAGCATTCGTATATTTCTTATTTCCTGTGCTCTATTTCATATCTCAAACAATAAAAATTACATCGATTTACATTTAGTTACATTAAATTTAAAAAATTGAATACAA
The DNA here is from genome assembly GCA_963922655.1 of Cardamine chenopodiifolia. Taxonomy (NCBI): domain Eukaryota; kingdom Viridiplantae; phylum Streptophyta; class Magnoliopsida; order Brassicales; family Brassicaceae; genus Cardamine; species Cardamine chenopodiifolia. Next base: position 5,788,140 of record OZ000463.1, read on the forward strand.
AAGCATATTTCCATATATAAATTTCATGATTTTTTATTTATGAAACAATAAATATAACCAACACAAAATTTTGTTATAAATAATTATATAGATATATGTATAATACTATAAATAATATTATTAATAAAATTAAACAGCATAAAATTTGTATATGCATGACACATGTTTAAACTAGTTTTATATTAAATACTAAGTTTGAGGATATTCATTTGTTTATATGAAGATGGCTTCATCGTCTCCAACTACTTATCTTTGTGTGGTATTTCGCATCTGTATTATCCAAAACTTAATGACATTTCCTTTAATTCATGTTGAGTTTGTTGGTCCGATTATAACTTAGGTTAGTTTCGGTTTATGAGTTTGTTAAGCTTAAATAAGAACACGAATTTACGAGTTCCTCTCAATAGAGAGTACGTCTCGAGTAAGCCTTGCTTACTAACTTCACTAAAATGCTTTTGTTGTTTACACTTTGATCTATTTGGTCTTTCACTCACTCACACTAACTCTCTTGCTCTTTTGATGAAAGGTACCTCACCAAGAAGAGCTTTAATGTGATGTTGTGCTTAGGAGATATGGCACCTATCCCTAATCTCGACCCCAAGACAAAGAACAACAAGAACCTCAAGAAGAATCACTCACCAAAGACCCCTAAAGACTAAACTCTCTCAACCGAATGTTTAGCTCTATTTCTTGTCTTCTCTTCTTCTCTTTCTCACGTTTTTGTGGATGATGTATTGTGAAGACCTTATGCTTCTATTTATAGTGTGTTGTAGACTTACATTCCTATCTTGAATTGGTTTTGCCCCTTGTAATCCTATTAGAAATATGATTTCTTATGAGTCAAGAAACACACCAAATACACTTACCGTCTGAGTGCTGAACCGGTCCAAGTGTTTATGCCGAAGCCCACACACAACCAGGCGAGGACTTTCAGTTTTATGGTGAAACCCTCGAACTTATTTCCAGGTAACCCTTTTGTCATCATATCTGCTGGGTTTTGGGTAGTATGAATCTTGATAATATCAACTAAACCGTCTTTAACTAATTCACGAATAAAATGATATTTAGTTGCAATGTGTTTAGTTCTGTCATGATGAACCGGGTTCTTAGCTAGATGAATTGCGCTTTGTGAATGACACCTTAATTTAAAACACTTAGAACCAATATTCAATTCATCGCAAATCTTTTGTAACCAGATTCCCTCTTTAGCTGCTTCTTGTGAGGGCAATGTACTCAGCCTCTGTGGTCGACAAAACTACCAATGGACTCTTCCTGGGTTTGCCATATATCGGCTTACCAAGCAGATTGCATAAGCAAGATCTGGTCTTGAACCGATCATGGCATACATTAGGCTGCCTACTGCACTTGCATAAGGCATGTCCTCCATAATCAGTTCTTCTTGTGTCAGACTCTTCAACTTGAGCTATGTGTTTACGGGAGAGACCACAACTCTGCAATCTATCATATTGAATGATCTTAATACTTGTCTTAAGTATCTACTTTGTGATAGCTTTAGGATTCTCTTCTTTCGATCTCTTATGATCTCCATTCCTAGTATTCTCTTAGCCGAGCCTAAGTCTTTCATTTCAAATTCTGTGTTTAGACTCTTCTTTAAGATATTTATCTTCTTTAGATCCTTAGCTATTACTAGCATGTCATTGACATATAGTAAGAGGAACACTTGATCATCAATTGTAGTTCCCTTGAAGTAGACGCAAGGATCATTGATGCTTCTTTGGAATCCTTGTGATTTCATGAAATCATTAAACTTGTGGTTCCATTGCCTAGGGGACTGTTTCAAACCATGGAGTGACTTCTTCAATAAACAAACCTTGTTTTCTTTTCCTTTTTCAATGAACTCTTCCGGTTGATCCATGTAGATTACTTCATCTAACGTGCCGTGCAAGAAAGAGGTTTTAACATCTAGTTGCTCTAGTTCTAAGTCAAAATTCACCACAACTGACAACATGATCCTTATGGATACATGTTTCACTACCGGTGAGAAAATTTCATTGTAGTCAATGCCTTCTACTTGTGTGAATCCTTTAGCGACTAGTCTAGCTTTATGTCTTGCTTTTTCAACCCTAGGAATTCCTTCTTTTAATTTGAAAATCCATTTGCAACCTACTGTCTTTTGCTTTTCCGGTTTAGAGACAATCTCCCATGTCTCATTCTTGTATAGTGAGTTCATTTCTTCCTCCATAGCTAGTCTCCATTTCTTCCATTCCCTACTTCTCTTAGCTTCTCCTAGAGTTTTAGGTTCATCTAGCTCTAGGTCTTCAGCACGCGCAAGTGCATAAGCTACATAGTGTGATGAATCCCATACCTTTGTGGGGGTTGAATGTTTCCCCTTCTGGTCTTATCTCTAGCCAGCAGATATTCATCCGGTGATTCTACTTCTTCTTCTTTTTCTTCAGAAATTTCTTCTTCCTCTGATTCTTCTTCTTCTACTTGATTTTCTGAAGATACTCCACCTTGACCAGTGTTGTCCCGAGTGTCCTCTTCTTCTTTATTTGTGTCGCTTTGGACTGAAGAGTCCTAGACTATGACATTGTTGTCTGGTCCTTGAATCAGCTCTGTTCGAAAAGTGACCTTCTTAGACTTAGATTTAGGTTGACTTTCTTCTTTGACTTCTTTGTAAACTTTGTCTTCATCAAATACCACATTTCGGCTGATAGTACACTTCCTTTCTTCGGGTAGCCATATTCTATACCCCTTTGTTCCTTGAGGATATCCTATAAAGAAGCCTTTTATGGCTCTAGGACTTAGCTTATCCTGTTGGATGTGCACATAGGCTACACACCCAAATCTTTTTAGGTGACTGTAGTTAGCTTTAGCTCCGGTCCAAATCTCTTCTGGTATTTTGAAGTTTATAGAAGCGTTTGGAGTCCTGTTTATTAGGTAAACAGCAGTGGTAGCTGCTTCTGCCCAAAATTTCTTTTCCAAGCCTGTCTCTGCTAGCATACACCTTATCTTGTTAGCTATAGTGCGATTCATTCTCTCAGACACTCCATTTTGTTGTGGAGTATAGGTGCAAGTCCTATGCCTCTTCACTCTGATTTCTTTACATAGGTTGTCCATTTTTTGGTTACAAAACTCCAAGCCGTTATCAGTCTTAAGCACTTGAGAGTTTAATTTGATTTTCTACCAAAGTCTTCCATTCGGAGAAGTTTTCAAATACCTCATTCTTGCTTTTCAAGAATCTGATCCAAACTTTCTTAGAGTAGTCATCTATAAAAGTTAGGAAATACTTGCATCCCGAGAGACTAGACTCATTTGATACCGAGCCCCATAAATCACTGTGAACATAGTCAAGAATATTTCTTGATGTATGTTTAGCATCTGGAAAGCTTTGCTTGTGAGACTTTCCAAGTACACACTCTTCACAGAAATCGAGAGTGTGTATTTCCTTAGAGTTAAGGTAGCCTTCCTTTACGAGAACATTCATGTTCTTCAAGCTCATATGATCGAGCCTTGAGTGCCATCTATTTGCTAAATTTGTTTCAGCCCTTGCTATGGACACTTCTCCTTGCAACACCGATCCTTGTAGATAGTACAATCCTTCTTGATATTTTCCCGTGAGCACTTGTCTTTTATCCTTGTAGAATTTCACAATGAAATCTCCTCCTGAATACTTACAGCTGCTTTTCTCTAGCTGGACATATGAAATAAGATTTCTTCCCATGTTTGGCATGTATCTTACTTCCGTTAGTGTCACTATTGTTCCATCAAGGTTCTGTATTTTCAAGTTACCTATTCCTTTGACCTCAGTTTGTGTGTTTTTGCCCATTAGCACTTTGCCTCCATTGATTTCTTTAAAATCGAATAGAAGAACTTCTTTATTTGGAGTGATGTGAAAAGTGCATCCCGAGTCCATCACCCACTCATCTTTAGTGTCTTGTAGACTAACTGTTAGTACCATAGGCAACTCAATATCCTTAGCTATATCAGCCGAGTTGTTAGTTTTCTTTCAGGGTACTCAGCCTTGAAATGACCCTCCTTTCCGCAAGTCCAGCATTCCCTCTTCTTAGTAGTTGGTCTCTGTCTTGACTTTGACCTTCTATCTCGGCTTTTGAAACGATTCCCTCTACTGTGGCTTCTACTTTCGTTTCTTCCTCTGCTCACAAAGAGACCTTCAGAGTGGTTTCTTGTTTTCAACAAGCCCTTTTCCTTAAGCTCAATTTCTTTGGAATAGGCTGCACTTGTCACATCGTCCATACTCAAGGTTTGTGACTTGCCGGCTCCATACTTAAGGGTGTCTCTTAGTGCTTCATAGGGATCTGGAAGTGCTGTTAAGATTTTTATAGCTTGGTCTTCATCTGATATGTTGATGTTCAAGCTAGCCAAATCATTAATTAGTTTCAAAAACATATCCATGTTGTAGTCTATGCTTTTATGTTCTTCAAACTTAAAACTTGAGAACTTTTGTTTCAAGTAGATGCGATTTGCTTGAGACTTTGATTGATAGTCTCTCTCGAGAGCTTGCCATATCGCCAAAGCACTCTTTTCTTTCATGACTTTCCGGAGAACTACATTTCCTAACCTCATGCATATTGTATTCTTAGCTCTCTTTTCTTTTTCTTGTTGTGCTGGGTTTACTTCTATCTTCACTTCTGGTAAGGTCTCCGAGATTTCCTTCCCTTTTCCTGTGGGATCTCCCTCGCCTGATGAAGATGGGTTCGTTTCCTTTAAGCATGAATCCAAACCGAGGGAGATCCCATCTTCTGTGGAACAAGTTGTACTTCCATAAACCGAAGTCTCCTTTCCCATCGAACTTTACCACATCATACCTTCTTGAAGTTGTCTCCATGATTCCTTAGTTTCCAGGCCCGAAACGTTTTAATCACTGAAGGTTTCAAATCCGTATGATATTATGAACTTTGCAGAACTTGGATCTTAGTTACGTTTCTGCTTGTTCTAGCTCTGATACCACTTGTTGAGTTTCTTGGTCCGATTATAACTTAGGTTAGTTTCGGTTTATGAGTTTGTTAAGATTAAACAAGAACACAAATTTACGAGTTCCTCTCAATAGAGAGTACGTCTCGAGTAAGCCTTGCTTACTAACTTCACTAAAACGCTTTTGTTGTTTACACTTTGATCTATTTGGTCTCTCACTCACTCACACTAACTCTCTTGCTCTTTTGATGAAAGGTATCTCACCAAGAAGAGCTCTAATGTGATGTTGTGCTTAGGAGATATGGCACCTATCCCTAATCCTGACCCCAAGACAAAGAACAACAAGAACCCCAAAAAGAATCACTCACCAAAGACCCCTAAAGACTAAACTCTCTCAACCGAATGTTTAGCTCTATTGCTTGTCTTCTCTTCTTCTCTTTCTCACGTTTTTGTGGATGATGTATTGTGAAGACCTTATGCTTCTATTTATAGTGTGTTGTAGTATTACATTCCTATCTTGAATTGGTTTTGCCCCTTGTAATCCTATTAGAAATAGGAATATTTATGACTCAAGAAACACACCAAATACACTTACCGTTTGAGTGTTGAACCGGTCCAAGTGTTTATGCCGAAGCCCACACACAACTCATTTTGTTCCCCTGGGCTATTTTGTTCCCAAAAATCATTTAGATAATACGCTACAATTCTAAATAGCATGCTATTTTTTCTTTCTTTTTTTGACGTTAAACAAACTTGCTATTAATTAACTATACGCAAAGGAGAAGTTTCGCTAGACAACCTCAATAGCACGATAGTAACTACAACGAAAAATAACATACTTCTCTCTCTTTCTTTATGGGCAAGGAAATCCGTATGATTGTTTTGGTTTTTTAGAATATAACATAATGAAAACGTGGAAATAATCTCCTAAAAGAGTAAAAACACTTCGAGCTCAGCTTCGAAGATCGGCCAATCAGCTTGTGCAATGGTGATGGCAATGATGTCCTTGCAATCTGTAGTGAAAGATTTACAATCAAGTCTAGTTTCCAGCATACATCTCACCGCCCGAAGCCGAGCAAGTAGTTCACCATCAACAGGTGACAAACAACGCCTAGATCCTATGATGCCGAGACGCAAAAAGTGTCCCTGATTTTCAAATAAAAACCCAACCAAACCCACACATGGGGTCTGTCTCTTTCCAAGATGCATCAAACCTGCACACTAACCTTTCCGGAATCAGTTCCGGCAGTGTTTGCAGACAACTATAACGCTACAAGTGAAAGAGTTCGTGACTGTTCTTTGTTTTTTATTCAAACCATATATGGGGATAAGAAATCACCTTTTCTCAATCGACATCCCAGATGGATCTCACCTTTAGTTTGTCTATGAATAAGTATTTTGTAAACAATGGACTTGACGCACATCATGATCCAATTCACCCATTTTGATCTGAAGTCTTGCATCTCCTTTGGTCTGAACTCTTCCATCTTTTTTGATCTTTTGGTTTTTGGAATAATAAAATGTTTGTCTTGTTTATATGTTCATCCAAAAACCATTTTCTTGAAAGAGTTTCTCCGTACTCACAAGATCCTTCTTGACTACATGCCAGAATTTCTGATAGAAGAGTGTGGTCATACCATTCTAAGATATTTAAATCTGTAGTAAATATATTTGTTGAGATATGTGTTAATGTGTTAACAAATTTCTTTTAAAATTATTAATCAAAGATTTGACATATGGTGAACATCTAAAGTTTTAATTGATGTTTGTCTCAATCTTGTTAATAACATGTGTTACCAAATTTTTTTGAATTATATATTATAAATTGATGACATTTTAAGTTTTAATTGACACATATTTTGATACTATTAATCATAATTTTAACATATGTCGAACTCTCTTGAGAAGGTTCAAGATTAATATAATTTAAAATTTCAATTCTCCCATAAAACTTTACGACTTCAGTTTTGGTATTTTCTACATATTTGTTTCTACAAAATTTCATGTTAAATTCTTCAGCTAGTTAATAATTAAAGCAAGGTGATCCAATTGTTGAATTCAATCTATACACATTACAGCTAGTAAAAGTTTCTGGTTACCAACCAAACGATGTTTGGAATGTTACAAGTTTAATCAATTGTCTTAAAACATCATAAAAAGTTATGCTATGATGAATATGACAGAATTCCAAAGGAAAGAGAAATTGTTAATGTATAATCAATTGAATTCGTAAAAAAAATACTTGTTTATGTGTTTTAGTTTAATCATCATGAAATCTAGGAATTTGTCGATAATTCGAGCAACATGTGTTTCATCCCCTAGAGTATATCGAACCAGAAACTTCAACTTCATTTTTTTCAAGGCTTGATGAAGCGAGTGAACACATACATAGTATTAATGTTTCCTCTCTTCAAGTGCTTCATCTAATTCATATTAATATTTGTTCATCAGATCTACATTCATTACCATAATCAATGGCCTACTTAAGTCTAGTGTCTCAAATATGCTTCCCCATCCAACAACATAGAGAGTTGATGCCATTTTAGTATTCTAAAATGGATATCTTATTACTTATTTTATAATGTAAAAGTGCTCAACCAACATGCATGACTAATAATAAGAAATGCAAATCGAAAATAACCTGCAAGATTAGACAAAAATGTGAAATAATATAAAAATAATGATACATCCGCACCATCACACTAAATGAACACAAATAACAACAAGAGAGCAACAAAAAGTCAAAAACATTAATTGTAACTGTTTTGCCATAGTTGTTATCTAAGGTTTATAATAGAGTAATAAGTTGATTAGATTGAGGGTTAAATTTGAATTTGTAATAATTCAAGTATATAATTATTTATAATTATGTCCCAAATTGAATTTTCATAATTATTGCATCATCATGTGAATAAGTGAATAGAAAATATGATTAAAATTAAAAAACTTAGTCGGAAAATATATTCCTCGACCCATTTGAATGATAAAATAGGTATATTCACTCTTTTTCAACTCATCTTTAACATCTTGACTCAAGGCTGTTTTCACTAGTGCATCAAAACTTGTTATTCGTATAGTCAAAAACACTATTCTCTTTGCATCCTCTCTATCTTCTATTTATACCTATTGATTTTGCTTTTTAACACACGAGACCATGGAATTAGGATTTTATGTCATCATAAATTATCAAAAATGAGATTTCTAATTCTCAATCAACCAAATTGGGTGAAGTTTTTGCGATAATATATAAAAACAGAAGCAATTGAGGTTTATAAAATTCTGTTGACAGTTCTGATATAATTAGAGATCAATAAAAACTTGAGGAAAATAAAATAAAACTGATTGTTTTATGAAGCAGATCCAATAGTCTTACTTTGTGAATTCGAAAAGTGGTTTTTAATATTATATAAGCAATCACTGCTTATAAGTTTTTACTCGTATTTCGTAACATTTTTTTTAACTTATAAAGTTTAGTAGCTTTTTCTTACATATTATTCTTCATAGAGCTTAGCGACAATACACAAAGAACTAAAACACAACATCCTAATATTCTGATAGAATTGGTGTCTTAGTATCTTTGATAAAATATCCGCTTATTGATAAAATTCTCGTGAAATCCAATGCAATTGAGATTTGTCCTTCAAACTTTTACATTCTGTATACAAATTATGGGCCATGAAATTTGAGGTTTCGCTATCGACTAAGTCATCAAGATTCCTAAAAACTTTAATTACTCTATAATATTTTACAACATCAGCTTTGGCTACAAATTTCTTTCTACAAAATTACATGTTATATTTTCAGTAAGTTAATAAATAAAGTTAGGTGATCAGATTGTTGAATTCAATCAATACATGATACATCTTGTAAAATATCCAGGTTTCCAACATAATGATATTTGGAATGATACAAGTTTCTTCAATTGTCTCAAAACATCATTACAAACTATGCTATGATGAATATGACACATTCCATTGGCAAGAGCAATAATTAGAGCATAATCAGTTAAATACGGAGAAAAAACACTTGTTTTCACGTGTGTTTGTTTAATAATCAGGGAATTAAAGGAATTTGTTGATAATGCTGACAACAAGTGTTTAATCCCCCAAAGTATATCGAACCAGACACTTCAAATCCATTGTTTCAAGACTTGAATTTAGATTTTACATATATACAATCTAAAATGGGATTCATTTGAATTCTGACACACATCAGATGTTGAATATCTTCTTGTTGTTTTTCTCAATTAAAAATCTTGGTGTTTCTATGGAAAATATGAACTTCTCGTTATTTTATATCATTTTTCATTTCTAAAGATGAAAATTCTTAAGAGTATAAATGTTTATGTACATAAATAGTCAAATTTATTAATAGATTTTAGCTAAAGACATTTTTTAATTAAAACAATAGTTAAAGGTTTAAAAATGGAATTGGCCATTGTTGAGGTTTTGTTTTCATTAAATTTTCTAAAAGATACATATAACTAAAAAGGCATAACATATTTCATATTATGTTAAATAATATTAATAGAAGCATATGAGTTACCCTGCTAGCAAAAAAGTCAGTGTAATTCTTTTTAACATAGATGTAGATTTATCACGTACATCAGGATTTTCCATATGTATAATATATCTAATTGCATCTTCATGAAACACAATGTTAAACATAATTTTAATCAAACATATACTTATAGATGCAGAAAAATAGAAATAAAAAGAAAAACTAAATATATAAATTTAAAATAGATAATTATAAATGTTCTATATACATAATTTTCATTTATCTATTTAAGAGAATCATCATATTGGTGAAACAAAATCTGTTATTTGGATATATGACAAATTTTTTGTCCCACACTGATTGTTGGTATCTCTATAAAGTTTATCATAAATATATGGTATGAATCTTTGTATTTTTTATTGTAATCTTGCGAAAAAAGTTGTTAATTTCAATAATATATCTTTCACAGAATTGGTTTTCAAAATGTTCGAGAAGAGAATGATGCACAGTTCCTTGAATTGTGTTTACTTATGTTGAAAACGATTAAAATTTTGGTTAGACATATAATAAATAATTATTAATTAAAAATAACAATTTAAATGATTAAAAATGTACTAATCTTCTCATCAAGTAATAGTAATTCATTCCAATAAGCTTATTATCCTTTTAAAAGTTTTTGAATTTCCACTTTTAAAGAAGACTTAATATAATATGATTATGATGATATTATCTTTTTAAAAGTTTTTGAAGTCCCACTTTTGAAGAAGACTTAATATAGTATGATTATGATGATGCGATATAATTGATCTAATGTCAAATAATTTTTTAGGGTTATGTTTAATGAAACAACAAAGAAAACTTATTATGGGAAAATCGCCATAAAATTCTCCAACTTTTGGAATATTACAGCTTTATTCCTCAATTTTCATGGTCACAAATTAAATACTTAAATTTGTGTTGACTTTTCAAAATTAGACTTGATCATTTTCAACGTTAAATAGTAACATAACACGTTAATAAAAAATTAGAACCATAACTTTTGTCTTCCTTTCTCGTTTCTTCTTCAAAATTGCAGATCGACAAAATTCCTATCTCGGGCCGACAAACAGCTCCATGGCGGCAGAGGAGCCAACAAGAATTCTTGAGGTGAGAATACATTCCGGCGAGACTCAAAACAGCGAGAATTAACCGATTTTTGCTAGGAGATTAATTTTCACTGGAACCGAGAATCTAATCATGACTGTAAGAAGACTAAAGCTTAACATTCGCCGGCTATGAGTTAAAGAAGCAAATCCACCGGGTGCTAGGAATTCAAAAGATCTACAGAGGTAAATTTATATTTTTATGTTGTGTTTTTTTTTTAATTATATGATTTGACTTGCCATATATATACAATGAAAATTTATCTCTGTTCTTGACTTGATTTGTCGTTGTCTTATAGGGAGGATATTCTCTAGCTGGATCATTACAAGTGGGAGCTTCTTCAGATGGATCATCAAAAGGAATATCTCAAGCTAGAGCATCACAAGGAGGATTCGGGTTCTCTTCTTAAATCAGTTTTGATTTTTCTTTTCCTTCTCTGAATCCTCCAACAGATTTAGTGTTCTTTTGGTGTGTTTAATTTGTCTTCTCCTTCACTGAATTCTCAAACAGAATTAGTGTGTTTTTGATGTGTTTAATTACACATTATTGTCATCTTACTGTATTAGATTTACTATCAGTTTATGCTACCAGTTTCAACTAAGCCTCAAAGATTAAACATCTCTTTAGTTTCTATTTCACCTTATTTATCAGTTTCACTTGTGTCTAAGAGAGTATATATATTAAAAGTTTTCTGTTTCAACTACTTTTTGTTTTATTTACATATATGCATCTAAGGATCTCGTCATCTCTACCAATCACAAGATCAAGTTTAGAAACATGATCATTATCACTTTCCAAGCATAATAATCTACAGATCTTATCATCTCTATTTGTAGATGCATTCAACAACACTAGAATCACTTATCTAAAACACAAAAAACAAAAAAATCAATTACAAAGTTTTTGGATAATGATTAATCTGATTCTAGGTAAAGGGTTTTGTTCTTCATGGTCTTGCCGTCTGAATCACGTTTGCACAACATTGGTGCTCGCCGAGTCCTTTACCATCATGGAGTTGTTCGTCGGCAGCGGTAACTTTAGGGTTCAAGCATTTTCGTCTATTTGAGAATTTTGGGGAAGAAGAGAGAAGAAAATGGAAACAAATCATGGGCAATATTTTTCTCTTTAATGTGTTCTTTTTACTGTTCATGTTGAAAATTTTGAAGTCCAATTTTGCACGGTCAACACAAAGTTGAGTATTTATTTTGTGAGCATGAAAGTTGAGGAATAAAACCCTAACATTGCAAAATTTGGAGACTTTTGTGGCACTTTTGAAGAAGACTTAGTATAGTATGATTATAACAATAAACACGTTTGTGATATAATTGATCTAATGTCAAATAATTTTTAGGGTTACATTTAATGAAGGAAATTAAAAAAAAACCTTATTAGAAAACTTTGTGTTATAAAATATTTTCTTGTTGGTAATTAAAAGTTGTGGTGGGAGAGAAAGATGTGAAAAGAACTATTAAGTTTCCTTCTTCCGAGAGTGAAAAGAACTTTTACATATTTTTTACATATATTTATAATTTTCTTTTATTAATCTGTTGTAAATTTGAAAATATTAACAGATTTCTCATTTTCTATTTACAATGGAATAAGAAATTGAACATTTTTGTTGTTTAAATAAATTTTCTTTTACAAAATATAAAATTTCAAAGATATTAAATGATACGACCCCACCCGAAATACTAAATCGCTAACGGTTAAGAACTGCCATTTTAAAAAGATTTCCAACATTAAAACAATTCTAGAGAACCCACAACAATTTATTATAAACCAATAAATTCGATTCAGCAAAAACATAATGAAATTCTACCAACATAACGGTTCACAAAAACAACAATGCAACAGTGACGACACAATAATAATAAATAACAACAAAGCCCCTTCCCAGTATGTCATCCATCCGTTCCAGCCGTAGTCCCACGAGCTCCAGTAACACACTTTTTCTTTTTCTTTACCTGCGCCATTACAAATAGACGCAGTCAGTATTTAGTAAATACTGAGGAGGCGATCAACCAGTATACTAGGTCAATATGGACAAAACGATAGAATATTTTCCGACATAATCATATGCCCGGGATTCGACAAACAACATTAAAAACTCCGCAACATCATCAGTAATATTTATAAAAATATATATAACATGATCACCTAAGTCCGGCAAGATCAGAAGATCTCAAGTGGCTTACCAAGAGAGCATCAAGAATCACACAGAAACCCATCCGGTAAACACCATACAACAATGAGATTCCACAGCAAGAATCCCATCAACAGCATTAGGACGATGTCCTAATCAGCCAAACCAAGTAATAGGATCAATACGACATGATCTCTACAACCGAACCAAGTACAAACAATAACAGCATATCCAGCTTATACAACATATTCAATAAAAACTCCTTTTTATTGTTAAATAATAATAAAAAGTACATTGTTTGAGAACATCAACAATAAAATTGACACAACTAGAGGCCCAACTAAGCCGCCAGCTTGCCAAACCACTTGGGAAATTTCCGCTTCATCCTAGCTTCAGGTTCCCAAATCTCCTCCACAGCCCCATTGCAGTCCCACAAGACCTTGATCTCTGGAACCTTTTTTCTCATGACTACTCGCTCTTTGCGGTCCAACACTACCAGAGGCCTTGCCTCTACAACCATACTTGGTAGAAGATTAGATGGAATCTCAGCCAACACCTGATCATCTCTATGTAGACATTTTTTAAGCATCGACATGTAGAATACTTTATGAAATGCCCCTATAATATCAGGCAACTCCAGCCTATATGTAACCGGTCCGACCCACTCCAGCACTCTGACAGGTCCCATATAACGAGGACTCAACTTAGTCTCAGAAATTGACCTGTTCGGTCCTCTCAGCATAGCCATCTTTAGATAGACCATATCCCCAACTACAAACTCCAACTCCTTTGTACACTTATCAGCGTAGCTTTTCTGCCTGGCTTGTGCTTCTTTAATATTCATCTTAACCACACGGATCTTCTCCATAGTCTCCTGCACAAAATCAGCTCCCAACAAACTACTCTCCCCCCCCACTTGAGTCCAGCACAACGGTGTCCTACATGGCCTACCATAAAGAGTTTCAAATGGCGCCATGCCGATACTAGCTTGGTAGCTATTGTTGTATGCAAACTCTGCCAAACTCAAGTGATCAGCCCAATAGCCACCCCAATCCCCCACGCATATCCTTAGCAAATCCTCCAAAGTCTGAATAGTGTGCTCAAACTACCCATCTATCTATGGATGATATGTTGTACTCATGTGTACCTTAGTGCCCATCTCCTTTTGAAAAGCTTTCCAAAACAGCAAAGAGAACTTAGGATCACATTCTGACACTATACGCATAGGTACTCCATGCAGTTTTACTATCACACTAACATATATCCTAGCCAAGACCTCAGCTCCGTTGGATTTTCTGATGGCCAGAAAGTGTGCAGACGTTGTTAATCTATCCACGATGACCCAAATAGCATCCTTTTTCCGCGACATCGGTAAACCAACCATGAAATCCATGGTGATCATGTCCCACTTCCACTCTGGAATGGATAAACTTCTTAACAGCCCACTCGGAACCTGATGTTCTGCCTTCACCAACTGGCAAGTATCGCAACCTGCAACCCATTTGGCCACATCTTTCTTCATCCTAACCCACTAATAGTACCGCTTCAGATCCCGATACATCTTGGTAGCTCCCAGATGAATAGAAAATCGACTATGGTGTGCTTCCCTAAGGATTTCCTGCCTCAGCACGTCATCCTTCGGTACACATACTCTGCCATTCAGCAAAATGGTCCCATTGTTGGAAAGCTCATACTCAGACTTTTCTGCTCTAGAAGCCTTAACCAACTCCTGATCAAGCTCCTGTGCAACCCGCGCCCTGCTCAGAATATCAGCCTGATTAACCGCATCTAACCCTAGCGATTCTAAATCCTCAGATACAACACACAACCTTAACGCACTAACCATGCCAACAAGCAAATCAGCATCCCTCTCAGTGTCTAAGATAACCCACTTCCCGCGTAGCGCATCAACAACGAGATTAGCTTTCTCAGGATGATAAGCTATCTCTAAGTCATAATCCACTACCAACTCCATCCAATGTCTTTGCCTCAAATTCAGCTCGGGCTGAGTAAAGATATATTTTAGACTCTTGTGATCTGTAAACACCTGTACTTTCCCGCCATATAAGTACGACCTCCAAATCTTCAGCGCAAAAACCACTGCTGCCATCTCTAGATTGTGAGTAGGATAATTGCACTCATGCTTCATCAAATGACGAGATGCATAAGCGATCACCCTCCCCTGCTCCATAAGTACACAACCGAGTCCCAACCTAGACGCATTAATGTACACAACATATGGCTCATTTGGCTCTGGCAAGGCCAACATATGCGTACTAACCAGCATGTCCTTAAGCTTCGCAAAGAACTCCTCACACTGTGGCGACCACAAAAAGGAAACGTCCTTCCCCATCAGCCTGGTCATGGATTGAGCCATGGTGGCAAAACCCTTGACGAACCTCCTATAATAACCGGCCAACCCAAGAAAACTCCAGATCTTCGTTATACTAAACCACTAACGGTTAAGAACAACCATTTTTAAAAGTTTTCCAACATTAAACCAATTTTAGAGAACCCACAATGATTTATTATAAACTAATAAATTCGATTCAACAACAATATAATGAAATTTTATCAACATAACAGTTCACGTAAACAGCAATGCAACAGTGACGACACAATAATAATAAATAACAGCAAAGCCCCTTTGCGGTATGTCATCCATCTGTTCCAGCCGTAGTCCCACGAGCTCTAGCTAACACTCTTTTTCTTTTTCTTTACCTATGCCATTACGAATAGACGCAGTCAGTATTTAATAAATACCGAGGAGGCGATCAACCCATCTACTAGGTTAATATGGACAAAACCATAGAATATTTTTTAACATAATCCTATGAACAGGATTCGACAAACGACATTAAAAACTCCACAATATCATCAGCAATATTTATAAAAATAAATATTAATCATTCAGCATTTAATAAAAAAAAATTTAACCACCAAAATTTATTTAAAATCAAACAACCAACAAATTAATTAAAAAAAATTAATTATTAAAATGCAGCATTAAATCAACAATTTCTCGGAAATTAATTAACAACAACTTTTCGGTTTAGAAACGACACTAAAAAAACCGAAAACTCCAAAAAATCTCGCAACACGGAAACGACTCTTTAAACACACAATTAGACCAGATAATACTCGTGAGCCAGCCCGACCACAGTACTGCACTCACCTTAGCCACAAGCAAAAAATCTCGACACGATCTTCTAAAATTTCCCAGAACTTCTGGGGTACGACTTAAACCAAATTTTCTTAAACGCACCCTCTCTCGACGTCTCTCCTCGGCTGATTAGACAGTGATTATGATGGCTATGCGGACCTGCAGCAACTCAAGACGACAACCATCTAACGACAACTCTCTTCTCTCCCCCTCTTTCTTCCCTTCCTTTCTCCTGACGGCTTAGGTTAAATAGGTTTAATATAAGTTTAGGAAGGGATTTAATTAACTAGGTGCAAGTAGACCACAAACACGGCCCAATAAGAAATTCCAAAGCCCATTAATCCGAGTACGGGTGTTACATTAAATCTGTAGAAAATATATTTACGGACACAAGTATTAATGTGCTACCAAATTTTTTCTTTAATTATTAATTACATATTTGACATGTGGTAAACATGAAAAGTGTAACTGACATTTATTTGATTCTCGTTAATTACAAGTGTTAATAAATTCCTTTTTCATTATAAATTATAAATTTGACACATGGCAACATCTTAAGCTTTAAGTGACACGTGTATTAATACTGTTAATTATAATTTTAACACTTATCATACTCTCGTGAGAGGGTTCAATGTTTAATATATCCGATTGCATCTGAATGAAAAACAATATTAAACATATTTTTAATGATACATATACTAAGTTGCAGAAAAACAACATATATAAATTAAAAGTAGATAATTATGAATGTACCATATAAATCAACTGTCACATCTTTTGATTTAACAAAATCATTGTATTTGCAAAACCAAAACTTTTCGTCAGATATTTAACTGATTTGTTATCCCACATTGGTAATTGTTTGTGTCTATGTATATCTTATCAGAAATTTGTGATCTGAAACTTTGTACTTTTATTGTAATCTTGCACAACAAAGTTGCGAATTTTGATACTATATCCTTCACATAATTGGTTTTCAAACTTTTCGAGAAGAGAATTATTCAAAATTTCTTGATTTGTGTTTTCCTATGTTGAAAACGATTAAAATTGTAGTTAGACTTATAATAAATAATTATTAATTGAAATACAATTTTAAAAAGAACGATGCGTGACAAATTTTTTTTTTTTTTGAATTTTCTGAATTCTCACTTAAAAAAAACACTTAATATAGTATGATTATGACGATAAACATTTTTACAGTCTAACTAATCTATTGTGAAATAACTTTTATTGTTAGTTTTAATGGAGGAAATAAAGAAAATTTATTAAAAACATTTTTTGTGATAGAATTTTTTCATGTTGGTAAAAGTTGTAGTGAGAGGGAAGTACTTGAAGTTTGTTTTATAGTAATAAAAATGACTATTAAGTTTCTTCATTTCGCTTGTAAAAAAGAAGTTTTATTTTCTCTTTTTAAATATATTAATAATTTCTTTTTATTAATCTGTTGCCAATTAGAAATTATAAATAATTTTTTTCTGTTTACAATAGAATAAGAACTGATGTTTTGTTATTTAAAAATATTGTCCTTTACAATTTGTATATTTTTCTAACACACTTAAATATTTAGGAAATATATTTGACAAGATGTGTGTTAATATTTTAACCAAAATTCTTTTTAAATTATTAATTACATATTTGACACGTGGTTAATGTTTAAGGGACGACTACCCTTAACTAAGTTCAGAAAAGGATTGACCTTGCTACCGAAATGAACCTGGTATTAATTAATATTTGTCTCAATTTCGTTAATTACAAGTGTTAACAAATTTAATTTTATGTAAAAATTGAAAATTTGATATGTGACGACATCTTAAGTTTTAATTAACATTTGTATTGATACTGTTAATTATTATTTTAACACCTATCGAATATGGTCAGAGGGTAAATTTTTAACATGTATGGAACTCTCTTCAATAGATACAAGTTATAGCTAGTAAAATTTTCAGGTTACCAACCTAACAATGTTTAGAATGATACAAATTTAATCAATTTTCTTAAAACGTTATAAATTCGGAGATCAAACAGTTGTTTTCATGTGAGTTTGTTTAATCATCAAGGAATCCGAGGATTTTTTTTGATAATACGGGCAATATGTGTATTGTAACCTAGAGCATATCAAACTAGAGAGTTCAACTCCATTTTCGTCAAGATTTGATGAAGGGAGCGAGGACGACCACAATATAAATGTTTCGTCTCTTCAAGTGCTTTACCTAATTCATATTGATCATTGTCCATCAGATTTTCATTAGAAACCACAATCAATGGTTTCATAGCATAAGCATCTCAAATATGCTTCCAGATCGTACATCATATAGAGTTCATGATATTTTAGGATCTTGAACTAGAACTCTAGTTTTTTATTCTATAACGTAAAAGTGCTCGACTAAAATGTGTGAGTAATAACAAGAGATGCATATCGAATATAACCTGCGATACTCGATGAAAATGTGAAATAATCTACAACTAATCATTCATCTGCACCATCACACTCAATAAACAAAAACTATAACAAGAGAGAACCAAAAAGTTAAAGAGACATTAGTTGTAACTCGTTTGGTATAGTTGTTATTTAAGGTTTATTGTAGAGTCACAAGTTGATCAGATTTAGGGATATATCTTAATTTGTACAAATTCAAGTCGATCGTTATTCATAAGTATACCCCAATCCAATTTTTATAAATACTATCTAATCATGTGAGTAAGTGAGTAAAGAAGAAGATTAAGCTTAAAACCTTACTTGAGAAATAGATCCTAATCCCAATTGAATAAGAAGATGCAAAAACCATCTCTTCTTCAACTCGTCTTTAACATCTTGACTAAACCACTACTTTCATTGGCGGGTTGAATCTCGTTGTTCCTACAGTTACATAAACTATTCCATTTGTACCTTTTATATATTCCATTTAAACTACTTGATTTTTCCTTTAAACATACGAGCCCCTAGAATTAGAGTTTTATATGTCATTGTAAATTATCAAAATAAAGATTGCTAATTTTCAATATACCAAATTAGATGAAGTTTTTACGATAATATATAAAATAAGAAGCAATTGAAGTTTACAAAAATTTTGGAAACATTTCCAATGTAATTTGAGACCGTCACAAACCTAAACGAAATGAAATGAAAGCACATACTGGTCTATGAGGGTGATCCAAACATCAGGCTTTGTGAATTTAGAGAGTGTTTTTTTTATCCCTTTTTTAAACGGTATAAGAAATCACATATTGTAAGTTTTTTACTCGTAAGTCGTAACCTTTTCATTTAACATGCAAATTTTAGTAACTTTTGTTTTACATAGTGTTCTTCATATAGCGTAACGACAATGCACAAAACAATGAAAAACAACATCCTTATATTTTGATGAAACTGTTTTTTTAGTATCTTTGATAAGATATCTGCTCATTGATCAAGTTCTCGTGGTATCCGCTGAAATTAAACTTAAAACTTATACATCCGTTATGTAAATTATGGACCCTGAAATTTTATGTTTCCCTATGGACTAAGTCATGAAAAATCTTACAATCACAATAAACGATAATTTTGATATATCCGGGACTACGTACATTTTATGTTGCCTTAAGTATATCCCGCAATTATACTCTCAAAGGTATCAAAACTTTTTTTTATTTCCCCTAACCTACACCCAAATAACATCAATTATCTTGTAAATTTAAGAACATCAGCAATGGTATTCAATAATATATCTTTCGCATAATTGGTTTCCAAAAATTTTGAGTAGAGAATGACGTATAGTTCCTTGGATTGTGTTATCCTATGTTGAAACGATTAAAATTGTTGTTAGACATATAATAAACAATTATTAATTGAAATACAATTAAAAAAAGAACGATGCATGATAAAAAAAACTTGTACTAACCTTCTCATCAAGAGATAGTTAATTCATTCCAATTAGCTCATTGTCTTTTTTTAAGTTTTTTACTTCCCACTTTCGAAAAAAATTTAGTATAGCGTAAAACTCAATATTAGGAGAAAACAAAAAACCATAAGTGATGCACTTGTTTATATACATGTACATGACTTCTTCTAGGTGAAAACTTTACCAGCACCGCCACCACCTTTTGGAATGTTTTCCTTCACGAACCACATGACGATCATCATATCTATAGAAAGCCCCGAGTCTTATCTTTCTAGAAAACTCAAGCTCGTCCGGATTGGAGGGAAGGAAAATGGATGAACAAAACTGGTTTTATCAATCTTAAACATGTGGGAATATACGACCAGGAAGAGAAAAAATAGTATTAAGGGTTTTACACTGATCCGTTGGATCTAATTTTTGCGCGCATCTGAAACAAGTATGTGGAGTTACACATGTTTTACCAATAACTGAGTATTCATAATTTGCGACATTCAAACCAGGAAAAGTCAAATTTATTATAGACTAATATTGAGCCTTCTTAACGTGAATCTCATTGAGACTTCAAAAAATGGGCCGATGGTTTCTACACAACTTCTTGAAACCAGCTCGATTCTCTTCATCGCTAAACCCACAAACATTACGCTTTGAGAAAACAATTTGGAACCTGTAAATATCCTCATCCGGATTACCATCCTCTTTAGATAGCACCAGAGACCCAAAAGCTACTTCAGGATCATCCTCAGCAGCTGACTACATCTCCTTTAAAGGAGTTTGTACGTTCTATAGTACTAAGATCAACAGTTATGTTTCCATGTCAATCGTTTTCCCTTTATCCTTCATGGCCGAAGTGAGATGGTTGACAGTAGAAGGACCCTGCATGAATTGTAGTCCGTCTTAATAGTCATCATTCTACTTACAGATGATAACAGTGAATAATCATCTTTCAGTAGGTTTGACTCCGGATCTATCATAGGTTCGTCCATCCACGACCGAAAGTAATTACCAGAAGACATATTGTAACTATATAGAGATTGAATTGAGTAAGTGGTGTGAATGAATAAAGAAATATGGAAACATATATATAGAAGTCGTGTCCGTCGGAATTCCGGCGGAATATAACTTTTTAAAACAGCTATACAATAGATATATTAACGTTCTTATTACTCGACAACTTGCCAACAAAATTCCAACGGATTCCGATAGATTTCCGACGGATATCCATCGGAAACTCGTTGGATTATAACGTATACAATTTCTGATGGATTTGCGTTTGTCCGTCGGAAATCAGTCAGAAAATAACCGATGGATGCATTTCCATCGGAAATCCGTCGGTTTTTTGAGGCTGCTTTCTTGTAGTGCTAACAATGTGGGAGGAGAGTATTGTTTTTGGAAAGTGGCAGCATTTGGGGGAATAAGAGGAAGGCTTTTTGAAGCAAAAATAAAAGGTTCATTGGCTGAATGTAGGTGATCAAAACAACACATATTTTCACAAAGCATCTCAGTTAAGACAAATGAGAAACACAATTAGAGTAGTCAAGGATCAAGCTGGAAATATTTGTACAGAGAGTGAAGAGATTAAAGCTGAAGCGGTAAGTTACTTTGCTGATTTTTTGAATCACATGCCATAGGACTATGAGGGGATGTCGTTTGATGATTTGAAAAGCCTACTGAGTTTCCGTTGTACTGCTGGAGATAAGCTTCTCCTCTCGGGTTTGGTGCAGGAAAAAGAGATTGAGAGTGTTTTTTTTCAATGCAAACAACAAGTCGCCGGGACCGGACGGTTTTACTTCTGAATTCTATAAGGCTGCTTGGGATATTATTGGAGGTGATTTTGTGATAGCCATAAGGTCTTTTCGAGAACGGGTTTTTACCAAAAGGAGTAAATTTAAGGATAAAGCTATGGAGATGAGAGACTACAGGCCTATCTCTTGTTGTAACGTGTTGTATAAAATCATCTCGAAGATTTTACTTAATAGGCTTAATGCATCATTGCCAAGACTTATAGTCTAAAATCAATTAGCATTTGTTAAAGGAAGATTGTTGATGAAAAGTATACTTTTGGCGGCAGAATTAGTGAAGGATTATGACAAAGAGAGGGTATCCTGAAGATGTGCGATGAAAATCGATATATTGAAGACTTTTGACTCAGTTCAGCGGTTGTTCCTCCTTAATATTTTCCATACGTTGGATTTCCCTGAAGAATTTATAAGCTGGATTCGCCTATGCATAACTACATCATCGTTCTCTATTCAAGCCAATGGTGAATTAACAAAGTATTTTGGAATCTCAAGGGGATTACGCCAAGGATGTGCGTTGTCACCTTATTTATTTGTTATGTGCATGAACGTCCTCTCTCTTATGATCGATGATGCAGCATTGCACATATTTGCTTTGTGGATGACATTATGGTCTTTGTTGAGGGAACAAAGCACTTAGTGGAAGAGGTTATTAAAATATTTGGAAGTTTTGGTTCTCGTTCTGGCTTGAAAATAAATCTAGAAAAATCAAAAAATATTACACGCATGTATTTCACCTTCAATAAAAGCAAGTATTCTTGAGAAACTTCCATTTGATGAAGGTTCTCCTCCGGTACGTAACTGAGGTCTCCCTTTCATGACAAAGAGAATGACGCCATCAGACAAGATATCTCTCTTATGCAAGCCAGTTGATGCTCATCAAATCAGTTATTGTAGGTTTATCAAAATTATGGATGTCGGCTTTTCGATTACCAAAGAGTTGTATCTTGGAAATCGAGAATTTTTACTCTGCGTTTTACCCAAAAGGTAAATATGATTTGGGCAGATTTATGTAATCTCAAGAGTGAGGGTGGTCTAGGCTTGAAATCGCTGCATGATACAAATAAGGTTAGTTGTTTGAAGCTTGTATGGCGAATCTTATCAAAGCAGCCTTCTCTCTGGGTATCTTAGATATGGAAGTAATTGATTAGGAGTGGAACGTTTTGGTTAGTCAAAGAGAACACTACCATGGGATCTTGGATGTGGAAGAAGTTGCTGAAATATCGAGATCTTGCCAAGAAATTCCATCGAGTAGAAGTGGGTACAGGAAATTCCATCTCATTTTGGTATGATAATTGTAGTGATCGAGGAAGATTAATAGAAATCACAGGTGTGCGTTGAGTCATTGACTTGGGAATTCCCATCTCTAGTTTGCTAGCTTTGGTTAAAGCTATACATCGAAGACGAGTGTACATAACATATGATATCTAACCTCTTACAACAAGACCCGGACGTGGATGTAGAGGACAAGCACCTTTGGTGATTATCTGATGACAAATTCAAGACGGTTTTTAATACTAAAACAATGCAACATCTTATCCGAAGAGCCTACCCGAATGTTCAGGGGTATGGAGTTGTTTATTTTAGCTATGACACGCCAAAGTTCACTTACATCACATAGTTAGTGTTTCGTGATTGCTTATTGACAAGAGACATGATTAGTCAATCGAACTCCAACCAAAACACTAGCTGTGTACGATGTGATGGATGTGAGTATGCAACTAGGAATCTCTTATTCTTTTTTCAGCAGAAGTGTGAAGATCGCTCATAGGATCCTTACTGCACATAAGTAATCAACAGACTACTTAATGGGAATTTATTATATAAAAAACATTTCTTTGTTTGGTAACCTTATATAGAACTGAATCAACCAAATTTAACCTAGTTAATGTAAAAAAAATATCACATCAAACGACGTCGTTAGACATATTTTTCGGTTTTAAAAGACCGTTTGATGTTATTTTTTGTCTGTCACTAGGTCTAATTCGATTATATATAAGGCTATGTAACTAAGAAAAACTTGTATTAATTATAGATGTTTTCTCATCAAAGAAAACATAAATAAATCTCTGATTATTTGTCAAGAAAACTTGTGTTTTTTCTCTATTCATTTTGCCCATTAATGCAAAGCTATGCCTAGTATTTACATTTCAAATTTACAATTGCATGAATGCAGAAATGAATGGTGTAATAAAATACCAAATGAAAACTAGCATAATAGAGTAGTCATAAATGTTCAACTAAACCAATCGCGAATCGTATTGGGTTTAATGTTGTTGTTTTTGTAATTATAGAAAATATCTCATTTCTCATATATTTTTTACATGTTTGAAGGACACATCATGTACTTTGGATCCACATGAGATCACACCCCTACTGCTACCTTCTGTGTGAAGCCACACCTTCTCTCAGCCCACAGACCTCATCTTTGTCTGATGGCCGGTGCGCTATTCCGGGAAACTGAACGACTTTTTACTATCTCTCTAAATCAGCACCAGATTGTTCCCCATGTTTCGTCCTTACTCAGACGATATCGGAAACAACTTTCTGGTAGGTTATCCATCCTTCAATTACTCTGCCTCCAGGACACTTAACTCTGGTGTTCTGTTAGGACGATTGACAAAAAAGATAAGCCTACTTTGGTGATAAAGGTAGCTAAATTATTTTTTAACCTCTTCTCATTCACCACCATATGATTTAGGGTTTTACAATCACCCCCACTCATAGAGAGCAATACTCTAGATCTGTGCATGCATAAAAAACCTGCTTAAGTTACTATGCACATACGCATAAAAACATACAAAACGAGTTAGTAAATGTAAATGTTCCGGTCGCCACTGTTCGTAGGCCCACTCTCTCTCTCTCGGTCTGTCAGTCCATCCTTGTTCGATAGCCGGTGTGTTATTCCAGGAGGCTCGAAAGACTTTTTACTATCCATATAAATCACCACGTAATCTTTTCCGTGTTTTGGCCTCACTCTCAGAATATCAAAAATCGCTTCATGGTAGGTCATCCATCCTTAAATTGCTCCAGCTCAAAGAAGCTTAACTTTGGAGTTCTCTTTGAACAAGTGACGGAAAATATAAGTGAACTTTAGTGACATAGGTAGCTCAATCAAATCTTTAAGCGCTTCTCATTCACCACCATATTTTTAAAATTTGGGATGTTACATCACCTCCACTAACAGACCGCAACGACTTCGTTGCATACCAAGATTGTCACCCCCGATGGTCGGAGCCCATATGTCTTCAATTTCATTTAGGTTCGACTCTAATACCACTTGTAACACCTCGACCACCACAGTCCGTAGACCCTCACGGTTTCTCTCGGTATGTGGGCTTCACCCTTATCCGACGGCTGGTGCGTTATTTCGGAAGTCTCGAATGACTTGTTACTATCTCTATTTCAGAAATTGGGGTATTACTGTAAATTTCACACCTTTGAAGCAAAAAAAAATGTTCTTTTTGAAAAAAATTTAGGACTCAAGAGAGAAAATCTATTATCATCAATTATTGTCCAGTTCTACCAGCACCACATATTTATATCTCTGATAACCCTTCATATCAATACAAAACACAAAAGTATGACACAAGAGTTGTAAAACCATTGATATAAGGAGTCTATGGGATTTAAACATACTGGTAGATGTCATTACCCAAGCCTCCAACATCTCTTCATGTGTTTCTTTAGCTTTATCTCGTTTTTGAGATAATAACTCATTATGCTCCTCCATGGACAATGAAGCTACGTTATTTTCCATATGGGCTTTGGTAAGAAGATCACTTTTCATATCGTCAATCTCAGTTATTTCTCCTATAAGAAGAAGTGGTTTAGCACAAATAAAATATAAAAACATCTTGCAAATTTTAGAATATCTTTCCTATTGCAGCTGCAGCCTTTTGTTTTGCTTCTCCTTTCCTTGCTTCAAACTCCTCATTTTGGTTCTTTATGCAATTTCGCGTTGCCCTGAAAATTTTCAAACATAGGTTTGAAGTCATAACGAGACATAAATTACAAGAAAACTTTATATTAGCATATATACACACATATTTATACTATGTACTAAGTGAGACATCACGTAAAGTTCATAAGCTTGAGTTTTCTTGATGCATTCATCTTTTTAAACTTATCCGCATCTGCTTTAAAAGCTTCATGCGAGAAATCATCTCCCAAGTGGCGATCTACTACCTATGGAGGGAGCGTAACCGAAGGCGCCATGATGAGACTGCTCTCTCGGTGGATGGCCTGATCAGAAGTATGGATCAAGTGATCAGAAACCGTCTATCAACTCTACAAGCGAAGGGGATTCTTCAAGATGGGCTCCAAACTTGGTTCCCTACCAGATTTTAAGATTTTGTTCAGTTTATTGTATTCTATCATCGTCTATTCTATTTGCTCAGCTGGAACTTGGTTTGTACTCTTTTTCCCATTCTTCGGTTTTGTCCCAATCGGCTTTCCCGGAGATGGGTTTTAATGAGGCAACCACTTCCACATCTTTAGAGCTTTTTCAATTCCTTTTTTCCAAACTATCAGCTACATTTATTGTAAAAAGGTTGTTTTTTCTTTAATATAATTTTACATAATATTCAAAAAAAAAAGAAATCATCTCCCAAAACTTTTGACTTCAATAGGAAGTAAGTTGCGTTGAGAGATAAAAACCTTTAATCATTCAAATGTATCAAAATAGGAGCAAAAACGAAAGATATATGGATAACTTTTAAGACCAAAGAAAAGACTCGTACATATTTATATCTTGTGATATATATTTTTTTTTTGAATATAATTTCCATTTTTACATAATATGCAACCGTTTTCTGAAAATAAATTAGAATGAAGCTTTTAGAGGATATCGATAAATGATGGCCTCATTAAAACCCAAGAAATAAAAAATCCAATTGGGATAAAACCATTCCCCGGGAAAAAGAGTACGCATCATTTACGATTAAGCTGAAAAATCTAAATCTCGAAGTGTCCTTAGATCCTTGTTGCGAACCAGATTTGTTTCCATCTACCATTTTTCCTTGCGTCTGTATGGTCGATATCCTGTTCCGAACTGTCTTCCCTACTTCTCCGATCAGATTTCCTATGCGAAGGGTTGTGCTTCCATGTCTTCGTTTGTTTTATTCTGTCCATAAAGTGTATGCTAGCATGTGGAACGTTTACCTTACAATAACGTCCTCCGTCGTCTTGTTAGTCTTGGTGTGAAATATCTTCATCAGCTTAGTGAACTGGGTTGTGAAGTCTTGGTGAAGCATTCCATAGGCAAGCTTGTACCAAATCTGAGATGTGAAGTGGCAAGAGAAGAATAAGTGGTCCCGATTCTCTATGGGTTCTGGGAAAAAGATACATTTCGCCGAGATGTTGGGTGACCAAGTAAGCATTCTATCCCCCGTTGACAATCTATTTCGAGTAGCTAACCACATAATGAAAGAATACTTCGGAGTAGCATGCGAATACCATACCGCCTTATACCATGAGTTTCGGCTGCTCGCCTCTCGTAGTTGATTCTATGTTTCCTTAGAAGAGAACTGTGCTTTAAACCTATCCTCTTTGTGCCTCCAAAGGGCTGTGTCCTCATCTAGATACCCCCCGTCTCTTAGCTTACTGATTTCGTCTTCTATTTGTGCAAGGACTGGCGGTCTTCTTCTCCGAGGGCCGTGACTTACTAGAACATCTGGCAGCGTATCTCCAGCCTTTATTCCCATGTCAATAAAACCCCTCTCTTCTAGCACATCAATCAATCTCCCAAGCGAGCACCAGTCATCATACCAAAAGGATGTTCGAGAACCATTACGTACCTCAACCTTGTGATATGGTTTTGCCGAGTTTTGATACTTGAGTATTTTTTGCCACATCCATGATCCTATTTTTTGCCTTTTTGGATCAGATTTTTCTTTATCCAATTCACCCATAACGAGTCCGTTGACGAGACTAGCCTCCAAATTAGTTTGTAGCAGCTCACCTTATTAGTTTCAACCAAAGATTTTAGACCGAGACCCCCTTCTGACTTGGGTCTACACACATCATCCCATGCCACCTTTGATTTCTTTGAGTTTAGTGTCGGGCTAGACCACAAGAAAGCAGAGCTGATTTTTTCGATCTCTCTTATACAAGCTCTTGGAAGCCTAAAAGCTGCAATCCAAAAATTCATTAAACTTGTTATTACCGAGGAGAGAAGTTGCAGCCTACCCGCAAAGGAGAGAAAATGGTTTTTCCAAAAGCTGATGTGGGTTCGAATTTTCTCAAGAAGTGGTTGGTAGTCTGTAGCTGAAATTCTCTTGGTTAGGAGTGGAAGCCCTAAGTATTTTACCGGTAATGCCCCAATCTCAAAAGGAAACTCATTCAGTGATTCCCGAATTCCCGATGAGATACCAGTGATAAACAACATTGTTTTTTCCAAATTATGTCAAGTCCAGATATCCGAGAAAAGTTTTTGAAGACATCTAGAATCCCCTTGATTGATCGGACCTTTCTGTCTGTAAACACCATGATATCATCTGCGAAACAAAGATGTGTTATATTCAAACTCCTGCAACTAGGATGATAACCAAACTCACCATTCCTAGCGGTTTTTGTCAATCATTAATGAGAGGAAATTCATGTAGATTACAAAGAGGTAAGGAGATAGAGAACATCCCTGGCATAATCCTCTCTCGCTTCTGAAAAACCCAGGCAACTATGCGGTTTCAGATTAAACCCCGCGGTTGCCATATTCTCATCATTTACAGTTTTTCCAATTGTTATCACACTCACCTGATTACTTACTTCTTCCGACTTCTGTTGATCATTTAATCCCTCCAGCGCAGGTTCTATAGCAGGTAGTCCCAAGTTGTTTACCTCCTTAGACCTTGAAGCTTTTCCCCCAGCTGAGAGTTCCTTACCATTTGTATCTACGATTTTTTCCTTATCCAGATTTTCTGAGCTCAGAATGTTACCTGTATTCATTTCAGCCTCATTTGGTACAGGCACCTGCATCATCATCTTTCTCTTCTCTGTAGTTTGACCCGAGATAGCAGCTTCCTTTGGTTCTTCAAGCGAAGCTCCCTGAGGAGCTACCAACCCAGCAGACCTCGTTTTCTCTAGCTTTTGCTTATCCGAAAGCTCCAGCCCCAAGTTCTCTTATCGTGTCTGCACCCTCCTTTTTCCTGACCCTCGACCTGGAGATGCATAATTCTTATCTCCTCCGAAATTCTGTTTTTCAGCCTGAGTTTGTGGTTCTCCCATACCTCCAGACCTCTCCTCTTCCAGTTCTAGAGACTTGAGGACCTCAAATCTTGATGGTGTGGCTATCTTTACCTCGCCATAAACCAAGCTTCTCTTCTCTGACCTTTTTCTCTGAGTTTTTGAAACATATTTCCATTCTTTTCCCGAGTTAACATTCAACATGTCACTTTTTTCTCTCTCTAAATTTCCAGCAGTTGTTATAGTCTCCAGAGCTGAAACATTTTCCTGCTCCGTTACTTCCTTTTCCGTCACACCCTCTCCTCCAGTTTCCCTTACTCTTGATGCTTGAGTTCATAATTTTTCTAGACATCCTGCTTCCATATGTTCCCATTTCCAGCAGCTTCCACATCGCATAGAAAGCCAAGGGTAAATAAATTTCACCTCAAACTCCTCTCCTTTAACATTAAACCGGTAACTTGTTGGTAGATCCGTTTTGAGATTTATATCAATGAAAATTTTGGCTTCATCAAAGTTTGCGACCAGCTCCGTTTCTTGGTGCATTCTTAGTGGAATGCCCACCGGACTTGCAACAAAGCTCAGACCCTTCAAGGAGAATAGAGCGGGTGGTACATTCTTCCGTGTTACCCACATAGGCATCGATGTTAGTACGGGTTATGCCTCTTCCTTAATCGGTGTTCACTTTGAGACTATCATTGGAATGTCGCAAGTATTCCACATGCCTCTCCTTAATACTCGAGATCGAGCACTTTGATTACGAATTCGAAACTTTATAGCTATTTCATTCACCACATAAGCATCTATTTTGACTATCACATGAACCTTCGCCACATGTGGAACTGACGAAGCAAATTTCCCAATCACAAACTCTTCCCAGAGAGGTGGTTCGTCTTCGAACACTTCATCCAGCACATTTACCACCTGTCTTCCATCAATTTCCAGAACTGTGTAATCAAAGTGAGTAAGCGATGGTCGATGAACAATGTTTGCCCAAGACTTCTTTGATGGTGACTTCCGAGATGTGTTTTGGTCTCATCTGAGTTTTTCTCCTTAGATTCTCCCTCAACGTTAACTGTGATCCCCTCTGTTTCACACTGGACGACTGTCTCAGCCCGACTAACGATAACTTCACTTCCGATTGCCCCCGTCTCCAAAAGACGCCGTGACGCAGACTCTGAACCATCTAGGTATGATACAACAATCCTCACCTCTGCCCTCCCCAATAATCCCTGAGTCGTAGCTTCCCCTCCCTGACTTGCATCCCTCTCCACTCGATCTCCGACTCTGATAACGTCACACTGATCCCCTGTTTCCACTCTGCTCTGTATCTCATCTGTCCCCACTACAACCTTGCTCTGTTCCTTCGAGATAGCTCTGTTTTTCGTAACCTTACCTGCACCTTGACGACTCGGCGGAGCCTCTGGAGTGCACGGCAGTGGAGCCACCGTGCCTGGCAGCGTAGCCATGTAGGCAAAACCTAGAATCTCCCTTGTGATCGCTCCTAGGAAGATCTCCGAGAATATTGCTTAGTTCGTTTTAAAAGAATGCGTCCACCATATATTTTGTGATATTAAATCCAACAATTGGATCATTATCCAGACAATATGGCAGTATTGTTGTCTCTTTGTACGCACACTTGAAATTTTTTCTCACACAACATATACAACTTGTCCTTCCCTCAAATTAAAACAAAGCAAATTAAGAGTAAACAATAAAGAAACACATAGAGTATGATTACATAGGATATGGTTATTGTCGAACAATTATAATACTTTTTCAGCTTCTTCAGAGGGTATATCAATACTTAAAACTGAAGTCAATATTCTATCCTGAGGTAGCTGAGTCTCAAATCGAATATCGTCTTTCAATTTTTAAGTTTTTTCAAATTATTGATCCTACCCACAATACATATTCTTGGCAACACCTGCTTGATAAGTTAGTCTCTATTTAAAAAACTTTGAAGCAACAATCTTAAATTCTCATTACTAATGGCTTCCACATCTGTATTGGAAACATAGTCATTGTTATTTCTGCTACTACCTTTAAGGGAAACAGGATTCTGCATGAATCATATTATCAACTAACAATAGTAAAGACATAATCTAAGAAGATCACAAAATTAGTAGAAGTAATCAAGCCAATTTTTCTGCCTTCTTACCATATCTAATAATCAAATCAGAAACACATAAGGCATAATCATAGAATACTATGTTGAAAAAGGAAAACGAAACACAAGGAAACATGTTCAAAAAAAATTCTGACAATACCAAATGGAACGTGACTTGTCATTCTTCATTGCCTTGGACAAATGCAAAAAATCGATTTCATCTGTCGACATTTGGAGAAAAAAATTTGATCGACTATTATACCAACAAAAATGAAATACATAGCCACAAACATAATTGATGATGGATCGAACGAAAAAAAAGACTTGTTTTTTAGTACACACAACTCCAAATAGAGAACTAATAACAAAACAAACCCTCGCCTGTTTTTGGTTTACATGTGTTTTATTTTCACATTTTCTCACTTCTTTGGTTTCATGCAATACTCTGATTGGCACCACGTTTGGGAAATAGTTGTATCTAAAACTAATAACTAGAATGGCCATAATGAAATAAAAAAACTTTGACTTATCTAAATACTTATATAATCGATTGGTTGAATGAAAGTTTGATTTAGGAGAGTGTAGCCTTTTCGTTTGTATTAGTTTCATTGATATGTTAGCATCTTGTTTTAAATAAACATCATGCAGGTTGTAGAAGAAAAAATGAACTGGCAGAATGGAAAAGAAAACTTTTGATTTATCAAAAAACTATGTTTGGCTCTATTTGGTAATATCTTGAAATCATAAAGCAAAGAAAAAAATCACGAACACTGAAATAAATGAAAAAGTCGTTGATTTAATTATAATCCAGTGAAATTTATTTTGGCCAATAATTTGATATAATGTAAAAATATATGTTAATACAGTTACCATTGCGCTCATGTAATCATGTTTCACAGCATAAATAATTTGGCAAAACAAAATATTTCACCATGCTCTAATAATGAAAAAATATTTTGAATAACTAATCTTCTTTAACGTTTTATATGAAGTGTATGTGATTTACTTTACCAAACTCATTTCATTTGATTAAAAAATCTGTCATCTAATCAGAAACATCAAACAAGAAAATAATAAAATGAAAATGAATGGACAAAGGAAAACATATAAACAAAGAAAATCGACCAATACAGATAATGGAAAAAGTTGTGCAATAATTAAAAACTTAAATAAAGCTTATTCAATATGAAACTCGTAAAAAATCATTAGTGGATATCTTTTTGGAAAACTCAAAAACTCAAAACCCATCAAGACTTGCTCACAATATTCACCGGCATATAATTAGCAGTTTCTCGATATTTTTCTCTAAAAGAATCTATGCGAAAATAAGACACAGAAATTCTGTGAGTTGTATATCCGATGTAGCACCGAAATAATCCTAGGAGAGCTTAAGATTAAAACACATAAAACAACGTCGTATACAATTCTTTATAAAATTTATGATTTATGATTTACAAACCTTTTGTGATCTCTTTGTTGATGTGTTTGAGATCTCAACTATCTTGACATATAATTGGAGATTTCTCAATATTTTATTATAACAGAAAACAGATGAAACTAACACAAGTTTTTGTTCTAATTCGATAACCTTATATAGAATCTACTTTAACATAGTTAAAAATAAATTAAATGACATTAAATGACAACGTTTAATATATTTTTAGGTTTTAATTAACTTCATTTAATATCGAAAATATATTAAACGCCGTCGTTTAAAACCTAACAAATATGTCGATTATATATAAGGTTATCGACTAAGAAAAAAGTTATGTGTTTAATTTCATCTTTTCTGTTAGAGAAAAACATTGAGAAATCTCCAATTATATGTCAAGAAAGTTCGTGTCAGATCTCAAACACATCAAAAAATAAATGTTGAATTTGGTTTTAGTATCCATAAAACTATGTTCTAGTTAATACATCATATATGATTTTAAAATTCAAAAATCATACTCTTTAAAGTATTGTATACGATCCTGTTATATATTTTTGAATCATTACTTTCCTAGGATTATTTCGGTTTCTATTTGTGTTTCCAACTCATAAAACATTTTCTGTTTAATTTTTGGCCATATTATTTTAGAGAAAATATTGAGAAGTACCGATTATATGCCAAGGAAATTTATGTGAGATCTTGATCGCATAAATGGAGAAATCTTGAGTTTGGTTTGAGTATTTGCAAAAGGTATGTACTAATGAATTCTTTTTTATGAGTTTTATATAAATTCAACTTAATTTATTTTTTCAAATAGTTCATAATGTTTTCCGCTATCTATATGGTGGATTTTCTTTGATTATATGTTTTCCTTTGTTCATTTTACTATTTTCTTGTTTGATGCTTCTGAATAAGTTACTGGGTTTTAATCAAGATTAAAACTCAGTAACTTAAATCATCATAGATCATGGTGAAATATGTTGCTTTGCCAAATATGGATGTTATTGAACCTGATTAGATGTGGGTATGGTAACTGTGTTATCATACAATTTTGTCATTATGTAAGATTATTACCAAAATAAAAGGAATTATGACATTCCATAATTTTATAATTTAATCAACTCTTTTCATTTATTTCATTAAATCAACTATAGTTGGTGATTTTAAGATATTACCAATTAGAGCCAAGCATGATTATTTGTTGAATCAAAGGTTTTTTTTGAATAATATGTAAAATATTCAAAGAAAACTGGTATTACATCATGTGCAAGTATTGTTTGAAAGTTTATGAAGCAGAATAAATGATTTTAAGAAAGGTTGGTAAGTGGGTGTCTCGTTAAAACCCAAGAAAAAACTTAATGGGGACAAAACCTTCCTTGGAAAAAAGAGTACACACCACTATCGAAAGAGTTGACACAAGTAAATTAAAAAATATGAAAAAGAGAAATACATAAGACCTCACACTAAACACGAGACGCAAACCAGACCTGCAAGCCACCTCGCATAATTCCTCGAGTTTTCAAGGTTGAAAGACGATTTCGGATAGTCCTCTCCACATTGTGAACCAACTTGGTCAAGGGGGTTGAGGCTTCACCATGTCTCCTCTGATTTTGTTCCCGCCATAGTACACAAACAAAAGGTTGGAAAACATACCTCAAAATGAACGATTGCTCGTCCCTACATCTAGCAGCTAACATTTCAGTAATGATATCGTGAAACCTAGCCGTGTACCTTTGCTAAAGGAGGCCGACTGTGAGATTTTACCAAATTTGCATGGTAAAAGGGCAAGAGAAAAAAGATGGTCTCGAGTTTTCAAAGGTTCCGTACAAAAAACACAAGCTGACGAGATACTATCATTCCAAGCCTGTATACGATTACCTGTAGACAACCTATCTTGAGAAGCCAGATAAACAATAAAAGAGAACTTCAGAGTAGCGTGAGAAAACCAAACAGATGTAGCCCAGGGAAGAGCAAGGGTGATGGTCCTAATCTGATTTCAAGTGTCTTTAGTAGAAAATCTGGGTGAGTACTTATCTACTTTGTTTCGCCAGATAGCAACATCCTCATCCAAAGTGACACAATTCTTGAGCCTTTTAAAATTATCTTCGATCTGAGAAAGGATAAGATAACGTCTACCCCTCGGCCTATCATTCACAAAGACATCAGCCAACGTTTCTGTGATTTTGATTCCCATATCAATGCAGCCACGATCTCCCAGAAAATCATATAGCCTTCGTAAAGAGCACCAATTATCAAACCAAAAGAAGTCTGGAAATCATTCTTTACCTCAATGGTGTGGAAATCTTTTGCTAGATCATGGTACTTGATAAGCTTTCTCCACATCCATGAGCCAGCACTGGTATTCAACTTTACCAAACAAAAAAGAGCCTTTCTTTAACAAGTTATTTTTAATCCAATTAACACAAAGAGAAGTCTTAGACGAAACCAACCTCTATATCAACTTAAGACATATCACCTTATTTGCATCAGCCAAGAATTTCAGACCGAGACCCCCTTACGTCTTTGGTTTACAAATATCAGCCCAAACCACTTTAAGCCCGGGCCAGACCATAAGAAAGCAGAGCTAATCCTCTTGATCTTTTGAATGCAAGCAATCCAAAAGTTTGTCAAACTCGCTATCACCAATGAGAGTAATTAGAGCCTATCTGCAAAAAAGAAAGCCATTCTTCCAAGAACCAATGCAAGCTTGAATTTTTTCAATAAGGGGTTTATAATCAGCACTAGAAATTTCTTGCCAGCAAAGGCAGACCCAAGTATTTTACCGGCAAAACACATATGTGAAAAGGAAAGTCAGAGAGTCGAGCCTTTGTTAAGGGGGTAATCATGATGATAAAAAGAGATGTTTTGGCCAAGTTAATTTTCAACCCAGAAAAGTGAGCACAATCATCAAACACAGCGAGAATACCTTCGATGGAACGAGGATGTCCATCCGCGAAGACCATAATATCGTCCATAAAACATCAATGGGCTATATTCAGGCTTCTACACCCCAGGTGAAAGCCAAATCTCCACTCTTTGGCTGCCTTGTCAATCATTTTAGATTAAAAAATTCATACAAATGACAAAAATGTAGGGAGAAAGAGCGCAACCTTTACGCAGCTCCATTCACTCCTTAAAAAACTAGCGAGCTCACCATTGACTTGGACAAAAAAATAAGAGGTGGATACACACAGCTCAATCTACTTGATGAACATTGGCGGTAAGTTCATGGTTCTCAAAACCATTAAAAAAAATCCCAATTTACCAAGTCAAAAGCCTTGGAGGGCGACCGCGAAAGTCACCGAATGGGTAAGTCTTTTCCTTCAGTTTATCCTATATTTTCAAAAAGGCATTCAACGATCAGTGGCCGACTTTAAGTCAAAGGAGAAAGAGTGCCTACTGCATTCAACCAGCCGAGCAACCATATGCTTCGACCTGCATTAAATGCTGGTCCAAAGACATCATGATTTTCATAGCACATAGAGAGGCTATATTAAGCTTATGATAATCCTTAACAATTCAGACGCAAAAAGAAGATTTTCTAGTAATTATTGATCCTTGATGAACGCTGACTGATTCTGTATGATAAAAGCAGGGAGGATGAGGTTTAAACAATTGGCTAAAATTTTAGAAATTATGTTGTACATGACGTTGCAGCACGAAATCGGCCGGTAGTCCTTTATCCCAATGGTTCCCATCTTCTTTGGAATCAAAGCTAGGATCGTAGTGTTAATTCCCTTTGATAAGAAACCATACCGAAAGAAAGGTTAAACAGCAACATCAATGTCCTTCTCAAGAATGGGCCAAACCTCTTTGAAAAACTCCAATGTGTAACCATCTGGGACTGGAGACTTGTTTGAAGGCATCGAGAACATCACCCTCTTAATCTCCAACATAGAGACATCCAACACCAATCTAGCTCTATCCTGCTCTGAACAACGATAATCTAACAAAGATCTAGCCTTCTCCGGAGAAACCTCAGAATTTTCACCCGGTTTCATAGCAAAAAGATCAGTATAGAACCTCACCACCCCCTATTTTTATATCCTCCCTACTAATAAGAAAAGACTCATCAGAAGCTGTCACCACATTAATTGAGTTATGAACCTCTTGCTCTTTAACCGCATTATAGAAAAATTGGTTATCTTGTCTCCTACCACCATCCAATGTAACTTGGACTTTTTTTCCAAGAACTCTTCCTCTAAACCCGCCAATGTTCCCACCTTTCACAAGCAATTGATTCTACCAGCATAGCTTGATCCCTTGGACAGTTCAAATTTTCCGTTCGGTTTTACAAAAGTCAACAAAATCTTCTTCCTTTCACCGAGAAAGATTGTTTATTTTATCCCGACCTAAATTTGGAATAATTGGCTTGAGGAGATTCAGCTTCTTGGAGAACCTAAATAGAGCTGATGTAGACAAAAATAAAGGCTCAGTTGTGTTTCAGTACATCTCAACAACATGCTTAAATTCTTCCAGCTTAACTACATACTTAATAACTTTGCAAGGGGTCTAGCTTCTTACATATCAGACCTTCTTCTTGCTTATTACACCAAGTACAAGTCCGACCATGGGAAGCCATGTCTGTAGTGACCCTCTCTTAGAACTCAAAAACAGACATGGAACCATCCAAGAACCTATTTGTTGAACTCTTAGCAGCCCTAAAACGAATTCCATTGAAAGATCAACCCATGGTGAAGTAGGGATTCACAATGGGAGATACAAACCATGAAGATGTAATCTTGAATTTGCCTTCTTACAATACGAACATTTCTCATAAAATTTGTCAACCTCACATCGCATCTTTGGCCAATAAAAGTGTTCCCGAAGCATGTCCAAAGTCTTCTTGTTTCAAAAGTGACACATTAATCCCCCTTCATGCGCTTGTTGCATAAGTAACTCCGTAATAGATCTGTTGGGAATGCATTGCTGCTTGTCCTTAAAGAGAAAACCATCATGCGTATAGAACTTGTGATACAATCCTTTCCCTCTTCCTTGATAACACTCCACTAACTCCGGATCACTTTCATGTAAGTTTTTAGAGATTATAAATGAGAGATTTTGAGATAAACTAGAAGGAAAACCATAGTAGAACATTAGAGAAGAATTTCTTATTGATCTTTGTGAATTACATAGCATATTTATAGGAGAATTACAAGGGAACCTAGGTTTAACTTTAATTTGAACCAACCAATAGGAGAGTAGTCTTTGGAGCGCCTTTGACCAAGCCAGCCTGTTCCAACCTGGTTCCAGCCCTTCTTTGACCAAATGGATAAGAAGGAAGACAAAGGACAAGTCCCAATGCACCTGGACGCTCTAGTGACTTGGTGCATGATTTGAACATTGCCAAGCTTCTCGAAGAATCTAGAAGACTCTCGAAGACTTCCTTAAACGTTCCAGAGGCTCCCTTAGGTCGTACAGTCTTATACAGCCTTGTATGGATCCGTACGGACTTGTATGGATCCGTACGGACTTGTACGGACTTGTACGGATCCGTGCAGACTTGTACGGATCCGTGCGGACTTGTACGGACACCCAAATCCAAACATCTTCCCTAAGCTCCCTTGATGATAAACCTGATTAATACTCCCCCTCAAACTTAGCCGGAGTGTTGGAATGAAAGCTAAGTTTGGGAACCGGGACTACCACCTCATTAAAAACCTTACCAAGGAAAACCCAGTGGGACAAAACCTTGGTAAGGGAAAAAGAGTGTGGTCTTCCTGGAACATGCAAGTATTATCAAGGATGAGTAAGGTCTACTAACCCAAGTTTGCTATGGATGTGGTTGCAAACTTTGAGGCTAGCAGTCTTGGTGAAGATATCAGCCAACTGGTCTTCACTCTTGGTGTAGCATGGAAGTATCACTCCTTCTATGATCTTCTCTCTAACCTTGTGATAGTCGATCTCAATGTGCTTGGTCCTCTCGTGAAATACTAGATTCGTTGCTATATGAATGGCTGCCTGATTGTCACAATGCATCGTGATAGGACTTGAAGTTTCTATGCCGAGATCTTTGAGAAGTGCTTTCAACCAAACTAATTCATTTGTCAGCTTCCTCATTGCTCTATATTCTGACTCCGCACTCGAGCATGACACAACCTTCTGCTTCTTAGACTTCCAGGTCACTAGATTGCCTCCAATGAAAGTACAGTAGCCAATTGTGGACTTTTTATCCATAGTGTCTCCAGCATAGTCTGCATCGCAATATCCAACTATCTCAGTGTTGCCATTCTTCCCCATCCAGATTCCTTGGCCTGGTGATCCTTTGATGTATCTCAAAATTCTTTCCACCATGATCCAATGATGCACGGTTGGTTCCTTCATATGTTGGCTAACCTGATTCACAACAAAACATAAGTCAGACCGTGTAATAGTCAAGTAGATGAGCTTACCAACTAGGCGCTAATATTGTGCTGGGTCTTCAAATGGCTTGTCAAGCGGATCATCTCCTTTCTCCCCCCTTTCTCTTGACCTTGTAGCCATCTTCAAGTGGAATCTTAGCTGGTTTGGATCCTAGCTTTCCTGTCTCCTGCAATAAATCAAGAGAATATTTTCTTTGTGATAGAAATAGGCCTTCCGAGGATCGGCATATCTCTATCCCTAGGAAATACTTGAGTTCTCCCAAGTCCTTGAAATCAAAAACAGGCTTAAGGAAGGATTTGGTTTCTTGAACCCCAACTTGATCACTACCTGAGATGATCAAGTCATCCACATAAACCAATATCACAATAAGCCCACGGGAGCTCTGGTGAGTGAACAAGGTATGGTCGGCTTCTTACCGGCTAAATCCTCGAGCAACAAGAGTGAAGCTCAGTTTATGATACCAGGCCCTCGGTGATTGCTTTAGACCATAATTGTGTGAAGCTTTGCCACTGGCGCAAAAGTATCAGTATAATCAGCTCCATATATCAGGGTGAAACCTCTGGCTACCAATCTGGATTTGTACTGCTCAATCTCCCCATTAGATTAATATTTGATTGTAAATACCCACTTGGAACTGACTGCCTTCTTTCCCTTTGGAAGCTCCGTTTCATCCCAAGTATGATTCTTATCCATTGATCCTATCTCAGCATCCACAACAGCTAACCATTCTTTGTGTTCTTTTGCTTCTTCGTAGGAGATCGGAATTTGGTGTTGATCAATCTTCCCAAGGAATGCTTGGTGTTCTGATGGCAAGAGGGCAAGAGAACAGACCGCTTGGAGAGGATGAGCCACGGCTTAGCTATTGTAATAGACCCTTGTTTGTTTCCAATGATCTGGTATGTACTTCAGCCTAGAGCTTCTTCTAAGCTGAGGAGCACTAATTTCTTCACTCTCATGGTCTTGACTAACCATTGGCTCCATTCCTCTAGTGACTTCTTCTTCATGATGAGCTTGGTCTTGATTACCATTATCTAAGTTGTTTGCTTCCTCTTCATTGTTATTTTCAGAATTTGGTCCTCCTTGTGGTTGCTGCTACGGTTGCTCTTGATGAGAGTCCCTTGGAGCAGGATTTACCAGATGATTGAGTAAGAACTCTAAGCTGGCGGGTCTATCTGAAGGAGAGCGGGCTAGGTCTTTAACACTATCCCAATTCTGTTTCTTGTCAAAGTATCCTTGGTTTTCTATGAACTTCACGTCTCTTGAAACCAGGGTACACTTCCGGATGGGATCATAACACTTATACCCCTTTTGAGTAGTAGAATAGCCTATGAATACACATCTTGTGCTTTTGGCTTCTAGTTTGTCCCTCTG
Source organism: Cardamine chenopodiifolia (assembly GCA_963922655.1). Classification (NCBI taxonomy): domain Eukaryota; kingdom Viridiplantae; phylum Streptophyta; class Magnoliopsida; order Brassicales; family Brassicaceae; genus Cardamine; species Cardamine chenopodiifolia. The sequence continues at coordinate 5,828,114 of OZ000463.1, forward strand.
AGTACCTGGGACAAATACAAAACACAAACATCCAAGAACCCGTAAGTGATTGATAAAGGGTTTATTGTGATTTAAAACTTCAAAGGGTGAAACGTCCTTTAGGACTCTTGTTGGAATTCGGTTGATAAGATAGCAGGCCATCATGACTGCATCTCCCCAGAAGTTTCTTGGCAGGTTGGAATGGAACATCATGGCTCTAGCTACTTCCATGAGATCCCTATTCTTTCTTTCAGCTACACCATTTTGTTGTGGTGTGTGTATGGGCAGCTTGTTTGGTGGATTATCCCATGCGTAGCTAAGTGTTCTTTGAATTTGTGGCTTGTATATTCCCCTCCATTATCCGTTCGATGTACCTTAACATTTGTTTTGAATTGATTAGTAATGTAGTTCTGAAAATTAATGAAAGCGTCAAATACTCTATCTTTAGATGGCATTAAGGTGATCCAAGTGTATTTCGACTTTTCATCAATAAATGTCACAAAGTACTTATTATTATCTCTCGATAAACATGGGGAAGTCCATACATCCTAGTGGACCAAATCAAAACATTTTTTATATATGGTAGAGGACTTAGGAAATACACTTTTACAATGTTTTCCTAAAATACAAGACTCACAAACCGAGTTATTAAACGAAATATTAGGCAATATTATTTCCAAGGCACGCGAGTGAGGATGTCCCAATCTAGCGTGTCATATTGCATTAGAACTACTAGCTAAGCATGAATTAAAAATTGTTAAAGTAGGATTGCTTGAAGAATCTTCTAAGATGTATAAGTCTCCTTTTGTGTTTCCTTCTCCAAGAACTCTTCCGGTCTTAATATCCTGAAAATGGAAACTATTAGGCCCAAAGATAGCATAAGCATCAAGATCAGTAGTAGCTCTCTTAACCGATACAAGATTCGAAGTGAAAGATGGCATGTAGAAAGCTTGAGATTCTTTGTCAAATAGTCTTAAACTTCCTATCCCTTTAACCGGTATTTTATCACCATTAGCAATTACTACATTCCCACTAGCAGATTTAATGTTACTAATCAAATTTGGATTACTAATCATGTGATGAGAAGCTCTGGAATCAATAACAAGAGAAGTGTTAGTTTTAGTAGGTTTAGTAGCAAAGTAGGTGATACCAGACTCTTTTAGTGCAACAATGGATCGAATGAGAGCTATGATCGCATGTTTCTTGCAATGATCGCATGTTTTCCTATTCTTGCCTTTGTAGCCATGACTTGGTTGGTAATTTCCTTTATTAGCCGTTGGGAGTTCTTGTTTTCTACTAAAGAGACCAAAGGACCCTTGTTCCTTTTGAATTTGTGCATAAACTTCATCGAGGCTAGGGAGCTGCTCTGATCTCAAGATATGTTTTATGAGGTCATTAAATGTCAGATTGAGTGTGAGAAGTAAACCAAAGACCTTATCTTGTTCTCTCCTTTCTTCATTGATTGAAAAATCCTTAGTGCTTGGACGTAACATCTCTAATTCAGCCCAAAGAGATATAAATTTCCCAAAGTGTTGAGTAAATTCTAGATCCTCTTGGTTGAGATTGTTGATTGCCCTTTTCACTTCAAAAACCCGGGTCAAGTTGGAGACGTTCCCGTAAACGTTCTTTAATGTATCCCAAAGCTCCTTTGCCGTGTCACAATAGGAGTATGCCTCTAGGATTGATGTATCTAGTGAGTTTTGAAGGAGACCCAACACCGTTTGGTCCTCTTGAAACCATTTGATTTCCTCCTCGGTCTTGGTCTCATTTTTTTCATCTTGTGTGCCTTCTTTTGGGTTTTGTGTGATCTCAATGTGTCTCCACAAACCTCTTCCACACAAAGCAGTCTTTGTTGTTCTTGCCCACAGCAAGTAATTGATCCCTTTGAGTGTAACCGGAATGATCATGGTTTTTAGAGTTTCCATGATTTTCTTGGTGTTTAATCACAAAGCTGGCAACTTTCTCAACTCAACACCAATGGATTTGAGGAATTTCTCTCAGAGAGAAATGAAGCTAGCAACGTGAAAGGAAGAAAAAGAAGTGAAAATCACAAAGCTAGCAACTTTCTCAACTCAGCACCAATGGATTTGAGGAATTTCTTTCAGAGAGAAATGAAGCTAGCAGCATGAGAAAGGAGAAAATAAAGAAAAAAATCTTGGAGAATGACTAAAAATGACAAGAACTGATGGAGAAATGATGGAGAATGATGGAGAAATGATGGAGAATGATGGAGAATAACTAAGAATGATGGAGAATAACTAAGAATAAAGCGGAATAGATAGGAGCAAGATCAATGCTCTGATACCATGTAATATTTTAGAGATTATAAATGAGAGATTTTGAGATAAACTAGAAGGAAAACCATAGTAGAACATTAAAGAAGAATTTCTTAATGATCTGTGTGAATTACTTAGCATATTTATAGGAGAATTACAAGGGAACCTAGGTTTAACTTTAATTTGAACCAGCCAATAGGAGAATAGTCTTTGGAGCGCCCTTGACCATGCCAGCCTGTTCCAGCCTGGTTCCAGCCCTTCCTTGACCAAATGGATAAGAAGGAAGACCAAGGACAAGCCCCAATGTACCTGGACGCTCTAGTGACTTGGTGCATGATCCGAACATTGCCAAGCTTCTCGAAGACTCTATTGTTGAACTCTTGGCAGCCCTAAAACGAAGTTGAACATTACCACAAATATAGAATCCTTTTGTTGAACTCTTGGCAGCCCTAAAACGAAGTCCATTGAAAGATCAACCAATGGTGAAGTAGGGATTGGCAATGGGAGATATTAAACATACAGATGCACTTTTGAATTTGCCTTCTTACAAACCAAACACTTCTCACAAAATTTGTCAACCCGACATTGTATCTTTGCCCAGTATAAGTGTTCCCTACGCATTTCCAAAGTCTTCTTGTTTCCAAAATGACACTTCAATCCCCCACCATGCGCTTCTTGCATAAATAACTCCCTAATCGATTCCTTGGGAATGCAAAGCTGCTTGTCCTTAAAGAGAAATCCATCATGCATATAGTACTTGTGATACAATCCTTTCCCTCATCCTTGATAACATTCCCCTAACTCCGGATCATTTTGAAAGTTATCCTGAATAGTCTCGAACCCTATAATCTTTGAATCCATGGTTGATATCAAAACATACTGCCTAAACAAAGCATCCTCCATAACATTTTCTTTCCTTTTCTTATACTTTATTATGGCAATGCTTGGATGAATTCCAACCATTTGGCAAGTCTCTCTCTGAGATTTTTCTTCCCTCTCAAGTGCTTCAATGTCTCGTGATCGGTGTGGATGACACATTCCTTGGTCAAGAAGTAATGTTGCCAGGTTTACATGGGTGTGACTAGCGCATACAACTTTTTATCGTAATTAGGGTAGTTTAACATTGATCGACCCAAGTCTTCATGTTCTTGGCTATTGTGGCTATAACGAGGGTAGCGATAATCCTATTAGTGACTTCTGTTTGGCCGTCGGTTTGGGGATGGGACATTGTAGAAAGGACGAGCTTGGTCCCTAGCCTTCTCCAAAGCGTCCTCCATAAGTGGCTCAAGAACTTTGTGTCTCAATCCGACACAATAGTCCTTGGGTACCATGTAATTTCACGACTTCCTTTAAAACAAGTTAGAGGTTTGGGTATCATCATTTGTCTTGGAGCATGGGATGAAATGCACCATCTTTGAAAAGCGGTCGACTACCATAAATATAGAATCCTTTTGTTGAACTTTTGTTGAACTCTAGCATCCCTTGAACGAATTCCATTGAAAGATCAACCCATAGTGAAGTAGGGATTCACAATGGGAGATATAAACCATACGGATGTAATCTTGAATTTGCCTTCTTACAATACGAACATTTCTCATAAAATTTGTCAACCTCACATCGCATCTTTGGCCAATAAAAGTGTTCCCGAAGCATGTCCAAAGTCTTCTTGTTTCAAAAGTGATACATCAATCCCCCTCCATGCGCTTCTTGCATAAGTAACTCCCTAATAGATCCGTTGGGAATGCAAAGCTGCTTATCCTTAAAAGAGAAAACCATCATGCATATAGAACTTGTGATATAATCCTTTCCCTCTTCCTTGATAACATTCCCCTAACTCCGGATGACTTTCGTATCTTCCCTTAATAGTCTCGAACCCTAGAATCTTTGAATCCATGGTTGATATCAAAACATACTGCCTAAACAAAGCATCCTCCATAACATTTTCTTTCCTTTTCTTATACTTTATTATGGCAATGCTTGGATGAATTCCAACCATTTGGCAAGTCTCTCTTTGAGATTTTTCTTCCCTCTCAAGTGCTTCAATGTCTCGTGATCGGTGTGGATGACACATTCCTTTGTCAAGAAGTAATGTTGCCAGGTTTACATGGGTGTCACTAGCGCATACAACTTTTTATCGTAAGTAGGGTAGTTTAACGTTGATCGACCCAAGTCTTCATGTTCTTGGCTATTGTGGCTATAAGGAGAGGTCTATTAATGACTTCCATTTGGCTGTCGGTTTGGGGATGACACGTTGTAGAAAAGACGAGCTTGGTCTGTAGCCTTCTCCAAAGCGTCCCCAATTAGTGGCTTAGGAACTTTGTGGCTCGACCAGATACAATAGTCCTTGAGATATCATGTAATTTGAGGACTTTCTTGAAAACAAGTTAGCGGTTTGCGTAGCATCATTTGTCTTGGAGCATGGGATGAAATGCGCCATCTTTGAAATGCGGTCGACTACCACAAAAATAGAATCCTTTTGTTGAACTTTTGTTGGACTCTAACATCCCTTAAACGAATTCCATTGAAATATCAACCCATGGTGAAGTAGGGATTCACAATGGGAGATATAAACCATACGGATGTAATCTTGAATTTGCCTTCTTACAATACAAACATTTCTCACAAAATTTGTCAACCTCACATCGCATCTTTGGCCAATAAAAGTGTTCCCTAAGCATGTCCAAAGTCTTCTTGTTTCAAAAGTGACACATCAATCCCACTCCATGCGCTTCTTGCATAAGTAACTCTCTAATAGATCCGTTGGGAATGCAAAGCTACTTGTCCTTAAAAGAGAAAATCATCATGCATATAGAACTTGTGATATAATATTTTCCCTCTTCCTTGATAACATTCTCCTAACTCCGGATGACTTTCGTATCTTCCCTTAATAGTCTCGAACCCTAGAATCTTTGAATCCATGGTTGATATCAAAACATACCGCCTAAACAAAGCATCCGCCACAACATTGTTTTTCCCTTTCTTACACTTCATGATGGGAATGCTTTGATGAATTTCAATAATTTGGCGTATCTCTTCTTGAGATTTTTCTGCCCTCTTAAGTGCTTCAAAGTCTCGTGATCCGTGGGGATGACACATTCGTAGGCTGAGAGGTAATGTTTCCAAGTCTCCATGGCTGACACTAATGCATACAACTCTTTACCGTAAGTAGGGTAGTTAAGAGTTGATCGATCCAAGTCTTCATGTTCTTGCTTATTGTGGCTATAAGGAGAGTACCGAGAGTCCTATTAATGACTTTCGTTTGGCCGTCGGTTTGGGGATGACACGTTGTAGAAAAGACGAGCTTGGTCCCTAGCCTTCTCTAAAGCGTCCTCCATAAGTGGCTTAGGAACTTTGTGTCTCGATTCGACATAAGAGTCCTTGAGATACCATGTAATTTGACGACTTCCTTGAAAAAAAGTTAGCGGTTTGCGTAGAATCATTTGTCTTGGAGCATGGGATGAAATGCGCCATCTTAGAGACACGGTCGACTACCAAAAATATAGAATCCTTTTGTTGAACTCTTGGCAGCCCTAAAACGAAGTCCATTGAAAGATCAACCAATGGTGAAGTAGGGATTGGCAATGGGAGATATAAACCATACGGATGTACTTTTGACTTTGCCTTCTTACAAACCAAACACTTCTCACAAAATTTGTCAACCCCACATTGTATCTTTGCCCAATAGAAGTTTTCCCTACGCATGTCCAAAGTCTTCTTGTTTCGAAAGTGACACATCAATCCCCCACCATGCGCTTCTTGCATAAATAACTCCCTAATCGATCCCTTTGGAATGCAAAGCTGCTTGTCCTTAAAGAGAAATCCATCATGCATATAGCACTTGTGATACAATCCTTTCCCTCATCCTTGATAACATTCCCCTAACTCCGGATCATTTTGAAAGTTATCCTGAATAGTCTCGAACCCTATAATCTTTGAATCCATGGTTGATATCAAAACATACTGCCTAAACAAAACATGTCTAAAGTCTTCTTGTTTCAAAAGTGACACATCAATCCCACTCCATGCGTTTCTTGCATAAGTAACTCCCTAATAGATCCGTTGAGAATGCAAAGCTGCTTGTCCTTAAAAGAGAAAACCATCATGTATATAGAACTTGTGATATAATCCTTTCCCTCTTCCTTGATAACATTCCCCTAATATTCGGATGACTTTCGTACCTTCCCTTAATAGTCTCAAACCCTAGAATCTTTGAATCCATGGTTGATATCAAAACATACCGCCTAAACAAAGCATCCGCCCACAACATTGTCTTTCCCTTTCTTATAATTCATGATGGAAATGCTTTGATGAATTTCAATAATTTGGCGTACCTCTTCTTGAGATTTTTCTGCCCTCTCAAGTGCTTCAAAGTCTCGTGATCCGTGGGGATGACACATTCGTAGGCCGAGAGTTAATGTTTCCAAGTCTCCATGGCTGTCACAAGTGCATACAACTCTTTACCGTAAGTAGGGTAGTTAAGCGTTGATCGACCAAGGTCTTCATGTTCTTGCCTATTGTGGCTATAAGGAGAGGTCTATTAATGACTTCCATTTGGCTGTCGGCTTGGGGATGGCACGTTGTAGAAAAGATGAGCTTGGTCTGTAGCCTTCTCCAAAGCGTCCTCCATAAGTGGCTCAGGAACTTTGTGTCTCGACCAGACACAATAATCCTTGAGATATCATGTAATTTAAGGACTTTCTTGAAAACAAGTTAGCGGTTTGCGTAGCATCATTTGTCTTGGAGCATGAGATGAAATGCGCCATCTTAGAGACATGGTCGACTACCACAAATATAGAATCCTTTTGTTGAACTCTTGGCAGCCCTAAAACGAAGTCCATTGAAAGATCAACCAATGGTGAAGTAGGGATTGGCAATGGGAGATATTAACCATACAGATGCACTTTTGAATTTGCCTTCTTACAAACCAAACACTTCTCACAAAATTTGTCAACCCGACATTGTATCTTTGCCCAGTATAAGTGTTCCCTACGCATTTCCAAAGTCTTCTTGTTTCCAAAATGACACTTCAATCCCCCACCATGCGCTTCTTGCATAAATAACTCCCTAATCGATTCCTTGGGAATGCAAAGCTGCTTGTCCTTAAAGAGAAATCCATCATGCATATAGTACTTGTGATACAATCCTTTCCCTCATCCTTGATAACATTCCCCTAACTCCGGATCATTTTGAAAGTTATCCTGAATAGTCTCGAACCCTATAATCTTTGAATCCATGGTTGATATCAAAACATACTGCCTAAACAAAGCATCCTCCATAACATTTTCTTTCCTTTTCTTATACTTTATTATGGCAATGCTTGGATGAATTCCAACCATTTGGCAAGTCTCTCTTTGAGATTTTTCTTCCCTCTCAAGTGCTTCAATGTCTCGTGATCGGTGTGGATGACACATTCCTTGGTCAAGAAGTAATGTTGCCAGGTTTACATGGGTGTCACTAGCGCATACAACTTTTTATCGTAAGTAGGGTAGTTTAACGTTGATCGACCCAAGTCTTCATGTTCTTGGCTATTGTGGCTATAACGAGGGTAGCGATAATCCTATTAATGACTTCTGTTTGGCCGTCGGTTTGGGGATGGGACATTGTAGAGAGGACGAGCTTGGTCCCTAGCCTTCTCCAAAGCGTCCTCCATAAGTGGCTCAAGAACTTTGTGTCTCAATCCGACACAATAGTCCTTGGGTACCATGTAATTTCACGACTTCCTTTAAAACAAGTTAGAGGTTTGGGTATCATCATTTGTCTTGGAGCATGGGATGAAATGCACCATCTTTGAAAAGCGGTCGACTACCATAAATATAGAATCCTTTTGTTGAACTTTTGTTGAACTCTAGCATCCCTTGAACGAATTCCATTGAAAGATAAACCCATAGTGAAGTAGGGATTCACAATGGGAGATATAAACCATACGGATGTAATCTTGAATTTACCTTCTTACAATACGAACATTTCTCATAAAATTTGTCAACCTCACATCGCATCTTTGGCCAATAAAGGTGTTCCCGAAGCATGTCCAAAGTCTTCTTGTTTCAAAAGTGATACATCAATCCCACTCCATGCGCTTCTTGCATAAGTAACTCCCTAATAGATCCGTTGGGAATGAAAAGCTGCTTATCCTTAAAAGAGAAAACCATCATGCATATAGAACTTGTGATATAATCCTTTCCCTCTTCCTTGATAACATTCCCCTAACTCCGGATGACTTTCGTATCTTCCCTTAATAGTCTCGAACCCTAGAATCTTTGAATCCATGGTTGATATCAAAACATACCGCCTAAACAAAGCATTCGCCATAACATTGTCTCTCCCTTTCTTATACTTTATTATGGAAATGCTTAGATGAATTTAAACCATTTGGCATATCTCTTCTTGAGATTTTTCTCCCCTCTCTAGTGCTTCAAAGTCTCGTGATCCATGTGGTTGACATATACCTAGACCAAGAGGTAATGTTTCCAACTCTCCATGGCTCTCACTAGTGCATACTACTCTTTATCGTAAGTAGGGTAGTTAAGCGTTGATCGACCCAGGTCTTCATGTTCTTGCCTATTGTGGCTATAAGGAGATGTCTATTAATGACTTCCATTTGGCTGTCGGTTTGGGGATGGCACGTTGTAGAAAAGACGAGCTTGGTCTGTAGCCTTCTCCAAAGCGTCCCCCATTAGTGGCTTAGGAACTTTGTGGCTCGACCAGATACAATAGTCCTTGAGATATCATGTAATTTGAGGACTTTCTTGAAAACAAGTTAGCGGTTTGCGTAGCATCATTTGTCTTGGAGCATGGGATCAAAATGCGCCATCTTTGAAATGCGGTCGACTACCACAAAAATAGAATCCTTTTGTTGAACTTTTGTTGAACTCTAACATCCCTTAAACGAATTCCATTGAAATATCAACCCATGGTGAAGTAGGGATTCACAATGGGAGATATAAACCATACGGATGTAATCTTGAATTTGCCTTCTTACAATACAAACATTTCTCACAAAATTTGTCAACCTCACATCGCATCTTTGGCCAATAAAAGTGTTCCCTAAGCATGTCCAAAGTCTTCTTGTTTCAAAAGTGACACATCAATCCCACTCCATGCGCTTCTTGCATAAGTAACTCCCTAATAGATCCGTTGGGAATGCAAAGCTACTTGTCCTTAAAAGAGAAAATCATCATGCATATAGAACTTGTGATATAATATTTTCTCTCTTCCTTGATAACATTCTCCTAACTCCGGATGACTTTCGTATCTTCCCTTAATAGTCTCGAACCCTAGAATCTTTGAATCCATGGTTGATATCAAAACATACCGCCTAAACAAAGCATCCGCCACAACATTGTTTTTCCCTTTCTTACACTTCATGATGGGAATGCTTTGATGAATTTCAATAATTTGGCGTATCTCTTCTTGAGATTTTTCTGCCCTCTTAAGTGCTTCAAAGTCTCGTGATCCGTGGGGATGACACATTCGTAGGCTGAGAGGTAATGTTTCCAAGTCTCCATGGCTGTCACTAATGCATACAACTCTTTACCGTAAGTAGGGTAGTTAAGAGTTGATCGATCCAAGTCTTCATGTTCTTGCTTATTGTGGCTATAAGGAGAGTACCGAGAGTCCTATTAATGACTTTCGTTTGGCCGTCGGTTTTGGGGATGACACGTTGTAGAAAAGACGAGCTTGGTCCCTAGCCTTCTCCAAAGCGTCCTCCATAAGTGGCTTTGGAACTTTGTGTCTCGATTCGACATAAGAGTCCTTGAGATACCATGTAATTTGACGACTTCCTTGAAAAAAAGTTAGCGGTTTGCGTAGAATCATTTGTCTTGGAGCATGGGATGAAATGCGCCATCTTAGAGACACGGTCGACTACCAAAAATATAGAATCCTTTTGTTGAACTCTTGGCAGCCCTAAAACGAAGTCCATTGAAAGATCAACCAATGGTGAAGTAGGGATTGGCAATGGGAGATATAAACCATACGGATGTACTTTTGACTTTGCCTTCTTACAAACCAAACACTTCTCACAAAATTTGTCAACCCCACATTGTATCTTTGCCCAATAGAAGTTTTCCCTACGCATGTCCAAAGTCTTCTTGTTTCCAAAGTGACACATCAATCCCCCACCATGCGCTTCTTGCATAAATAACTCCCTAATCGATCCCTTTGGAATGCAAAGCTGCTTGTCCTTAAAGAGAAATCCATCATGCATATAGCACTTGTGATACAATCCTTTCCCTCATCCTTGATAACATTCCCCTAACTCCGGATCATTTTGAAAGTTATCCTGAATAGTCTCGAACCCTATAACCTTTGAATCCATGGTTGGTATCAAAACATACTGCCTAAACAAAACATGTCTAAAGTCTTCTTGTTTCAAAAGTGACACATCAATCCCACTCCATGCGCTTCTTGCATAAGTAACTCCCTAATAGATCCGTTGAGAATGCAAAGCTGCTTGTCCTTAAAAGAGAAAACCATCATGCATATAGAACTTGTGATATAATCCTTTCCCTCTTCCTTGATAACATTCCCCTAATATTCGGATGACTTTCGTACCTTCCCTTAATAGTCTCAAACCATAGAATCTTTGAATCCATGGTTGATATCAAAACATACCGCCTAAACAAAGCATCCGCCCACAACATTGTCTTTCCCTTTCTTATAATTCATGATGGAAATGCTTTGATGAATTTCAATAATTTGGCGTACCTCTTCTTGAGATTTTTCTGTCCTCTCAAGTGCTTCAAAGTCTCGTGATCCGTGGGGATGACACATTCGTAGGCCGAGAGTTAATGTTTCCAAGTCTCCATGGCTGTCACAAGTGCATACAACTCTTTACCGTAAGTAGGGTAGTTCAGCGTTGATCGACCAAGGTTTTCATGTTCTTGCCTATTGTGGCTATAAGGAGAGGTCTATTAATGACTTCCATTTGGCTGTCGGCTTGGGGATGGCACGTTGTAGAAAAGATGAGCTTGGTCTGTAGCCTTCTCCAAAGCGTCCTCCATAAGTGGCTCAGGAACTTTGTGTCTCGACCAGACACAATAATCCTTGAGATATCATGTAATTTAAGGACTTTCTTGAAAACAAGTTAGCGGTTTGCGTAGCATCATTTGTCTTGGAGCATGAGATGAAATGCGCCATCTTAGAGACATGGTCGACTACCACAAATATAGAATCCTTTTGTTGAACTCTTGGCAGCCCTAAAACGAAGTCCATTGAAAGATCAACCAATGGTGAAGTAGGGATTGGCAATGGGAGATATTAACCATACAGATGCACTTTTGAATTTGCCTTCTTACAAACCAAACACTTCTCACAAAATTTGTCAACCCGACATTGTATCTTTGCCCAGTATAAGTGTTCCCTACGCATTTCCAAAGTCTTCTTGTTTCCAAAATGACACTTCAATCCCCCACCATGCGCTTCTTGCATAAATAACTCCCTAATCGATTCCTTGGGAATGCAAAGCTGCTTGTCCTTAAAGAGAAATCCATCATGCATATAGTACTTGTGATACAATCCTTTCCCTCATCCTTGATAACATTCCCCTAACTCCGGATCATTTTGAAAGTTATCCTGAATAGTCTCGAACCCTATAATCTTTGAATCCATGGTTGATATCAAAACATACTGCCTAAACAAAGCATCCTCCATAACATTTTCTTTCCTTTTCTTATACTTTATTATGGCAATGCTTGGATGAATTCCAACCATTTGGCAAGTCTCTCTCTGAGATTTTTCTTCCCTCTCAAGTGCTTCAATGTCTCGTGATCGGTGTGGATGACACATTCCTTGGTCAAGAAGTAATGTTGCCAGGTTTACATGGGTGTGACTAGCGCATACAACTTTTTATCGTAATTAGGGTAGTTTAACATTGATCGACCCAAGTCTTCATGTTCTTGGCTATTGTGGCTATAACGAGGGTAGCGATAATCCTATTAATGACTTCTGTTTGGCCGTCGGTTTGGGGATGGGACATTGTAGAAAGGACGAGCTTGGTCCCTAGCCTTCTCCAAAGCGTCCTCCATAAGTGGCTCAAGAACTTTGTGTCTCAATCCGACACAATAGTCCTTGGGTACCATGTAATTTCACGACTTCCTTTAAAACAAGTTAGAGGTTTGGGTATCATCATTTGTCTTGGAGCATGGGATGAAATGCACCATCTTTGAAAAGCGGTCGACTACCATAAATATAGAATCCTTTTGTTGAACTTTTGTTGAACTCTAGCATCCCTTGAACGAATTCCATTGAAAGATCAACCCATAGTGAAGTAGGGATTCACAATGGGAGATATAAACCATACGGATGTAATCTTGAATTTGCCTTCTTACAATACGAACATTTCTCATAAAATTTGTCAACCTCACATCGCATCTTTGGCCAATAAAAGTGTTCCCGAAGCATGTCCAAAGTCTTCTTGTTTCAAAAGTGATACATCAATCCCACTCCATGCGCTTCTTGCATAAGTAACTCCCTAATAGATCCGTTGGGAATGCAAAGCTGCTTATCCTTAAAAGAGAAAACCATCATGCATATAGAACTTGTGATATAATTCTTTCCCTCTTCCTTGATAACATTCCCCTAACTCCGGATGACTTTCGTAGCTTCCCTTAATAGTCTCGAACCCTAGAATCTTTGAATCCATGGTTGATATCAAAACATACCGCCTAAACAAAGCATTCGCCATAACATTGTCTCTCCCTTTCTTATACTTTATTATGGAAATGCTTAGATGAATTTAAACCATTTGGCATATCTCTTCTTGAGATTTTTCTCCCCTCTCTAGTGCTTCAAAGTCTCGTGATCCATGTGGTTGACATATACCTAGACCAAGAGGTAATGTTTCCAACTCTCCATGGCTCTCACTAGTGCATACTACTCTTTATCGTAAGTAGGGTAGTTAAGCGTTGATCGACCCAGGTCTTCATGTTCTTGCCTATTGTGGCTATAAGGAGATGTCTATTAATGACTTCCATTTGGCTGTCGGTTTGGGGATGGCACGTTGTAGAAAAGACGAGCTTGGTCTGTAGCCTTCTCCAAAGCGTCCCCCATTAGTGGCTTAGGAACTTTGTGGCTCGACCAGATACAATAGTCCTTGAGATATCATGTAATTTGAGGACTTTCTTGAAAACAAGTTAGCGGTTTGCGTAGCATCATTTGTCTTGGAGCATGGGATCAAAATGCGCCATCTTTGAAATGCGGTCGACTACCACAAAAATAGAATCCTTTTGTTGAACTTTTGTTGAACTCTAACATCCCTTAAACGAATTCCATTGAAATATCAACCCATGGTGAAGTAGGGATTCACAATGGGAGATATAAACCATACGGATGTAATCTTGAATTTGCCTTCTTACAATACAAACATTTCTCACAAAATTTGTCAACCTCACATCGCATCTTTGGCCAATAAAAGTGTTCCCTAAGCATGTCCAAAGTCTTCTTGTTTCAAAAGTGACACATCAATCCCACTCCATGCGCTTCTTGCATAAGTAACTCCCTAATAGATCCGTTGGGAATGCAAAGCTACTTGTCCTTAAAAGAGAAAATCATCATGCATATAGAACTTGTGATATAATATTTTCTCTCTTCCTTGATAACATTCTCCTAACTCCGGATGACTTTCGTATCTTCCCTTAATAGTCTCGAACCCTAGAATCTTTGAATCCATGGTTGATATCAAAACATACCGCCTAAACAAAGCATCCGCCACAACATTGTTTTTCCCTTTCTTACACTTCATGATGGGAATGCTTTGATGAATTTCAATAATTTGGCGTATCTCTTCTTGAGATTTTTCTGCCCTCTTAAGTGCTTCAAAGTCTCGTGATCCGTGGGGATGACACATTCGTAGGCTGAGAGGTAATGTTTCCAAGTCTCCATGGCTGTCACTAATGCATACAACTCTTTACCGTAAGTAGGGTAGTTAAGAGTTGATCGATCCAAGTCTTCATGTTCTTGCTTATTGTGGCTATAAGGAGAGTACCGAGAGTCCTATTAATGACTTTCGCTTGGCCGTCGGTTTTGGGGATGACACGTTGTAGAAAAGACGAGCTTGGTCCCTAGCCTTCTCCAAAGCGTCCTCCATAAGTGGCTTTGGAACTTTGTGTCTCGATTCGACATAAGAGTCCTTGAGATACCATGTAATTTGACGACTTCCTTGAAAAAAAGTTAGCGGTTTGCGTAGAATCATTTGTCTTGGAGCATGGGATGAAATGCGCCATCTTAGAGACACGGTCGACTACCAAAAATATAGAATCCTTTTGTTGAACTCTTGGCAGCCCTAAAACGAAGTCCATTGAAAGATCAACCAATGGTGAAGTAGGGATTGGCAATGGGAGATATAAACCATACGGATGTACTTTTGACTTTGCCTTCTTACAAACCAAACACTTCTCACAAAATTTGTCAACCCCACATTGTATCTTTGCCCAATAGAAGTTTTCCCTACGCATGTCCAAAGTCTTCTTGTTTCCAAAGTGACACATCAATCCCCCACCATGCGCTTCTTGCATAAATAACTCCCTAATCGATCCCTTTGGAATGCAAAGCTGCTTGTCCTTAAAGAGAAATCCATCATGCATATAGCACTTGTGATACAATCCTTTCCCTCATCCTTGATAACATTCCCCTAACTCCGGATCATTTTGAAAGTTATCCTGAATAGTCTCGAACCCTATAACCTTTGAATCCATGGTTGGTATCAAAACATACTGCCTAAACAAAACATGTCTAAAGTCTTCTTGTTTCAAAAGTGACACATCAATCCCACTCCATGCGCTTCTTGCATAAGTAACTCCCTAATAGATCCGTTGAGAATGCAAAGCTGCTTGTCCTTAAAAGAGAAAACCATCATGCATATAGAACTTGTGATATAATCCTTTCCCTCTTCCTTGATAACATTCCCCTAATATTCGGATGACTTTCGTACCTTCCCTTAATAGTCTCAAACCATAGAATCTTTGAATCCATGGTTGATATCAAAACATACCGCCTAAACAAAGCATCCGCCCACAACATTGTCTTTCCCTTTCTTATAATTCATGATGGAAATGCTTTGATGAATTTCAATAATTTGGCGTACCTCTTCTTGAGATTTTTCTGTCCTCTCAAGTGCTTCAAAGTCTCGTGATCCGTGGGGATGACACATTCGTAGGCCGAGAGTTAATGTTTCCAAGTCTCCATGGCTGTCACAAGTGCATACAACTCTTTACCGTAAGTAGGGTAGTTCAGCGTTGATCGACCAAGGTTTTCATGTTCTTGCCTATTGTGGCTATAAGGAGAGGTCTATTAATGACTTCCATTTGGCTGTCGGCTTGGGGATGGCACGTTGTAGAAAAGATGAGCTTGGTCTGTAGCCTTCTCCAAAGCGTCCTCCATAAGTGGCTCAGGAACTTTGTGTCTCGACCAGACACAATAATCCTTGAGATATCATGTAATTTAAGGACTTTCTTGAAAACAAGTTAGCGGTTTGCGTAGCATCATTTGTCTTGGAGCATGAGATGAAATGCGCCATCTTAGAGACATGGTCGACTACCACAAATATAGAATCCTTTTGTTGAACTCTTGGCAGCCCTAAAACGAAGTCCATTGAAAGATCAACCAATGGTGAAGTAGGGATTGGCAATGGGAGATATTAACCATACAGATGCACTTTTGAATTTGCCTTCTTACAAACCAAACACTTCTCACAAAATTTGTCAACCCGACATTGTATCTTTGCCCAGTATAAGTGTTCCCTACGCATTTCCAAAGTCTTCTTGTTTCCAAAATGACACTTCAATCCCCCACCATGCGCTTCTTGCATAAATAACTCCCTAATCGATTCCTTGGGAATGCAAAGCTGCTTGTCCTTAAAGAGAAATCCATCATGCATATAGTACTTGTGATACAATCCTTTCCCTCATCCTTGATAACATTCCCCTAACTCCGGATCATTTTGAAAGTTATCCTGAATAGTCTCGAACCCTATAATCTTTGAATCCATGGTTGATATCAAAACATACTGCCTAAACAAAGCATCCTCCATAACATTTTCTTTCCTTTTCTTATACTTTATTATGGCAATGCTTGGATGAATTCCAACCATTTGGCAAGTCTCTCTCTGAGATTTATCTTCCCTCTCAAGTGCTTCAATGTCTCGTGATCGGTGTGGATGACACATTCCTTGGTCAAGAAGTAATGTTGCCAGGTTTACATGGGTGTGACTAGCGCATACAACTTTTTATCGTAATTAGGGTAGTTTAACATTGATCGACCCAAGTCTTCATGTTCTTGGCTATTGTGGCTATAACGAGGGTAGCGATAATCCTATTAATGACTTCTGTTTGGCCGTCGGTTTGGGGATGGGACATTGTAGAAAGGACGAGCTTGGTCCCTAGCCTTCTCCAAAGCGTCCTCCATAAGTGGCTCAAGAACTTTGTGTCTCAATCCGACACAATAGTCCTTGGGTACCATGTAATTTCACGACTTCCTTTAAAACAAGTTAGAGGTTTGGGTATCATCATTTGTCTTGGAGCATGGGATAAAATGCACCATCTTTGAAAAGCGGTCGACTACCATAAATATAGAATCCTTTTGTTGAACTTTTGTTGAACTCTAGCATCCCTTGAACGAATTCCATTGAAAGATCAACCCATAGTGAAGTAGGGATTCACAATGGGAGATATAAACCATACGGATGTAATCTTGAATTTGCCTTCTTACAATACGAACATTTCTCATAAAATTTGTCAACCTCACATCGCATCTTTGGCCAATAAAAGTGTTCCCGAAGCATGTCCAAAGTCTTCTTGTTTCAAAAGTGATACATCAATCCCACTCCATGCGCTTCTTGCATAAGTAACTCCCTAATAGATCCGTTGGGAATGCAAAGCTGCTTATCCTTAAAAGAGAAAACCATCATGCATATAGAACTTGTGATATAATTCTTTCCCTCTTCCTTGATAACATTCCCCTAACTCCGGATGACTTTCGTAGCTTCCCTTAATAGTCTCGAACCCTAGAATCTTTGAATCCATGGTTGATATCAAAACATACCGCCTAAACAAAGCATTCGCCATAACATTGTCTCTCCCTTTCTTATACTTTATTATGGAAATGCTTAGATGAATTTAAACCATTTGGCATATCTCTTCTTGAGATTTTTCTCCCCTCTCTAGTGCTTCAAAGTCTCGTGATCCATGTGGTTGACATATACCTAGACCAAGAGGTAATGTTTCCAACTCTCCATGGCTCTCACTAGTGCATACTACTCTTTATCGTAAGTAGGGTAGTTAAGCGTTGATCGACCCAGGTCTTCATGTTCTTGCCTATTGTGGCTATAAGGAGATGTCTATTAATGACTTCCATTTGGCTGTCGGTTTGGGGATGGCACGTTGTAGAAAAGACGAGCTTGGTCTGTAGCCTTCTCCAAAGCGTCCCCCATTAGTGGCTTAGGAACTTTGTGGCTCGACCAGATACAATAGTCCTTGAGATATCATGTAATTTGAGGACTTTCTTGAAAACAAGTTAGCGGTTTGAGTAGCATCATTTGTCTTGGAGCATGGGATGAAATGCACCATCTTAGAGACATGGTCGACTACCACAAATATAGAATCCTTTTGTTGAACTCTTGGCAGCCCTAAAACGAAGACCATTGAAAGATCAACCAATGGTGAAGTAGGGATTGGCAATGGGAGATATAAACCATACGGATGTACTTTTGACTTTGCCTTCTTACAAACCAAACACTTCTAACAAAAATTTTCAACCCCACATCACATCTTTGGCCAATAGAAGTGTTCCCTAAGCATGTCTAACATCTTTGTCACATCAATCCCCGTCCATGCGCTTCTTGCATAAGTAACTCCCTAATCGATCCCTTGGGAATGGAAAGCTGCTTGTCCTTAATGAGAAAACCATCGTGCATATAATACTTGTGATACAATCCTTTCCTTCTTCCTTGATAACATTCCCTTTCTTCCGGATCACTTTCATAGCTTTCCCTAATAGTCTCAAACCCTAGAATCTTTGCATCCATGCTTGATATCAAAACATACCGCCTAAACAAAGCATCCGCCAAAAAATTTTCTTTCCCTTTCTTATACTTTATTATGGAAATGATCAATTCCAACCATTTGGCATGTCTCTTCTCAAGATTTTTCTTCCCTCTCAAGTGCTTCAATGTCTCGTGATCGGTGTGGATGACACATTTCTTGGCCAAGACGTAATGTTGCCAAGTCTCCATAGCTCTCACTAGCGCATACAACTTTTTATCGTAAGTAGGGTACTTAAGCGTTGATCGACCCAAGTCTTAGTGTTCTTGCCTCTTTTGGCTCTAAGTGGAGTACTGAGAGTCCTATTAATAACTTCTATTTGGCCGTCGGTTTGCACGTTGTAGATAAGACGAGCTTGGTCCCTAGCCTTCCCCAAAGCAAAATCTATAAGTAGCTTAGAAACTTTGTATATCGATCCGACACAATTGTCCTTGGGATACCATGTAACTTGACGACTTCCTTGAAAAAATGTTAGAGGTTTGGGTAGCATCTTTTATTTTGAATATGGGATGAAATACGCCATCTTCGAGATGCGGTGGACTACCATAAATATAGAATCCTTTTTTTGAACTTTTGTTGAAATTTTGTTGAACTCTTGGCAGCCATAAAATGAATTCGATTGAAAGATCAACCCATGGTGAAGTAGGGATTCACAATGGGAGATATAAGCCATACGGATGTAATCTTTACTTTGCCTTCTTACACACCAAACATTTCTCACAAAATTTGTCAACCTCACATCGCATCTTTGACCAATAGAAGTGTTCCCTATGCTTGTTCGAAGTGTTCTTGTTTCCAAAGTGACACATCAATCCCCCTCCATGCGCTTATTGCATAAGTAACTCCCTAATAGATCCGTTGGGAATGCAAAATTGATTATCCTTCAAGAGAAAACCATCATGCGTATAAAAATTGTGATACAATCCTTTCCCTCTTCCTTGATAACATTCCCCTAACTCCGGATTACTTTCATAGCATCCATGGTAGATATCAAAACATAACGCCAAAACAAAGCATCCGCCATAACATTTTCTTTTCCTTTCTTATACTTTATTATGGAAATGCTATTAATGAAGCTTATCATCAAGGGAGATTAAGGAAGAAGGTTGGACCTGGGTGTCCGTACAAGACCGAACGGATCCGTTCAAGACCGTACAACCTAAGAGAGCCTCCAAAACGTTTGAGGAAGCCTTCGAGAGTCTTCAAGAAGCTTGGCAACGTTCGGATTATGCACCAAGCCACTAGAGCATCCGGGTGCATTGGCACCTTATCCTTGGTCTTCCTTCTTATCCATTCGGTCAAGGAAGGGCTGGAATCAGGCTGGCATGGTCAAGGGCGTGCGAATGGCTGATCTCCCATTGGATGGTTCAAAATAAAGTTAACCCTAGGTTCCCTTGTATTTCTCCTATAAATATGATATTTAATTCTCGAAGATCAATAAGAAATTCTTCTCTAATATTCTACCATGGTTTTCCATCTAGTTTATCTCGAAATTCCTCTTTCATAATCTCTAAAATCTTACATGGTATCAGAGAATTGATCTTGCTCCTATCTATTTCGCTTTATTCTTGGTTATCCTCCATCATTCTCCATCATTCTCCATCATTTCTCCATTATTTCTCCATCAGTTCTCCAACATTTCTCCATCATTTCTCCATCATTTCTTGTCATTTCTAGTCATTCTCCAAGCTGTTCTTCTTTATTTTCTCATTTCTCACGTTGCTAGCTTCATTTGTCTCTGAGAGAAATTCCTCAAATCCATTGGTGCTGAGTTGAGAAAGTTGCTAGCTTTATGATTTTCACTTCTTTTTCTTCCTTTCACGTTGCTAACTTCATTTCTCTCTGAGAGAAATTCCTCAAATCCATTGGTGCTGAGTTGAGAAAGTTGCTAGCTTTGTGATTAAACACCAAGAAGATCATGGAAAATCTAAAAACCATGATCATTCCAGTTATACTCAAAGGGATCAATTACTTGCTGTGGGCTAGAACATCAAAGACTGCTTTGTGTGGAAGAGGTTTGTGGAGACATATTGAGATCACGCAAAACCCAAAAGAAGACACACAAGATGAAGAAAATAAGACGAAGACCGAGGAGGAAATCAAATGGTTTCAAGAGGACATACTAGACCCATCAATCCTAGAGGCGTACTCCTATTGTGACACGTCAAAGCACCTTTGGGATACACTAAAGAACGTCTACAGGAACATCTCTAATTTGACCTGGGTCTTTGAAGTAAAAAGGGCAATCACTGATCTAAATCAAGAGGATCTAGAATTTACTCAACACTTTGGGAAATTTAGATCTCTTTGGGTTGAATTAGAGATGTTACGTCCAAGCACTAAGGATTTTTCAATCATTGAAGAAAGGAGAGAACAAGATAAGGTGTTCGGTTTGCTTCTCACACTCAATCCAAGATCATAAAGCACATCTTGAGATCGGAGAAGCTTCCTAGCCTTGATGAAGTTTGTGCACAAATTCAAAAGGAATAAGGGTCCTTTGGTCTCTTTAGTGGAAAACAAGAACTCCCAACGGCTAATAAATGCAATTACCAACCAAATCATGGCTACAAAGGCAAGAATAGGAGGACATGTGATCATTGCATGAAAGATGGTCATACAAGTAAGGATTGATGGATCCTTCATCCACATCTCAAGCCCAAAGATTGGCAACCAAGGGAATTCAACCCAAGGAAGTTTCAAGCTCATCAAGAACAAGAAGCGCCAAGCTCCTCAACCGCAACAAAACAACCTCAAACCAAAAACATGAGGCAAGGAGATGAGATGGTGTGGTGCGCAAGTCAGACCTAGAGGCACTCATTCGATCCATTGCCACACTTAAGGAGTCCGGTATCAACTACTTTGCTACTAAACCTACTTAAACTAGCACTTCTCTTGTTATTGATTCTGGAGTTTCTCATCACATGATTAGTAATCCAAATTTGATTAGTAACATTAAATCTGCTAGTGGGAATGTAGTGATTGCTAATGGTGATAAAATACCGGTTAACGAGATAGGAACTTTAAGACTATTTGACAAAGAATCTCAAGTTTTCTACATGCCATCTTTTACTTTGAATCTTGTTTCAGTTAAGAGGGTGACTACTGATCTTGATGCTTTTGCTATCTTCGGGCCTAATAGTTTCCATTTTCAGGATATTAAGAGCGGAAGGGTTCTTGGAGAAGGAAACACAAAAAGAAACTTATACATCTTATAAGATTCTTCAAGCAATCCGACTTTATCTAGGTTTCATTCATGCTTAGCTACAAGTTCTAATGCAATATGGCACGCTAGATTGGGACATCCTCACTCGCGTGCCTTGGAAATAATCCACCAAACAAGCTGCCCATACACACCCCAACAAAATGGTGTAGTTGAAAGGAAGAATAAGCATCTCATGGAAGTAGCTAGAGCTATGATGTTCCATTCCAACCTACCAAGAAACTTCTGGTGAGATGCAACCTGCTATCTTAACAATCAAATTCCGACATGAGTCCTAAAGGACATCTCTCCTTTTGAAGTTTTAAATCATAATAAACCCTTTATTAATCACTTACGAGTTCTCGGGTGTTTGTGTTTTGTATTTTTCCCAGGTACTCAGAGGGACAAACTAGAAGGCAAAAGCATAAGATGTGTATTCATAAGCTATTCTACCACTCAAAAGGGGTATAAGTGTTATGACCCCATCCGGAAGTGTACCCTGGTTTCAAGAGACGTAAAGTTCATAGAAAACCAAGTGACTCTCATCAAGAGTAACCAGACCAGCAACCACAAGAAGGACCAAAATCCAAAAATAACAATGAAGAAGAAGCAAACAACTTGGATAATGGTAATCAAGACTAAGCTCATTATGAAGAAGAAGAAGTGGGAGGAATGGAGCCAATGGTTAGTCGACCATGAGAGTGAAGAAATTAGTGCTCCTCAGCTTAGAAAAAGTACAAGGCTGAAGTATGGACCAGATCATTTGAAACAAACAAGGGTCTATTACAACAGCCAAGCCGTGGCTCATCCTCTCCAAGCGGTTTGTTCTCTTGCTCTCTTGCCATCATAACACCAAGCATTCCTTGGGAAGATTGATCAACTCCAAATTCCGAGCTCTTATGAAGAAGCAAAAGAACACAAATAATGGTTAGCTGTTGTGGATGCTAAGATATGAGCAATGGATAAGAATCATACTTGCGATGAAACAGAGCTTCCAAATGGAAAGAAGGCAGTAAGTTCCAAGTGGGTATTTACAATCAAATATCAATCCAATGGGGAGACTGAGCGGTACAAAGCCAGATTGGTAGCCAGAGGTTTCACCCAGACATATGGAGCTGATTATACCGAAACTTTTTCACCAATGGCAAAGCTTCACACAATTAGGATCAATGGCAAATAGACGTGAAGAACACCTTTCTTCAAGGAGAATTGGAAGAAGAAGTGTACATGACTCCACCACCCAGATTAGAGCACTCAATCAGCCCCGGAAAAATCCTAAGGTTAAGAATTGCAATTTATGGTCTAAAGCAATCACCAAGTGCTTGATATCATAAACCGACCACACTCACCAGAGCTCCCGTGGGCTTATTGTGGTATTGGTTTATGTGGATGACTTGATCAACTCAGGTAGTGATCAAGTTGGGATTCAAGAAACCAAATCCTTCCTTAAGTTTGTTTTTATATCAAGGACTTGGGAGAACTCAAGTATTTTCTAGGGATAGAGATATTCCGATCCTCGGAAGGCTTATTTGTATCGCAAAGGAAACATTTTCTTAATTTACTGCAGGAGATAGGAAAGCTAGGATCCAAACCAGCTAAGACTCCACTTGAAGATGGCTACAAGGTCAGGAGAAAGGGAGATAAAGAAGATGATCCGATGACAAGCCATTTGAAGACCTAGCACAATATCGGCGCCTAGTTGGTAAGCTCATCCACTTGACTATTACACAGCCTGACTTATGTTTTGCTGTGAATCAGGTTAGCCAACATATGAAGGAACCAACCGTGCATCATTGGAACATGGGAGAAAGAATATTGAGATACATCAAAGGATCACCAGGCCAAGGAATCTGGATGGGAAAGAATGGCAACACTGAGATAGTTGGATATTGTGATGCAGATTATGCTGGAGACACTATGGATAGGAAGTCCACAACGGGCTACTGCACTTTCATTGGATGCAACCTAGTAACCTGGAAGTCTAACAAGCAGAAGGTTGTGTCATGCTCGAGTGCGGAGTCGGAATATAGAGCAATGAGGAAGCTGGCAAATGAATTAGTGTGGTTGAAGGCACTTCTCAAAGATCTTGGCATAGAAACTTCAAGTCCTACCACAAGGCATTGTGAAAATCAGGCAGCCATTCATATAGCAACCAATCCAGTATTTCACGAGAGGACCAAGCACATTGAGATCGACTACCACAAGGTCAGATAGAAGATCATAGAATGAGTAATACTTCCATGCTACATATAGAGTGAAGATAAGTTGGCTGACATCTTCACCAAAGCCGCTGGCCTCTAAGTTTGCAACCACATCAATAGCAAACTTGGGTTAGTCGACCTTACTCATCCTTGATAATACTTGCCTGTTCTAGAAAGACCACACTCTTTTTCCCTTACCAAGGTTTTGTCCTACTGTGTTTTCCTTGGTAATTTTTTTAATGATGTGGTAGTCCCAGTTCCCAAACATAGCCTGCATTTCGACACTCCGACTAAGTTTGAAGGGGAGTATTAATAGAGCTTATCATCAAGGGAGCTTAAGGAAGAAGGTTGGAGCTGGGTGTCCGTACAAGACCATACGGATCCGTTCAAGATCGTACAAAACCGTACAACCTAAGTGAGCCTCCGGAACGTTTGAGGAAGCCTTCGAGAGTCTTTGAGAAGCTTGGCAACGTTTGGATCATGCACCAAGCCACTAGAGCATCCGGGTGCATTGGCTCCTTATCCTTGGTCTTCCTTCTTATCCATTCGGTTAGGGAAGGGTCTGGAAATAGGCTGGCATGGTCAAGGGCGCACCAAAGGCTGATCTCCCATTAGATGGTTCAAAATAAAGTTCTACCATGGTTTTCCTTCTAGTTTATCTCGAAATTCCTCTTTCTTAATCTCTAAAATCTTACAAATGCTTAGATGAATTTCAACCATTTGTCATGTCTCTTCTTGAGATTTGTCTATCCTCTTAAGTGCTTCAAAGTCCCCTAATCGTTGTGGATGACACATTCCTTGGCCACAAGGTATTTTGCCAAGTCTCCATGGCTCTCACTAGCGCATACAAATCTTTATCGTAAGTAGGGTAGTTAGACGTTGATCGACCCAAGTCTTCATGTTCTTGCCTATTGTCACTATAAGGAGAGTATTGAGAGTCCTATTAGTGACTTCCGTTAGGCCGTCGGTCTGGGGATGATACGTTGTAGAAAAAATGAGCTTGGTCCCTACCCTTCTCCAAAGTGTCCTCCATAATAGGCTTAGGAACTTTGTGTCTCGATCAGACATAATAGTCCTTGGGATACCATGGAATTTGATGACTTCCTTGAAAATAAGTTAGCGGTTTAAGTAGCATCATTTGTCTTGGAGCATGGAATGAAATACGCCATCTTCGAGAAGCAGTCGACTAAGCAAATATAGAATCCATTTGTTGAAATTTTATTGAACTCTTGAAAGCCCTAAAACGAAGTCCACTGAAAGATCAACCCATGGTGAAGTAGGGATTTGCAATGGGAGATATAAACCATACAAATGTACTCTTGGCTTTGCCTCCTTACAAACCAAACATTTCTCACAAAATTTGTCAACCTCATATCACATCTTTGGCCAATAGAAGTGTTCCTTAAGCATGTCCAAAGTCTTCTTGTTTCCAAAGTGACACATCAATCCCACTCCATACGCTTCTTGCATAAGTAACTCCCTAATTGATCCGTTGGAAATGCAAAGGTACCTGTGCTTAAGGAGAAAACCATCATGCATATAGAACTTCTGATACAATCCTTTCTCTCTTCCCGGATAAATTTCCCCTAACTCCGGATCACTTTCATAGCTTCCCATAATAGTCTCGAACACTAGCATCTTTGCATCCATAGTTGATATCAAAACATATACCGCCTAAAAGCATCTGCCATAACATTTTCTTTTCCTTTCGTATACTTTATCACAGAAAAGCTTAGATGAATTCCAACTATTTGGCGTGTCTCTTCTTTAGATTTGTCTATTATATCAAGTGCTTCAAAGTCTCGTGATCGGTGTGGATGACACATTCCTTGGCTAAGAGGTAATGTTTCCAAGCCTCCATGGCTCTAACTAGCACATACAACTCTTTATCGTAAGTACGGTAGCTAAGCGTTGATCGACCCAAATCTTAATGTTCTTGCCTATTCTGGCTCTAAGGGGAGTATCGAGAGTCCTATTAATGACTTCTGTTTGGTTGTCGGTTTGGGGATGGCACATTGTAGAAAAGACGAGCTTATTCCCTAGCCTTTCTGTCTCGAGCCATCACAATAGTCCCTGGGATCCCATGTAATTTGACGACTTTCTTGAAAAATATTTAGCGGTTTAAGTAGCATCATTTGTCTTGGAGCATGGGATAAAATGCGCTATTTTTGAGAAGCGGTTGACTACCACAAATATAGAATCCTTCTGTTGAACTTTTGTGGAACTCTTGGCAGTCGTAAAACGAATTACATTGAAAGATCAACCCATGATGAAGTAGGGATTGGCAATGAGAGATATAAACCATACATATGTACTATTGACTTTGCCTTCTTACAAACCAAACACTTCTCACAAAATTTGTCAAGCCCACATCGCATCTTTGGCCACCAGAAGTGTTCCCTAAGCATGTCCAAATATTTTTTGTTCCCAAAGGGACACATCAATTCCCCTTCATGCGCTTCTTGCATACCTCCCTTATCGATCCCTTGGGAATGCAAAGCTATTTGTCCTTAAAGAGAAAATCATCATGCATATAGTACTTGTGATACAATCCTTTCCATCTTCCTTGATAACATTCCCCTAACTAAAGATCACTTTCATAGCTTCCCTTAATAGTCTTGAACCCTAGAATCTTTGCCTCCATGGTTGATATCAAAACATACCACCTAAACAAAGCATCTACCATAACATTGTCTTTTCATTTCTTATACTTTATTATGGAAGTGCATAGATGAATTTCAACCATTTGGTGTGTCTCATCTTGAGTTTTGTTTTCCCTCTCAAGTGCCTCAAAGTCTCGTGATCGTTGTGGATGACACATTTCTTGGCCAAGAGGTAATGTTGCCAAGTCTCCATGGCTCTTACTAGCGCATACATCTCTTTACCTTAAGTAGGGTAGTTAGGCGTTTATCGACCCAAGTCTTCATGTTTTTGCCTATTGTGGCTATAATGAGAGTACCGAGAGTCCTATTAATGACTTCCGTTTGGCAGTCAGTTTGGGGATGGTACATTGTAGAAAAGACAAGCGTGGTCCCCAGCATTCTCCAAAAAATCCTCCACAAGTGGCTTAGGAACTTTGTGTCTCGATCCGACACAATAGTCCTTGAGATACCATACAATTTGACGACAACCTTGAAACAAGTTAGCGGTGTGGATAGCATCATTTGTCTGGGAGCATGGGATGAAATGCACCATCTTCAAGAAACGGTTGACTTTGAGAAATATAGAATCCTTTTGTTGAACTCTTGGCAGCCCTAAAACGAAGTCCATTAAAAGATCAACCCATGGTGAAATAAGGATTGTCAATGGGATGAAATGCGCCATTTTCGAGAAGCAGTCGACTACCACAAATATATAATCCTTTTGTTGAAATTTTGTTGAACTCTTGGCAGCCCTTAAACGAAGTCCATTAAAAGATCAACCCATGGTGAAGTAGGGATTGACAATAAGAGTTATAAACCATACGAATGTACTCTTGACATTTCCTTCTTACAAACCAAACACTTCTCACAAAATTTGTCAACCCCACATCGCATCTTTGGCCAATAGAAGTGTTCCCTAAGCATGTCCAAAGTGTTCTTGTTTCCAAAGTGACACATGAATCCCCCTCCATGAGCTTCTTGTATAAGTAACTCCCTAATCAATCCCTTAGGAATGTAAAGTTGCTTGTCCTTAAAGAGAAAACCATCATGCATATAGAACTTATGATACAATCCTTTCACTCTTCCTTGATAACATTCCCTTAACTCTGGATCACTTTCATAGCTTCCCTTAATAGTCTCGAACCCTAGAATCTTTGCATCCATGGTTGATATCAAAATATACCGCCTAAACAAAGCATCCGCCATAACATCTTCCTTCCCTTTCTTATACTTTATTATGGAAATGCTTAGATGAATTCCAACCATTTGGCGTGTCTCTTTTTGAGATTTGTTAGCCCTCTCAAGAGCTTTAAAGTCTCCTGATCGGTGTGAATGACAGATTCCTTGGCCAAGAGGTAATGTTCCCAAGTCTCCATAGCTCTAACTAGCGCATACAACTCTTTATCGTAAGTAGGGTAGTTAAGCGTAGATCGACCCAAGTCTTCATGTTTGTGCCTATTGTACCAGTATCCTATTAATGACTTCCATTTGGCCGCCGATTTTGGGATGGGACGTTGTAGAAAAGACGAGCTTGGTCTCTAGCCTTCTCCAAACCGTCCTCTATAAGTGGTATAGGAATTTTGTGTCTCGATCCGACATAATAGCCCTTGGATACCATGTAATTTGACGACTTCCTTGAAAACAAGTTAGAGGTTTGGGTAGCGTCATTTGTCGTGGAGAGTGGGATCAAATGCGCCATCTTCGAGAAGCGGTCAAGTACCACAAATATATAATCCTTTTGTTGAAATTTTGTTGAACTCTTGGCAGCCCTAAAACAAAGTCCATTGAAAGATCAACCCATGGTGAAGTAGGGATTAGCAATGGGAGATATAAACCATATGGATTTATTCTTGACTTTGCTTTCTTAAACACCATTTTTCAACTTCACATCGCATCTTTGGACAATAGAAGTGTTCCCTAAGCATGTCGAAAGTCTTCTTGTTCCCAAAGTGACACATCCATCCCCGTCTATGTGCTTCTTGCATTAGTAACTCCCTAATCGATCCGGTCAGAATGCAAAGTTGTTGTCCTTAAAGAGTAAGCAATCACGCATATACAACTTGTGATACAATACTTTCTTGTTAACATTTCCCTAACTCCGGATCATTTTCATAGCTTCCCTTAATAATCTCAAACCCTAGAATCTTTGCATCCATGTTTGATATCAAAACCTACCGCGTAAACAAAGCATACGGATGTACTCTTGACTTTGTCTTCTTACAAACCAAACACTTCTTAGAAAATTTGTCAATCTCACATCGCATCTTTGCCCCACAGAAGTGTTCCCTAAGCATGTCCTAAGTCTTCTTGTTTCCAAAGTGACACATCAATCCCCCACCATGCACATCTTGCATAAGTAACTCAATAATCGATCCCTTGGGAATGTAAAGCTGCTTGTCCTTAAAGACAAAACCATGATGCATATAGTACTTGTGATACAATCCTTTCCCTCTTCCTTGATAAAATTCTCCTAACTTCGGATCACTATCATAGCTTCCCTTAATAGTCTCGACCCTAGAATATTTGCCTTTATGGTTAATATCAAAATATACCGCCTAAACAGAGCATCCGCCATAAAATTGTCTTTCCCTTTCTTATACATTATTATGGAAATGCTTAGATGAATTCCAACCATTTGGAGTGTCTTTTCTTGAGATTTTGCTGCCTTCTCAAGTGGTGTGATGACACATTCCTTGGCAGTGTGGTAACGTTGCCAAGTCTCCATGGCTCTCACTAGAGCATACAACTGTTTATCCTAAGTAGGGTAGTTAAGCGTTGATCAACCCAAGTCTTCATATTCTTGCCCATTGTGGCTCTAAGGGGAGTACTGAGAGTCCTATTAATGACTTTCGTTTGGCCGTCGGTTTAGGGATGGCACATTGTAGAAAAGACGAGCTTGGTCCCTAGCCTTCTCCAAAACATCCTCCAAAAGTGGCTTAGGAACTTTGTTTCTCGATCCGACACGATAGTCCTTGGGATAACATGTAATTTGACGACTTCCTTGAAATCAAGTTAGCGGTTTTGGTAGTATCATTTGTCTTGGAGCATGGGATGAAATGCGCCATCTTCGAAAAGCAGTCGTCTAAGCAAATATAGAATCCTTTTGTTGAGCTCTTGGCAGCCCTTAAACAAAGTCCACTGAAAGATCAACCCATGGTGAAGTAGGGATTGGCAATGAGAGATATAAACCAAATGGACGTACTCTTGACTTTTCCTTCTTACAAACCAAACACTTCTCACAAAATTTGTCGACCTCATATCGCATTTTTGGCCAATAGAAGTGTTCCCTAACCATGTCCAAATTCATGTTGTTTCCAAAGTGCCAAATCAATTCCCCTCCATGTGCTTCTTGCATAAGTAACTCCTTAATCGATCCGTTGGGAATGCAAAGCTGCTTGTCCTTAAAGAGAAAACCATCATGCATACAGAACTTGTGATACAATCCTTTTTCTCTTCTTTGATAACATTCCCATAACTCTAGATCACTTTCATAGCTTCCCTTAATAGTCTCTAACTCTAGAACCTTTGCCTCCATGGTTGATATAAAAAAAATACCGCCTAAACAAAGCATCTACCATAACATTGTGTTTCGCTTTCTTATACTTTATTATTGAAGTTCATAGATGAATTCCAACCATTTGGCAAGTCTCTTCTTGAGATTTGTCTGGCTTCTCAAGTGCTTCAAAGTCTCGTGATCGTTGTGGATGACACATTCCTTGGCCAAGAGGTAATGTTGCCAAGTCACCAACTGTCACTAGCACATA
This sequence comes from Cardamine chenopodiifolia, assembly GCA_963922655.1. Lineage (NCBI taxonomy): Eukaryota > Viridiplantae > Streptophyta > Magnoliopsida > Brassicales > Brassicaceae > Cardamine > Cardamine chenopodiifolia. The sequence continues at coordinate 5,858,209 of OZ000463.1, forward strand.
CAAATCTTTATCGTAAGTAAGGTAGTTAGGCTTTGATCGACCCAAGTCTTCATGTTCTTGCCTGTTGTGGCTATAAGGGAAGTATCGAGAGTCCTGTTAATGACTTCCGTTTGGCCGTCAGTTTGGGGATGGCACGTTGTAGGAAAGACGAGCTTGGTCCCTAGCCTTCTCCAAAGTATCCTCAATAAGTGGCGTAGGAACTTTGTATCTCGATCCGACATAATAGTCTTTGGGATACCATATAATTAGACGACTACATTGAAAACAAGTTAGCGGTTTGGGTAGCATCATTTGTCTTGGAGCATTGGATGAAATGCGCCATCTTCGAGAAGCAGTCGACTAAGCAAATATAGAATCTTGTTGTTGAACTTTAGTTGATCTCTTGGCAGCCATAAAACGAAGTCCATTGAAAGATCAACCCATGGTAAAGTAGGGATTATCAATGGGATATATAAACCATACTGATGTACTCTTGACTTTGCCTTCTTACAAACCAAACACTTCTTACAAAATTTGTCAACCTCATATCGAATCTTTGGCCAATAGAACTGTTCCATAAGATGGTCCAAATTTTTCTTGTTTCCAAATTGACACATTAATCCCCCTCCATGCGCTTCTTGCAAAAGTAACTCACTAATCGATCCGTTGGGAATGCAAAGCTGCCTTTTCTTAAAGAGAAAAACATCATGCATATAAAAATACCTTTCTCTCCTCCTTGATAACATACCCATAACTTCGGATAACTTTCATATCTGCTCTTAATACTCTTCAACCCAAGAATCTTTGCCTCCATGGTTGAAATAAAAAAATACCGCCAAGACAAAGAATCCGCCACAACATTGTCTTTCCCTTTCTTATACTTTATTATAGATGAATTACAACTATTTGGCGTGTCTTTTCCTGAGATTTTTCTGCCTTCTTATGTGCTTCAAAGTCTCATGATCGGTGTGATGACACATTCTTTGGCCAAGCGGTAATGTTGCCAAGTCTCCATGGCTCTCTCTGGCACATACAACTCTTTATCGTAAGTAGGGTAGTTATGCGTTGATCAACCCAAGTCTTCATGTTCTTGCCCATTGTGGCTCTAAGGGGAGTACCGAGGGTCCTATTAATGACTTCCGTTTGGCAGTCGGTTTAGGGATAGCACGTTGTAGAAAAGATGACCTTGGTCCCTAGCCTTCTCCAAAGCGTCCTCTGAAAGTGGCTGAGGAACTTAAAGTCTTTATCCGACACAATAATCCTTGAGATACCATGTAATTTGAAGATTTCCTTGAAATCAAGTTAGCGGTTTGGGTAGCATCATTTGTTTTGGAGCATGGGATGAAATGCGCCATCTTCGAGAAGCGGTCGACTAAGCAAATATAGAATCCTTTTGTTGAACTTTTGTTGGAGTCTTGGCAGCCCTCTAACGAAGTCCACTAAAAGATCAATCCATGGTGAAGTAGGGATTGGCAATGCGAGATATAAACCATACGGATGTACTCTTGACTTTGCCTTCTTACAAACCAAACACTTCTCACAAAATTTGTCAACCTCAGATCGTATCTTTGGCCAATAAAAGTGTTCCCTAAGTATGTCAAAAGTCATCTTGTTTCCAAAGTGACACATCAATCCCCCTCCATGTGCTTCTTGCATAACTAACTCCTTAATCGATCTGTTGGGAATGCAAAGCTACTTGTCCTTAAAAGAGAAAAGCATCATGCATATAGAACTTGTGATATATACCTTTCTCTCCTCCTTGATAACATTCCCCTAACTCCGAATCACTTTCATATCTACTCTTAATACTCTTGAACCCAAGAATCTTTGCCTCCTTGGTTGAAATCAAAACATACCGCCTAGACAAAGAATCCGCCACAACATTGTCTTTCCCTTTCTTATACTTTATTACATATCAATTCCAACTATTTGGTGTGTCTCTTCTTAAGATTTTTTTGCCCTCTCAAGTGCTTCAATGTCTCGTGATCCTTTTGGATGACACATTCCTTGGCCAAGAGGTAATGTTGCCAAGTCTCCATGGCTCTAACTAGCGCATACAAATCTTTATTGTAAGTAGGGTAGTTAGGCGTTGATCGACCCAAGTCTTCATGTTCTTACTTATTGTGGCTATGAGGAGAGTCCTATTAATGATTTCCGTTTGGCCGTTGGTTTGGGGATGACACGTTGTAGAAAAGACAAACTTTGTCCTTACCCTTCTCCAAAGCGTCCTGCATAAGTGGATTAGGAACTTTTTGTCTCGATCCGACATAATAGTTCTTGGGATACCTTGTAATTTGACGACTTCCTTGGGTAGCATCATTTTTCTTGATAATATAGAATCCTTTTGCTGAACTTATGTTAAACTCATTGCAGCCCTAAAATGAAGTCCACTGAAAGATCAACCCATGGTGAAGTATGTAAGATTTTAGAGATTATAAATGAGAGATTTCAAGATAAACTAGAAGGAACACCATAGTAGAATATTAGAGAAGAATTTCTTATTGATCTTTGTGAATTACATAGCATATTTATAGAAGACTTACAAGGGAACCTAGGTTTAACTTTAATTTGAACCATCCAATGGGAGTCTAGTCTTTGGAGCGCCTTTGACCATGCCAACCTTGTTCAGCCCTTTCTTGACCAAGGACAAGGCGCCAATGCACCTGGACGCTCTAGTGACTTGGTGCATGATCTGAACGTTGCCAAGCTTCTCGAAGACTCTCAAAGATTTCCTTAAACGTTCTGGAGGCTCTCTTAGGTCGTACGATCTTGTATGGTCTCGTACGGCCTTGTTTGGATCTATACTGACTTGTACGGACTTGTACGGATCCGTACGGACTTGTACGGATACCCAAATCCGACCATCTTCCCTAAGCTCCCTTGATGATAAGCTTGATTAATACTTCCCCTCAAACTTAGTTAGAGTGTCGGAATGAAGGCTATGTTTGGGAACCGGGACTACCACCTCATTAAAAACCTTACCAAAGAAAACAGTGGGACAAAACCTTGGTATGGGAAAAAAAGTGTGGTTTTCCCGTAACAGGCAAGTATTATCAAGGATGAGTAAGGTCATCTAACCCAAGTTTGCTGTGGATGTGGTTGCAAACTTTAAGGCTAGCAGCCTTGGTGAAGATGTCACCCAACTGGTCTTCACTCTTGGTGTAGCATGGAAGTATCACTCCTTCTATGATCTTCTCTCTGACTTTGTGGCAGTCGATCTTAATGTGCTTGGTCCTCTCGTGAAATATCAGATTGGTTGCTATATGAATAGCTGCCTGATTGTCACAATGCATTATGATGGGACTTGAAGTTTCTATGTCAATATCCTTGAGAAGAGCCTTCAACCAAACTAATTTATTTGTCAGCTTCCTCATTGCTCTATATTCTGACTTTGCACTTGAGCATGACACAACCTTCTGCCTCTTAGACTTCCAAGTTACTAGATTGCCTCCAATGAAAGTACAGTAGCCAGTTGTAGACTTTCTATCCATAATGTCTCCCGCATAGTCCGCATCGCAGTATCCAACTATCTTAGTGTTGCCATTCTTCCCCATCCAGATTCCTTGGCCCGGTGATCCTTTGATGTATTTCAATATTCTTTCCACTATGCTCGAATGATGCACGGTTGGTTCCTTCATATGTTGGATAACCTGATTCAGAGCAAAACATAAGACAACCCGTGTGATAGTCAAATAGATGAGCTTACCAACCAAGCACCGATATTGTGTTGGGTCTTCAAATGGCTTATCAAGTGGATCATCTTCTTTCTCCCCCTTTCTCTTGACCTTGTAGCCATCTCCAAGTGGGGTCTTAGCTGGTTTGGATCCTAGTTTTCCTGTTTCCTGCAATAAATCAAGAAAATATTTTCTTTGTTATAGAAATAGGCTTTCCGAGGATCGGCATATCTCTATCCTTAGGAAATACTTGAGTTCTCCCAAGTCTTTAATATTAAAAACAGACTTAAAGAAGGATTTGGTTTCTTGAATCCCAACTTGATCACTACCTAAGATGATCAAGTCATCCACATAAACCAATAACACAATAAGCCCACGGGAGCAATGGGGGGTGAACAAGGTATGGTCGGCTTCTGACCGGCTAAATCCTCGAGCAACAAGAGTGAAGCTCAGTTTATGATACCAGGCCCTCAGTGATTGCTTTAGGCCATAAATTGCCTTTCTTAACCTTAGGACTTTTCCGGGGCTGATTGAGTGCTCTAATCCGGGTGGTGGCATCATGTACACTTCTTCTTCCAATTCTCCTTGAGGAAAAGCATTCTCCACGGCCATTTGCCATATATCCCATGATAGATTTTTGGCTAAGGACAAGATGACCCTTACTATGTGAAGCTTTGCCACTGACGCAAAAGTATCGGTATAATCAGCTCCATATGTCTAGATAAAACCTCTGGCTACCAATCTGGCTTTGTACCGCTTAATCTCGCCATTAGATTGATATTTGATTGTAAATACCCACTTGGAACTTACTGCCTTCTTTCCCTTTGGAAGCTCAGTTTCATCCCAAGTATAATTTTTATCCATGGCTCTTATCTCAACATCCACAGCAGCTAACTCTAAGCTGGCGGCTCTATCTAAAGGAGAACGGGCTAGGTCTTTAACACTAACCCAGTTTTGCTTCTTGTCAAAGTATCCTTGGTTTTCTATGAACTTCATGTCTCTGGAAACCAGGGTACATTTCCGGATGGGGTCATAGCACTTTTACCCCTTGTGCTTTTGAGTAGTAGAATAACCTATGAATACACATCTTGTGCTTTTGGCTTCTAGTTTATCCCTCTGAGTATCTGGAACAAATACAAAACACAAACACCCAAGAACTCGTAAGTGATTGATAAAGGATTTATTGTGATTTAAAACTTCAAAGGGAGAAACGTCCTTTAGGACTCTTGTTGGAATTCGGTTGATAAGATAGCAAGCCGTCATGACTGCATCTCCCCAGAAGTTTCTTGGCAGGTTGGAATGGAACATCATAGCTCTAGCTACTTCCATGAGATGCCTATTCTTTTTTTCAGCTACACCATTTTGTTGAGGTGTGTATGGGCAGCTCGTTTGGTTGATTATTCCATGCTTAGCTAGGTGTTCTTTGAACTTGTGGCTTGTATATTCCCCTCCATTATCCGTTTAAAGTACCTTAACATTTGTTTTGAGTTGATTAGTAATGTAGTTATGAAAATTAATGAAAGCATCAAATACTCTATCTTTAGATGCATTAAGGTGATCCAAGTGTATTTCGACTTTTCATCAATAAATGTCACAAAGTACTTATTATTATCTCTTGATAAACATGGGGAAGTCCATACATTCGAGTGGACCAAATCAAAACATTTTTCATATATGGTAGAGGACTTAGGAAATACATTTTTACAATGTTTTCCTAAAATACAAGACTCACAAACTAAGTTATTAAGCGAAATATTAGGCAATATTATTTCCAAAGCACGTGAGTGAGGATGTCCCAATCTAGCGTGCCATATTGCATTAGAACTATTAGCTAAGCATGAATTAAAAATTGGTAAAGTAGGATTGCTTGAAGAATCTTCTAAGATGTGTAAGTTTCCTTTTTATTTCTCCAAGAATCTTCTAAAATAGAAACTATTAGGCCCAAAGATAACATAAGCATCAAGATCAGTAGTAGCTCTCTTAATCGATACAAGATTCAAAGTGAAAGATGGCATGTAGAAAGCTAGAGATTCTTTGTCCAATAGTCTTAAACTTCCTATCCCTTTAACCGGTATCTTATCACCATTAGCAATCACTACATTCCCACTAGCAGATTTAATGTTACTAATCAAATTTGGATTACTAATCATGTGCTGAGAAGCTCCAAAATCAATAACAAGAGAAGTACTAGTTTTAGTAGCTTTAGTAGCAAAGTAGGTGATACCAGACTACTTTAGTGCCGCAATGGATCGAATGAGTGCCTCTAGGTCTGACTTGCGCACCACGTCATTCGAGTATGCTACAATGGCCAACTCATCTCCTTGCTTTGAGTTTTTGGTTTGAGGTTGTTTTGTTGCTGTTGAGGAGCTTGGCGCTTCTTGTGCTTGATGAGCTTGAAACTTCCTTCGCTTGAATTCCCTTGGTTGCCAATCTTTGGTCTTGAGATGTGGATGAAGGATCCAGAAATCCTCCCTTGTATGACCATCTTTCTAGCAATGATCACATGTTTTCCTATTCTTGCCTTTGTAGCAATGATTTGGTTGGTAATTGCCTTTATTAGCCGTTTAGAGTTCTTGTTTTCCACTAAAGAGACCAAAGGACCCTTGTTCCTTTAGAATTTGTGCACAAACTTCATCAAGGCTAGGGAGCTTCTCCGATCTTAAGATATGCTTTATGTGGTCGTTAAACGCCGGATTGAGTGTGAGAAGCAAACCGAAGACCTTATCTTGTTCTCTTCTTTCTTTAATGATTGAAAAATCCTTAGTGCTTCGACGTAACATCTCTAATTCAACCCAAAGAGATCTAAATTTCCCAAAGTGTTAAGTAAATTCTAGATCCTCTTGATTGAGATTGTTGATTGCCCTTTTTACTTCAAAGACCCGGGTCAAGTTGGAGATGTTCCCGTAGACGTTCTTTAGTGTATCCCAAAGCTCCTTTGCCATGTGACAATAAGAGTATGCCTCTAGGATTGATGGGTCTAGTGAGTTTTGAAGGAGACCCAAAACAGTTTGGTCCTCTTAAAAACCATTTGATTTCTTCCTCGGTCTTGGTCTCATTTTCTTCATCTTGTGTATCTTTTTTTGTGTTTTGCGTGATCTCAATGTGTCTCCACAAACCTCTTCCACACAAAGCAGCCTTTGTTATTCTTGCCCACAACAAGTAATTGATCCCTTTCAGTGTAACCAGAATGATCATGGTTTTTAGATTTTCCATGATTTTCTTGGTGTTTAATCACAAAGCTAGCAACTTTCTCAACTCAGCACCAATGGATTTAAGGAATTTCTCTCAGAGAGAAATGAGGCTAGCAACGTGAGAGGAAGAAAATGAAGTGAAAATCACAAAGCTAACAACTTTCTCAACTCAACACCAATGGATTTGAGGAATTTCTCTCATAGAGAAATGAAGTTAGCAACGTGAGAAGGAAGAAAATAAAGAAGAAATGCGTGGAGAATGACTAGAAATGACAAGAACTGATGGAGAAATGATGGAGAAATGATGGAGATTGATGGAGAATAACCAAGAATAAAGCAGAATAGATAGGAGCAAGATCAATGCTCTGATACCATGTAAGATTTTATAGATTATAAATGAGAGATTACATAGCATATTTATAGAAGAACACCATAGTAGAATATTAGAGAAGTATTTCTTATTGATCTTTGTGAATTACATAGCATATTTCTAGAAGATTTACAAAGGAACCTAGGTTTAAATTTAATTTGAACCATCCAATGGAAGTCTAGTCTTTGGAGCGCCCTTGACCATGCCAGCCTGGTCCAGCCTGGTTCCAGCCCTTTCTTGACCGAATGGATAAGAAGGAAAACCAAGGGCAAGGCGCCAATGCACCTGACGCTCTAGTGACTCGATGCATGATCCGAACGTTGCCAAGCTTCTCGAAGACTTCCTTAAATGTTTCGTAGGATCCCTTAGGTCGTACGATCTTGTACGGTCTTGTACGGACATGTACGGATCCATACGGACTTGTACGGACACCCAAATCCAACCATCTTCCCTAAGATCCCTTGATCATATGCTTGATTAATAAAGTAGGGACTGGCAATGGGAGATATAAACCATACGGATGTACTCTTGACTTTGCCTTCTTACAAACCAAACACTTCTCACAAAATTTGTCAACCTCACATCGCATCTTTGTCCAATAGAAGTGTTCCCTAAGCATGTCTAAAGTCTTCTTGTTCCAAAGTGACACATCAATCCCCCTCCATGAGCTTCTTGCATAAATAACTCCCTAATCGATCCCTTAAAGAGAAAACCATCATGCATATATTACTTGTGATACAATCCTTTTCCTCTTCCTTGATAACATTCCCCTAACTCAGGATCTCTTTCATAGCTTCCTTTAATAGTCTCGAACCCTAGAATCTTTGCCTCCATGGTTGATACCAAAACATACCGCCTAAACAAAGCATCCACTATAACATTGTCTTTCCCTTTCTTATACTTAATTATGGAAATGCTTAGATGAGTTCCAACCATTTGGCGTGTCACTTCTAGAGATTTTTCTGCTCTCTCAAGTGCTTCAAAATCTCGTGATCGGTGTGATGACACATTCCTTGGCCAAGAGGTAATGTAGCCAACTATTTATTGTAAGTAGGGTAGTTAAGCTTTGATCGACCCAAGTCTTCATGTTCTTGCCTATTCTGGCTATAAGGAGAGTACCGAGAGTCCGATAATGACTTTTGTTTGGCCGTCGGTTTGGGGATAACACGTTGTAGAAAAGACAAGCTTGGTCCCTAGCCTTCTCCAAAGCGTCCTCTATAAGTGGCTTAGAAACTTTGTGTCTCGATCCGACACAATAATCCTTTGGATACCATGTAATTTGACGAATTCCTCTAAAACAAGTTAGTGATTTGGGTAGCATCATTTGTCTTGGAGCATGGGATGAAATGAGCCATCTTCGAGAAATAGTCAAGCACCACAAATATAAAATCCTTTTGTTGAACTCTTGGCAGCCCTAAAACGAAGTCCATTGAAAGATCAACCTATGCTGAAATAGGGATTAGCAAAGGAGATATAAACCATATGGATGTACTCTTGACTTTGCCTTCTTACAAACCAAACACTTCTCATAAAATTTGTCAACCCCACATCGCACCTTTGGCCAAAAAAAAATGTTCCCTAAACATGTCCAAAGTCTTCTTTTTTTCCAAAGTGACACATCAATCCCCCTCCATGCGCTTCTTGCATAAGTAAACTCCTAATCCATCCGTTGGGAATGCAAATCTGCTTGTCCATATAGAGAAAACCATCATGCATATAAAACTTTTGATACAATCCTTTCCCTCTTCCTTGATGACATTCCCCTAACTCAGGATCACTTTCATAGCTTCCTTCAATAGTCTCGAACCCTAGAATCTTTGCGTCCATGGTTGATATAAAAAAATACCGCCTAAACAAAGCATCCGCCATAAAATTTTCTTTCCCTTTCTTATACTTTATTATGGAAATGCTTAGATGAATTCCAACCATTTGGCATGTCTCTTATTGATATTTTTCAGCCCTCTCAAGTGCTTCAAAGTCTCGTGATCGGTGTCGATGACACATCCCCTGGCACAGAGGTAATGTTGCCAAGTATCCATGGCTCTCACTAGCGCATACAACTCTTTATTGTAAGTAGGGTAGTTACGTGTTGATCGAATTAAGTCTTCATGTTCTTGCTTATTGTCGCTCTAAGGAGAGTACCGAGAGTCCTATTAATGACTTCTGTTTGGCCGTCGGTTTGGGGATGACACATTGTAGAAAAGACGAGCTTGGTCCTTAGCCTTCTCCAAAGTGTCCTCCATAGGTGGTTTAGGAACTTTGTGTCTCGATCTGACAAAATAGTCCTTGGGATACCATGTAATTTGAAGACATCCTTGAAAACAAGTTAGTGGTTTGGGTAGCATCATTTGTTTTGGAGCATGGGATGAAATGAGCCATCTTCGAGAAGTGGTCGACTACCACAAATATAGAATTCTTTTGTTGGAATCTTGTTGGCATCCCTGAAATGAAGTCCATTAAAATATCAACCCATGTTGAAATAGGGATTGGAAATGGGAGTTATAAACCTTACGGATGTACTCTTGACTTTGCCTTCTTACAATCCAAACATTTCTCACAAAATTTTTCAGTCTCACATAGCATATTTGCCCAATAGAAGTGTTCCCTAAGCATGTCCAAAGTCTCCTTGTTTCTAAACTGACCCATCAATCCCCCTCCATGCACTTCTTGCATAAGTAACTCCCTAATCAATCCGTTAGGATTGCGAAGCTGCTTTTCCTAAAAGAGAAAACCATCATGCATATAGAACTTGTGATACAATCTTTTCTCTCTTCCTTGATAACATTCCCGTAACTCCGGATCAGTTTCATAGCTTCCCTTAATAGTCTCGAACCCTAGAATCTTTGCCTCCATGGTTGATATACCGCCTAAACAAAACATCCCCCATAACATTGTCTTTCCCTTTCTTAAAATTTATTTTTGAGAGTCCTATTAATGACTTTCGTTTGGCCGTCAGTTTGGGGATGGGACGTTTTAGAAAAGACGAGCGTGGTCCTTAGCCTTCTCCAAAGCGTCCTCCATAATTGGCATTGGAACTTTGTGTCTCTATCCGAAATCATAGTCCTTGGGATACCATATAATTTGATGACTTCCTTGAAAAACAAGTTAGTAGTTTGGGTCGAATCATTTGTCGTGGAGCATGGGATGAAATGCGACATCTTCGAGAAGCGGTCGACTACCAAAAAGATAGAATACTTTTGTTGAACATTTGTTGAACTTTTGTTGATCTCTTGGCAGCCATAAAACAAAGTCAATTGAAAGATCAACCAATGGTGAAATAGGAATTATCAATGGGAGATATAAATCATACAGATGTACTCTTGACTTTGCCTTCTTACAAACCAAACACTTCTAACAAAATTTGTCAACCTAACATCACATCTTCGGCCAATAGAAGTATTCCATAAGATGGTCCAAAGTCTTCTTGTTTCCAAAGTGACACATCAATCCCCCTCCATGCGCTTCTTGCATAAGTAACTCGTTAATCGATCCGTTGGGAATGCAGAGCTGCTTGTCCATAAAGAGAAAACCACTATGCATATAAAACTAGTGATAAATCCTTTCTCTCTTCCTTGATAACATTCCCCTAACTCCGAATCACTTTCATAGCTTCCCTTAATATTGTTGAACCCTATAATCTTTGCGTCCATGGTTGATATAAAAAAATACTGCCTAAACAAAGCATCTGCCATAACATTGTCTTTCCCTTTCTTATACTTTATTATGGAAATGCTTAAATGAATTCGAACCATTTGGCATGTCTCTTCTTGATATTTGTCTGCCCTCTCAAGTGCTTCAAAGTCTCGTGATCAGTGTGGATGACACATTTCTTGGCCAAGAGGTAATGTTGCCAAGTTTCCATGGCTCTCACTAGCGCATACAACTATTTAGCGTTAGTAGGGTAGTTAAGCGTTGATCGACCTAAGTTTTCATGTTCTTGCCTATTGGCTCTAAGAAGAGTACCGATAGTCCTATTAATGATTTCCGTTTTGCCGTCGGTTTGGGGATGGCACATTGTAGAAATGACGAGCTTGGTCCTTAGCCTTCTCCAAAGCGTCCTCCATAAGTGGCTCAAGAAATTGGTTGTCTCGATCCGACACAATAGTCCCTGGGATACCATGTAATCTGAAGACTTCCTTTAAAATAAGTTAGCGGTTTGTGTAGGATCATTTGTCTTAGAGAATGGGATGAAATACACCATCTTCGAGAAGCAGTCAACTACCACAAATATAGAGTTCTTTTATAAGATTTTTGTTGAACTCTTGGCAGCCCTAAATCAAAGTCCATTGAAAGATCAACCCATGGTGAAGTAGGGATTGACGATGGGAGATATAAACCTTACGGATGTACTCTTGACTTTGCCTTCTTACAATCCAAACATTTCTCACAAAATTTTTCAGTCTTACATAGCATATTTGCCCAATAGAAGTGTTCCCTAAGCATGTCCAAAGTCTCCTTGTTTCTAAACCGACCCATCAATCCCCCTCCATGCACTTCTTGCATAAGTAACTCCCTAATCGACCTGTTAGGATTGCAAAGTTGTTTGTCCTAAAAGAGAAAACTATCATGCATATTGAACTTGTGATACAATCCTTTCTCTCTTCCTTGATAACATTCCCCTAACTCCGGATCACTTTCATAGCTTCCCTTAACAGTCTCACACCTTAGAATTTTTGCCTCCATGGTTGATATCAAAACATACCGCCTAAACAAAACATCCGCATTAACATTGTCTTTCCCTATCTTAAAATTTATTATGGAAATGCTTAGATGAATTCCAACCATTTGTCTTGTCTCTTCTTGATTTTTTTCAGCCCTCTCAAGTGTTTCAAAGTCTCGTGATCGATGTGGATGACACATTCCTTGGCCAAGAGGTAATGTTGCCAAGTCTCCATGGCTCTAACTAGCACATACAACTCTTTATCGTAAGTAGGGTAGTTACGTGTTGATCGAACTAAGTCTTTATGTTCTTGCCTATTGTGGCTCTAAGGAGAGTACCGATTGTCCTATTAATGACTTCCGTTTGGCCGTTATTTTGGGGATGGCACGTTGTAGAAAAAGACGAGCGTGATCCCTAGCCTTTTCCAAAGTGTCCTCCATAAGTGGCTTAGGAACTTTGTGTCTCGATCCGACATAATAGTCCTTGGGATACCATGTAATTTGATGACCTCCTTGAAAACAAGTTAACGGTTTGGGTAGAATCATTTTTCATGGAGCATGGGATGAAATGCGCCATCTTCGAGAAGCGGTCGACTACTACAAATATAGAATTCTTTTGTTGAATTTTTGTTGAATTCTTGGCAGCCCTAAAACGAAGTCCATTGAACGATCAACCAATGGTGAAGTAGGGATTAGCAATAGGAGATATAAACTATATCTCAAAGGCGCCCAAAGGCTGGATTTCCATTGAATGGTTAAAATTAAAGTAAACCCTAGGTTCCCTTGTATTTCTCCTATAAATATACTATGTAGTTCTAAAATATGAATAAGAAATTCTTCTCTAATATTCTACTATGGTGTTTCTTCTAATTTATCTCGCAATCTCTCATTTATAATCCCTAAAATCTTACAGGCACGTTGTAAAAAGACGAGCTTGGTCCCTAGCCTTCTCCAAAGCGTCCTTCATAAGTGGCTGAGGAACTTTGTGTCTTCATCCGACACAATAATCACTGGGTTACCACGTAAATTGATGACTTCCTTCAAAACAAATTAGCGGTTTGGGTAGCATCATTTATCTTGGAGAATGGGATGAAATGAGCCATCTTCGAAAAGCAGTCGACTACCACAAGTATAGAATTCTTTTGTTGAACTTTTGTTGAATTCTTGGTAGCCCTTAAACGAACTCCGTTGAAAGATCAACTCATGGTGAAGTAGGGATTAGCAATGGGAGATATAAACCATACATATGTACTCTTGACTTTGCCTTCTTACAAACCCAACACTTCTTACAAAATTTGTCAACCTCACATTGCATCTTTGGCCAATAGAAGTGTTAACTAAGCATGTTCAAAGTCTTCTTGTTTCCAAAATGACACATCAATCCCCCTCCATACGCTTCTTGCATAAGTAACTCTCTAGTCGATCCGTTAGGAATGCAATGCTACATGTCCTAATAGAGAAAACCATGATGCATATAGAACCTCTGATACAATCCTTTCCCCTATTCCTTGATAACATTCCCTTAACTCCAGATCCCTTTCACAGCTTCCCCTACTACTCTAGAACCCTAGAATCTTTGCCTCCATGGTTGATATCTAAACATACTGCCTAGACAAAGCATCCGTCAAAACATTATCTTTCATTCTCTTATACTTTTATTATGGAAATGCTTAGATGAATTCCATCCATTTGGCGTGTCTCTTCTTGAGATTTTTTTGCCTTCTCAAGTGCTTCAAAGTCTCGTAATCAGTGTGGATGACACATTCCTTGGCCAAGAGGTAATGTTGCCAAGTCTCCATGGCTCTCACCAGCGCATACAACTATTCATCGTTAGTAGGGTAGTTAAGCCTTGATTGACCTAAGTCTTCATGTTTTTCCCTATTGTGCCTCTAATGAGAGTACCGATAGTAATATTAATGACTTATGTTTAGCCGTCGGTTTGGGGATGGCACGTTGTAGAAAAGACGAGCTTGGTCCCTAGCCTTCCCCAAAGCGTCATCCATTTGTGGCTTAGGAACTTTATGTCTCGATCCGTAACAATATTCCTTGGGATACCATGTAATTTGACGACTTCCTTGAAAACAAGTTAGCGGTTTGGGTAGCATCATTTGTCTTAGAGCATGGGATGAAATGTGTCATCTTCGAGAAGCGGTCGACTACCACAAATATAGAATTCTTTTGTTGAACTTTTGTTGAACGCTTGGCAGCCCTAAAATGAAGTCCACTAAAAGATTAACACATAGTGAAGTAGAGATTTGTAATGGGAGATATAAACCTTACGGATGTACTCTTGACTTTTCCTTCTTACAATCCAAGGATTTCTAGCAAAATTTGTCAACCTCACGTAGCATATTTGGCTAATAAAAGTGTTCCCTAAGTCTCCTTGTTTTTAAATTGACCCATCAATCCCCGTCAATGCACAAAATTGTCTTTTATTTTCTTATACTTTTATTATGGAAATGCTTAGATGAATTCCATCCATTTGGGGTGTCTCTTCTTGAGATTTGTCTGCCCTCTCAAGTGCTTCAAAGTCTCGTAATCTGTATGGATGACACATTCCTTTACCAAGAGGTAATTTTGCTAAGTCTCTGTGGCTCTCACTAGCGCATACAACTATTTATCGTTAGTAGGGTAGTTAAGAGTTGATCGACCTAAGTCTTCATGTTCTTGCCTATTGTGGATCTAAGGAGAGTACCGATAGTACTATTAATGACTTATGTTTAGCCGTTGGTTTGGGGATGGCACGTTGTAGAAAAGACGAGCTTGGTCCGTAGCCTTCCCCAAAGCGTCCTCCATAAGTGGCTTAGGAACTTTATGTCTTGATCTGTAACAATAGTCCTTGGGATACCATGTAATTTGACGACTTCCTTGAAAATAAGTTACCGGTTTGGGTAGCATTATTTGTCTTAGAGCATGGGATGAAATGTGCCATCTTTGAAAAGCGGTCGAATAGCACAAATATAGAATTCTTTTGCTGAAATTTTGTTGAACTCTTAGCAGCCCTAAAATGAAGCCCTAAAACCCTAGAATCTTTGCCTCCATGGTTGATATCAAAACATATCACCTAAACAAAACCTGCCATAACATTGTCTTTCCATTCCTTATACTTTATTATGGAAATAGTTAAATGAATTCCAACCATTTGGCGTGTCTGTTCTTGATATTTTTCTGCTCTCTCAATTGCTTCAACGTCTCATGATCAGTGTGGATGACACATTCCTTTGCTAAGAGGTAATGTTGCCAAGGCTCCATGGCTCTCACTAGCGCATATAACTCTTTATCGTAAGTAGGGTAGTTACGCGTTGATCAAACTATGTCTTCATGTTCTTGCCTATTGTGGCGCTAAGGAGAGTACCGATAGTCCTATTAATGACTTCCGTTTGGCCATCGGTTTGGGGATGGCACATTGTAGAAAAGACGAGCTTGGTGCCTAGCCTTCTTCAAAAGATCCTCCAAAAGTGGCTTAGAAACTTCATATCTTTATCCGACATAATAGTCCTTAGGATGCCATGTAAGTTATCTTGGCGTATGGGATGAAATGCGCTATCTTGGAGAAGCGGTCAACTACCACAAATATAGAATCTTTTTGTTGAACATTTGTTGAACTCTTGGCAGCCCTAAAAGGAAGTCCATTAACGAATGTACTCTTGACTTTGCCTTCTTAAAATACAAACACTTCTCAAATTGTGAACCTCGATCCCATCATTGGCCAATAAAAGTGTTCCCTAAGCATGTCCAGAATCTTCTTGTTTCCAAATAGACCCATCAATTCCCCTCCATGTGCTTCTTGTATAAGTAACTCCCTAATCGATCATTTGGGAATGCAAAGCTGCTTGTCCTTAAAGAGAAAACCATCATGCATGTAGAACTTGTGATACAATCCTTTCCCTTTTCCTTTATAACATTCCCCTAACTCGGGGTCACTTTCATAGCTTTCCTTAATACTCTCTCACCCTAGAATCTTTGCCTCCATGGTTGATAGCAAAACATACCACCTAAACAAACCATGTGCCACAACATTGTCTTTCCCTTTCTTATACTTTATTATGGAAATGCTTATATGCATTCCAACCATTTGTCGTGTCTCTTATTGAGATTATTCTTCCCTCTCAAGTGCTTCAAATTCTCGTGATCGGTGTGGATGGCACATTCCTTGGTCATCAGGTAATGTTTCCAAGTCTCCATGGCTCTCAGTAGCTCATACAACTCTTTATCGTATGTAAGGTAGTTACGCGTTGATCGAACTAAGTCTTCATGTTCTTGCCTATTGTTGCTCTAAAGAGAGTACCGATAGTCTTATTTATGACTTCTGTTTGGCCATCGGTGTGGGGATGGCACATTCTAGAAAAGACGACCTTGGTCCCTAGCCTTCTTCAAAGTGTCCTCCAAAAGTGGCTTAGAAACTTCATCTGTCTATCCGATATAATAGTCTTCGGGATACCATGTAATTTGACGACTTCCTTGAAAATCAAGTTAGTGGTTTGGGTAGCATCATTTGTCTTTGTGCATAGGATGAAATGCGCCATCGTGGAGAAGCGGTCGACTACCACAAATATAAAATCCTTTTGTTAAACTTTTGTTGAACTCTTGGGAGCCCAAAAAAAAAGTCCATTAAAAGATCAACACATGGTGAAGTAGGGATTTTCAATGGGAGATATAAACCATACGGATGTACTCTTGACTTTGCCTTCTTAAAATCCAAAAACCTCTCAAAAACTTTGTCAACCTCACATCCCATCTTTAGCCAACAGAAGTGTTCCCTATGCATGTCCATAATCTTCTTGTTTCAAAATATACCCATCAATTCCCCTCCATGCGCTTCTTGTATAAGGAACTTCTAATCGATCATTTGGGAATGCAAAGTTGCTTGTCCTTAAAGAGAAAACCATCATGCATATAAAACTTATGATACAATCCTTTCCCTCCTCCTTGATAACATTCCCCTAACTCCTAATCACTTTCATAGCTTCCTTTAATACTCTCAAACCCTATAATCTTTGCCTCCATGGTTGATAGCAAAACATACCGCCTAAACAAAGCATCCGCCACAACATTGTCTTTCCCTTTCTTATACATTATTATGCAAATGCTTAGATGCATTCCAACCATTTGGCGTATCTTTTCTTGAGATTATTCTGCCCTCTCAAGTGCATCAAAGTCTCGTGATCGGTGTAGGTGACACATTACTTGGTCAAGAGGTAATGATTCCAAGTCTCCATGGTTCTTAGTAGCGCATACAACTCATTATCGTAAGTAGGGTAGTTACGCGTTGATCGAACTAAGTCTTCATGTTCTTGCCTATTGTTGCTCTAAGCAGAGTACTGATAGTCTGATTAATGATTTCCGTTTAGCTGTCGGTTTTTGGGACGGCACGTTGAGGAAAAGACGAGCTTGGTCCCTAGCCTTCTTCAAAGCGTCCTCCAAAAGTGGCTTAGAACCTTCATGTCTCTATCCAACACAATAATCTTCGGGAGACCATGTAATTTGACGACTCTCTTGAAAATCAAGTTAGCGGTTTGGGTAGCATCATTTGTCTTAGCGCATGCGATGAAATGCACCATCATGGAGAAGCGGTCGACTACCTCAAATATAGAACCCTTTTGTTGAACTTTTGGCAGCCCTAAAATGAAGTCTATTAAAAGATCAACACATGGTGAAGTAGGGATTTGCAATGGGAGATATAAACCATACAGATGTAATCTTGACTTTGCCTTCTTAAAATCCAAACACCTCTCAAAAAATTTATCAACCTCACATCCCATCTTTGGCCATAGAAGTGTTTCCTAAGCATGTCCATAATCTTCTTGTTTCAAAATAGAGCCATCCATTCCCCTCCATGCACTTCTTGTATAAGTAACTCCCTAATCGATCATTTTGGAATGCAAAGGTTCTTGTCCTTAAAGAGAAAACCATCATGCATATAGAACTTGTGATACAATCTTTTTCCTCTTCCTTGATAACATTCCCATAACTCCTGATCATTTTCATAGCTTCCCTTAATACTCTCGAACCCTAGAATCTTTGCCTCCATGGTTTATAGCAAAACATACAGCCTAAACAAAGCATCCGCCACAACATTGTCTTTCCCTTTCTTATACATTATTATGGAAATGCTTAGATGCATTCCAACCATTTGGCATGTCTTTTCTTGAGATTTTTCTGCCCTCTCAAGTGATTCAAAGTCTCGTGATCGGGGTGGATGACACATTCCTTGGCCAAGAGGTAATGTTGCCAAGTCTCCATTGCTTTCACTAGCGCATACAACTCTTTATTGTAAGTAGGGTAGTTAAGCGTTGATCAACCCTAGTCTTCATGTTCTTGCCTATTGTGGCTATAAGGAGAGTACCGAGGGTCCTACTAATGACTTCAGATTGGCTTTCGGTTTGGGGATGGCACGTTTTAGAAAGACGAGCTTGGTCCAAAGCCTTCTCCAAAATGTCCTCCAAAAGTGGCTAAGGAACTTTGTGTCTCGATCTGACACAAAATTACTTGGGATACCATGTAATTTGACAACTTCCTTGAAAACAAGTTATCGGTTGGGTAGCATCATATGTCTTGGAGCATGAGATGAAATGCACCATCTTGGAGAAGCGGTCGACTAGCACAAATAGAATCTTTTTGTTAAACTTTTGCTGAACCCTTGGCAGCCCTAAAACGAAGTCCATTAAAAGATCAACACATAGTGAAGTAGGTATTTGCAATGGGAGATATAAACCATACGGATGTACTCTTAACTTTGCCTTCTTAAAATCAAAACACTTCTCAGAAAATTTGTCAACCTCACATCCCATCTTCGGTCAATAGAAGTGTTCCCTAAGCATGTCCATAATCTTCTTGTTTCAAAATAGTCCCATCAATTCCCCTCCATGCGCTTCTTCTATAAGTAACTCCCTAATCGATCATTTCGGAAGGCAAAACTGCTTGTCCTTAAAAAAAAAACCATCATGCATATAGAACTTATGATACAATCTTTTCCCTTTTCCTTGATAACATTCCCCTAACTCCTGATTACTTTCATAGCTTTCCTTAATATTCTCGAACCCTAGAATCTTTGTCTCCATGGTTGATATCAAAACATACCGCCTAAACAAAGCATCTGCCACAACATTGTCTTTCCCTTTCTTATACTTTATTATGGAAATGCTTAGATGCATTCCAACCATTTGGCGTGTCTTTTCTTGAGATTTTTCTTCCCTCTCCAGTGCTTTAAAGTCTCTTGATTGGTGTGGATGACACATTCCTTAGCCAAGAGGTAATGCTTCCAAGTCTCCATGGCTCTCACTAGCGCATAAACTCTGTATTGTAAGTAGGGTAGTTAAGCGTTGATCAACCCAAGTCTTCATGTTCTTGCCTATTGTGGCTATAAGGAGAGTGCCGAGAGTCCTATTAATGACTTCCGTTTAGCTGTCGGTTTGGGGATGGCTCATTGTAGAAAGACGAGCTTGGTCCATAGCCTTCTCCAAAGCGTCCTCCAAAAGGGGCTAAGGAACTTTATGTCTCGATCCGGTACAATATTCCTTGGGATACCATGTAGTTTGATGACTTCCTTGAAAACAACTTAGCGGTTCGGTAGCATCATTTTTCTTGGAGCATGGGATGAAATGCGCCATCTTGGAGAAACGGTCGACTACCACAAATATAGAAACCTTTTGTTGAACTTTTGTTGAACTCTTGGCAGCCCTAAAATGCAGTCCATTGAAAGATCAACCCATGGTGTTTGCAATGGGAGATATAAACCCTATGGATGTACTCTTGACTTTGCCTTCTTACAAAACAAACACTTCTCACAAAATTTGTCAACCTCACATCGCATATTTGGCCAATAGAAGTGTTCCCTAAGCATGTGCAAAGTCTTCTTGTTTCCAAAGTGACACATTAATCCCCCTCCATGCGCTTCTTGCACAAGTAACTCCCTAATAGATCCATTGGGAATGCAAAGCTACTTGTCCGTAAAGAGAAAACTATCATGCATATTGAACTTGTGATACAATCCTTTCCCTCTATTAAAATTTCAGAATAAGAACTTTAAAAAAGAGAATGTAAGAATGAGAGAATGAGAGAATGAGAGAATGAGAGAATGAGAGAATGAGAGAATGAGAGAATGAGAGAAAGAGGATTTTATTTTCTTAGTCAAAATGAGTTACAAAGGAGGTAATATATATAAAAAAAAATATAAAGTTAAGGTACAACCAATAAGGAGCATTTATTTTGAATTTTAAATTTGAGTAGATATGGTTGGAGCCAACTCATGACCAAGTGGATAAGTTTCCAACGGCTCTATTTCTAACGGCTAGTTGATCCCAAGTTTTGCATGGATTATCTTCAACCCGAGATTTTCACAAAACTTTTTTGCATAACATTTAAGGTTCCAACGACTAGATGTGGGACTCGGATTTTGCACTGATTATCTGCAATCCGAGATTCACACATCATCCTTTTGCATAATATTTGCATGGGCAAGATGACAAGTTAGGCTTGATATATATGCCCCCCCCCCTCAAACTTAGTTGGATAGATTGGAATGAAGGCTAAGTTTAGAGAACCCGTGAGTACCACCTTATTAAAAACCTTATCAAGAAAAACCCTTTGGGACAAAACCTTGATAAGAGAAAAAGAGTGTGGTCTTCACGGATTAGGAGAGCTGATCATTGTCTTGAGAGGTCTACTAGTCCAAGTTTGATGTAGATGTGGTTGCAAATCTTGAGACTAGCGGCCTTGGTGAAGATGTCGGCCAATTAATCTTCACTCCTTGTAAAGCATGGCAATGTTACTCCTTCTTCAATCTTCTCTCTCACTTTGTGGCAGTCAACCTTAATATGGTTTGTCCTCTCATGGAAGACTAAAATTGTTGCTATATGGATTGCCGCTTGATTATCACAATGCATGGTGATTGGAGTTGATGATTCTATACCTAAATCTTTGAGGGGAGCCTTCAACCATACCAACTCATTTGTTAACTTCCTCATAGCCCGGTATTCAGCTTCATCACTTGAACAAGACACCACCTTCTATTTCTTAGACTTCCAAGTAACCAGATTGCCTCCAATGAAAGTGCAATAGCCCTTGGTTGATTTCCTATCAATAATGTCTCCAGTATAGTCAGCATCACAATACCAAAAAATCTCTGCATTTCCATTCTTTCCCATGAAAATGCCTTGACCTGGTGAGTCTTTGAGATACCGAAGAATTCTTTCAACCATGTTCCAATTATAGACCGGAGTCTCCTTCATATGTTGGATAGCCTGGTTAAAAAAAAAACACAAGTCAGGTCTACTAATAAATAAGTTTATTGTTAAGTAAATAAGTTTACCTACAAGCCTCTGGTATTGAGAAAGATCGGCATATCGTTTATCTAGTGGATTATCCTTTTCTGTTTCCCCCTTTTGCTTGACCTTGTAGCCATCATCAAGTGGTGACTTGGATGGTTTAGAACCTAATTTTCATGTTTCACTCAACAAATCAAGAGTATCTCTATCCCTAGGAAGTATTTTAGGTCTCCCAAATCTTTAATATCAAAAACAGATTTTAGGAGGATTTAGTTTCTTGAATACCTACTTGATCACTACCTGAAATGATCATGTCATCCACATAAACCAAGATAACAATGATGTATTGAGGACTTTGAAGGGTGAAAAGGGTGTGATCAGCTTCCGATCTTCTAAAACCTCTATCCTTGAGTGTTGAGCTGAGCTTGTGATACCATGCCCTTGGGGATTGCTTGAGTCCATAAATTTCTTTCCTAAACCTTAAGATTTTTCCCAGAGTGATTGAATCTTCAAGACTTGGTGGTGGAGTCATGTAGACTTCCTATTTTAATTCTCTTTGTAAGAATGTGTTGTTCACATCCATTTGCCACAAATCCCATGAAAGATTAGTAGCAGTGGATAGTTAAACTCTAACTATGTGAAGCTTTGCTATAGGTGCAAAAGTATATGTGTAATCGTCCCCATAGCTTTGCGTGAACCCTCTTGCAACTAGGCGTGCCTTATACCTTTCTATATCACCATTACTTAGCTACTTTATTGTAAAGATCCATCTTGAGCTCACGGTTTTCTTTTTCAGAGGTAACTCAGCTTCACCCCAAGTATGGTTTCTACTAATGGCACCAATCTCATCATCAACTGCTGCAACCCATTCTTTACTCTCCTTAGCTTCTTCATAGCTTTGAGGTATATGATGAAGATCAATCTTTCCAATAAATGCTTGATGATCTGATGGCAAAAGGGCAAGTGAACACACAACTTGTATTGGATGAGCAGTAGCTTAATTGTTGTAATACACTCGAGTTTGCTTCCAATGTTCCAGACCAAATCTTTGTCTAGTGCTTCTTCTTAGTGGAATAATTTCTTAAACTGATTCTTCCACTTGATTCATAGCTTGATGTTTATCTATAAGAGGTTCACTTTCTGTCTCCTCCTTAGCTTTATCTGAAGACTCATCATTCTGAGTCGACCATTCTCATTTTGATTTTGTTGAGTGTTGGTGCTTCCTTTATTAGTCTTGGTACTAAATGGCTGGTTGTGACTTGCTGATGGGTTTCCAAGATTGTTGAGCATAAATCAAACAATCTCCATTATATCTGATGTTGAGTTGGCGAGATCCTTGATACTTTCCCAATCCATTTTGTCATAGTACCCTTGAGTTTCCATAAATTTCACATCTCTAATCATGATCGGTGTGGAAGTAGGGTAGTTAAGCGCTAATCGACCCAATTCTTCATATTCTTGCCTATTTCTAAGGAGAGTACCAAGAGTCCTATTAATGACTTCCGTTTTGCCATTGGTTTGGGGATGGCACGTTGTAGAAAATATGAGCTTGGTCCTTGGTCTTCTCCAAAGCTTCCTCCAAAAGTGGCTTAGAAACTTCGTGTCTCGATCCGACACAATAGTCCTTGGGATACCATGTAATTTGACGACTTCCTTGAAAAACAAGTTAGCGGTTTGGGTAGCATAATTTTTCTTGGAGCATGGGATGAAATGCGCCATCTTGTAGAAGTGGTCGACTACAACAAATATAGAATCCTTTTGTTGAACTGTTGGCAGCCCTAAAACAATGTCATAGGGCATGGGATGTTTCCAAAGTCTTCTTATTTCCAAAGTGACCCATCAAACCCTTCCATGCGCTTCTTGCATAAGTAACTCCCTAATCGATCTGTTTCAAGAGACGTGAAGTTCATAGAAAACAAGGGTACTTTGACATGAAGAAGAACTGGGATAGCGTTAAAGACTTAGCCCGCTCTCCTTCAGATCGAACCGCCAGCTTAGAGTTCTTACTCAATCATCTGGGAAATCCTGGTCGAAGGGACTCTCATCAAGAGCTGCTCGACTAGTGGATAATAGTGATCAAGACCAAGTTCATCATGAAGAAGAAGCCATGGAAGGAATGGAGCCAATGGTTAGTCAGGACCATGAGAGTGAAGAAATTAGTGTTCCTCAGCTTAGAAAAAGCACAAGGCTGAAGTATGGACCAGATCATTGGAAACAAACAAGGGTCTATTACAACAGTTAAGCCATTGCTCATCCTTTCTCAGCGGTTTGTTCTCTTTCCCTCTTGCCATCAGAACACCAAGCATTCCTTGGGAAGATTGATCAACACCAGATTCCAAGCACCTATGAAAAAGCCAAAGAACACAAAGAATGGTTAGCTATTGTGGATGCTAAGATAAGAGCAATGGATAGTAAGTTCCAAGTGGGTATTTACAATCAAATATCAATCTAATGGGGAGATTGAGCGATACAAAGCCAGATTGGTAGCTAGAGGTTTCACTCAGACGTATGGAGCTGATTATACAGATACTTTGCGCCAGTGGCAAAGCTTCACACAGTTACAGTCATCTTGTCCGTAGCCATAAATCTATCATGGGATCTATGGCAAATGGACATGACTCCACCACCTGGATTAGAGCACTCAATCAACCCCGGAAAAGTCCTAAGATTAAGAAAGGCAATTTATGGTCTAAAGCAATCACCAAGGGCCTGGTATCATAAACTGAGCTTCACTCTTGTTGCTCGAGGATTTAGCTAGTTAGAAGCCGACCATACCTTGTTCACTCACCAGGTATTGGTTTATGTGGATGACTTGATCATCTCAGGTAGTGATCAAGTTGGGATTCAAGAAACCAAATCCTTCCTTAAGTCTGTTTTTGATATTAAGGACTTGGGAGAACTTAAGTATTTCCTAGGGATAGAGATATGTCGATCCTCAGAAGGCCTATTTCTATCACAAAGGAAATATTCTCTTGACTTATTGCAGGAGACAGGAAAGCTAGGATCCAAACCAGCTAAGACCCCACTTGAAGAGGGCTACAAGGTCAAGAGAAAAGGGGAGAAAGATGATGATCCGCTTGACAAGCCATTTGCAGACCCATCCCAATATCGGCGCCTGACTATTACACGGCCTGACTTATGTTTTACTGTGAATCAGGTTAGCCAACACATGAAGGAACCAACCGTGCATCATTGGAACATGGTGGAAAGAATATTGAGATATATCAAAGGATCACCAGGCCAAGGAATATGGATGGGGAAGAATGGCAACACTGAGAGAGTTGGATATTGTGATGCAGAAGCTAAAAAATGAATTAGTTTGGTTGAAGGCACTTCTCAAGAAACTTTAAGTCCTATGATGATGCATTGTGACAATCAGATAGCCATTCATATAGCAACCAATCAAGGATTTCACGAGAGGACCAAGCACGTTGAGATCGGCTACCACAAGATCAGAGATAAATCATAGAAGGAGTGATACTTCCATGCTACACCAAGAGTGAAGACCAGTTGGCTGACATCTTCACCAAACATGGTGAAGTAGTGATTGGAAATGGCAGATATAAACCATACATATGTACTCTTGAGTTTACCTTCTTACAAACCAACCACTTCTAACAAAATTTGCCTACCTCACATAGCATCTTGTTTCCAAAGTGACCCATCCATCCCCCTCCATGCGGTTCTTGCATACGTAACTCCTTACTCGATCCCTTGGGAATGCAAAGCTACTTGTCCTTAAAGAGAAAACCATCATGCATAGGAACTTGTGATACAATCTTTTCCCTTTTCCTTGATAACATTCCCCTAACTCCGGATTACTTTCATAGTTTACATTAATACTCTCGAACCCTACCAACTTTACCTCCATGGTTGATATCAAAACATACTGCCTAGACAAAGCATCCGCCACAACATTGTCTTTCCCTTTCTTATACTTTATTATGGAAATGCTTAGATGAATTCCAAACATTTAGCGTGTCTCTTCTTGAAATATGTCTACCCTCTCAAGTGCTTCAAAGTCTCGTGATCGGTGTGGATGACACCTTCCTTGGCCAAGAGGTAATGTAGCCAAGTCTCCATGGCTCTCACTAGAGTATACAAATCTTTATCGTAAGTAACATAGTTAAGCGTTAATCAACCCAAGTCTTCATGTTCGTGCCTATTGTGGCTCTAAGGAGAATACCGAGAGTCCTATTAATGACTTCAGTTTTGCAGTCGGTTTGGGGATGGCACATTGTGTAGAAAAGACGAGCTTGGTCCTTACCCTTCTCCAAAGGGTCCTCCAAAAGTGGCTTAGGAACTTCCTGTCTCGATCCGACACAATGGTCCACTGATTTGTTTTCATAATGAAGAAATGATAGTTTCCTCGATAACATTCCCCTAACTTCAGATTACTTTCATAGCTTCCCTTAATACTCTCGAACCCTAGAATCTTTGCCTCCATGGTTGATATCAAAACATACCCGCCTAGACAAAGCATCCGCCACAACATTGTCTTTCCTTTTCTTATACTTTATTACAGAAATGCATAGATGAATTCCAACCATTTGGCGTGTCTGTTATTGAGATTTGTCTCCCCTCTCAAGTGCTTCAAAGTCTCGTGATCGTTGTGGATGAAAATTTCCTTGGCCAAGAGGTAATGTTCCAAGTCTCCATGGATCACACTAATGCATACAACTCTTTACCGTAAGTAGGGTAGTAGAGCGTTGATTGACACAAGTCTTCATGTTCTTGCCTATTGTAGCTCTAAGGAGAATACCGAGAGTCCTATTAATGACTTCTGTTTTGCTGTCGGTTTGATGATGGCACGTTGTAGAAAAGACGAGCTTGGTCCTTACCCTTCTCAAAAGCGTCCTCCAAAAGTGGCTAAGACACTTCCTGTCTCGATCCGACACAATAATCCTTGGGATACCATGTAATTTGACGACTTCCATGAAAAAAGTTAGTGGTTTGCGTAGTATCATTATTCTTGGAGCATGGGATGAAATGCGCCATCTTGGAGAAGCGGTCGACTACCACAAATATAGAATCCTTTTGTTGAACTCTTGGCAGTGCTAAAACAAAGTCCATTGAAAGATAAACCCATGGTAAAAAGGGATTGGCAATGGGAGATCTAAACCATATGGATGTACTCTTGACTTTGCCTTCTTACAAACCAAACATTTCTCACAAAATTTTATAACCTCACATCACACCTATGGCCAATAGATGTCGAAACCTAGAATCTTTGCCTCCATGGTTGATATCAAAACATATCGCCTGGACAAAGCATACGCCACAACATTTGTCATTCCCTTTCTTATACTATATTATGGGAATGCTTAGATGAACTCCAACCATTTGGCGTGTTTCTTCTTGAGATTTTTCTACCATCTCAAGTGCTACAAAGTCTCGTGATCGATGTAGATGACACATTCCTTCACCAAGAGGTAATGTTGCCAAGCTCCATGGTTGTCACAAGCGCATACAACTCGTTATCGTAAGTAGGATAGTTAAGTGTTGATCAACCCAAGTCCTATTAATGACTTCCGTTTTGCTGTTGTTTTGGGGATGGCACGTTGTAGAAAAGACGAACTTGATCTTTAGCCTTCTCCAAAGCGTCCTCCAAAAGTGGCTTAGGAACTTTGTTTATCGATCCGACACAATATTTCTTGGAATACCATTTAATTTGATGACTTCCTTGAAAAACAAGTTAGTGTTTGGGTAAAATCATTTATCTTGAAGCATGGGATGAAATGCACCATCTTTGAGAAGCTTTCGACTACCACAAATATAGAATCGTTTTTTTCAACTCTTGGCAGCCCTAAAACGAATTCTCATTGAAAGATCAACCCATGGTGAATTAGGGATCAGTAATGGGAGATACAAACCATACCGATGTCCTCTTGACTTTGTTTTTTTACAAACCAAACACTTCTCACAAGATTTGTTAAACCACATCGCATCTATGGCAAATAAAAGTGTTCCCTAAGCATGTCCAAAGTCTTCTTGTTTCCAAAGTGACCCATTAAACCCCCTCCATGTGCTTCTTTCATAAGTAACTCCCTAATCCATCCCTTGGGAATTCAAAGTTGTTTGTCCTTAAAGAGAAATCCATGATGCATATAGAACTTGAGATACAATCGTTTTCCTCTTCTTTGATAACAATCCCCTAACTCCAGATCACTTTCATAGCTTACCTTAATACTCTCGAACCCTAGAATCTTTGCCTCCATGGCTGATATCAAAAACATACCGCCTAGACAAAGCATAATGGGCTGCCAGCCTTGGCGCCTATGGAAGAAGGACGAGAGCACGCATGTACAAGGGATTGGGTCTCCATAGGATTCTGTATACAGCCAGACCCTAAGCTAAATTGTAGTTCAAGTCTAATCATCTCCAGAAGCAAACAAGCCGTGAAGCATGAAGAAGACATCCAAGGATCAAGCTCGAGCTCACCCGGCCATCCGGATCTTTCGAGAGTTTCTCACCCACATTTGAAGCTCTTGGACTAGGAAAAGCTTTGGGAAGCAAGGTCAGTGTGTCTTCACCATCACACAAGTGTGAAGACACCCCTAAGTCATTAGAATGAGCTTTACTCTTTTTCCTACTTCAGGTTTTTCCCATAGGATTTACCAGAGGGGTTTTAACGAGGCAGCAAGCTCTAGTGCATCTCCATTTCATCTCACTTGCTTTTCAGCCTGGAAATACTCCATGACTAGCTAGGAAAGCAAGGAAGTGAAAATTTTATCCCTTATGAAGACATTTTTCTAATAATTCTTCACTTTCTTTCTAGTTAATTCCCTAAGTATTTACTATCTTTTTTGGGGGTCCAAATTAGGTATATGTTAGACATTTGGGCCATTTTTGTAATAAGTAAACTTCAGACATAAGGCTCTTCATATATAAGGGCGTTAAACATATTGTAACAGATTCTAGACAGCTTTTAGAACGGGAGATTTTCCCTTTCTTTCTTGTTATTGAGTGATTCAAGAAAAAATCCTTTACACCTATAAGCCTAGGTCGGTGTTGAAGTTTTGGTTGTATCAAGAAGCTTTCACACTTCTTGTGGTTCACCACATTAATCCATCTTCCCTCCATTGTTCGAACCTAGATCGAGTATATCTTTAGGTTTTCTATCCATCTTTTAGCTGAAGGTTAGATTGAGAATCTGTCCAATCCTCAGCCCCATATTCGGATCAACCCTTGGAGAAGAAGCTTCCAGCTTGAAGGACCCGGAGCCACATCATCTTTTGGTAGCAGAGCTAATGTTTCCTAACAAGGTTGTATCTATCTATCCCTTAGTTAGTTTGCATTTGTTTCATTTTCTCTAAGAAAAATCCATAAAAATTTTGCTTTTGCATTTTTTGTTTTCTATCTTGTTTCATTTCTTTAGATCTGTTCTTATGCATCATAAATTTTTGAAAACCCATAAAAATGTCATATCTTTGCATCTAGGTTGTTAGAGTTTTTTCTTATCATCATGTTATCATTTTATCATTTTTTGTCATTTTTGGTGTTCATGAGTGTTCTTGAGCTGTCCATCATTTTTCTTGTGTTTAATCCGTTTTCCATCTCTTTTATCTTCATTTTTGTGTGTTTTTCACCTAGTCAAGAGTAGCTTTCATCGAGGATTGTTGCATTTTAGTTCGTTTCATCATCAGTTCATCATTTTAGTCATTTGTTCATATTTTGTCATTTTTCATGTTCTTGGTGTTCATGCATCGTTCTTCATTTGTTCTTGTGCTAGATCTGCTTGATTTCATTTGTTGAGTTGTTTGTGTTTAGATAAGGTCATTTTGTGTTATATTTCGTGCTAGATAGGTTGTTGCATCATTCACTCATCATAAGTTCATCATTCGCTCATCATTGTTCTCGAATGCTCTTGCATGTTCTTGAGTGTTCTTCAAAGTTATTGCATTTTTGAATTTAATTTTGTTTGTTTTGATGCATTTCTCATCTCGAATTGTTAGAGGTCGAGTTTGGCACATGCTTAAATGAATTTAGACGCAATATAGGGTTAAAAGAAAAAGAGCTTATTCAAATTTTGAATGAAGTGGTCCACACTTGCTTTTGTTTTTGAGTTTTGGCATTTAGCTTCTCTTTCAGCATCTTGGACTGTCCTTTTGCGCCTCACCCTTGATTTTTCTCTTTGTTAACCTTAGTTACTTTTGTGTGTGACCTGAGCTGAATTATTTAACCATTCACCTAGTTGAATTAACCATAGTTGCTTTTTGAATTAACCTGAGCTGTAATTGCTTTATGCTTTTTGTACTGGATGTTAATTTGTCTTTTATCTCTTAAAATTGTGCAATAGAGTTTTGGCATTTTCTCTTAGAGCATTGCATGAGCGGTACTTGAATGATAAGAGCTAACTCCTTTCGTATTATCTTTTGCTTGTGCTTTTGTGATACGTACTTTGCCTTATCACCTTTATGCATCTCTCATATCACCTGATTGCATAATCACCACTTCATATCGGATTAATAATCGTGCCTTATCATTGACAAGATTTGTGAATTGTCATATCAAGTTCCTAGCCATCGCATAGCATCAGCATTTGCTGAGAGATATTTAAGTATTTCATTTGCTTGTCTTGCAAGGTACCAAAGGATAAAGAGTAAGTTCATGAAGGAGCCACCAGCCTTAGGGAGCATGTTGGCTGCTATTAAATCTCAAATACAACAACTTGAAGAAAGGCTCACACTTTTAGACCCGCCACCACAACCAGATCCAAGCCCACACTCTCACAGCCGCGAGCTTTCCACTCCTACATTTGCTAGAAAGGATGATCTGGAAGCTTATTTAGAATGGGAGCAAAAGATGGATAACATCTTCGCTTGCTATGAGTTCAACGAGCAAGAAAAGGTTACTTATGATGTAGCTCAATTTAGGGATCATGCACTCACCTTGTGGAATATGGAAATGATCGAGAGGCGGAGGAGAGAGAAGGACCGGTACCTACTTGGAGAATCATGAACCTCATGATGAGGAGATTATATGTGCCTATAACAAATCACCGAGAGTTTCGAAAGGGATTGGGAGAGCAGCAAGTCAAGCGGGAAGCTACCAGCTCTATTCAAAGCCGAGCTCAATCTATTCCAAATTGGGTTCCAAGTACACCTCATTACTCTAATGCTTCATTGAACCAAGCTAAGAGGAAATAACGTCCAATTAAATTGGAATCAAGTTTTCCTCAAACTGAAGCAAGTCTGGTCCAGAAGCAGTTACATAGGGCTGAGTACAACATGAAGAGCAAGGAGCAAACCAAACCGTTTGTCCTAGGTGTCAAATTGGTTAACACGGAACAAAAGGAGCAAGGCATGCCGAATTGGGAATCTAATCTAGCGCAAGGACCGATATTGATAGTTCATCATCAAATCAATCCTAAGGAGGCTAATGATCCAGGATTGATGACCCCTCATCAGAGTCAGTCAAAGGGGCACTGTGAACAACTCCTCCTAGATATAGGTTTGAAAGCGAAGCTACCAATTGACGAGCCTACCCATTGTCCTCAGCAAGGTACATCTCAAAACCATATGTGGAAATCAGGAGAATACCTAGGATGTGCAAGATTAATACCACCCATGTTTTGGATCCACTACACCTACTTCCAGTGGAGTCTAAAGTGGACTTTACTTCATTTTGATTGTCTCGAACTTATCAATGGCGACCAGGAGAGTGTTGCAAGTTAACTCTTAGGGAGGTCGAGTTAGTAGCCAACAATAGCCAGAGCCAAGGAGAGCCCAACGACAATGAGCACTGTACCAGGCTCGAGGAATTAGAAGAAGTATAGCCAACTTCAAAACCACTTGTGCGTTTCAGCAAATCTTAGAGATTCACCAAGAAAAAGCCAAAATATGAGGATTTTTAGAAGAAAACCCGGTTCCCACTGATGTATCCCAAGGGAAGAATCCAAGGCTTTGTCAGGTGGTGGTCAGGTGAAGACTCGGTACGAATCGGTAACGATACAGGAAAACTAGGTGGAGTGAAGTATCAAGGATGACTCGACCCGGTTCTTCACTAACGAAGGGGAATGGAAAGAGTTGTAATAGGAGAGGTATGGAACATCTCTCGATACAACAAGGTTGGTCACGAGTCCGAGCCCGGCTCAAGGAAACGTTACCAAAAAATTGGTTCAAGAGCGGAAGCTCGATTTGACCGAATAGAGAAAACTCTTAAGTAATTTTATAAAAATGAAGTCTAACCTTACAAAGAAGGGGTGAGGTACCTTTTATAGGCTGCAAGGAAGGGCTTGCGTCCCTAATAAGGCCGTTAAAGAACATGCTCTTTAACGGGGCATATGAAGACAAAACCAAAATAGAAGAAAAGCTAAAGGAAGAAGTCCAAAACGCGGTGGACTTCTCGGATAGGATCACGCCCTCGCCTAACCTTACTTGTCATGGACGTTTCTAAGAAAGTAGGCGAATGGGTTAGACGTGATGCGTTAAGTATCCTCACCTCATTAAAAACATATCCGACAAACCACTTAGGTAAAATCCGAATAAGGAAAAAGAGTACGGTTCTCTTGACGTCTTGGGAGCGTCTTCACCTAGTGATGGTGAAGACGCTGAATTCTCGAGCGTCCTCGGTGGTGGCGCAGGTCATTCTGGTAGTAATGATTGGCTCGTTCCTTGCCGTCTCTTGATCCATGAGCCTTTTGTACGACTCGGACGAACCAGTATCGGTATTATCTGGTCTTGCTCCTCTTGATGGCTCCGGGTGGTACGATCTGAATCTCCAATGCCAAGTCTTGATCGGGTAGCATCAGGTCTGTGTACTCGGCATTACTCGGGTAAGACTTGGTAGTGGACTCGGCATTACTTGGGTAAGACTGGTCGTGGACTCGGTAGTCGGCTTTTCGGTACGTGGATACCCATCATTCCCTCCCTCTTGTTGAGATTTTAACCTCAAAACTGGTTCATCCTCTGCATGAAAAGGGGCCAAGTCAGCAATATTGAACGTGGACGAAACATTATACTTACCTGGGAGTTCGGGGCATCCCATGAATACGGACGATTTCTCGGAGGAAGAACTCGGCAATAATCTAATGAGGTTTTCAATACCACGAGTATGTCGCTCGTTGTGTGGGTGGACTCGATTTTTTCCTTTTGGTGGCGTCGTGGGACTTAGAACAAGGAATAAAATGAGCCATCTTCAAGAATCGATCCACAACGACCATGATGGTGTCCTTGCGGTCTATAATGGGAAGTCCCAGCACAAAATCCATGGAAAGATCGACCCATGGAGCAACCGGTATCGGCAAGGGGTGTACAACCCTTGTGGTTGGCTTCGGGACTTGGCTTTCTTGCACGCCAAGCATTTGGCACAAAAGTCTTCGACTTGACGCTTCATCCTTGGCCAATATAAGTGATTTCGGAGAATAGAGAGAGTATTGTTGGAACCATAGTGACCCATCAAGCCTCCACAATG
Source organism: Cardamine chenopodiifolia (assembly GCA_963922655.1). NCBI lineage: Eukaryota > Viridiplantae > Streptophyta > Magnoliopsida > Brassicales > Brassicaceae > Cardamine > Cardamine chenopodiifolia. The sequence continues at coordinate 5,890,763 of OZ000463.1, forward strand.
CGCTTCTTGGGTCAAGAGTTCTCGGATCGATCCTTCGGGAATGCAAAGCTTCCGTCCTTTGAAGAGGAAACCCTCGTGCAAGTAGGAATGTGGTAAGGCCCGGTTCCATGGCCACAGAAGTATTCTCCTAGCTTCCGGTCTTGGTCGTAATGGTCCTTAATCCTTTCGAACCCCAAGACCTTGGCGTCCATTGCCCTGATCAACGTGTAACGTCGGGATAAGGCATCGGCAACGACATTGTCTTTGCCTTTGCCTTTCTTGTATTTGATCACGTAGGGGAAGGTCTCGATGAACTCGAGCAATTTAGCATGCCGCTTCTTCAAGTTTGTTTGGCCCCGCAGATGCTTCAAGGTTTCATGGTCTGTGTGAATCACACACTCCTTGGAAAGGAGGTTGTGTTGCCATTTCTCGAGCACGCGGACCAAGCAGTAGAGCTCCTTGTAGTATGTAGGATAGTTGAGGGAGGCACCACTGAGTTTCGTGCTAAAGTAAGCGATGATTCTTCCACCTTGCGTGAGAACCGTGCCGATGCCGACTCCGGAGGCATCACACTCAACTTCAAATGTCTTGTCGAAGTCCGGGAGCGTGAGTAACAGAGCTTGGTGAGGCGCTACTTGAGCTTGTTGAAAGCCTTGTCTTGCTCGCGTCCCCAAGGAAACTGTAAGCTTTTCTTGATGATTGCCGTGAGTGGAGCTGCCACGGTGCTAGAGTCTAGGACAAATCGTTGGTATAAACTTGCCAACCCGTGGAAGCGTCTCCTCATCCACCTTAATACCCTACGAGCTTACAACAAAACCTAGAACGCAAAGTTTGTTAGCTCCAAACACACACTTCTTAAGGTTGGCATAGAGGTCTTCCTTCCGAAGTGTTCCTAAGACCGTTTCAACGTGGTCAAGGTGCTCATCAAAGTTTCTACTATACACAAGAATATCATCAAAGTAGACAACTACAAATTCATTGATAAAAGGTCTAAGGATGTGATTCATTAACCGCATAAAGGTAAACGGGGCATTGGAGAGTCCAAAGAGCATGACTAGCCACTTGTAGAGGCCTTGCTTAGTCTTGAAGGCGGTCTTCCACTTGTCGCCTTCTTTTATTCGGACTTGGTGGTAGCTGCTCTTGAGATCGATCTTTGAGAAGACCGTGGAACCACTAAGCTCGTCGAGCATGTCATCTAAGTGCAGAATTGGGTGCCGATACTTAGTTGTGAAGTTGTTGATTGCTCGTGGTCTGAACCGGGATTCGACGATGGCCGGCTTGGATCGGTCTTGAGCTCAGGTCGCTTGGTTGCTTGGGGAGGCATTCGGACACCAAGTGGGAGTGCCTTGCATTCGGTTCCGCCTCATACTCTCGTTCTTTCTCTTCACTTGTTGCTCGACCTGGATGGCCAAATGTAGCAATTCTTCAAAGCCACCGTAGGTTTGTTTCTTGACCTTTCGTCCGATCTGGTCTTGCATACCATCGAGGAAATGTGCCATAATAGTTTCCTCGGATTCTTCGAGTTGTAGATGGTTCCGGACTTACTCGAACTCCTTGTAGTATTCCTCAACGGTCTTGCTTCCTTGACTGAGTCTTCGAAAACGGTTTTGAAGCTCTCGGTGAAAGAGTGGTGGCACGTATTGCCTTCTCAATACCTATTTCATGACCTCCCAAGTCAGGATGGGTCCTTCTCGGTTTCGGCGTCGATCGGCCATGTCTCGGTCCCACTAAGTAAGCGCATGATCAGTGAGTTGGGCGGCTGCATAGGAGATCTTGCATTATTCATCGTAGGCGTAGCAATCGAAGATATGGTCCATCCGCCTCTCCTAATCAAGATAGACTTGGGGATTAACTCTTCCAGCGAAGGTAGGCGCAACTCTTCATCACGGATACTCGGTGGTGGACAGGCAAAGACTCGGTACGGATCGGTAACAGAACGGGAAAACTAGATGGAGTGAAGAATCGAGGATGACTCGACCCGGTTCTTCACTAACAAATGGAATGGAACGAGGTGCGACACGAGAGGTATGGAATGTTTCTCGATACGGCAAGGTCAGTCAGGAGTCCGAGCCCGGCTCAAGGAAACGTTACCGGAAAAGTGATTCAAGAGCGGAAGCTTGATTGGACCGAATAGAGAAAAATTTATGTAATTTTATAAAAATGAAGTCTAACCTTACCAAAAAGGGGTGAGGTACCTTTTATAGGCTACAAGGAAGAGCTTGCGTCCGTAATAAAGCCGTTAAAGAACATGTTCTTTAACGGGCAGCATGAAGACAAAACAAAAATAAAAGAAAAGCTAAAGGAAGAACTCCAAAATGTAGTGGGCTTCTCGGATAGGATAACGCCCTCGCCTTACCTTACTTGTCATGGACGTTTCCAAGAAGGTAGGCGAATGGGTTAGACGTGATGCGTCAAGTATCCTCGCTTCATTAAAAACCTATCCGGCAAACCACTTAGGAAAAATCCGAATAGGGAAAAAGAGTATGGTTGTCTTGACGTTTTGGGAGTGTCTTCACAGTATATAGGATTCTATATATAGCCAAACACTAAGCCTAATTGGAGTTCAATTCTAATCATCTCTAGAAACCAATGAGCCGTGAAGCACGAAGAAGACATCCAAGGATCAAGCTCGAGCTCACCCGGCCATCCAGATCATTCGAGAGCTTCTCACCCACCTTTGAAGCTCTTGGACTAGGACCAGATTTGGGAAGTAAGGTCAGTGTGTCTTCAGCATCACACAAGTGTGAAGACACCCCTAAGTCATTAGAATGAGCTGTATTATTTTTCCTACTTTGGGTTTATCCCATAGGGTTTACCAGAGGGGTTTTAACGAGACAGCAAGCTCTAGTGCATCTCCACTTCATCCCAGTTGCTATTAAGCTTGGAAATACTCCATGACAAGATAAGAAAGCAAGGAAGTGAAGATCTTATCCCTTATGAAGACATTTTGCTAATAATTATTCATTTTCTTTCTAGTTAATTCCCTAAGTATTTACTATCTTTTTGGGGGGGGGGTCCAAATTAGGTATATCTTAGACATTTGGGCCATTTTTGTAATAAGTAAACTTCAGACTTAAGGCTCTTCATATAAAAGGTCCTTAAATAGATTGTTATAGATTCTAGACAGCTTTTAGAAATCAAAACGAGAGGTTTTCCCCTTTCTTTCTTGTTCTTGAGTTCTTCAAGACAAAATCCTTCACACCTAGAAGCCTATCTCGGTGTTGAAGTTCTGGATGTATCAAGAAGCTGTCACACTTCTAGTGGTTCACCACATCAATCCACCTTCCCTCCATTGTTAGAACCTAGATCGAGTATCTCTTAAGGTTTTTTAGCACAAAACTTCCGCTTCGACCCATCTTTCATCTAAAGATTAGATTGAGAATCGCTCCAATCCTCAGCCCAATATTCGGATCAACCCTTGGAGAAGAAGTTTCCAGCGTGTCTCAAAGCATCTGGCACAACATTTTCTTTTCCTTTCTTACACTTTATTATGGAAATGCTTCGATGAATTAAAACCATTTGGCGTGTTTCTTCTTGAGATTTTTCTTCCCTCTCAAGTGTTTCAATGTCTCGTGATCTGTGTGGATGACACATTCCTTATCCAAGAGGTAATGTTTCCAAGTTTCCATTGCTCTCGTTATCGCATACAACTCTTTATCGTAAGTTAGGTAGTTAAGGGTTGATCAACCCAAATCTTCATGTTCTTGCGTATTGTGGCTCTAAGGGGAGTACCGAGAGTCCTATTAATAACATCCGTCTGGCCGTGGGTTTCGGGATGGTATGTTGTAGAAAAGATGAGCGTGGTCCCTAGCATTCTCTAAAGCATCCTCTAAAAGTGGCTTAGGAACTTCGATTCTCGATCCGACACAATAGCCGTTTGGGTAGCATCATTTTTCTTGGAGCATAGGATGAAATGTGCCATCTTGAAGAAGCGGTCAACTACCACAAATATAGACTCCAGTTTTTTGAACTCTTTGAAGCCCTAAAACGAAGTACTTTGAAAGATCAACCCATGGTGAAGTAGGGATTGGAATTGGGAGATATAAACCATACAATGTACTCTTTACTTTGCCTTCTTACAACCAAACACTTCTCACAAAATTTGTCAACTTCATAACGCATCTTTGGCCAATATAAGTGTTCCCTAAGCATGTCCAAAGTTTTCCTGTTTCCAAAGTGAACCATCAAACCCTGTCCATGTACGTCTTGCATACGTAACTCCCTAATTGATCCCTTGGGAATGCAAAGCTACTTGTCCTTAAAGAGGAAACTATCTTGCATAAGAACTTATGATACAATCTTTTCCCTCTTCCTTGATAACATTCCCCTAACTCCGAATCACTTTCATAGCTTCCCTTAATACTCTCGAACCCTAGCAAATTTGCCACCATGGTTGATATCAAAACATAACGCCTAGACAAAGCATCCGCCACAACATTGTCTTTCCCTTTCTTATATGGAAATGCTTAAATGAATTCCTACCATTTGGCGTGTCTCTTCTTGAGATTTGTCTGCCTTCTCTAGTGCTTCAAAATCTCGTGATCGGTGTGGATGATAATGCGCCATCCTTGAGAAGCGGCCGACTACCACAAATATAGAATCGTTATGTTGAAATTTTGGCAGCCCTAAAAAGAATTCCTTTGAAAGATCAGCCCATGGTGAAGAAGGGATTGGCAATGGGAGATATAAAGCATACTGATGTCCTCTTGACTTTGCCTTCTTACCAACCAAACACTTCTCACAAAATTTGTTAACCTCACATTGCATCTTTGGCCAATATAAGTGTTCCCTAAGTATGTCCAAATTCTTCTTGTTTCCAATGTGACCCATCAAACCCCCTCCATTCGCTTCTTGCATAAGTAACTCCCTAATCAATCCTATGGGAATGGAAAGCTCCTTGTGCTTAAAAAGAAAACCATAATGCATATAGAACTTTTGATACAAGCCTTTCCCCCTTTCTCGATAACTTTCCCCTAACTCTGGATCAATTAAATATCTTCCCTTAATACTCTCGAACCCTAGAATCTTTGTTTTCATTGTTGATATAAAAACATACCGCCTAGACAAAGCATCTGCCACAACATATTCTTTCCCTTTCTTATAATTTATTATAGGTATGATTAGATGAATTCCAACCATTTCGCGTGTCTCTTCTTGAGATTTGTATGCCCTTTCAAGTGCTTCAAAGTGTTGTGATCGGTGTGGATGACACATTCCTTAGCCAAGAGGTAATGTTGCCAAGTGTCCATGGCTCTCAAGTCGCCATCATGGAGAAGTGGTAGTTGGAACACAAGTGTTATTTTCGTCGGCAAATGACTGGTGCCGCCTAAGGAAGCCATCTGATCATGCTTATGTTTGAACCTTTGACTCCTTATTGCTTCTAAGCTTCATTATGAGGTAGCAACGACAACAACCATCTCTACCCTTCGTTCAAAGCCCAAGGACGAACCCTTCGGTTGTATCTAAACCAAAATCTCTTAAATGTAATCCTCTTGGTAGTGTGGTACAACTACTTTCTGTTGAGAATTTTGATAAATGTACAGGTGCCAAGGAATAGTACAATGAGCCGAGAGTTATTGGATCGGTGGAGGCACCAAACAATTCACTCCCGGACCGGTGGACCCTACATGTTCCTTACAAGATATCTTGCAAGTTTGGTGCATCCCAAACATTTGTATGGCATCCCGGAGAGTCTCAACTACAACTAGAATTTGATGAAGAGGTTCTACCGTGTTCTCACAGTCCAAGGATCAAATGGATCAGCTGTCACTATTATCCTCTTCAGGTTGAAGAGATACATTGGTCCAAGCTTGTATACATCTAGAACTTGGAGACCATCTAGGAGCCTCCTAGAATTTTGTTTTGATCCAGGACAACGTGTTTATCAGCCAGAGCCGTCCAGAAAGGCAACACAACAAGTACCACTAAGAGGAGCAAGGTCGTTGAAGAGTTTGGAGAGCATCCACAACAAAGCACACCGGCTGGAACTTCTAGGTAAGATCAATATTTATACCTTCTTTGATGCTTCTTAACTATTTCGTTTTTGTATAAGGCATGGGCAAGTTTTGGGACAAAAACTCTACAAGAGGGAGGGGATGATGGGCCCCCAGCCTTGCCGCCAATGGAAGAAGGACGAGAACGCACACGTACAAGGGATTGGGTCTCCATAGGATTCTCTATACAGCCAAAAACTAAGCCTAATTGGAGTTCAATTCTAATCATCTATAGAAGCCAACGAGCCGTGAATCATGAAGAAGACATCCAAGGATCAGCTCGAGCTCACCCGGCCATCCGGATCATTCGAGAACTTCTCACCCACCTTTGAAGCTCTTGGACTAGGACTAGCTTTCGGAAGTAAGGTCAGTGTATCTTCAGCATCACACAAGTGTGATGACACCCCTAAGTCATTAGAATGAGCTGTACTCTTTTTCCTACTTCGGGTTTGTCCCTTACGGTTTACCAGAGGGGTTTTAACGATGCAGCCAGCTCTAGTGCATCTCCACTTCATCCCACTTGCTATTTAGTTTCGAAATACTCCGGTCAAAGCTTGTATACATCTAGAACTTGGAGACCATCTAGGAGCCTCTGAGAATTTTGTTTTGATCCAGGACAACGTGTTTATCAGTCAACACAACAACTTGGAGACCATCTAGGAGCAAGGCCGTTGAAGAGTTTGGAGAGCATCCACAACAAAGCACACCGGCTGGAACTACTAGGTAAGATCAATATTTATACCTTCTTTGATGCTTCTTAACTATTTCGTTTTTGTATAGGGCATGGGCAAGTTTTGGGACAAAAGCTCTACAAGAGGGAGGGGATGATGGGCCCCCAGCCTTGCCGCCTATGGAAGAAGGATGAGAACGCACACGTACAAGGGATTGGGTCGCCATAGGATTCTCTATACAGCCAAACACTACGCCTAATTGGAGTTCAATTCTAATCATCTCTAGAAACCAACGAGCCGTGAAGCATGAAGAAGACATCCAAGGATCAAGCTCGAGCTCACCCAGCCATCCGGATCATTCGAGAGCTTGTCACCCACCTTTGAAGCTCTTGGACTAGGACCAGATTTGGGAAGTAAGGTCAGTGTGTATTCAGCATCACACAAATGTGAAGACACCCCTAAGTCATTAGAATGAGCTGTATTCTTTTTCCTACTTCGGGTTTGTCCCATAGGGTTTACCAGAGGGGTTTTAACGAGGCAGCAAGCTCTAGTGCATCTCCACTTCATCCCACTTGTTATTCAGCTTGGAAATACTCCATAGAAAGATAAGAAAGCAAGGAAGTGAAGATCTTATCCCTTATGAAGACGTTTTGCTAATAATTATTCATTTTCTTTCTAGTTAATTCCCTAAGTATTTACTATCTTTTTGGGGGGGGGTCCAAATTAGGTATATCTTAGACATTTGGGCCATTTTTGTAATAAGTAAACTTCAGACTTAAGGCTCTTCATATAAAAGGTCCTTAAATAGATTGTTATAGATTCTAGACAGCTTTTAGAAATCAAAACGAGAGGTTTTCCCCTTTCTTTCTTGTTCTTGAGTTCTTCAAGACAAAATCCTTCACACCTAGAAGCCTATCTCGGTGTTGAAGTTCTGGATGTATCAAGAAGCTGTCACACTTCTAGTGGTTCACCACATCAATCCACCTTCCCTCCATTGTTAGAACCTAGATCGAGTATCTCTTAAGGTTTTTTAGCACAAAACTTCCGCTTCGACCCATCTTTCATCTAAAGATTAGATTGAGAATCGCTCCAATCCTCAGCCCAATATTCAGATCAACCCTTGGAGAAGAAGTTTCCAGCGTGTCTCAAAGCATCTGCCACAACATTTTCTTTTCCTTTCTTACACTTTATTATGGAAATGCTTCGATGAATTAAAACCATTTGGCGTGTTTCTTCTTGAGATTTTTCTTCCCTCTCAAGTGTTTCAAAGTCTCGTGATCGGTGTGGATGACACATTCCTTATCCAAGAGGTAATGTTTCCAAGTCTCCATGGCTCTCGTTAGCGCATACAATTCTTCATCGTAAGCTAGGTAGTTAAGCGTCGAGCGACCCAAGTCTTCATGTTCTTGCCTATTGTGGCTCTAAGGAGAGTACCGAGAGTCCTATTAATAACATCCGTCTGGCCGTAGGTTTCGGGATGGCATGTTGTAGAAAAGACGAGCTTGGTCCCTAGCATTCTCCAAAGCGTCCTCCAAAAGTGGCTTAGGAACTTCGTGTCTTGGTCCGACACAATAGTCGTTTGGGTAGCATCAGTTTTCTTGGAGCATAGGATAAAATGTGCCATCTTAAAGAAACGGTCAACTACCATAAATATAGACTCCATTTTTTGAACTCTTGGAAGCCCTAAAACGAAGTACTTTGAAAGATCAACCCATGGTGAAGTAGGGATTGGAATTGGGAGATATAAACCATACAATGTACTCTTTACTTTGCCTTCTTACAACCAAACACTTCTCACAAAATTTGTCAACCTCATAACGCATCTTTGGCCAATATAAGTGTTCCCTAAGCATGTCTAAAGTCTTCTTGTTTCCAAAGTGAACCATCAAACCCTGTCCATGTGCGTCTTGCATATGTAACTTCCTAATTGATCCCTTGGGAATGCAAAGCTGCTTGTCTTTAAAGAGGAAACCATCATGCATAAGAACTTATGATACAATATTTTCCCTCTTCCTTGATACCATTCCCATAACTCCGAATCACTTTCATTGCTTCCCTTAATACTCTCGAACCCTAGCAAGTTTGCCACCATGGTTGATATCAAAACATGACGCCTAGACAAAGCATCCGCCACAACATTGTCTTTCCCTTTATTATATGGAAATGCTTAAATGAATTCCTACCATTTGGCGTGGCTCTTCTTGAGATTTGTCTGCCTTCTCTAGTGCTTCAAAATCTCGTGATCGGTGTGGATGACAATGCGCCATCCTTGAGAAGCGGCCAACTACCACAAATATAGAATCGTTATGTTGAAATTTTGGCAGCCCTAAAAAGAATTCCATTGAAAGATCAGCCCATGGTGAAGAAGGGATTGACAATGGGAGATATAAACCATACTGATGTCCTCTTGACTTTGCCTTCTTACCAACCAAACACTTCTCACAAAATTTGTTAACCTCACATCGAATTTTTGGCCAATATAAGTCTTCCCTAAATATGTCCAAATTCTTCTTGTTACCAATGTGACCCATCAAAGCCCCTCCATTCGCTTCTTGCATAAGTAACTCCCTAATCAATCCTATGGGAATGGAAAGCTTCTTGTACTTAAAAAGAAAACCATAATGCATATAGAACTTTTGATACAAGCCTTTCCCTCTTCCTCGATAACTTTCCCTCTTCTTGAGATTTGTATGCCCTTTCAAGTGCTTCAAAGTGTTGTGATCGGTGTGGATGACACATTCCTTAGCCAAGAGGTAATATTGCCAAGTCTCCATGGCTCTCAAGTCGCCATCTTGGAGAAGTGGTAGTTGGAACACAAGTGTTATTTTCGTCGGCAAATGACTGGTGCCACCTAAGGAAGCCATCTGATCATGCTTATGTTGGAACCTTTGACTCCCTATTGCTTCTAAGCTTCATTATGAGGTAGCAACGACAAAAACAATCTCAGCCCTGCGTTCAAAGCCCAACGACGAACCCTTCGGTTGTATCTAAACAAAATTCTCTTAAATTTAATCCTCTTTGTAGTTTGGTACAACTACTTTCTGTTGAGAATTTTGATAAATGTACAGGTGCCAAAGAAGAGTACAATGAGCAGAGAGTTATTGGATCGGTGGAGCCACCAAACAATTCACCCCCGGACCGGTGGAACCCACATGTTCCTTACAAGATATCTTCCAAGTTTGGTGCATCCCAAACATTTGTATAGCATCCCGGAGAGTCTCAACTACAACTAGAATTTGATGAAGAAGTTATCCCGTGTTCTCACAGTCCAAGGATCAAACGGATCAGCTGTCACTATTATCCTCTTCAAGTTGAAGAGATACATTGGTCCAGGCTTGTATACATCTAGAACTTGGAGACCATCTAGGAGCCTTCGAGAATTTTGTTTTGATCCAGGACAACGTGTTTATCAGCCAGAGCCGTCCAGAAAGTCAACACAACAAGTACCACTAAGAGGAGCAAGGTCGTTGAAGAGTTTGGAGAGCATCCACAACAAAGCACACCGGCTGGAACTTCTAGGTAAGATCAATATTTATACCTTCTTTGATGCTTCGCAACTATTTCGTTTTTGTATAGGGCATGGGCAAGTTTTGGGACAAAAGCTCTACAAGAGGGAGGGGATGATGGGCCCCCAGCCTTGCTGCCTATGGAAGAAGGACGAGAACGCACACGTACAAGGGATTGGGTCTCCATAGGATTCTCTATACAGCCAAACACTAAGCCTAATTGGAGTTTAATTCTAATCATCTCTAGAAACCAACAAGCCGTGAAACATGAAGAAGAAATCCAAGGATCAAGTTCGAGCTCACCCGGCCATCCGGATCATTCGAGAGCTTCTCACCCACCTTTGAAGCTCTTGGACTAGGACCAGATTTGGGAAGTAAGGTCAGTGTGTCTTCAGCATCACACAAGTGTAGACACCCCTAAGTCATTAGAATGAGCTGTATTCTTTTTCCTACTTCGGGTTTGTCTCATAGGGTTTACCAGAGGGGTTTTAACGAGGCAGCAAGCTCTAGTGCATCTCCACTTCATCCCACTTGCTATTCAGCTTGGAAATAATCCATGAAAAGATAAGAAAGCAAGGAAGTTAAGATCTTATCCCTTATGAAGACGTTTTGCTAATAATTATTCATTTTCTTTCTAGTTAATTCCCTAAGTATTTACTATCTTTTTGGGGGGTCGAAATTAGGTATATGTTAGACATCTCGGCCATTTTTGTAATAAGTAAACTTCAAACTTAAGGCTCTTCATATAAAAGGGCCTTAAATAGATTGTAATAGATTCTAGACAGCTTTTAGAAATCAAAACGAGAGGTTTTCCCCTTTTTTTCTTGTTCTTGAGTTCTTCAGGACAAAATCCTTCACACCTAGAAGTCTAGCTCGGTGTTGAAGTTCTGGATGTATCAAGAAGCTGTCACATTTCTTGTGGTTCACCACATCAACCCACCTTCCCTCTATTGTTAGAACCTAGATCGATTATCTTTTAAGGTTTTTTAGCACAAAACTTCCGCTTCGACCCATCTTTCATCTAAAGATTAGATGGAGAATCACTCCAATCCTCAGCCCAATATTCGGATCAACCCTTGGAGTAGAACATTCCAGCTTGTCTCAAAGCATCTGCCACAACATTATCTTTTCCTTTCTTACACTTTATTATGGAAATGCTTCGATGAATTAAAACCATTTGGCATGTCTCTTCTTGAGATTTTTCTTCCCTCTCAAGTGTTTCAAAGTCTCGTGATCGGTGAGGATGACACATTCCTTATCCAAGAGGTAATTTTTCCAAGTCTCCATGGCTCTCGTTAGCGCATACAATTTTTCATCGTAAGTTAGGTAGCTAAGCATTGAGCGACCCAAGTCTTCATGTGCTTGCCTATTGTGGCTCTAAGGAGAGTACCGAGAGTCCTATTAATAACATCTGTCTGGCTGTGGGTTTCGGGATGGCACGTTGTAGAAAAGACGAGCTTGGTCCCTAGCATTCTCCAAAGCGTCCTCCAAAAGTGGCTTAAGAACTTCGTGTCTCGATCCGACACAATAGTCGTTTGGGTAGCATCATTTTTCTTGGAGCATAGGATGAAATGTGCCATCTTGAAGAAGCGGTCAACTACCACAAATATAGACTCCATTTCTTGAACTCTTGGAAGCCCTAAAACGAAGTCCTTTGAAAGATCAACCCATGGTGAATTAGGGATTGGAATTGGGAGATATAAACCATACAATGTACTCTTTACTTTGCCTTCTTACAACCAAACACTTCTCACAAAATTTGTCAACCTCATAACACATCTTTGGCCAATATAAGTGTTCCCTAAGCATGTCCCAAGTCTACTTGTTTCCAAAGTGAACCATCAAACCCTGTCCATGTGCGTCTTGAATACGTAACTCCCTAATTGATCCCTTGGGAATGCAAAACTGTTTGTCCTTAAAGAGGAAACCATCATGCATAAGAACTTATGATACAATCTTTTCCCTCTTCCTTGATAACATTCTCCTAACTCCGAATCACTTTCATAGCTTCCCTTAATACTCTCGAACCCTAGCAAGTTTGCCACCATGGTTGATATCAAAACATAACGCCTAGACAAAGCATCCGCCACAACATTGTCTTTCCCTTTCTTATATGGAAATGCTTAAATGAATTCCTACCATTTAGCGTGTCTCTTCTTGAGATTTGTCTGCCTTCTCTAGTGCTTCAAAATCTCGTGATCGGTGTGGATGACAATGCGCCATCCTTGAGAAGCGGCCGACTACCACAAATATAGAATCGTTATGTTGAAATTTTGGCAGCCCTAAAAAGAATTCCATTGAAAGATCAGCCCATGGTGAAGAAGGGATTGGCAATGGGAGATATAAACCATACTGATGTTCTCTTGACTTTGCCTTCTTACCAACCAAACACTTCTCACAAAATTTGTTAACCTCACATCGCATCTTCGGCCAATATAAGTGTTCCCTAAGTATGTCCAAATTCTTCTTGTTTCCAATGTGACCCATCAAAGCCCCTCCATTCGCTTCTTGCATAAGTAACTCCCTAATCAATCCTATGGGAATGGAAAGCTTCTTGTACTTAAAAAGAAAACCATAATGCATATAGAACTTTTGATACAAGACTTTCCCTCTTCCTCGATAACTTTCCCTCTTCCTCGATAACTTTCCCCTAACTCTGGATCAATTAAATAGCTTCCCTTAATACTCTCGAACCCTAGAATCTTTGCCTTCATGGTTGATATCAAAACATACTGCCTACACAAAGCATCTGCCACAACATATTCTTTCCCTTTTTTATACTTTATTATAGGAATGATTAGATGAATTCCAACCATTTTGCGTGTCTCTTCTTGAGATTTGTATGCCCTTTCAAGTGCTTCAAAGTGTTGTGATCAGTGTGGATGACACATTCCTTAGCCAAGAGTTAATGTTGCCAAGTCTCCATGGCTCTCAAGTCGCCATCTTGAAGAAGTGGTCGACTCACACAAATATAGAATCCTTTTGTTGAACTCTTGGCAGCCCAAAAACGAATTCCATTGAAAGATCAACCCATGGTAAAAAAGGGATTGGCAATGGGAGTTATAAACCATACAGATGTACTATTCACTTTGCCTTCTTACCAAGCAAACACTTCTCACAAAATTTGTAAACCTCACATCGCATCTTTGGCAATTAGAATTGTTCCCTAAGCATGTCCAAAGTCTTTTTGTTTCCAAAGTGACCCATCAAGCCCCCTCCATGCACGTGTTGCATAAGTAACTCCCTAATTGATCCCTTGGGAATGCAAAGCTACTTTTCCTTAAAGAAAAAACCATCATGCATAAGAACTTGTGATACAATCTTTTCCCTCTTCCTTGATAACATTCTACTAACTCCGCATCATTTTCATAGCTCCCCCTAAAAATCTCTTATTGAGATTTTTCTGCCTTTTCAATGCGTCAAAGTCTCGTGATCGGTGTGGATCACACCTTCCTTGGCCAAGAGGTGAGGTTGCCAAGTTTCCATGGCTCTCACTAGCATATACAACTCTTTATCGTGTGTAGGGTAGTTAGGCGGTGATCGACCTAAGTCTTCATGTTCTTGCCTATTGTGGCTCTAAGGAGAGTACCGAGATTCCTATTAATAATTTTTGTTTGGTCGTTGGTTTGTGGATGGCACGTTGTAGAAAAGACGAGCTTGGTCCATAACCTTCTCTAAAGCGTCCTCCAAAAGTTGCTTAGGAACTTTTTCTCTCGATCTGACACAATAGTCTTTGGGATAACATGTAATTTGAAGACTTCCTTCTTACAAACAAACACATCTCACAAAATTTGCCTTCTTACAAACAAACACATCTCACAAAATTTGTCATCCAAACATCGCATCTTTGGCGAATATAAATGTTTCCTAAGCATGTCAAAATTCTTCTTGTTTCTAAAGTGACCCATCACACCCCATCCATGCACTTCATGCATAAGTAACACCCTAATCGATCCCTTGGGAATTTAAAGCTAATTGTCCTTAAAGAGAAGACCATCATGCATATAGAACTGGTGATACAATCCTTTCCATCTTCCTTGATAACATTCCCCTATCTTCGGAGAACTTTCAAAGCTTCCCTTAATACACTCGAACCCTAGAATATTTGTTTTCATGATTGATAGCAAAACATAAACCCCCTAGACAAAGCATATGCCACAATATTGTCTTTATGTTTCTCATGTTTTATTCTGGAAATGCTTAGATGAATTCCAACCATTTGGCGTGTCTGTTCTTGAGATTTTTTTGCCGTCTCAAGTGCATCAATGTATCATGATCGGTGTGGATGACACATTCCTTGGCCAAGAGGTAAATTTGCCAAGTCTCCATGGCTCTCGCTATCGCACACAACTCTTTATCATAAGTAGGGTAGTTAGGCGATGATCGACCTTAGTCGTCATGCTCTTGCCTATTGTGGCTCTAAGGAGAGTACCAAGAATCCTATTAATGAATTCTGTTTAGCCGTCAGCTTGGAGATGGCACATTCTCGAAAAGACGAGCTTGGTCCATAACCTTCTCCAAAGCATCCTCCAAAAGTGGGTTCACAACTTTGTGTCTCGATCTAACACAATAGTCCTTTGGATAACATGTAATTTGACGACTTCTTTTAAAAGCAAGTTAGTTGTTTGGGTAGCATCATTTTTCTTGGAGCAGGGGATGAAATGCACCATCTTGGAGAAGCGTTCGACTACCACAGTTATAGATTCCTTTTTGTTGAACTCTTGGCAGCCCTATTACAACGTCCATTGAAAGATTAACTCCGGGTGAAGTAGGGATTTGTAATGGGAGATATAAACTATACGGATGTACTCTTGACTTTGCCTTCTTACAAACAAACACATCTCACAAAATTTATCATCCTCACATCGCATCTTTGGCGAATATAAATGTTCCCTAAGCATGTCAAAATTCATCTTTTTCTAAAGTGAACCATCACACCCCATCCATGCACTTCTTGCATAAGTAACTCCCTAATCAATCCCTTGGGAATTTAAAGCTAATTGTCCTTAAAGAGAAGACCATCATGCATATAGAACTTGTGATACAATCCTTTCCATCTTCCTTGATAACATTCCCCTATCTACGAAGAACTTTCAAAGCTTCCCTTAATACACTCGAACCCTAGTATCTTTATTTTCATGATAGATAGCAAAACTTACTGCCTAGACAAAGCATATGCCACAATATTGTCTTTACCTTTCTTATGTTTTATTCTGGAAAGGCTTAGATGAATTCCAACCATTTGGCGTGTCTGTTCTTGAGATTTTTTTGCCCTCTCAAGTGCATCAAAGTCTCATGATAGGTGTGGATGACACATTCCTTGGCTAAGAGGTAAATTTGCCAAGTCTCCAAGTCTCTCGCTATTGCACACAACTCTATATCGTAAGTAGGGTAGTTAGGCAGTGATCGACCTTAGTCGTCATGTTCTTGCCTATTGTGGCTCTAAGGAGAGTACCAAGAGTCCTATTAATGACTTCTGTTTGGCCGTCAGCTTTAAGATGGCATGTCTTACAAAATACGAGCTTGGTCCATAACCTTCTCCAAAGCGTCCTCCAAAAGTGGCTTCAGAACTTTGTGTCTCGATCTAACGCAATAGTCCTTGGGATATCGTGTAATTTGACGACTTCCTTTAAAAGCAAGTTAGCTGTTTAGGTAGCATGATTTTTCTTGGAGCATGGTGAAATGCACCATCTTGGAGAAGCGTTCGACTTCCACAAATATAGAATCCTTTTTGTTGAACTCTTGGCAGCCATAAAACAATGTCCATTTAAAGATCAACTCATGGTGAAGTAAGGATTGGCAATGGAAGATATAAACCATAAGGATGTACTCTTGACTTTGCCTTCTTACAAACAAACACTTCTCACAAAATTTGTCAACCTCACATCGCATCTTTGGCGAATATTAGTGTTCCCTAGCATGTCCAAAATCTTCTTGTTTCTAAACTTACCCATCAATCCCCCTCCATGCGTTTCTTGCATAAGTAACTCCCTAATCGATCCCTTGGGAATAAGCTTCTTTTCCTTTAAGAGAAAACTATCATGCATATAAAACTTGTGATACAATCCTTTCCTTCTTCCTTGATAACATTCCCCTAACTCCGGTTCACTTTCATAGGTCCGCGTAATATTCTCAAACCATATAATCTTTGTCTCCATGGTTGATATTAAAACATACAGCCGAGACAAAGCATCCGCCATAACATTGTCTTTAGATTTCTTATGTTTTACTATGTAAATGCTTAGGTGAATACAATTCATTTAGCGTGTCTCTTCTTGAGATTTTTTTGCCCTCTAAAGTGCTTCAAAGTCTCGTGATCGGTGTGGATGACACATTCCTCGGCCAAGAGGTAATGTTGCCAAGTCTCCATGGCTCTCACTAGCGCATACAACTCTTTATCGTGAGTAGGGTAGTTAGACGTTGATCGACCCATGTCTTTATGTTTTGGATCCGACATAATAGTTGTTGGGATACCATGTAATTTGATGCCTTCCTTGAAAAACAAGTTAGCGGTTTAGGTAGCATCATTTATCTTGGCGCAGGGGATAAAATGCACCATCTTGGAGAAGCATTCGACAACCACAAATATAGATTCCTTTTTGTTGAACTCTTGGCAGCCCTATTACAACGTCCATTGAAAGATCAACTCAGGATGAAGTAGGGATTGGCAATGGGAGATATAAACTACACGAATGTACTCTTTACATTGCCTTCTTACAAACAAACACATCTCACAAAATTTGTCATCCTCACATGGCATCTTTGGCGAATATAAATGTTCCCTAAGCATGTCAAAATTCTTCTTGTTTCTAAAGTGACCCATCACACCCCATCCATGCACTTCTTGCATAAGTAACTCCCTAATCGATCCCTTGGGAATGTAAAGCTAATTGTCCTTAAGGAGAAGACCATCATGCATATAGAACTTGTGATACAACCCTTTCCATCTTCCTTAATAACATTCCCCTATCTTCGGAGAACTTTCAAAGCTTCCCTTAATACACTCGAACCCTAGAATCTTTGTTTTCATGATAGATAGCAAAACTTACTGCCTAGACAAAGCATATGCCACAATATTGTCTTTACCTTTCGTATGTTTTATTATGAAAATGCTTAGATGAATTCCAACCATTTGGCGTGTCTGTTCTTGAGATTTTTTTGCCCTCTCAAGTGCATCAAAGTCTCATGATAGGTGTGGATGACACATTCCTTGGCCAAGAGGTAAATTTGCCAAGTCTCCATGGCTCTCACTAGCGCATACAACTCTTTATTATGAGTAGGGTAGTTAGGCGTTGATCGACCATGTCTTCATGTTCTTGCCTAATGTGGCTCTAAGGAGAGTACCGAGAGTGTTATTAATGACTTTTTTTTGGCCGTCGATTAAGGGATGGCACGTTGTAGAAAAAACAAGCTTGGTCTCTAGCCTTCTCCAAAGAGTCCTCCAAAGGTAGCTTAAACTTTCCCTCTCGATCCGACATAAGAGTTGTTGGGATACCATGTAATTTGATGACTTCCTTGAATAACGAGTTAGCGCTTCAGATAGCATCATTTTTCATGGAGCAGGGGATGAAATGCATCATCTTGGAGAAGCGTTCGACTACCACAAATATAGAATCCTTTTTGTTGAACTCTTGGCAGCCTATAACAAAGTCCATTGAAAGATCAACTCAGGGTGAAGTAGGGATTGAGAATGGGAGATATAAACTATACGGATGTACTCTTAACTTTGCCTTCTTACAAACAAACACCTCTCACAAAATTTGTCAACCTCACATCGCATCTTTGGCGAATAAAAATGTTCCCTAAGTATGTCAAAATTCTTCTTGTTTCTAAAGTGACCCTTCAAACCCCCTCCATGCGCTTCTTGCATAAGTAACTCCCTACTCGATCCCTTAGGAATGCAAAGCTAATTGTCTTGAAAGAGAAGACCATCAAGCATATAGAACTTGTGATATAATCCTTTCCATCTGCGTTGATAACATTCCCCTATCGTCGGATAACTTTCATAGCTTCCCTTAGTACTCTCGAAACCTAGAATCTTTGTCTCCATGGTCTATATCAAAATATACATCCTAGAAAAAGCATCCACCACAACATTTTCTTTCCTTTTCTTATATTTTATTATGGAAATTCTTAGATGAATTCCAACCATTTAGCGTGTCTCTTCTTGAGATTTTTCTGCCTCTCAAGTGCTTCAAATTCTCTTGATCAGTGTGGATGACACATTCCTTGGCGAAGAGGTAATGTTGCCAAGTGTTCATGGCTCTCACTATTGCATACAACTCTTTATCGTAAGTAGGGTAGTTTGGCGCTGATCGACCTTAATCTTTATGTTCTTACCTACTGTGGCTCTAAGGAGAGTACCGAGAGTCCTATTAATGACTTTTTTTTTGCCGTCGGTTTTGGGATGGCATGTTGTAGAAAAAACGAGCTTGGTCTCTAGCCTTCTCCAACGCGTCCTCCAAAAGTGGCTTACGATCTTTGCATCTCGATCCGACATAATAGTTGTTGGGATACCATGTAATTTGATGACTTCCTTGAAAAAGAAGTTAGCGATTTAGCTAGCATCATTTTTCTTGGAGCAGGGGATTAAATGCACCATCTCGGAGAAGTGTTCGACTACCACAAATATAGAATCCTTTTTGTTGAACTCTTGGCAGCCCTATAACAAAGTCCATTGAAAGATCAACTCGGGGTGAAGTAGGGATTGGCAATGGGAGATATAAATAATCCCTACTTCATAGAACTTGTGATATAATCCTTTCCTTCTTCCTTGATAATATTCCCCTAACTCCGAATCACTTTCATAGGTTTGCGGAATACTCTCAAACCATAGAATCTTTGTCTCCATTGTTGATATTAAAACATACAGCCGAGACAAAGCATCCACCACAACATTGTCTTTAGCTTTCTTATGTTTTATTATGGAAATGCTTAGATGACTACCAACCATTTGGCGTGTCTCTTCTTGAGATTTTTTTGCCCTCTAAAGTCCTTCAAAGTCTCGTGATTCGTGTGGATGATACATTCCTTGGCCAAGAGGTAATGTTGCCAATTCTCCCTGGCTCTCACTAGCACATACCACTCTTTATCGTGAGTAAGGTAGTTAGGCATTGATCGACCCAAGTCTTCATGTTCTTGCCTATTGTGGCTCTAAGGAGAGTACCGAGAGTCCAATTAATGACTTTTGTTTTGCCGTCGGTTTGGGGATGGAACGTTGTAGAAAAAACAAACTTGGTCTCTAGCCTTCTCAAAAGCGTCCTCCAAAAGTGGCTTAAGAACTTTGCGTCTCAATCCGACTTAATAGTTGTTAGGATACCATGTAATTTTATGACTACCTTGAAAACAAGTTAGCATTTTAGGTAGCATCATTTGTCTTGGAGCAAGGGATGAAATGCAACATATTGGAGAAGCGTTCGACTACCACAAATATAGAATCCTTTTTGTTGAACTCTTGGCAGCCCTATCAAAAATTCCATTGAATGATCAACTCCGGGTGAAGTAGGGATTGGCAATGGGAGATATAAACTATACAGATGTACTCTTGACTTTCCCTTCTTACAAACAAACACATCTCACAAAATTTGTCATCCTCACGTCGCATCTTTGGCAAATAGAAATGTTCCCTAAGCATGTCAAAATTCTTCTTGTTTCTAATGTGACCCATCAAACCCCCTCCATGCGCTCCTTGCATTAGTAACTCCCTGATCGATCACTTGAGAATGCAAAGCTAATTGTCCTTAAATAGAAGACCATCATGTATATAGAACTTGTGATACAATCCTTTCCATCTTCCTTGATAAAATTCCCCTATCTTCGGATAACTTTCATAGCTTCCCTTAATACTCTCGAACCCTAAAATCTTTGTTTTCATGATTGATAGCAAAACATACTACCTAGACAAAGCATTTGCCATAACATTATCTTTACCTTTCTTATGTTTTATTATGGAAATGCTTAGATGAATACCAACCATTTGGCGTGTCTCTTCTGGAGATATTTCTGCCCTCTAAAGTCCTTCAAAGTTTCGTGATTGGTGTGGATGATACATTCCTTGGCCAAGAGGTAATGTTGCCAAGTCTCCGTGGCTCTCACTAGCGCATACAACTATTCATCATAAGTAGGGTAGTTAGGCGGTAATCGACCTTAGTCTTCATGTTCTTGCCTATTGTGGCTCTAAGGAGAGTACAAGCATCCTTTTAATGACTTTTGTTTGGCCGTCGGTTTGGGGATGGGACGTTGTAGAAAAGACAAGCTTGGTCCATAACCTTCTCCAAAGCGTCCTCAAAAAGTGGCTTCAGAACTTTGTGTCTCGATATGACACAATAGTCCTTGGGATGACATACAATTTGACGACTTCCTTGAAAAGCAAGTTAGCTATTTGGGTAGCATCATTTGTCTTGGAGCAAGGCTGAAATGCACCATCTTGGAGAAACGTTCGACTTCCACAAATATAGAATCTTTTTTGTTGAACTCTTGGCAGCCCTAAAACAAAGTCTACTGAAAGATCAACTCATGGTGAAGTAAGGATTGGCAATGGGAGATATAAACCATACAGATGTATTCTTGACTTTTCCTTCTTACAAACAAACACTTCTCACAAAATTTGTTAACCTCACATCATATCTTTGGCGAATAGAGGTGTTCCCTAGCATGTCCAAATCCTTCTTGATTCTAAAGTGACCCATCAAACCCCCTCTATGCGCTTTTTGCATAAGTAACTCTCTACTCGATCCCTTGGGAATGCAAAGCTAATTGTCCTTAAAGAGAAGAACATTATGCACATAGAACTTGTGATACAATCCTTTCCAGCTTCCTTGATAACATTCCCCTATCTTCGGATATCTTTCATAACTTCCCTTAATACTCTCGAACACAAGAATCTTTGTTTTCATGATTGATATCAAAACATACCGCCTAGATAAAGCATATGCCACAACATTGTCTTTACATTTCTTATGTTTTATTCTTGAAATGCTTAGATGAATTCCAACCATTTGGCGTGTCTCTTCTTGAAATTTGTCTGCCTTCTCAAGTGCTTCAAAGTCTCATGATCGGTGTGGATGACACATTCCTTGGCCAAGAGGTAATGTTGCCAAGTTTCCATGGCTCTCACTAATGCATACAACTCTTTATCGTAAGTAGGGTAGTTAGGCGGTGATCGACCTTAGTCTTCATGTTCTTGACTATTGTGGCTCTAAGGAGAGTACGGAGAGTCTTACTAATGAATTTTGTCTGGCCCTCGGTTTAGGGATGGCACGTTGTAGGAAAGACGAGCTTGGTCAATAACCTTCTCCAAAGAGTCCTCCAAAAGATGCTTAAGAACTTTGTGTCTCGATCTGACACAATAGTCCTTGGGATGACATACAATTTGACTACTTCCTTGAAAAGCAAGTTAGCTATTTGGGTAGCATCATTTGTCTTGGAGCAAGGCTGAAATGCACCATCTTGGAGAAGCGTTCGACTTCCACAAATATAGATTCCTTTTTGTTGAACTCTTGGCAGCCCTAAAAAAAGTCCATTGAAAGATCAACTCATGATGAAGTAAGGATTGGCAATGGGAGATATAAACCATACGGATGGACTCTTGACTTTGCCTTCTTACAAACAAACACTTCTCACAAAATTTGTCAACATCACATCACATCTTTGGCCAACAGAAGTGTTCCCTACCATGTCCAAAATCTTCTTGTTTCTAAAGTGACCCATCAAACCACCTCCATGCACTTCTTGCATAAGTAACTCCCTAATCGATCACTTGGAAATCAAAGCTAATTGTCCTTCAAGAAAAATTCATCATGCATATAGAACTTGTGATACAATCCTTTCCATCTTCCTTCATAACATTCCCCTATCTTTGGATAACTTTCATAGCTTCCCTTAATACTCTCGAATCCTAGAATCTTTGTTTTCATGATTGATATCAAAACATACTGCCTAGATAAAGCATCTGCCACAGTATTGTCTTTACCTTTCTTATGTTTTATTCTAGAAATGCTTAAATGAATTCCAACCATTTGGTGTGTCTCTTCTTGAGTTTTGTCTGCCGTCTCAAGTGCTTCAAATTCTCATGATCTGTGTGGATGAAAAATTCCTTGGCCAAGAGGTAATGTTGCCAAGTCTCCATGGCTTTCACTATCGCATACAACTCTTTATCGTAAGTATGGTAGTTAGATGGTGATCAATTTTAGTCTTCATGTTCTTGCATATTGTGGCTCTAATGAGAGTACCAAGAGGCCTATTAATGACTTTTGTTTGGCCATCGGTTTGGGGATGGGACGTTGTAGAAAGGACGAGCTTGGTCCATAACCTTCTCCAAAGAGTCCTCAAAAAGTGGCTTCAGAACTTTATGTCTCGATCTGACACAATAGTCCTTGGGATGACATACAATTTGACGACTTCCTTGAAAAGCAAGTTCGTTGTTTAGGTAGCATCATTTTTCTTGGAGAAGCGTTCGACTTCCACAAATATTGAATCCTTTTTGTTGAACTCTAAGGAGAGTACCAAGATATAAAACAAACTCAATTGAAAGATCAACTCATGGTGAAGTAAGGATTCGCAATGGGATATATAAACCATATGAAATGTACTCTTGACTTTGCCTTCTGATAAACAAACACTTCTCACAAAATTTGTCAACCTCACACCCATCTTTGGCCAATAGAAGTGTTCCCTAGCATGTTCAAAATCTTCTTGTTTCTAAAGTGTCCCATCAAAACCCCTCCATGCGCTTCTTGCATAAGTAACTCCCTTATCGATCCCTTGGGAATGCAAAGCTGCTTGTCCTTAAAAAGAAGACCATCGTGCATATAGAACTAGTGATACAATCCTTTCCCTTTTCCTTGATAACATTCTCCTAACTCTCGATCATTTTCGTAGCTTCCCTTCATACACTCGCGCCCTAGAATCTTTGTCTCGATGGTCTATATTAAAAAATACCGCTTAGAAAAAGCATCCACCAGAATAATGTCTTTTCTTTTCTTATTCTTTATTATGGAAATTCTTCAAAGAATTCCAACCATTTGGCGTGTCTTTTCTTGAGATTTGTCTGCCTTTTCAAGTGCTTCAAATTCTCTTGATCGGTGTGGATGATACATTCCTTGGGCAAGAGTTAATGTTGCCAAGTCTCCATGGCTCTCACTAGCGCATACAACTCTTTATCGTGAGTGGGATAGTTAGGCGTTGATCGATCCAAGTCTTCATGTTCTTGCCTATTGTGGCTCTAAGGAGAGTACGAAGAGTCCTATTAATGACTTTTGGTTGGCCGTCGGTTTAGGGATGGAAAGTTGTAGAAAAAACGATCTTGGTCTCTAGCCTTCTCCAAAACGTTTTCCAAAAGTGGCTCAGAACTTTGCGTCTTGATCTGACATAATAGTTGTTGGGATACCATGTAATTTGATGATTTCCTTGAAAAACTAGTTAGTGATTTAGGTAGCATCATTTGTCTTGGTGCAGGGGATGAAATGCACCGTCTTGGAGAAGCTTTCGACTACCAAAAATATAGAATCCTTTTTGTTGAACTCTTGGCAACCCTATAACAAAGTCCATTGAAATATCAATTCAGGGTGATGTAGAGATTGACAATGGGAGATATAAACTATACGGATGTACTCTTCACTTGGCCTTCTTACAAACAAACACATCTCACAAAAGTTGTCAACCTCACATCGCATCTTTCGGAAATAGAAGTGTTCCCTAAGCATGTCTAAATTCTTATTGTTTCTAAAGTGACCCATCAAACCCCCTCCATGCACTTCTTGC
Organism: Cardamine chenopodiifolia; assembly: GCA_963922655.1. Lineage (NCBI taxonomy): Eukaryota > Viridiplantae > Streptophyta > Magnoliopsida > Brassicales > Brassicaceae > Cardamine > Cardamine chenopodiifolia. The sequence goes on from OZ000463.1 coordinate 5,914,673, forward strand.
ATAAGTAACTCCCTAATCGATCCCTTGGGAATGCAAAGCTAATTGTCCTTAAAGTGAAGACTATCATTCATATAGAACTTGTGCTACAATCCTTTCCATCTTCCTTGATAACATTCCCCTCTCTTCGGATAAGTTTCATAGCTTCCCTTAATACTCTCGAACCCTAGAATCTTGGTATCCATGGTTGATATCAAAACATACCACCTAGACAAAGCATGTGCCTTAATACTCTCGAACCCTAGAATCTTGGTATCCATGGTTGATATCAAAACCCTTGTATTTCTCCTATAAATATGCTATGTAATTCTAAAAGATCACTAAGAAATTCTTCTCTGATTTTCTAACATGGTTTCCCTTCTAGTTTATCTCGAAATTCCTCTTTCATAATCTCTAAATCTTACATTGTATTAGAGCATTGATCTTGCTCCTATCTATTCTGCTTTATTCTTTGTTATTCTCCATCTTTCTCCATCATTTCTCCATAAGTTCTCCATCATTTCTCCATCATTTCTTATCATTTCTAGTCATTCTCCAAGCTATTCTTCTTTATTTTCTTCTTTCTCACGCTGCTAGCTTTATTTCTCTCTAAGAGAAATTCCTCAAATCCATTGGTACTGAGTTAAGAAAGTTGCTAGCTTTGTGATTTTCTCTTCATTTTCTTCCTTTCACATTGTTAGCTTCATTTCTCTCTGAGAGAAATTCCTCAAATCCATTGGTGCTGAGTTGAGAAAGTTGCTAGCTTTGTGATTAATCACCAAGAAAATCATGGAAAATCTAAAAACCATGATCATTCCGGTTACACTCAAAGGGATCAATTACTTGTTGTGGGCAAGAACAACAAAGATTGCTTTGTGTGGAAGAGGTTTGTGGAGACACATTGAAATCACGCAAAACCAAAAAGAAGACACACAAGATGAAGAAAATGAGACCAAAACCAAGGAGGAAATCAAATGGTTTCAATAGGACCAAACGGTTTTGGGTCTCCTTCAAAACTCACTAGACCCATCAATCCTAGATGCATACTCCTATTGTGACAAGAAAAAGGAGCTTTGGGATACACTAAAGAACGTCTACAGGAACATCTCCAGTTTAACCCAGGTCTTTGAAGTGAAAAGGGCAATCAACAATTTAAATCATGAGGATCTAGAATTTACTCAACTCTTTGGGAAATTTAGATCTCTTTGGGCTGAATTAGAAATGTTACGTCCAAGCATTAAGAAATTTTTAATCATTGAAGAAAAGAGAGAACAAGATAAGGTCTTCGGTTTGCTTCTCACAGAGTATCAGGCATTTAACGACCTCATAAAGCACATCTTGACATCGGAGAAGCTTCCTAGCCTTGATGAAGTTTGTGCACAAATTCAAACGAAACAAGGGTCCTTTGGTCTCTTTAGTGGAAAACAAGAACTCCCAACGGCTAATAAAGGCAATTACCAACCGAATCATGTCTACAAAGGGAAGAATAGAAGGACATGCGATCATTGCAACAAAGATGCTCATACAAGAAAAGATTGCTGGATTCTTCATCCACATCTCAAGCCCAAAGATTGGCAACAAAGAGAATTCAAGCCAAGGAAGTTTCAAGCTCATCAAGCACAAGAAGCGCCAAGCTCCTCAACCGCAACAAAACAACCTCAAACCAAAAACTTGAAGCAAGGAGATGAGATGGCTATGGTGGCTTACTCTAATGACGTGGTGCACAAGTCAGACCTAGAGGCACTCATTTGATCCATTGCCACACTAAAGGAGTCCTTTATCACCTACTTTGCTACTAAACCTACTAAAACTAGCACTTCTCTTGTTATTGATTCCGGAGATTCTCATCACATGATTAGTAATCCAAATTTGATTAGTAAAATTATATCTTCTAGTGGGAATGTAGTGATTGCTAATGGTGATAAAATATCGGTTAAAGGGATAGGAAGTTTAAGACTATTTGACAAAGAATCTCAAGCTTTCTACATGCCATCTTTTACTTTGAATCTTGTTTTGGTTAAGAGGGCTACTACTGATCTTGATACTTATGCTATCTTCGGGCTTAATAGTTTCCATGTTTAGGATATTAAGACCGGAAGGATTCTTGGATAAGGAAACACAAAAGGATACTTATACATCTTAGAAGATTCTTCAACCAATCCGACTTTATCAAGTTTTAATTCATGCTTAGCTAGTAGTTCTAATGCAATATGGCACGCTAGATTGGGACATCCTCACTCGCATGCCTTGCAAATAATATTACATAATGCTTCGTTTAATAACTCGGTTTGTGAGTCTTGTATTTTAGGAAAACATTGTCAAAGTGTATTTCCTATGTCCTCTACTATCTATGAAAAATGTTTTGATTTGGTCCACTCAGATGTGACAGGAACTGATGTACCAGACAACCGACTAACCAGTCCACAGAGAAGTCCGCAGACAAGTTCACGGACACGTCCATAGACAAGTCCGCAGACCAGACCGCAGACAGGAATCACCCGAGTGCCAACTGTTCCACAGACAGTCTCCACCCGAGCACCACCCGTTCCACGGACAAGTTCCGCCTGTCTATAAACAAGTTCCACCCGTCTACAGACAAGTCACAGACAAGTGATGCCGAGCACCCAGACTTGGCATCTCCCAATAAAGACGAGGCTTTGGAGGTTCCCGTCCTTCCACCTGGACCTATCAAAAGGTGCAAGACCAACTTCTATATAGACATGTTCGTGCGAGTAGTACAACGATTCATGGAACAAGAGGCCACCAAGTCCGAGCTGACCCGCACCACCATCGACACTCAAGAACTAAGCATCTTCACCATCACTAGGTGAAGACGCACCCAAGACGTCAAGAGAGTCCCACTCTTTTTCCCTGTCTAGATTTATCCCTAAGTGGTGTGCCGAATAGGTTTTTAATTAGGCGAGGAGACTTGAGGCATCACGCCTCACCACAGTCACGATTCTTGGAAACGTCCAGGCTAGGTAAGAGAGACAAGGCGTGATCCTATCTTCCGAGGCCCACCCATGTTTTGGACCTGCTTCCTTTAGTTATTTTTATGTTATATGTCGTTTGTCATTAAGCGGCCCGCTAAAGGGCTTGTTCTTTAAGCGGCCTTATTTGGGCTGCACTTCCCTTAAGTTGTAGTCTATAAAAGGCACCTTACCCCTTTAATGAAACGTTAGACTTTTCACAAAAATACTTAGAGTTTTTCTCTTTCAAAGTTCAATCGAGTCAATTCTCTTGAACCTCTTTCCGGTACCGTTTCCTTGAGCCGGGTTCGGAATTGTCACCGACTTTTCCATATCAAGGGACATCCCATACCCCTTGTGTCGCATTTCTTTCCATTCTATCTCTTTCATGAAGAATCGGGTCGAGTCATCCTCGGTTCTTCGCTCCATCCTTCTATCCCTTTTCGTTATTGGTCCGGCAACTAGCCCGTACCGAGTCAAAGCCTGGTTGCCAATGAGTACCCATGACAGATCGTTGGATCATTCAACGACCGGGTGCTATGTGACGTAGTCCCCATGCAAGCGAGTCTTCTACTTCTAGGCCGCCCTTGGCAGGTCGAGAAAGCTGCTACCCACGATGGACGCTCCAACCGTTACTCCTTCAACCACGAGAACAAACGCTTCATCCTTGCCCCACTCTCCCCGGCTCAAGTCAATGAGCTCCAAGCTAAGCTTTCCAAGGGATCCCCAGAAAAGTCTAACTGCCTTATCAACGTGAGTACCGTGAGGAAATCTATTCCCCACGGAGTATCCTCATGATACCCAATGAATGCTGAACAACACCTCCACGGACCGGTCATTGCAAGAGCTAGAACAAGTCTTGGAACGCTTCCAAGACGTGTTCCCCAATGAGATGCCACCCGGTCAAACCCCTCTATGAGGAATCGAGCACCAGATCGATTTCATTCCAAGAGTTCCTTTGCCGAACCGAGCAGCCTACAAAGTGAACCCCGAAGAGGCTAAGGAGCTAGAACGCCAAGTCTCCGACCTTATGAACCAGAGCTATTCCGCAAAAGCCTCAGCCCTTGTGCCGTACCGGTTCTCCATGTTCCCAAGAAGGATAGGTCATGGAGGATATGCGTGGACTACGAGCCATCAACAACATAACCATCCTTGCCCCAACGATATGCTTGACGAGTTAAGCAGATCAACGGTCTTCTCCATAATCGATCTCAAGAGTGGCTACCACCAATTTCGAGTAGAAGACTGCTTTCAAGACAGAGTAAGGCCTCTACAAATGGCTCATTATGCCATTCGGCCTCTCCAACGCTCCATCGACGTTTATGCGGTTAATGAATCATGTCCTTTGTCTTTTCATTAATCATTTTGTGGTTATTTATTTCGATGATATACTTATCTATAGCCGTAGCCTTAGTGAACACCTTGACCACCTTTAAATGGTCTTACAACCCTTCGAAAGGAACGCCTCTACGCCAACCTTAAGAAGTGTGTTTTCAGTGCTAATGAGCTTTGTTTCCTAGAATTCGTTGTGAGTTCGCAGGGTCTCAAGGTCGAGGAGGAAAAGATCAAGGCAATCCAAGAATGGCTAACTCCAGCAAGAATCAGCCAAGTTCAGAGCTTCCACGGACTAGCCAGCTTCTATTGGCGGTTCGTTCGCGGCTTCAGCATGATCGCGGCTTCAGCATGATAGCGGCTCCCATTACCATTGTCGTCAAGAAAAGCACTGAGTTCCAATAAGGACCCGATCAGGACAAAGCCTTCTGCGAGCTCAGAGAACACCTCACCCAAGCCCCTTTGCTCACCCTTCTGGATTTCGACAAGGGGTTCAAAGTCAAGTGTGATGCCTCGGGGATAGGCGTTGGAGCGGTCCTTACTCAAGGCGGCTGACCGGTCGCATACTTCAGCGAGAAGCTTAGCGGCGCTTCCCTCTAACTATCCAACGTATGACAAGGAGCTCTACGCCTTGGTCCGTGCCCTCGAGATATGGCAGCACTATCTCCTTGCCAAGTAGTTCGTGATCCACACCGACCATGAGACATTGAAGCACCTCCGGGGCCAAACCAATCTGAAGAAGCGACACGCTAAGTGGTTCGAGTTCATCGAGACATTTCCATACACCATCAAATACAAGAAGGGCAAGGACAATATCGTTGCCGACGCTTTGTCTTGACGCTACGCATTGATCACGACCTTAGACGCGAAAGTTTTTGGGTTTGAAGGCATCAAGGACTAATATGACCAAGACCCAAAGCTCTGCGATTGCCTCCGAGGCCACAGAACCCATCCCTACAAAAAGTTCTATCTCCATGAGGGCTTCCTCTTCAAGGGACATAAGCTATGCATTCCTCTAGGATCGATCCGAGAAGCTCATGGTGGAGGACTAATGGGATACTTCGGTTCCCTGAAGACTCTCTTCATCCTCCGAGGCCACTTTTATTGGCCGAGAATGAAGCGGCAAGTCAAAGAATTATGTTCTAAGTGCTTGGCTTGCAAGAAGGCCAAATCCCAAAGCCAGCCGCAAGGATTGTAGACGCCACTACCGATACCGAATGCACCATGGGTTGACCAATCTATGGATTTTGTCCTAGGCTTACCCGCCATCGACCGCAGGGATATTGTCATAGTGGTCGTGAAACGTCTCTCCGTAATGGCGCACTTCATCCCCTCCTCCAAGTCCCACGACGCGTCAAATATAACCGAGTTCAATCGAGTTTACGTGTTTAACCCCTTAACCCCGCTAAACCTACTCCCTTTACCCCCTGGTCAGCTTGAGAACCAAGAAGGGATCGATAAGGCTGCCTAAGTCAAGATAAAGTGCTTTCGAAAAGATGTATTTTTTGAATCATGAGGAACTATGGGGGCTATAATATCTTTTCAGAAAGCCCCGGTAAAACACACTAACGAAAAAATGCCGAGAGATACCATTTTCGTGTTTAGAGCGCAAATGTTTCCGTTTTGTTGATTTTCGAAGACTTTTTTGCTATTCGTACCAAAATATGGACTCAGAACCTTGTTTTCGGACCAGAAAGAATAGGTGTTACCATGTTTTCCATAAATATACACCTTTTTCGAACTTAATGAACTGCTCATTAGTCAAGTGGGACCAACGGGGAACAATTACTAAAGTTCGACCGTAGAGATATATTTGATTGCGTGGTATGTAATGACGGGTGCGATTATACTAGCACTAATGCACCGAATCCCATCAAAACTCCATAGCTAAGCGTGCTTGGGCGAGAGTAGTACTAGGATGGGTGACCTCCCGGGAAGTCCTCGTGTTGCACCGCTTTTTCTATTTTTTCTTTTCATTCGTTTTAATAAGACGAAGTGCTTTCGAAAAGATGTATTTTTTGAACCAAGAGGAACTACGGGGGCTATAATATCTTTTCGGAAATCCCCGATAAAACACACTGATGTGAAAACGGCAAGAGATTCCATTTTCGTTTTCGGAGCGCAAATATTTCCGTTTTGGTGATTTTCGGAGCCTTTTTTGTTATTTGTACCAAAATATGGACTCAAAACATTGTTTTCGGACCAGAAAGAAGAGGTTTTACCATATTTTCCATACATATACACCTTTTTCGAACTTAATGAACTGCTCATTAGTCAAGTGGGATTAACGGGGAACATTTACTAAAGTTTGACCGTAGAGATGTATTCGATTGCGTGGTATGTAATGACGGGTGCGATCATACCAGCACTAATGCACCGGATCCCATTAGAACTCCGTAGTCAAGCGTGCTTGGGCGAGAGTAGTACTAGGATGGGTGACTCATTGATGTGACAACGACGAGAGATTCCGTTTTCGTGTTCGGAGGGCAAATGTTTCCGTTTTGGTGATTTTCGGAGCCTTTTTTGTTATTCATACCAAAATATGGACTCAGAACCTTGTTTTCGGACCAAAAAAAAGAGGTGTTATCTTGTTTTCCATAAATATACACCTTTTTGAACTTAATGAACTGCTCATTAGTCAAGTGGGACCAACGGGGAACAGTTACTAAAGTTCGACCGTAGAGATATATTCGATTGCGTGGTATATAATGACGGGTGCGATCATACAAGCACTAATGCACCGGATCCCATCAGTACTTCGGAGTTAAGCGTGCTTGGGCGAGAGTAGTACTACAGACTAGTATTTGACGCTTGGATCACCTTAATGCCATCTAAATATAGAGTATTTGACGCTTTCATTAATTTTCAGAACTACATTACTAATCAATTCAAAACAAATATTAAGGTACTTCGAACAAACAATGAAGGGGAATATACAAGCCACAAATTCAAAGAACACTTAGCTAAGCATGGAATACTCCACCAAACAAGCTGCCTAACACACCCCAACAAAATGGTGTAGCTGAAAGGAAGAATAGGCATCTCATGGAAGTAGCTAGAGCTATGGTGTTCCATTCCAACCTACCAAGAAACTTCTTGGGAGATGCAGTCATGAAGGCCTGCTATCTTATCAATCGAATTCCGACAAGAGTCCTAAAGGACGTCTATCCCTTTGAAGTTTTAAATCATAATAAACCATTTATCAATCATTTACGAATTCTCAGGTGTTTGTGTTTTGTATTTTTCTCAGGTACTCAGAGGGACAAACTAGAAACCAAAAGCACAAGATGTGTATTTAAACGTTATTCTACCAGTCAAAAGGGGTATAAGTGTTATGACGCCATCCTGAAGTGTACCTTGGTTTCAAGAGACGTGAAGTTCATAGAAAACCAAGGGTACTTTGGATGAAACGGAGCTTCCAAAGGAATAAAGGCAGTAAGTTCCAAGTGGGTATTTACAATCAAATATCAATCTAATGGGGAGATTAAGCAGTACAAAGCCAGATTGGTAGCCAGAGGTTTCACCAAGACATATGGAGCTAAATATACCGATACTTTTGCACCAGTGGCAAAGCTTCACACAGTTAGGATCATCTTGTCCCTAGCCACAAATCTATCATGGGATATATGGAAAATGGACGTGAAGAACACTTTTCTTCAAGAAGAATTGGAAGAAGAAGTGTACATGACTCCACCACCCGGATTAGAGCACTCAATCAGCCCCGGAAAAGTCCTAAGGTTAAGAAAGGCAATTTATGGTCTAAAGCAATCACCGAGAGCCTGGTATCATAAACTGAGCTTCACTGTTGTTGCTCGACGATTTAGCCAGTCAGAAGCCGACCATACCTTGTTCACTCACCAGAGCTCCCGTGGGCTTATTATGGTATTGGTTTATGTCGATGACTTGATCATCTCAGGTAGTGATCAAGTTGGGATTCAAGAAACAAAATCCTTCCTTAAGTCTTTTTTTGATATCAAGGACTTAAGAGAACTCAAGTATTTCCTAGGGATAAAGATATGGCTATTTCTATCACAAAGGAAATATTCTCTTGATTTATTGCAAGAGACAGGAAAGCTAAGAACCAAACCAGCTAAGACTCCACTTGAAGATGGGTACAAAGTCAAGAGAAAGTGGGAGAAAGAAGATGATCCGCTTGACAAGCCATTTGAAGACCCAACACAATATCGGTGCCTAGTTGGTAAGCTTATCTACTTGACTATTACATGGCCTGACTTATGTTTTGCTGTGAATCGGGTTAGCCAACATATGAAGGAACCAACTGTGCATCACGGGAACATGGTGGAAAAAATATTGAGATACATCATATAAATCACACGGATGTACTCTTGATGTTGTCTTCTTCCAAACCAAACACTTCTCACAAAATTTGTCACCCTCACATCACATCTTTGGCCAATATATAAGTTCTCTAAGCATGTCTAAATTCTTCTTGTTTCTAAAGTAACCCATCAAACCCCCTACATGAGCTTCTTGCATAAGTAACTCCCTAATCGATATCTTGGGAATGCAAAGGTTCTTGTCCATAAAGAGAAAACCATCATGCATATAGAACTTGTGATACAATCATTTCCCTCTTCCTTGATAACATTACCCTAACTCCGGATCACTATCATAGCTATGCTTAATACTCTCAAACCATAAAATCATTGTTTCCATGGTTGATATTAAAACATACAGCCTAGACAAAGCATCTGCCACAATATTGTCTTTACCTTTCTTTTGTTTTATTATGGAAATTATTAGATGAATTCCAACCTTTTGGCTTGTCTCTTCTTGAGATTTGTGTGCCCTCTTAAGTGCTTCAAAGTTTCATGATCGGTGTGGATGACACATTCAAGTCTCCATGGCTTTCACTAGCGCATACAACTCTTTATCGTGAGTAAGGTGGTTAGGTGTTGATCGACCAAGTTTTAATGTTCTTGCCTATTGTGGCTCTAAGGAGAGTACCGAGAGTCCTATTAATGATTTTTGTTTGGCCGTCGGTTTGGGGATTACAAGCGGTAGAAAAGACGAGCTTGGTCCCTAGCCATCTCCAAAACATCCTCCAAAAGTGGCTTAACAACTTTTTTCCCCGATCCGACATAGTAGTTGTTGGGATACCATGTAATTTGATGACTTCCTTGAAAAACAAGTTATCGGTTTGGGTAACATCATTTGTCTTGGAGCATGGGATGAAATGCGCCATCTTGGAGAAGCGTTTGACTACCACAAATATATAATCCTTTTTGTTGAACTCTTGGTAGCTCTATAACAATGTCCATAGAAAGATCCACTCAAGGTGATATAGGGATTGGGAATGGGAGATATAAACCATACGTATGTACTCCTTACTTTGCCTTCTGATACACAAAAACATCTCACAAAATTTGTCAACCTCACATCGCATCTTTGGCCAATAGAAGTGTTCCCTAAGCATGTCCAAATTCTTCTTGTTTCTAAAGTGACCCATCAAACCCCCTCCATCCGCTTCTTGCAGAAGTAAGTCCCTAGTCGATCCCTTGGGAATGCAAAGCTGCTTGCCCTTAAAAAGAAGACCATTATGCATATATAACTTGTTATACAATCCTTTCCCTCTTCCTTGATAACATTTCCCTCAACCTGGATCACTTTCATAGCTTCCCTTAATACCCTCGAACCCTAGAATCTTGGATTTCATGGTTAATATCAAAACATACTGCCTAGACAAAGCATCTACCACAACATCGTCTTTACTTTTCTTATGTTTTATTATGGAAATGCTTAGATGAATTCAAACTATTTAGCGTGTCTCTTCTTGAGATTTTTCTGCCATCTCAAGTGCTTCAAAGTCTCATGATCGGTGTGGATGACACATTCCTTGGCCAAGAGGTATTGTTGCCAAGTCTCCATGGCTCTCACTAGCGCATACAACTCTTTATCGTAAGTAGGGTAGTTAGGCAGTAATCTACCTTGGTCTTCATGTTCTTGCTTATTGTAGCTCTAAGGAGAGTACTAAGAGTCCTATTAATGACTTATGTTTGGCCGTCGGTTTGGGGATGGAACGTTGTAGAAAAGACGAGCTTAGTCATAGCCTTCTCCAAAGCGTCCTCCAAAAGTGGCTTAATAACTTGGTTTCTCGATCTCACATAATAGTCCTTGGGATAACATGTAATTTGACGAAATCCTTGAAAATAAAGTTAGCTATTTGGGTAACATCATTTGTCTTGGAGCATGGATGAAATGCACCATCTTGGAGAAGTGTCCAAGTACCACAAATATAGAATCCTTTTTGTTGAACTCTTGGCAGCCCTTAAACAAAGTCTATTGAAAGATCAACTCATGGTGAACTAAGGATTGGCAATGGGAGATATAAACCATACAAATGTACTCTTGACTTTGCCTTCTTACAAAAAAACAATTCTCACAAAACTTGTCAACCTTAAATCACATCTTTGGCCAATAGAAGTGTTCCCTAAGCATGTCCAAATTCTTCCTGTTTCTAAAGTGACCCATTAAACCCCCTACATGCACTTCTTGCATAAGTAACTCCCTAATCGATCCCTTGGGAATGCAAAGCTTCTTGTCCTTAAAGAGAAAACCATCATGCATATAGAACTTGTGATATAATCTTTTCCCTCTTCCTTGATAACATTACCCTAACTCCGGATCACTATCATAGCTACGCTTAATACGCTCAAACCATAGAATCTTTGTCTCCATTGTTGATATTAAAACATACAGCCTAGACAAAGCATCCGCCACAACATTGTCTTTACCTTTTTTATCTTTTATTATGAAAATGCATAGATGAATTCCAACCATTTGGGGTGTCTCTTCTTGAGATTTGTGTGCCCTCTCAAGTGCTTCAAAGTTTCATGATCGGTGTGGATGACACATTCCTTGGCCAAGAGGTAATGTTGTCAAGTCTCCATGGCTCTCACTAGCGCATGCAACCCTTTATCGTGAGTAGGGTAGTTAGTCATTGATCGACCCAAGTTTTAATATTCTTGTCTATTGTGGCTCTAAGGAGAGTACCGAGAGTCCTATTAATGACTTTTTTTTGGCCGTCGGTTTGGGGATGGCATGTGGTAGAAAAGACGAGTTTGGTCCCTAGCCTTCTCCAAAGCATCCTCCAAAAGTGGCTTAAGAACTTTGTGTCACTATCCGACATAATAGTCGTTGGGATACCATGTAATTTGATGACTTCCTTGAAAAACAAGTTAGTGGTTTGGGTAACATCATTTGTCTTGGAGCATGGGATGAAATGCGCCATCTTGGAAAAGCATTCAACTAACACAAATATAGAATCTTTTTTGTTGAACTCTTTTAAACCCTATAACAAAGCATCTACCACAACATCGTCTTTACTGTTCTTATGTTTTATTATGGAAATGCTTAGATGAATTCAATCTATTTAGCGTGTCTCTTCTTGAGATTTGTCTGCCTTCTCAAGTGCTTCAAAGTCTCATGATCGGTGTGGATGACACATTCCTTGGACAAGAGGTAATGTTGCCAAGTCTCCATGGCTCTCACTAGTCCATACAACTCTTTATCGTAAGTAGGGTAGTTAGGCAGTAATCGACCTTAGTCTTCATGTTCTTGCCTCTTGTGGCTCTAAGGAGAGTACTGAGAGTCCTATTCATGACTTCTATTTAGCCGTCGGTTTGGGGATGGCACGTTGTAGAATAGACGAGCTTGGTCCACAGCCTTCTCCAAAGCATCTTCCAAAAGTGGCTTGAGGAAATAGTCCTTGGGATAACATGTAATTTGACGTATTCTTTGAAAAGCAAGTTAGTTATTTGGGTAGCATCATTTGTCTTGAAGCATGGAAAAATGCACCATCTTGGAGAAGCGTTCGAGTACCACAAATATAGAATCATTTTTGTTGAACAAATTCCATTGAAAGATCAACTCATGGTGAAGTACGGATTGGCAATGCGAGATCCAAACCATACAAATGTACTCTTGACTTTACCTTCTTACAAACGAACACTTCTCACAAAATTTGTAAACCTCACATCGCATCTTTGGCCAATAGAATTGTTCCCTAAGCATGTCCAAAATCTTTTTGTTTCTAAAGCGACCTATCAAACCCCCTCCATGCGCTACATGCATAAGTAACTCCCTAATCGATCCCTTCGGAAGGCAAACCTGCTTGTCCTTAAAAAGAAGACCATAATGCATATAGAACTTGTGATACAATCATTTAGCCTTCATACTCTCAAACCCTAGAATCTTATTCTCCATGGTTCATATTAAAACATACAGCCTAGACAAAGCATCCGCTACAACATTGTCTTGAGCTTTCTTATGTTTTATTATGGAAATGCTTAGATGAATTCCAACCATTTGGCGTGTCTCTTCTTGAGATTTGTGTGCCATCTCAAGTGAGTCAAAGTTTCGTGATCGGTGTGGATGACACATTCCTTGTCCAAGAGATAATTTTGCCAAGTCTCCATGGCTCTCACTAGCGCATACAACTATTTATCGTGAGTACGGTAGTTAGGCGTTTATCGACCCAAATCTTAATGTTCTTGCCTATTGTGGCTCTAAGGAGAGTACCAAGAGTCTTATTACTAACTCTTGTTTGGCTGTCGATTTAGGGATGGCACGTTGCAGAAAAGACAAGTTTGGTCCCTAGCCTTCTCCAAAGCATCCTCCAAAAGTGGCTTAAGAACTTTGTTCCTCGTTGGGATACCATGTAATTTGATGACATCCTTGAAAAACAAGTTAGCGGTTTGGGTAACATCATTTGTCTTGGAGAAGCGTTTGACTACCACAAATATAGAATCCTTTTTGTTAAACTCTTGGTAGCCCTATAACGAAATCCATTGAAAGATCCACTCAGGGTGAAGTAGGGATTGGCAATGGGAGAAATAAACTATACGTATGTACTCTTGACTTTGCCTTCTTACAAACAAACACATCTCACCAAAATTTGTCAACCTCACATCGCATCTTTGGCCAATAGAAGTGTTCCCTAAGCATGTCCAAATTCTCCTTGTTTCTAAAGTCACCCCTCAAATCCCCTCCATGCGCTTCTTGCAAAAGTAACTCCCTAATCGATCCCTTGGGAATGAAAAGCTGCTTGCCCTTAAAAGGAAGACCATATTGCATATAAAACTTGTGATAGAATCCTTTCCTTCCTCCTTTTTAACATTCCCCTAACTCTAGATCACTTTCATAGCTTCCCTTAATACTCTTGAACCGTAGAATCTTTGTCTCCATGGTTGATATAAAAACATACCGCCTAGACAAAGCATCTGCCACAACATTTTCTTTCCATTTCTTATGTTTTATTATGGAAATGCTTTGATGAATTCCAACCATTTGCCGTGTCACTTCTAGAGATTTGTCTGCCCTTTCAAGTGCTTCAAAGTTTTGTGATTGGTGTGGATGACATATTCCTTGGCCAGGAGGTAATGTTGCCAAGTCTCCATGGCTCTCGCTAGCGCATACAACTCTTTATCGTGAGTAGGGTGTAAACTTTGATCGACCCAAGTCTTAAAGTTCTTGCCTATTGTGTTTCTAAGGAGAGTACCGAGAGTTCTATGAAGTTCTTCCTTTTGCCCGTCGTTTTGGAAATGGTACGTTGTAAAAAGATGAGCTTGGTTCCTAGACTTCTCCAAAGCATCTTCCAAAATTGGTGTAGAAACTTTGTGTCTTGATCCGACATAACAGTCCTTGGGATACCATGTAATTTGATGACTACCTTGAAAACAAAGTTAGTGGTATGGATAGCATCATTTGTCTTGAAGCATGGGATGAAATGCGCCATCTTTGAGAAGCGTTCGACTACCACAAATACAGAATCATTTTTCTTGAATTCTTGGCAGCCCTTACACAAAGTCCATTGAAAGATCAACTTAGGGTGAAGTAAGAATTGGCAATGGGAGATATAAAATATACGGATGTACTCTTGACTTTGCTTTCTTACAATACAACAGTTCTCAAAAAATTTGTCAACCTTACATCGCATTTGTAGCCAATACAAGTGTTCCCTAAGCATGTCCAAATTCTTCTTGTTTCTAAAGGGACCCATCAAATCCCATCCATGCGCTTCTTGCATAAGTAACTCCCTAATCGATCCCTTGGGAATGCAAAGCTGCTTGTCCTTAAAGAGAAGACCATCATGCATATAGAAGTTCTGATACAATCCTTCGACTCTTCCTCGATAACATTCCCCTAATTCCGAATCACTTTCATAGTTTCATTTAATACTCTCAAACCATAGAATCTTGGTCTCCATGGTTGATATTAAAACATACAGCCTAGACAAAGCATCCGCCACAACCTTGTCTTTACCTTTCTCATGTTTTATTATGGAAATGCTTAGATGAATTCCAACCATTTGGCATGTCTCCTCTTGAGATTTTTCTGCCCTCTCAAGTGCTTCAAAGTTTTGTGATCAGGGTGGATGACACATTCCTTGGCCAAGAGGTAATGTTTCCAGGCCTTCATGGCTCTCACTAGCGCATACAACTCTTTATTGTGACTAGGGTAGTTAGGCGTTATTCGACGCAAGTCTTGATGTCCTTGCCTATTATGGCTCTAAGGAGAGTATCGAGAGTCATATGTCAACCTCACATTGCATCTTTGGCCAATATATGTATTCCCTAAGCATGTCCAAATTCTTCTTCTTTCTAAAGTGACCCATAAAACTCCCTCCATGCGCTTCTTGTATAAGTAACTCCCTAATCGATCCCTTGGGTATGCAAAGCTTCTTGTTCTTAAAGAAAAAACCATCATGCATATAGAACTTGTGAAACAATCCTTTCCCTCTTCCTTGATAACATTCCCCTAAATCCGGATCAATTTCATAGCTTCCCTTAATACTCTCAAATCCTAGAATCTTTGCCTTCATGGTTGATATCAAAACTTACTGCCAAGACAAAGCATACGCCGCAAAATTGTCTTTACTTTTCTTATGTTGTATTATGGAAATACTTTGATGAATTCCAACAATTTGGCATGTTTCTTCTTGAGATTTTTCTGCCCTCTCAAGTGCTTCAAGGTCTTGTGATCGGAGTGGATGACACATTCCTTGGCCAAAAAAGGTAATGTTTCCAAGTCTCTATGGCTCTCACTAGCGCATACAACTCTTTATCGTGAGTACGATAGTTAAGCGCTGATCGACCCAAGTCTTCATGTTCTTGCCTATTGTCTTTTTAAGGAGAGTACTGAAAGTCCTATTAATGACTTCTTTTTGGCCGTCGGTTTGGGGATGGCACGTTGTAGAAATGACGAGCTTCGTTTCTAGCCTTCTCCAAAGCGTCCTCCAAAAATGGCTTAAGAACTTTGTGCCTTGATCCGACATAATAGTCGTTGAGATACCATGTAATTTGTTAACATAGCAGTTTGGGTAACATCATTTGTCTTGGAGCATGGGATGAAATGCGCCATCTTGGAGAAGTGTTTGACTACCAAAAATATATAATCTTTTTGTTGAACTCTTGGCAGCCCTAAAACGAAGTCCATTGAAAGATCAACCCATGGTTAAGTAAGGATTGGCAATAGATGAAATAAATCATAAGGATGTACTCTTGACTTTGCCTTATTACAAACGAAACATTCTCATAAAATTTGTCAACCTCACCTCGCATATTTAGCCAATATATGTATTCCCTAAGCATGTCCAAATTCTTCTTCTTTTCAAAGGGATCAAGAAAACCCCCTCCATATGCTTCTTGCATAAGTAACTCCCTAATCGATCCCTTGGGAATGCAAAGATTCTTGTCCTTCAAGAGAAAACCATAATGCATACAGAACTTGTGATACAATCCTTTCTCTCACTAGCGCATACAACTCTTTATCGTGAGTAGGGTAGTTAAGTGTTGATCAACCCAAGTCTTCATGTTCTTGCCTATTGTCTCTTTAAGGAGAGTACCGAGAGTCCTATTAATGACTTCCTTTTGGCCGTAGGTTTGGGGATGGCACGTTGTAGAAAAGACGAGTTTGGTTCCTAGCCTTCTCCAAAGCGTCCTCCAAAAGTTGCTTAGGAACTTTTTGTCTCGATCCGACTTAATAGTCCTTGGTGTAAGTTTTAGAGATTATGAAAGAGGAATTTCGAGATAAACTAGAAGGAAAAACATGGTAGAATATTAGAGAAGAATTTCTTATTGATCTTTCAGAATTACATAGCATATTTATAAGGAAACCTAGGGCTAACTTTATTTTGAACTATCCAAAGGGAGAACAGCCTTTGGAGCGCCCTTGACCATGCCAGCCTTCCGTTGACCAAGCAAGCCTGGTTCCAGCCCCTTCCTTGACCGAATGGATAAGAAGGAAGACCAAGGACAAGGCGCCAATGCACCCCGACGCTCTAGTAGCTTGGTGCATGATCCGAACATTGCCAAGCTTCTCGAAGACTCTCGAAGGCGTCATCAAACATTCCGAAGGCTCCCTTAGGTCGTACGGTCTTGTACGGATCCGTAGGGACTTGTACGAACTTGTACAAACTTGTATGGACACCCAGATCCAACCTTCTTCCTTAAGCTCCCTTGGTGATAAGTTTGATTAATACTCCCCCTCAAACTTAGCCGAAGTGTCGAAGTGCAGGCTCAGTTTGGGAACCGGGACTACCACCTCATTAAAAACCTTACCAAGGAAAACCTAGTGGGACAAAACCATGGTAAGGTAAAAAGAGTGTGATCTTCCTGGAACATGCAAGTATTATCAAGGATGAGTAAGGTCGACTAACCCAGTTTGCTTTGGATGTGGTTGCAAACTTTGAGGCTATCGGCATTGGTGAAGATGTCAGCCAACTGATCTTCACTCTTGGTGTAGCATGAAAGTATCACTCCTTCTATGATCTTCTCTCTGACCTTGTGGCAGTCGATCTCAATGTGTTTGATCCACCAGCGAAATACTGGATTGGTTGCTATATGAATGGCTGCCTGATTATCACAATGCATTCTGATAGAACTTGAAGTTTCTATGCCAAGATTTTTGAGAAGTGCCTTCAACCACACTAATTAATTTGTCAGCTTCCTCATTGCTCTATATTCTGACTCCGTACTCGAGCATGACACAACCTTCTTCTTCTAAGACTTCCAGGTTACTAGGTTGCCTCCAATGAAAGTGTAGTAGCTGGTTGTGGACTTCATATCCGTAGTGCCTCGAGCATAGTCCGCATCGCAATATCCAACTATCTAACTATTGCCATTCTTCCCCATCCATATTCCTTGGCCCTGTGATCCTTTGATGTATCTCAATATTCTTTACACCATGTTACCATGATGCATGGTTGGTTCCTTCATATGTTGGCTAACCTGATTCACAACAAAACATAAGTCAGGCCGTGTAATAGTCAAGTAGATGAGCTTACCAACTAGGCGGCGATATTGTGCTAGGTCTTCAAATGGCTTGTCTAAGCGGATCATCTTCTTTCTCCTCTATCTCTTGACCTTGTAGCCATCTTCAAGTGGAGTCTTAGCTGGTTTAGATCCTAGCTTTCTTGTCGCCTACAATAAATCAAGAGAATATTTCCTTTGTGATAGAAATAGGCCTTCCGAGGATCAGCATATCTCTATCCCTAGGAAATACTTGAGTTCTTCTAAGTTCTCGATATCAAAAACAGACTTAAGGAAAGATTTGGTTTCTTAAACCCCAACTTGATCACTACTTGAGATGATCAAGTCATCCACATAAACCAATACCACAATAAGCCCACGGGAGCTCTGGTGAGTGAACAAGATATAGTAAGCTTCTGACTGGCTAAATCCTCGAGCAACAAGAGTAAAGCTCAGTTTATGATACCAGGCTCTCGGTTATTCCTTTAGACCATAAATTGCCTTTCTTAACCTTAGGAGATTTTTGGGGCTGATTGAGTGCTCTAATCCGGGATGTGGAGCCATGTACACTTCTTCTTCCAATTCTCCTTGAAGAAAGGCGTTCTTCACGTCCATTTGCAGTACATCCAATGATAGATTATTGGCTAAGGACAAGATGACCCTAACTGTGTGAAGCTTTGCTACTAGCGCAAAAGTATCGGTATAATTTCTGGGTGAAACCTCTAGCTACCAATCTGGCTTTGTACCGCTCAATCTCCCCATTAGATTGATATTTGATTGTAAATACCCACTTGGAACTTACTGCCTTCTTTCCCTTTGGAAGCTCCGTTTCATCCAAAGTATGATTCTTATCCATTGCTCCTATCTCAGCATCCACAGCAGCTAACCATTCTTTGTGTTCTTTTGCTTCTTTATAGGAGCTCGAAAATTGGTGTTGATCAATCTTCCCAAGGAATGCTTGGTGTTTTAATGGCAAGAGGGAAAGAGAAAAAACCGCTTGGAGAAGATGATCAACGGCTTGGCTGTTGTAATAAACCCTTGGTTGTACTTCTTCTTAGCTGAGGAGCACTAATTTCTTCACTCTTATGGTTTTGAAAAATCATTGGCTCCATTCATCCCACTTCTTCTTCATGATGAGTTTGGTCTTGATTACCATTATCCAAGTTTTTTGCTTCTTCTTCATTGTTATTTTCAGAATTTGGTCCTTCTTGTGGTTCCTGGTCATATTGCTCTTGATGAGAGTCCCTTGGAGTAGGATTTCCCAAATGATTGAGTAAAGACTCTAAGCTGGCGGCTCTATATGAAGGAAAGCGGGCTAGGTCTATAATATTATCCCAATTTTGCTTCTTCTCAAAGTACCCTTGGTTTTCTATGAACTTCACGTCTCTTGAAACCAGGGTCCACTTCCGGATGAGGTCATAACACTTATACCCCTTTTGAGTGGTAGAATAGCCTATGAATACACATCTTGTGCTTTTGGCTTCTAGTTTGTCCCTCTGAGTACCTGGGACAAATAAAAAACACAAACACTCGAGAACTCGTAAATGATTGATAAAGGGTTTTTTGTGAATTAAAACTTCAGAAGGAGAGACGTCCTTTAGGACTCTTGTTGGAATTTGATTGATAAGATAGTAGGCCGTCATGATTGCATCTCCCCAAAAGTTTCTTGGTAAGTTGGAATGGAACATCATAGCTCTAGCTACTTCCATGAAATGCCTATTCTTCCTTTCAGCTACACCATTTTGTTGGGGTGTGTATGGGCAGCTTGTTTGGTAGATTATTCCATGTTTAGCTAAGTTTTCTTTGAATTTCTGGCTTGTATATTCCCCTCCATTGTCCGTTCGAAGTAACTTAATATTCGTTTTGAATTGATTAGTAATGTAGTTATGAAAATAAATGAAAGCGTCAAATACTCCATCTTTAGATGACATTAAGGTAGTCCATATTGCAAGATAAGCATGAATTAAAACTTGATAAAGTCGGATTGCTCGAAGAATCTTCTAAGATGTATAAGTCTCCTTTTGTGTTTCCTTCTCCAAGAACCCTTTCGGTCTTAATATCCTTAAAATGAAAACTATTAAGCCCGAAGATAGCATAAGCATCAAGATCAGTAGTAGTCCTTTTAACCGAAACAAGATTCAAAGTAAAAGATGGCATGTAGAAAGCTTGAGATTCTTTGTCAAATAGTCTTAAACTTCCTATCCCTTTAACCGGTATTTTATCACCATTAGCAATCACTACATTCCCACTAGCATATTTAATGTTACTAATCAAATTTGGATTACTAATCATGTGATGAGAAGCTCTAGAATCAATAACAAGAGAAGTGCTAGTTTTAATAGGTTTAGTTGCAAAGTAAGTGATACCAAACTCCTTTAGTGTGGCAATGGATCGAATGAGTGCCTCTAGGTCTGACTTGCACACAACGTCATTAGAGTAAGCCACCATAGGCATCTCATCTCCTTGCTTCAAGTTTCAGGTATTAGGTTGTTTTGTGCTTGATGAGCTTGAAACTTCCTTGGCTTGAATTCCTTTGGTTGCCAATCTTTGAGCTTGAGATGTGGATGAAGGATCCAGCAATCCTCTCTTGTATGACCATCTTTCTGGCAATGATTGCATGTCCTCCTATTCTTGCCTTTGTAGCCATGATTCGGTTGGTAATTGCCTTTATTAGACATTGGGAGTTCTTGTTTTCCACTGAAGAGACCAAAGGACCCTTGTTCCTTCTGAATTTGTGCACAAACTTCATCAAGGCTAAGAAGCTTCTCCGATCTCAAGATGTGCTTTATAAGGTTGTTAAACGCCAGATTGAGTGTGAGAAGCAAACCGAATACCTTATCTTGTTCTCTCCTTTCTTCAATGATTGAAATTATCTTTAGTGCTTGAACAAAACATCTCTAATTCAGCCCAAAGAGATCTAAATTTGCCAAAGTGTTGAGTAAATTCTAGATCCTCTTGATTTAGATTTTTGATTGCCCTTTTTACTTCAAAGACTAGGGTCAAATTGGAGATGTTCCCGTAGATATTCTTTAGTGTATCCCAAAGCTCCTTTACCATGTCAAAATAGGAGTATGCCTCTAGGATTGATGGGTCTAGTGAGTTTTGAAGGAGACCCAAAACTGTTTGGTCCTCTTGAAACCATTTGATTTCCTCCTCGGTCTTGGTCTCATTTTCTTCATCTTGTGTGTCTTCTTTTGGGTTTTGTGTGATCTCAATGTGTCTCCACAAACCTCTTCCACACAAAGCAGTCTTTGTTGTTCTTGCCCACATCAAGTAATTGATCCCTTTGAGTGTAACCGGAATGATCATGGTTTTTTGATTTTCCATGATTTTCTTGGTATTTAATCACAAAGCTAGCAACTTTCTCAACTCAGCACCAATGGATTTGAGGAATTTCTCTTTGAGACAAATGAAGCCAGCAACGTGAAACGAATAAAATGAAGAGAAAATCACAAAGCTAGCAACTTTCTCAACTCAGCACCAATGGATTTGAGGAATTTCTCTTAGAGAGAATTGAAGCTTGCAGCGTGAGAAAGAAGAAAATAAAGAAGAACAACTTGGAGAATGACTAGAAATGATAAAAAATGATGGAGAATTGATGGAAAAATGATGGAGAATGATGGAGAATAACCAATAATAATGCGGAGTAGATAGGAGCAAGATCAATGCTCTGATACCATGTAAGTGTTAGAGATTATGAAAGAGGAATTTCGAGATAAACTGATAGGAAAACCATGGTAGAATATTAGAGAATAACTTCTTGTTGATCTTTGAGTATTACATAGCATATTTATAGGAGAAAAACAAGGGAACCTAGGGTTAACTTTATTTTGAACTATCCAATGGGAGATCCGCCTTTGGAGCGCCCTTGACCATGCTAGCCTGCCCTTGACCATGCCAGCCGGGTTCCTACCCCTTCCTTGACCGAATGGATAAGAAGGAAGACCAAGGACAAGGCACCAATGCACCCGAACGCTCTAGTGGCTTGGTGAATGATCTGAACGTTGCCAACCTTCTCGAAGACTCTCAAAGGCTTCCTCAAACATTCTGGAGGCTCCCTTAGGTCGTACGGTCTTGTACAGTCTTGTACGGATACGTACGGACTTGTATGGACTTGTACAGATCCGTATGGTCTTGTACAGATCCGTACGGTCTTGTACAAACACCCAGCTCCAACCTTCTTCCTTAAGTTACCTTGATGATAAGCTTGATTAATACTTGGGATACCATTTAATTTGACGACTTCCTTGAAAAACCAGTTAACGGTCTGGGTAGCATCATTGGTCTTGGAGCATGGGATGAAATGCGCCATCTTGGAGAAGCGTTCGATTACCACAAATTGAGAATCCTTTTTGTTGAACTCTTGGCAGCCATAAAAGGAAGTTTATTGAAAGATCAACTCATGGTGAAGTAGGGATTGGAAATGGCAGATATAAACCATACGGATGTACTTTTGACTTTGGTTTTTTACAAACCAAACACTTATGACAAAATTTGTCAACCTCACATTGTGTCTTTGGCCAATAAAAGTGTTCCCTAAGTATGTCCCAATTCTTCTTTTTTCTAAAGTGATCCATCAAACCCCCTCTATGTGCTTCTTGCATAAGTAACTCCGATCCCTTGGGAATACAAAACTGCTTGTCCTTAAAGAGAAAACCATTTGGCGTGTCACTTCTTGAGATTTGTCTGCCCTCTCAAGCGCTTCAATGTCTCGTGATCGGTGTTGATGACACATTCCTTGGCCAAAAGGTAATGTTGCCAAGTCTCCATGGCTCTCACTAGCTTATAAAACTATTTATTGTATGTACGGTAGTAAAACTATTCATGTTCTTGCCTATTATGTCTGTAACGAGAGTACTGAGAGACCTATTAATGAGTTTTTTTTGCCGTCGGTTTGGGGATGACATGTTGTAGAAAAGACGAGCTTGGTTCCTAGCATTCTCCAAAGCGTCTTCCAAAATTGGCTTCGGAACTTTGTGTCTCGATTCGACATAATAGTCCTAGAGGTTACCATGTAATTTGATGACTTCCTTGAAAAACAAGTTAGCATTTTGAGTAGCATCATTTGTCTTGGAGCATGGGATGAAATGTGCCATCATGGAGAAGCGTTCGACTACCACAAATATAAAATCTTTTTTGTTGAACTATTTAGCAGCCCTAAAACAAAGTCCATTGAAAGATCAACCCATGGTGAAGTAGGGATTGGCAATAGGAGATATAAATCATACGAATGTACTCTTGATTTTGCCTTCTTACAAAACAAACACTTCTAAAAAAATTTGTAAACCTCACATCGCATCTTTGCCCAATAGAAGTGTTCCCTAAGCATGTCTTAAATTCTTCTTTTTTCTAAAGTGATCCATCAAACCCCCTCCATGCGCTTCTTGCATAAGGAACTTCCTAATCGATCCCTTGGGAATGCAAAGCTGCTTGTCCTTAAAGAGAAAACCATCATGCATATAGAACTTGAGATACAATCCTTTCCCTCTCCTTTGATAACATTCCCCTAACTCTGGATTACTTTCATAGCCTACCATAATACTCTCGAACCCTAGAATCTTTACTTCAATAGTTGATATCAAAACATACCGCCTTGACAAAACATCTGCCACAACATTGTCTTTCCCTTTCTTATACATCATTATGGAAATGCTTAGATGAATACCAACCATTTGGCGTGTATCTTTAGATTTTTCTGCCTTCTCAAGTGCTTCAAAGTCTCGTGACCGGTGGGGATGACACATTCCATAACCAAGACCTAATGTTCCCAAGTCGCCATGGTTCTCACCAGTGTATACAACTTTTTATCGTGAGTTGGGTAGTTATGCGTTGATTGACCCAAGTCTTCATGTTCTTGCCTATTGTGTCTCTAAGTAGAGTACCGATAGTCGTATTAATGATTTTTTTTTGGCAGTCGGTTTGGGGATGGCAGGTTGTAGAAAAGACAAGGTTGTAGAAAAGACAAGATGGGTGTTAGATTTTTGAAATTTTATATGAGAGATTTCGAGATAAACTAGAAGGACCACCATAGTAGAATATTAGAGAAGAATTTCTTATTAATCTTTGAGAATTAAATAGCATATTTATTTTGAACTATCCAATGGGAGATCAGCCTTGGGAGCACCCTTCACCATCCCAGCCTACCCTTGACCATGCCAGCCTGCCCTTGACCATGCCCGCCTGCCCTTGACCATGCCAGCCTGGTTCCAACCTCTTCCTTAACCAAATGGATAAGAAGCAAGACCAAGGACAAGGCACCAATGCACCTGGACGCTCAAATGGCTTGGTGCATGATCAGAACGTTGCCAAGCTTCTAGAAGATTCTTCTTCCTTAAATGTTCTGGAGGCTCCCTAAGGTCGTACGATCTTGTACGGTCGTGTACGGCCTTGTACGGTCTTGTACGACTTTGTACGGATCCGTACGGACTTGTATAGATACCCAAATCCAACCATCATTCGTAAGCTCCCTTGATGATAAGCTTGATTAATACTCCCCCTCAAACTTAGTCGGAGTGTCAGAATGAAGGCTAAGTTTGGGAACCAGGACTACCACCTTATTAAAAACCATACCAAGGAAAGCCCAATGGGACAAAACCTTGGTAAGGTAAAAAGAGTGTGGTCTTCCTGGAAAAGGCAAGTATTATCAAGGATGAGTAAGGTTTACTAACCCAAGTTTGTTGTGGATGTGGTTGCAAACTTTGAGGATAATAGCCTTGGTGAAGATGTCAGCCAAATGGTCTTCACTCTTGGTGTAACATGGAAGTATCACTCCTTCTATGATCTTCTCTCTGACCTTGTGGCAATCGATCTCAATGTACTTGGTCCTCTCGTGAAATACTAGATTGGTTGCTATATGAATGGCTACCTGATTGTCACAAGGCATTGTGATGGGACTTGAAGTTTCTATGCCAAGATCCTTGAGAAGAGCCTTCAACCAAACTAATTCATTTGTCAGCTTCCTCATTGCTCTATATTCTGACTTTGCACTTGAGCATGACACAACCTTCTACTTCTTAGACTTCCAAATTACTAGATTGCCTCCAATGAAAGTACAGTAGCCAGTTGTAGACTTCCTATCCATAGTGTCTCCTGCATAGTTCGCATCGTAGTATCCAACTATCTCAGTGTTGCCATTCTTCCCCATCCAGATTCCTTGGCCTGGTGATCCTTTGATGTATCTCAATGTTCTTTCCACCATGTTCCAATGATGCACAGTTGGTTCCTTCATATGTTGGCTAACAAGATTCATAGCAAAACATAAGTCAGGCCGTGTACTAGTCAAGTAGATGAACTTACCAACTAGGCGCCGATATTGTGGTGGGTCTTCAAATGGCTTGTCAAGGAGATCATCTTCTTTCTCCCCCTTTCTCTTGACCTTGTAGCCATCTTCAAGTGGGGTCTTAGCTGGTTTGGATCCTAGCTTTCCTGTCTCCTGCAATAAATCAAGAGAATATTTTCTTTGTGATAGAAATAAGCCTTCCGAGGATCAGCATATCTCTATCCCTAGGAAATACTTCAGCTCTCCCAAGTCCTTGATATCAAAAACAGACTTAAGGAAGGATTCGGTTTCTTGAATCCCAACTTGATCACTACCTGAGATGGTCAAGTCATCCACATAAACCAATACCACAATAAGCCCACGGGAGCTCAGATGAGTGAACAAGGTATAGTCGGCTTGTGACCGGCTAAATCCTCGAGCAACAAGAGTGAAACTCAGTTTATGATACCAGGCTCTCGGTGATTGCTTTGGACCATAAATTGCCTTTATTAACCTTAGGACTTTTTCGGGGCTGATTGAGTGCTCTAATTCGGGTGGTGGAGTCATGTACACTTCTTCTTCCAATTCTCCTTGAAGAAAGGCGTTCTTCACGTCCATTTGCAATAGATCCCATGATAGATTATTAGCTAAGGACAAGATGACCCTAACTGTGTGAAGCTTTGCTACTAGCGCAAAAGTATCGGTATAATCAGCTCCATATGTCTAGGTGAAACCTCTGGCTACCAATCTGGCTTTGTACCGCTCAATCTGGCCATTAGATTGATATTTGATCGTAAATACCCACTTGGAACTTACTGCCTTTTTTCCCTTTGGCAGCTCAGTTTCATCCCAAGTATGATTCTTATCCATTGCTCCTATCTTAGCATCCACAACAGCTAACCATTCTTTGTGTTCTTTGGCTTCCTTATAGGAGCTCAGAATTTGGTGTTGATCAATCTTTCCAAGGAATGCTTGGTGTTCTGATGGCAAGAGGGCAAGAGAAAAAACCGTTTGGAGAAGATTAGCCACGGCTTGGCTGTTGTAATAGACCCTTGTTTCCAATGATCTGGTCCATACTTCATCCTTGTACTTCTTCTAAGCTGAGGAGCACTAATTTCTTCACTCTCATGGTCTTGATTAACCATTGGCTCCATTCCTCCCACTTCTTCTTCTTCATGATGAGCTTGGTCTTGATTACCATTATCCAAGTTGTTTGCTTCTTCTTCATTGTTATTTTCAGAATTTGGTCCTTCTTGTGGTTCCTGGTCTGATTGCTCTTGATAAGAGTTCCTTGGAGTAGGATTTTTTCCAAATGATTGAGTAAAAACTCTAAGCTGGCAGCTCTATCTGAAGGAGAGCGGGCTAGGTCTTTAACGTTATCCCAATTCTGCTTCTTGTCAAAGTACCCTTGGTTTTCAATGAACTTCATGTCTCTTGAAACCAGGGTCCACTTCTGGATAAGGTCATAACACTTATACCCCTTTTGAGTGATAGAATAGCCTATGAATACACATCTTGTGCTTTTGGATTCTAGTTTGTTCCTCTGAGTACCTAGGACAAATACAAAACACAAACACCCAAGAACTCGTAAGTGATTGATATAGGGTTTATTGTGATTTTAAACTTCAAAGGGAGAGACGTCCTTTAGGACTCTTGTTGGAATTCGGTTGATAAGATAGCAAACCGTCATGACTGCATCTCCCTAGAAGTTTCTTGGCAAGTTGGAATGGAAAATCATAGTTCTAGCTACTTCCATGAGATGCCTATTCTTTCTTTCATCTACACCATTTTGTTGAGGTGTGTATGGGCAGCTCATTTGGTGGATTATTCCATGCTTAGCTAGGTGTTCTTTGAATTTGTGGCTTGTATATTCCCCTCCATTATCCGTTCGAAGTACCTTAACATTTGGTTTGAATTAATTAGTAATGTAGTTCTGAAAATTAGTGAAAGCGTCAAATACTCTATCTTTAGATGGCATTGAGGTGATCCAAGTGTATTTCTACTTTTCATCAATAATTGTCACAAAGTACTTATTATTAGTTCTTGATAAACATGGGAAAGTCCATACATCCGAGTGGACCAAATCAAAACATTTTTCATATATAGTAGAGGACTTAGAAATACATTTTTACAATGTTTTCCTAAAATACAAGACTCACAAACTGAGTTATTAAACGAAATACTAGGCAATATTATTTCCAAGGCACGTGAGTGACGATGTCCCAATCTAGCGTGCCATATTGCATTAGAACTAATAGCTAAGCATGTATTAAAACTTGATAAAGTAGGATTGCTTGAAGAATCTTCTAAGATGTATAAGTCTCCTTTTGTGTTTTCTTCTCCAAGAATCCTTCCGGTCTTAATATATCCTCAAAATGGAAACTATTAGGCCCAAAGATAGCATAATCGGTATCTTTCACAAGATTCAAAGTGAAAGATGGCATATAGAAAGCTTAAGATTCTTTGTCAAATACTTTTAAACTTCCTATTCCTTTAACCGGTATCCTATCACCATTAACAATCACTACATTTCCACTAGCAGTTTTAATGTTGCTAATCAAATTTGGATTACTAATCATGTGATGAGAAGCTCCAGAATCAATAACAAGAGAAGTGCTAGTCTTAGTAGGTTTAGCGGCGATGGATCAAATGAGTGCTTCTAAGTTTGACTTACGCACTACGTCAATTGAATATGCCACCATGGCAATCTCATATTCTTGTAGCAGGTGATACCGTACTCCTTTCATTTTGAGGTTGTTTTGTTGCGTTTGATGAGCTTGGCGCTTCTTGTGCTTGATGAGCTTAAAACTTTCTTGGCTTGAATTCCCTTGGATGCCAATCTTTGGGCTTGAGATGAGGATGAAGGATCTAGCAATCCTCCTTTGTATGACCATCCTTCTTGCAATGATCGCATATTTTCCTATTCTTGCCTTTGTAGCTTTGATTTGGTTGGTAATTGCCGTTATTGGCCGTTGGGAGTTCTTGTTTTCCACTAAAGAGACCAAAGGACCCTTGTTCCTTTTTAATTTGTGCACAAACTTCATCAAGGCTAGGGAGTTACTCCGATCTTAAGATATGCTTTATGAGGTTGTTAAACGCCGGATTGAGTGTGAGAAGCAAACTGAAGACTTTATCTTGTTCTCTTCTTTCTTCAATGATTGAAAAATCCTTAGTTCTTGTACGTAACATCTCTAATTCAGCCCAAAGAGATCTAAATTTCCCAAAGTGTTGAGTAAATTCTAGATCCTCTTGATTTAGATTGTTGATTGCCCTTTTTACTTCAAAGGCCTGGGTCAAGTTGTAGATGTTCACGTAGACGTCCTTTAAAGTATCCCAAAGCTCCTTTCCGTGTCACAATAGGAGTATGCCTTTAGGATTGATGGGTCTAGTGAGTTTTGAAGGAGACCCAAAACCGTTTGGTCTTCTTGAAACCATTTGATTTCCTCCTCGGTCTTAGTCTCATTTTCTTCATGTTGTGTGTTTTCTTTTGGGTTTTGCGTAATCTCAATGTGTCTCCACAAACCTCTTCCACACAAAGCAGTCTTAACAGCAAGTAATTGATTCCTTTGAGTGTAACTAGAATGATCATGGTTTTTAGATTTTCCATGATTTTCTTGGTGTTTAATCACAGAGCTAGCAACTTTCTCAACTCAGCACCAATGGATTTGAGGAATTTCTCTTAGAGAGAAATGAGGCTAGCAACGTGAAATGAAGAAAATGAAGTGAAAATCACAAAGCTAGCAACTTTCTCAACTTAGCACCAATGGATTTGAGGAATTTCTCTCAGAGAGAAATGAAGCTAGCAGCGTGAGAAAGAAAGAAAATAAAAAAGAAAATCGTGGAGAATGAGTAGAAATGACAAGAACTGATGAAGAAATGATGGAGAAATGATGGAGAATGATGGAAAATAACCAAGAATAAAGCGGAATAGATAGGAGCAAGATCAATGCTCTGATACCATGTTAGATTTTGGAGATTATAATTGAGAGATTTCGAGATAAACTAGAAGGAACACCATACTATAATGTTAGAGAAGAACTTCTTATTGATTATTGAGAATTACATAGCATAATAGGAGAAATACAAGGGAACCTAGGGTTAACTTTATTTTGAACTATCCAATGAGAGATAAGCCTTTGGAGCGCGCTTGACCATGCCAGCCTGGTTCCAGCCCCTTCCTTGACCGAATGGATAAGAAGGAAGACCAAGGACAAGGCACCAATGCACATGGACGCTCAAGTGGCTTGGTGCATGATCCGAACATTGCCAAGCTTCTAGAAGACTCTCGAAGGATTCCTCAAATGTTTTGGAGGCTCTCTAAAGTTGTATGGTCTTGTACGATCTTGTACGGTTCAATACAGACTAGTACGGACTTTTACGGACACTTATCTCCCTTGATGATAAGCTTTATTAATACTGGGTTCCTACCGTTCTCCAAAGCGTCCACCAAAAGTGGCTTAGGAACTTGGTGTCTTGATCCGACATAATAATCCTTGGGATACTATGTAATTTGACAACTTCCTTTTAAAACAAGTTAGTGGTTAGGGTAACATCATTTATCTTGGAGCATGGGATGAAATGCACCATCTTGGAGAAACGTTCGACTACCCAAAAAATAGAATCCTTTTTGTTGAACTCTTGGCAGACCTAAAAAAAGTCCAATGAAAAATCAACTCATGGTGAAGTAGGGATTGGTAATGGTAGATATGAACCATACAGATGTACTCTTGACTTTGCCTTCTTACAAACAAACACTTTTGACGAAAATTTTACACCTCACATCGCATCTTTGGCTAATAGAAGTGTTCCCTAATCATGTCCGAAGTCTTCTTGTTTCCAATGTGACCCCTCAAACCCCCTTCATGTGCTTCTTGCATAACTAACTCCCTAATCGATCCATTGGGAATGCAAATCTGCTTGTCCTTAAAGAGAAACCATTATGCATAAAGAACTTGTGATACAATCCTTTCCCTCTTCTTTGATAACATTCCCTTAAGTCCGGATCACTTTCATAGCCTCCCTTAATACTCTCGAACCATTGAATCTTTGCTTCCATGGTTGATATGAAAACATACCGTCTAAACAAAGCATCCGCCACAACATTGTGTTTACCTTTCTTATGTTTTATTATGGAAATGCTTATATGAATTCGAACCATTTGGCGTGTTTGTTCTTGAGATTTGTCAACCCTCTCAAGTTCTTCAAAGTCTCTATCAGTGTGGATGACACATTCCTCGCATTCTCCAAAGCGTCCACCAAAAGTGGCTTAGGAACTTTGTGTCTCAATCAGACATAATAAGCCTTGGAATATGATGTAATTTGACGATTTCCTTGAAAAATAATTTAGCGGTTTGGGTAGCATCATTTGTCTAGGGGCATGGGATGACATACGCCATCTTAGAGAAGCGTTCGACTACCACAAATATAGAATACTTTTTGTTATACTCTTGGCAGCACTAAAACAAAGTACATTGAAAGATCAACTCTTGGTGAAGTAGGGATTGGCTATGGTAGTTAGAAACCTTACGGATTTACTCTTGACTTTGCCTTTCTACAAACCAAACACTTCTCACAAATTTTTTTAACCAAACATCGCATCTTTGGACAATAGAATTGTTCCCTAAGAATGTCCAAAATCTTCTTTTTCCAAATTGACCCATAAAACCCCCTCCATGCGCTTCTTGCATAAGTAACTCCCTAATGGATCCCTTGGGAATGCAAAGCTACTTGTCCTTAAAAGAGAAAATAATCATGCATATAGAACTTGTGATACAATCCTATCCCTCTTCCTTGATAACAGTTCCCTAACTCCGGATCACTTTCATAGTTTTCCTTAATACCCTCAAACCCTAGAATTTTAACCTCCATGGTTGATATTAAAACATACCGCCTAGATAATGCATCCGCCACAACATTCTATTTCCCTTTATACTTTATAATGTAAATACTTAGATGAATTCCAACCATTTGGCGTGTCTCTTATCTGCCCTCTCAAGTGTTTCAAAGTCTCGTGATCGGTGTGGATGACACATTCCTTGAATAAGAGGTAATGTTGCCAAGTTTCGATGGCTCTCAGTAGCGTATACAACTCTTAATTGTAAGTAGGGTAGTTAGGCGTTGATTGACCTAAGACTTCGTGTTCGTGTCTATTGTGGCTCTAAGGAGAGTACCGAGAGTCCTATTAATGGCTTTTGTTTAGCAGTCGGTTTGGGGATGGCACATTGTAAAAAAACAAGTTAGCGGTTTGCGCGATCTTGGAGAAGCGGTCGACTACCATTAATATAGGATCCTTTTTGTTGAACTCTTGGTAGCCCTATAACAAATTCCATTGAAAGATCCAATCAGGGTGAATTAGGGATTGGCAATGGGAATTTAATCCATACGGATGTACTCTTGACTCTGTTTTCTTTCAAACAAACACTTCTGACAAAAATTTTATATCTCACACCGCATTTTTGGCCAATAGAAGGGTTCCATAATCATGTCCAAAGTCTTCTTGTTTCCAAAGTGACCCCTCAAACCCCCTTCATGTGCTTCTTGCATAACTAACTCCCTAATCGATCCATTGGGAAAGCAAATCTGCTTGTCCTTAAAGAGAAAACCATGATGCATATAGAACTTGTGATACAATCCTTTCCCTCTTCCTTGATAACATTCCCCTAAGTCCGGATCACTTTCATAGCCTCCCTTAATACTCTCGAACCACTAAATCCTTGCTTCCATGGTTGATATGAAAACATACCGCCTAAACAAAGCATCCGCCACAACATTGTGTTTACCTTTCTTATGTTTTATTATGGAAATGCTTATATGAATTCGAACCATTTGGCGTGTTTGTTCTTGAGATTTGTCAACCCTCTCAAGTGCTTCAAAGTCTCTATCGGTGTGGATGACACATTCCTCGCATTCTCCAAAGTGTCCACCATAAGTGGCTTAGGAACTTTGTGTCTCAATCAAAGATAATAAGCCTTGGAATATGATGTAATTTGACGATTTCCTTGAAAAATAATTTAGCGGTTTGGGTAGCATCATTTGTCTAGGGGCATGGGATGACATACACCATCTTAGAGAAGCGTTCGATTACCACAAATATAGAATACTTTTTGTTAAACTCTTGGCAGCACTAAAACAAAAACCATTGAAAGATCAACTCTTGGTGAAGTAGGGATTGGCTATGGTAGTTAGAAACCTTACGGATTTACTCTTGACTTTGCCTTTCTACAAACCAAACACTTCTCACAAATTTTTTTAACCAAACATCGCATCTTTGGACAATAGAATTGTTCCCTAAGAATGTCCAAAATCTTCTTTTTCCAAATTGACCCATAAAACCCCCTCCATGCGCTCCTTGAATAAGTAACTCCCTAATGGATCCCTTGGGAATGCAAAGCTACTTGTCCTTAAAAGAGAAAATAATCATGCATATAGAACTTGTGATACAATCCTATCCCTCTTCCTTGATAACAATTCCCTAACTACGGATCACTTTCATAGCTTCCCTTAATACCCTCAAACCCTAGAATTTTAACCTCCATGGTTGATATTAAAACATACCGCCTAGATAATGCATCCACCACAACATTTTCTTTCCCTTTATACTTTATAATGTAAATACTTAGATGAATTCCAACCATTTGGCGTGTCTCTTATCTGACCTCTCAAGTGTTTCAAAGTCTCGTGATCGGTGTGGATGACACATTCCTTGAATAAGAGGTAATGTTGCCAAGTTTCGATGGCTCTCACTAGCGTATACAACTCTTAATTGTAAGTAGGGTAGTTAGGCGTTGATTGACCTAAGTCTTCGTGTTCGTGTCTATTGTGGCTCTAAGGAGAGTACCGAGAGTCCTATTAATGGCTTTTGTTTAGCAGTCGGTTTGGGGATGGCACGTTGTAAAAAAACAAGTTAGCGGTTTGCGCGATCTTGGACAAGCGGTCGACTACCATTAATATAGGATCCTTTTTGTTGAACTCTTGGTAGCCCTATAACAAAGTCCATTGAAAGATCCAATCAAGGTGAAGTAGGGATTGGCAATGGGAATTTAAACCATACAGATGTACTCTTGACTCTGTCTTCTTACAAACAAACACTTCTGACAAAAATTTTATATCTCACACCGCATTTTTGGCCAATAGAAGGGTTCCATAATCATGTCCAAAGTCTTCTTGTTTCCAAAGTGACCCCTCAAACCCCCTTCATGTGCTTCTTGCATAACTAACTCCCTAATCGATCCATTGGGAAAGCAAATCTGCTTGTCCTTAAAGAGAAACCATTATGCATAAAGAACTTGTGATACAATCCTTTCCCTCTTCTTTGATAACATTCCCTTAAGTCCGGATCACTTTCATAGCCTCCCTTAATACTCTCGAACCATTGAATCTTTGCTTCCATGGTTGATATGAAAACATACCGTCTAAACAAAGCATCCGCCACAACATTGTGTTTACCTTTCTTATGTTTTATTATGGAAATGCTTATATGAATTCGAACCATTTGGCGTGTTTGTTCTTGAGATTTGTCAACCCTCTCAAGTTCTTCAAAGTCTCTATCAGTGTGGATGACACATTCCTCGCATTCTCCAAAGCGTCCACCAAAAGTGGCTTAGGAACTTTGTGTCTCAATCAGACATAATAAGCCTTGGAATATGATGTAATTTGACGATTTCCTTGAAAAATAATTTAGCGGTTTGGGTAGCATCATTTGTCTAGGGGCATGGGATGACATACGCCATCTTAGAGAAGCGTTCGACTACCACAAATATAGAATACTTTTTGTTATACTCTTGGCAGCACTAAAACAAAGTACATTGAAAGATCAACTCTTGGTGAAGTAGGGATTGGCTATGGTAGTTAGAAACCTTACGGATTTACTCTTGACTTTGCCTTTCTACAAACCAAACACTTCTCACAAATTTTTTTAACCAAACATCGCATCTTTGGACAATAGAATTGTTCCCTAAGAATGTCCAAAATCTTCTTTTTCCAAATTGACCCATAAAACCCCCTCCATGCGCTTCTTGCATAAGTAACTCCCTAATGGATCCCTTGGGAATGCAAAGCTACTTGTCCTTAAAAGAGAAAATAATCATGCATATAGAACTTGTGATACAATCCTATCCCTCTTCCTTGATAACAGTTCCCTAACTCCGGATCACTTTCATAGTTTTCCTTAATACCCTCAAACCCTAGAATTTTAACCTCCATGGTTGATATTAAAACATACCGCCTAGATAATGCATCCGCCACAACATTCTATTTCCCTTTATACTTTATAATGTAAATACTTAGATGAATTCCAACCATTTGGCGTGTCTCTTATCTGCCCTCTCAAGTGTTTCAAAGTCTCGTGATCGGTGTGGATGACACATTCCTTGAATAAGAGGTAATGTTGCCAAGTTTCGATGGCTCTCAGTAGCGTATACAACTCTTAATTGTAAGTAGGGTAGTTAGGCGTTGATTGACCTAAGACTTCGTGTTCGTGTCTATTGTGGCTCTAAGGAGAGTACCGAGAGTCCTATTAATGGCTTTTGTTTAGCAGTCGGTTTGGGGATGGCACATTGTAAAAAAACAAGTTAGCGGTTTGCGCGATCTTGGAGAAGCGGTCGACTACCATTAATATAGGATCCTTTTTGTTGAACTCTTGGTAGCCCTATAACAAATTCCATTGAAAGATCCAATCAGGGTGAATTAGGGATTGGCAATGGGAATTTAATCCATACGGATGTACTCTTGACTCTGTTTTCTTTCAAACAAACACTTCTGACAAAAATTTTATATCTCACACCGCATTTTTGGCCAATAGAAGGGTTCCATAATCATGTCCAAAGTCTTCTTGTTTCCAAAGTGACCCCTCAAACCCCCTTCATGTGCTTCTTGCATAACTAACTCCCTAATCGATCCATTGGGAAAGCAAATCTGCTTGTCCTTAAAGAGAAAACCATGATGCATATAGAACTTGTGATACAATCCTTTCCCTCTTCCTTGATAACATTCCCCTAAGTCCGGATCACTTTCATAGCCTCCCTTAATACTCTCGAACCACTAAATCCTTGCTTCCATGGTTGATATGAAAACATACCGCCTAAACAAAGCATCCGCCACAACATTGTGTTTACCTTTCTTATGTTTTATTATGGAAATGCTTATATGAATTCGAACCATTTGGCGTGTTTGTTCTTGAGATTTGTCAACCCTCTCAAGTGCTTCAAAGTCTCTATCGGTGTGGATGACACATTCCTCGCATTCTCCAAAGTGTCCACCATAAGTGGCTTAGGAACTTTGTGTCTCAATCAAAGATAATAAGCCTTGGAATATGATGTAATTTGACGATTTCCTTGAAAAATAATTTAGCGGTTTGGGTAGCATCATTTGTCTAGGGGCATGGGATGACATACACCATCTTAGAGAAGCGTTCGATTACCACAAATATAGAATACTTTTTGTTAAACTCTTGGCAGCACTAAAACAAAAACCATTGAAAGATCAACTCTTGGTGAAGTAGGGATTGGCTATGGTAGTTAGAAACCTTACGGATTTACTCTTGACTTTGCCTTTCTACAAACCAAACACTTCTCACAAATTTTTTTAACCAAACATCGCATCTTTGGACAATAGAATTGTTCCCTAAGAATGTCCAAAATCTTCTTTTTCCAAATTGACCCATAAAACCCCCTCCATGCGCTCCTTGAATAAGTAACTCCCTAATGGATCCCTTGGGAATGCAAAGCTACTTGTCCTTAAAAGAGAAAATAATCATGCATATAGAACTTGTGATACAATCCTATCCCTCTTCCTTGATAACAATTCCCTAACTACGGATCACTTTCATAGCTTCCCTTAATACCCTCAAACCCTAGAATTTTAACCTCCATGGTTGATATTAAAACATACCGCCTAGATAATGCATCCACCACAACATTTTCTTTCCCTTTATACTTTATAATGTAAATACTTAGATGAATTCCAACCATTTGGCGTGTCTCTTATCTGACCTCTCAAGTGTTTCAAAGTCTCGTGATCGGTGTGGATGACACATTCCTTGAATAAGAGGTAATGTTGCCAAGTTTCGATGGCTCTCACTAGCGTATACAACTCTTAATTGTAAGTAGGGTAGTTAGGCGTTGATTGACCTAAGTCTTCGTGTTCGTGTCTATTGTGGCTCTAAGGAGAGTACCGAGAGTCCTATTAATGGCTTTTGTTTAGCAGTCGGTTTGGGGATGGCACGTTGTAAAAAAACAAGTTAGCGGTTTGCGCGATCTTGGACAAGCGGTCGACTACCATTAATATAGGATCCTTTTTGTTGAACTCTTGGTAGCCCTATAACAAAGTCCATTGAAAGATCCAATCAAGGTGAAGTAGGGATTGGCAATGGGAATTTAAACCATACAGATGTACTCTTGACTCTGTCTTCTTACAAACAAACACTTCTGACAAAAATTTTATATCTCACACCGCATTTTTGGCCAATAGAAGGGTTCCATAATCATGTCCAAAGTCTTCTTGTTTCCAAAGTGACCCCTCAAACCCCCTTCATGTGCTTCTTGCATAACTAACTCCCTAATCGATCCATTGGGAAAGCAAATCTGCTTGTCCTTAAAGAGAAAACCATGATGCATATAGAACTTGTGATACAATCCTTTCCCTCTTCCTTGATAACATTCCCCTAAGTCCGGATCACTTTCATAGCCTCCCTTAATACTCTCGAACCACTGAATCCTTGCTTCCATGGTTGATATGAAAACATACCGCCTAAACAAAGCATCCGCCACAACATTGTGTTTACCTTTCTTATGTTTTATTATGGAAATGCTTATATGAATTCGAACCATTTGGCGTGTTTGTTCTTGAGATTTGTCAACCCTCTCATGTGCTTCAAAGTCTCTATCGGTGTGGATGACACATTCCTCGCATTCTCCAAAGTGTCCACCAAAAGTGACTTAGGAACTTTGTGTCTCAATCAAAGATAATAAGCCTTGGAATATGATGTAATTTGACGATTTCCTTGAAAAATAATTTAGCGGTTTGGATAGCATCATTTGTCTAGGGGCATGGGATGACATACACCATCTTAGAGAAGCGTTCGATTACCACAAATATAGAATACTTTTTGTTAAACTCTTGGCAGCACTAAAACAAAGACCATTGAAAGATCAACTCTTGGTGAAGTAGGGATTGGCTATGGTAGTTAGAAACCTTACGGATTTACTCTTGACTTTGCCTTTCTACAAACCAAACACTTCTCATAAATTTTTTTTAACCAAACATCGCATCTTTTGACAATAGAATTGTTCCCTAAGAATGTCCAAAATCTTCTTTTTCAAAATTGACCCATAAAACCCCCTCCATGCGCTCCTTGAATAAGTAACTCCCTAATGGATCCCTTGGGAATGCAAAGCTACTTGTCCTTAAAAGAGAAAATAATCATGCATATAGAACTTGTGATACAATCCTATCCCTCTTCCTTGATAACAATTCCCTAACTACGGATCACTTTCATAGCTTCCCTTAATACCCTCAAACCCTAGAATTTTAACCTCCATGGTTGATATTAAAACATACCGCCTAGATAATGCATCCACCACAACATTCTCTTTCCCTTTATACTTTATAATGTAAATACTTAGATGAATTCCAACCATTTGGCGAGTCTCTTATCTGCCCTCTCAAGTGTTTCAAAGTCTCGTGATCGGTGTGGATGACACATTCCTTGAATAAGAGGTAATGTTGCCAAGTTTCGATGGCTCTCACTAGCGTATACAACTCTTAATTGTAAGTAGGGTAGTTAGGCGTTGATTGACCTAAGTCTTCGTGTTCGTGTCTATTGTGGCTCTAAGGAGAGTACCGAGAGTCCTATTAATGGCTTTTGTTTAGCAGTCGGTTTGGGGATGGCACGTTGTAAAAAAACAAGTTAGCGGTTTGCGCGATCTTGGAGAAGCGGTCGACTACCATTAATATAGGATCCTTTTTGTTGAACTCTTGGTAGCCCTATAACAAAGTCCATTGAAAGATCCAATCAGGGTGAATTAGGGATTGGCAATGGGAATTTAATCCATACGGATGTACTCTTGACTCTGTTTTCTTTCAAACAAACACTTCTGACAAAAATTTTATATCTCACACCGCATTTTTGGCCAATAGAAGGGTTCCATAATCATGTCCAAAGTCTTCTTGTTTCCAAAGTGACCCCTCAAACCCCCTTCATGTGCTTCTTGCATAACTAACTCCCTAATCGATCCATTGGGAAAGCAAATCTGCTTGTCCTTAAAGAGAAAACCATGATGCATATAGAACTTGTGATACAATCCTTTCCCTCTTCCTTGATAACATTCCCCTAAGTCCAGATCACTTTCATAGCCTCCCTAAATACTCTCGAACCATTGAATCCTTGCTTCCATGGTTGATATGAAAACATACCGCCTAAACAAAGCATCCGCCACAACACTGTCTTTACCTTTCTTATGTTTTATTATGGAAATGCTTATATGAATTCGAACCATTTGGCGTGTTTGTTCTTGAGATTTGTCAACCCTCTCATGTGCTTCAAAGTCTCTTCGGTGTGGATGACACATTCCTCGCATTCTCCAAAGTGTCCACCAAAAGTGACTTAGGAACTTTGTGTCTCAATGAAAGATAATAAGCCTTGGAATATGATGTAATTTGACGATTTCCTTGAAAAATAATTTAGCGGTTTGGGTAGCATCATTTGTCTAGGGGCATGGGATGACATACGCCATCTTAGAGAAGCGTTCGACTACCACAAATATAGAATACTTTTTGTTAAACTCTAAGCAGCACTAAAACAAAGTCCATTGAAAGATCAACTTTTGGTGAAGTAGGGATTGGCTATGGTAGTAAGAAACTTTACGGATTTACTCTTGACTTTGTCTTTCTACAAACCAAACACTTCTCACAAATTTTTTTAACCAAATATCGCATCTTTGGACAATAGAATTGTTCCCTAAGAATGTCCAAAATCTTGTTTTCTAAAATTGACCCATAAAACCCCCTCCATGCCCTTCTTGCATAAGTAACTCCCTAATGGATCCCTTGGGAATGCAAAGCTACTTGTCCTTAAAAGAGAAATAATCATGCATATAGAACTTGTGATACAATCCTATCCCTCTTCCTTGATAACAGTTCCCTAACTCCGGATCACTTTCATAGCTTCTCTTAATACCCTCAAACCCTAGAATTTTTGCCTCCATGGTTGATATTAAAATATACAGCCTAAACAATGCATCCGCCACAACATTCTCTTTCCCTTTATACTTTATATTGTAAATACTTAGATGAATTCCAACCATTTGGCGTGTCTCTTATCTGCCCTCTCAAGTGTTTCAAAGTCTCGTGATCGGTGTGGATGACACATTCCATGAATAAGAGGTAATGTTGCCAAGTTTCGATGGCTCTCACTAGCGTATACAACTCTTAATCGTAAGTAGGGTAATTAGGCGTTGATCGACCTAAGTCGTCGTGTTCTTGTCTATTGTGGCTCTAAGGAGAGTACCGAGAGTCCTATTAATGGCTTCTGTTTGGCAGTCGGTTTGGGGATGGCACGTTGTAAAAAAACAAGTTAGCGGTTGCGCGATCTTGGACAAGCGGTCGACTACCATTAATATAGAATCCTTTTTGTTGAACTCTTGGTTGCCCTATAACAAAGTACATTGAAAGATCCAATCAGGGTGAAGTAGGGATTGGCAATGGGAATTTAAACCATACGGATGTACTTTTGACTTTGCCTTCTTACAAACAAACACTTCTGACAAAAATTTTATATCTCACACCGCATTTTTGGCCAATAGAAGTGTTCCATAATCATGTCCAAATTCTTCTTGTTTCCAAAGTGACCCCTCAAACCCCCTTCATGTGCTTCTTGCATAACTAACTCCCTAATCGATCCAATGGGAATGCAAATCTGCTTGTCCTTAAAGAGAAAACTATTATGCATATAAAACTTGTGATACAATCCTTTCCCTCTTCGTTGATAACAGTCCCCTAAGTGCGGATCACTTTCATAGCCTCCCGTAATACTCTCGAACCATTGAATCTTTGCTTCCATGGTTGATATGAAAACATACCGCCTAAACAAAGCATCCGCCACAACATTGTGTTTACCTTTCTTATGTTTTATTTTGGAAATGTTTATATGAATTCGAACCATTTAGCGTGTTTGTTCATGAGATTTTTCAACCCTCTCAAGTTCTTCAAAGTCTCTATCGGTGTGGATGACACATTCCTCGCATTCTCCAAAGCGTCCACCAAAAGTGGCTTAGGAACTTTGTGTCTCAATCAGACATAATAAGCCTTGGAATATGATGTAATTTGACGATTTCCTTGAAAAATAATTTAGTGGTTTGGGTAGCATCATTTGTCTAGGGGCATGGGATGACATACGCCATCTTAGAGAAGCGTTCGACTACCACAAATATAGAATACTTTTTGTTAAACTCTTGGCAGCACTAAAACAAAGTCCATTGAAAGATCAACTCTTGGTGAAGTAGGGATTGGCTATGGTAGTTAGAAACCTTACGGATTTACTCTTGACTTTGCCTTTCTACAAACCAAACACTTCTCACAAATTTTTTTAACCAAACATCGCATCTTTGGACAATAGAATTGTTCCCTAAGAATGTCCAAAAGCTTCTTTTTCAAAATTGACACATAAAACCCCCTCCATGCGCTTCTTGCATAAGTAACTCCCTAATGGATCCCTTGGGAATGCAAAGCTACTTGTCTTTAAAAGAGAAAATAATCATGCATATAGAACTTGTGATACAATCCTATCCCTCTTCCTTTATAACAGTTCCCTAACTCCGGATCACTTTCATAGCTTCCCTTAGTACCCTCAAACCCTTGAATTTTTGCCTCCATTGATGATATTAAAACATACCGCCTAGACAATGCATCCGCCACAACATTCTCTTTCCCTTTATACTTTATAATATAAATACTTAGATGAATTCCTACCATTTGGCGTGTCGCTTATCTGCCCTCTCAAGTGTTTCAAAGTCTCGTAATCGGTGTGGATGACACATTCCTTGGTTAAGAAGTAATGTTGCCAAGTTTTGATGGCTCTCACTAGCGCATACAACTCTTAATCGTAACTAGGATAGTTAGGCGTTGATCGACCTAAGTCTTCGTGTTCTTGTCTATTGTGGCACTAAGGAGAGTATCGAGAGTTCTATTATTGGCTTTTGTTTGGCAGTCGGTTTGGGGATGGCACGTTGTAAAAAAACAAGTTAGCGGTTTGCGCGATCTTGGAGAAGCTGTCGACTACCATTAATATAGAATCCTTTTTGTTGAACTCTTGGTAGCATTATAACAAAGTCCATTGAAAGATCCACTCAGGGTGAAGTAGGGATTGGCAATGAGAATTTAAACCATACGGATGTACTCTTGACTCTGTCTTCTTACAAACAAACACTTCTGACAAAAAATTTATATCTCACACCGCATTTTTGGCCAATAGAAGGGTTCCATAATCATGTCCAAAGTCTTCTTGTTTCCAAAGTGACCCCTCAAACCCCCTTCATGTGCTTCTTGCATAACTAACTCCCTAATCGATCCAATGGGAATGCAAATCTGCTTGTCCTTAAAGAGAAAATTATTATGCATATAGAACTTGTGATACAACCCTTTCCCTCTTCCTTGATAACAGTCCCCTAAGTCCGGATCACTTTCATAGCCTCCCGTAATACTCTCGAACCATTGAATCTTTGCTTCCATGGTTGATATGAAAACATACCGCCTAAACAAAGCATCCGCCACAACACTGTCTTTACCTTTCTTATGTTTTATTATGGAAATGCTTATATGAATTCGAACCATTTGGCGTGTTTGTTCGTGAGATTTGTGAACCCTCTCAAGTTCTTCAAAGTCTCTATCGGTGTGGATGACACATTCCTCGCATTCTCCAAAGCGTCCACCAAAAGTGGCTTAGGAACTTTGTGTCTCAATAAGACATAATAAGCCTTGGAATATGATGTAATTTGACGATTTCCTTGAAAAATAATTTAGCGGTTTGGGTAGCATCATTTGTCTAGGGGCATGGGATGACATACGCCATCTTAGAGAAGCGTTCGACTACCACAAATATAGAATACTTTTTGTTATACTCTTGGCAGCACTTAAACAAAGTACATTGAAAGATCAACTCTTGGTGAAGTAGGGATTGGCTATGGTAGTTAGAAACCTTACGGATTTACTCTTGACTTTGCCTTTCTACAAACCAAACACTTCTCACAAATTATTTTAACCAAAAATCGCATCTTTGGACAATAGAATTGTTCCCTAAGAATGTCCAAAGTCTTCTTTTTCCAAATTGACCCATAAAACCCCCTCCATGCGCTTCTTGCATAAGTAACTCCCTAATGGATCCCTTGGGAATGCAAAGCTACTTGTCCTTAAAAGAGAAAATAATCATGCATATAGAACTTGTGATACAATCCTATCCCTCTTCCTTGATAACAATTCCCTAACTCCGGATCACTTTCATAGCTTCCCTTAATACCCTCAAACCCTAGAATTTTAGCCTCCATGGTTGATATTAAAACATACCGCCTAGATAATGCATCCGGCACAACATTCTCTTTCCCTTTATACTTTATAATGTAAATACTTAGATGAATTCCAACCATTTGGCGTGTCTCTTATCTGCCCTCTCAAGTGTTTCAAAGTCTCGTGATCGGTGTGGATGACACATTCCTTGAATAAGAGGTAATGTTGCCAAGTTTCGATGGCTCTCACTAGCGTATACAACAATTAATTGTAAGTAGGGTAGTTAGGCGTTGATTGACCTAAATCTTCGTGTTCGTGTCTATTGTGGCTCTA
Source organism: Cardamine chenopodiifolia (assembly GCA_963922655.1). Taxonomy (NCBI): domain Eukaryota; kingdom Viridiplantae; phylum Streptophyta; class Magnoliopsida; order Brassicales; family Brassicaceae; genus Cardamine; species Cardamine chenopodiifolia. The sequence goes on from OZ000463.1 coordinate 5,957,305, forward strand.
AGGAGAGTACCGAGAGTCCTATTAATGGCTTATGTTTAGCTGTCGGTTTGGGGATGGCACGTTGTAAAAAAACAAGTTAGCGATTTGCGCGATCTTGGAGAAGCGGTCGAGTACCATTAATATAGGATCCTTTTTGTTGAACTCTTGGTAGCCCTATAACAAAGTCCATTGAAAGATCCAATCAGGGTGAAGTAGGGATGGGTAATGGGATTTTAAACCATACAGATGTACTCTTGACTCTGTCTTCTTACAAACAAACACTTCTGAGAAAAATTTTATATCTCACACCGCATTTTTGGCCAATAGAAGGGTTCCATAATCATGTCCAAAGTCTTCTTGTTTCCAAAGTGAACCCTCAAACCCCCTTCATGTGCTTCTTGCATAACTAACTCCCTAATCGATCCATTGGGAATGTAAATCTGCTTCTCCTTAAAGAGAAAACCATTATGCATATAGAACTTGTGATACAATCCTTTCCCTCTTCCTTGATAACATTCCCCTAAGTCCGGATCTCTTTCATAGCCTCCCTTAATACTCTCTAACCATTGAATCCTTGCTTCCATGGTCGATATGAAAACATACCGCCTAAACAAAGCATCCGCCACAACACTGTCTTTACCTTTCTTATGTTTTATTATGGAAATGCTTATATGAATTCGAACCATTTGGCTTGTTTTTTCTTGAGATTTGTCAACCCTCTCAAGTTCTTCAAAGTCTCTATCAGTGAGGATGACACATTCCTCGCATTCTCCAAAGTGTCCACCAAAAGTGGCTTAGGAACTTTGTGTCTCAATCAGACATAATAAGCCTTGGAATATGATGTAATTTGACGATTTCGTTGAAAAATAATTTAGCGCTTTGGGTAGCATCATTTGTCTAGGGGCATGGGATGACATACGCCATCTTAGAGAAGCGTTCGACTACCACAAATATAAAATACTTTTTGTTAAACTCTTGGCAGCACTAAAATAAAGTCCATTGAAAGATCAACTCTTGGTGAAGGAGGGATTGGCTATGGTAGTTAGAAATCTTGCGGATTTACTCTTGACTTTGCCTTTCTACAAACCAAACACTTCTCACAAATTATTTTAACCAAACATCGCATCTTTGGACAATAGAATTGTTCCCTAAGAATGTCCAAAATCTTCTTTTTCAAAATTGACCCATAAAACCCCCTCCATGCGCTTCTTGCATAAGTAACTCCCTAATGGATCCCTTGGGAATGCAAAGCTACTTGTCCTTAAAAGAGAAAATAATCATGCATATAGAACTTGTGATACAATCCTATCCCTCTTCCTTGATAACAGTTCCCTAACTCCGGATCACTTTCATAGTTTCCCTTAATACCCTCAAACCCTAGAATTTTAGCCTCCATGGTTGATATTAAAACATACCGCCTAGATAATGCATCCACCAAAACATTCTCTTTCCCTTTATACTTTATAATGTAAATACCTAGATGAATTCCAACCATTTGGTCTGTCTCTTATCTACCCTCTCAAGTGTTTCAAAGTCTCGTGATCGGTGTGGATGACACATTCCTTGTTTAAGAGGTAATGTTGCCAAGTTTCGATGGCTCTCACTAGCGTATACAACTCTTAATTGTTAGTAGGGTAGTTAGGCATTGATCGACCTAAGTCTACGTGTTCGTGTCTATTGTGGCTCTAAGGAGAGTACCGAGAGTCCTATTAATGGCTTTTGTTTAGCAGTCGGTTTAGGGATGGCTCGTTGTATAAAAACAAGTTAGCAGTTTGCGCGATCTTGGAGAAGCGGTCGACTACCATTAATATAGGGTCCTTTTTGTTGAACTCTTGGTAGCCCTATAACAAAGTCCATTGAAAGATCCAATCAGGGTGAAGTAGGGATTGGCAATGGGAATTTAAACCATACGGATGTACTCTTGACTCTGTTTTCTTACAAACAAACACTTCTGACAAAAATTTTATATCTCACACCGCATTTTTGGCCAATAGAAGGGTTCCATAATCATGTCCAAAGTCTTCTTGTTTCCAAAGTGACCCCTCAAACCCCCTTCATGTGCTTCTTGCATAACTAACTCCCTAATCGATCCATTGGGAATGTAAATCTGCTTCTCCTTAAAGAGAAAACCATTATGCATATAGAACTTGTGATACAATCCTTTTCCTCTTCCTTGATAACATTCCCCTAAGTCCGGATCTCTTTCATAGCCTCCCTTAATACTCTCGAACCATTGAATCCTTGCTTCCATGGTCGATATGAAAACATACCGCCTAAACAAAGCATCCGCCCAACACTGTCTTTACCTTTCTTATGTTTTATTATGGACATGCTTATATGAATTCGAACCATTTGGCTTGTTTTTTCTTGAGATTTGTCAACCCTCTCAAGTGCTTCAAAGTCTCTATCAGTGAGGATGACACATTCCTCGCATTCTTCAAAGTGTCCACCAAAAGTGGCTTAGGAACTTTGTGTCTCAATCAGACATAATAAGCCTTGGAATATGATGCAATTTGACGATTTCGTTGAAAAATAATTTAGCGCTTTGGGTAGCATCATTTGTCTAGGGGCATGGGATGACATACGCCATCTTAGAGAAGCGTTCGACTACCACAAATATAAAATACTTTTTGTTAAACTCTTGGCAGCACTAAAACAAAGTCCATTGAAAGATCAACTCTTGGTGAAGGAGGGATTGGCTATGGTAGTTAGAAATCTTGCGGATTTACTCTTGACTTTGCCTTTCTACAAACCAAACACTTCTCACAAATTATTTTAACCAAACATCGCATCTTTGGACAATAGAATTGTTCCCTAAGAATGTCCAAAATCTTCTTTTTCAAAATTGACCCATAAAACCCCCTCCATGCGCTTCTTGCATAAGTAACTCCCTAATGGATCCCTTGGGAATGCAAAGCTACTTTTCCTTAAAAGAGAAAATAATCATGCATATAGAACTTGTGATACAATCCTATCCCTCTTCCTTGATAACAGTTCCCTAACTCCGGATCACTTTCATAGTTTCCCTTAATACCCTCAAACCCTAGAATTTTAGCCTCCATGGTTGATATTAAAACATACCGCCTAGATAATGCATCCACCAAAACATTCTCTTTCCCTTTATACTTTATAATGTAAATACTTAGATGAATTCCAACCATTTGGCGTGTCTCTTATCTATCCTCTCAAGTGTTTCAAATTCTCGTGATCGGTGTGGATGACACATTCCTTGTTTAAGAGGTACTGTTGCCAAGTTTCGATGGCTCTCACTAGCGTATACAACTCTTAATTGTTAGTAGGGTAGTTAGGCATTGATCGACCTAAGTCTACGTGTTCGTGTCTATTGTGGCTCTAAGGAGAGTACCGAGAGTCCTATTAATGGCTTTTGTTTAGCAGTCGGTTTAGGAATGGCTCGTTGTATAAAAACAAGTTAGCAGTTTGCGCGATCTTGGAGAAGCGGTCGACTACCATTAATATAGGGTCCTTTTTGTTGAACTCTTGGTAGCCCTATAACAAAGTCCATTGAAAGATCCAATCAGGGTGAAGTAGGGATTGGCAATGGGAATTTAAACCATACGGATGTACTCTTGACTCTGTCTTCTTACAAACAAACACTTCTGACAAAAATTTTATATCTCCCACCGCATTTTTGGCCAATAGAAGGGTTCCATAATCATGTCCAAAGTCTTCTTGTTTCCAAAGTGACCCCTCAAACCCCCTTCATGTGCTTCTTGCATAACTAACTCCCTAATCGATCCATTGGAAATGTAAATCTGCTTCTCCTTAAAGAGAAAACCATTATGCATATAGAACTTGTGATACAATCCTTTCCCTCTTCCTTGATAACATTCCCCTAAGTCCGGATCTCTTTCATAGCCTCCCTTAATACTCTCGAACCATTGAATCCTTGCTTCCATGGTCGATATGAAAACATACCGCCTAAACAAAGCATCCGCCCAACACTGTCTTTACCTTTCTTATGTTTTATTATGGAAATGCTTATATGAATTCGAACCATTTGGCTTGTTTTTTCTTGAGATTTGTCAACCCTCTCAAGTGCTTCAAAGTCTCTATCAGTGAGGATGACACATTCCTCGCATTCTCCAAAGTGTCCACCAAAAGTGGCTTAGGAACTTTGTGTCTCAATCAGACATAATAAGCCTTGGAATATGATGTAATTTGACGATTTCGTTGAAAAATAATTTAGCGCTTTGGGTAGCATCATTTGTCTAGTGGCATGGGATGATATACGCCATCTTAGAGAAGCGTTCGACTACCACAAATATAAAATACTTTTTGTTAAACTCTTGGCAGCACTAAAACAAAGTCCATTGAAAGATCAACTCTTGGTGAAGGAGGGATTGGCTATGGTAGTTAGAAATCTTGCGGATTTACTCTTGACTTTGCCTTTCTACAAACCAAACACTTCTCACAAATTATTTTAACCAAACATCGCATCTTTGGACAATAGAATTGTTCCCTAAGAATGTCCAAAATCTTCTTTTTCAAAATTGACCCATAAAACCCCCTCCATGCGCTTCTTGCATAAGTAACTCCCTAATGGATCCCTTGGGAATGCAAAACTACTTGTCCTTAAAAGAGAAAATAATCATGCATATAGAACTTGTGATACAATCCTATCCCTCTTCCTTGATAACAGTTCCCTAACTCCGGATCACTTTCATAGTTTCCCTTAATACCCTCAAACCCTAGAATTTTAGCCTCCATGGTTGATATTAAAACATACCGCCTAGATAATGCATCCGCCACAACATTCTCTTTCCTTTTATACTTTATAATGTAAATACTTAGATGAATTCCAACCACTTGGTCTGTCTCTTATCTACCCTCTCAAGTGTTTCAAAGTCTCGTGATCGGTGTGGATGACACATTCCTTGGTTAAGAGGTAATGTTGCCAAGTTTCGATGGCTCTCACTAGCGTATACAACTCTTAATTGTTAGTAGGGTAGTTAGGCATTGATCGATCTAAGTCTACGTGTTCGTGTCTATTGTGGCTCTAAGGAGAGTACCGAGAGTCCTATTAATGGCTTTTGTTTAGCAGTCAGTTTAGGGATGGCTCGTTGTATAAAAACAAGTTAGCAGTTTGCGCGATCTTGGAGAAGCGGTCGACTACCATTAATATAGGGTCCTTTTTGTTGAACTCTTGGTAGCCCTATAACAAAGTCCATTGAAAGATCCAATCAGGGTGAAGTAGGGATTGGCAATGGGAATTTAAACCATACGGATGTACTCTTGACTCTGTCTTCTTACAAACAAACACTTCTGACAAAAATTTTATATCTCACACCGCATTTTTGGCCAATAGAAGGGTTCCATAATCATGTCCAAAGTCTTCTTGTTTCCAAAGTGACCCCTCAAACCCCCTTCATGTGCTTCTTGCATAACTAACTCCCTAATCGATCCATTGGAAATGTAAATCTGCTTCTCCTTAAAGAGAAAACCATTATGCATATAGAACTTGTGATACAATCCTTTCCCTCTTCCTTGATAACATTCCCCTAAGTCCGGATCTCTTTCATAGCCTCCCTTAATACTCTCGAACCATTGAATCCTTGCTTCAATGGTCGATATGAAAACATACCGCCTAAACAAAGCATCCGCCCAACACTGTCTTTACCTTTCTTATGTTTTATTATGGAAATGCTTATATGAATTCGAACCATTCGGCTTGTTTTTTCTTGAGATTTGTCAACCCTCTCAAGTGCTTCAAAGTCTCTATCAGTGAGGATGACACATTCCTCGCATTCTCCAAAGTGTCCACCAAAAGTGGCTTAGGAACTTTGTGTCTCAATCAGACATAATAAGCCTTGGAATATGATGTAATTTGACGATTTCGTTGAAAAATAATTTAGCGCTTTGGGTAGCATCATTTGTCTAGTGGCATGGGATGACATACGCCATCTTAGAGAAGCGTTCGACTACCACAAATATAAAATACTTTTTGTTAAACTCTTGGCAGCACTAAAACAAAGTCCATTGAAAGATCAACTCTTGGTGAAGGAGGGATTGGCTATGGTAGTTAGAAATCTTGCGGATTTACTCTTGACTTTGCCTTTCTACAAACCAAACACTTCTCACAAATTATTTTAACCAAACATCGCATCTTTGGACAATAGAATTGTTCCCTAAGAATGTCCAAAATCTTCTTTTTCAAAATTGACCCATAAAACCCCCTCCATGCGCTTCTTGCATAAGTAACTCCCTAATGGATCCCTTGGGAATGCAAAGCTACTTGTCCTTAAAAGAGAAAATAATCATGCATATAGAACTTGTGATACAATCCTATCCCTCTTCCTTGATAACAGTTCCCTAACTCCGGATCACTTTCATAGTTTCCCTTAATACCCTCAAACCCTAGAATTTTTGCCTCCATGGTTGATATTAAAACATACCGCCTAGATAATGCATCCACCAAAACATTCTCTTTCCCTTTATACTTTATAATGTAAATACTTAGATGAATTCCAACCATTTGGCGTGTCTCTTATCTACCCTCTCAAGTGTTTCAAAGTCTCGTGATCGGTGTGGATGACACATTCCTTGTTTAAGAGGTAATGTTGCCAAGTTTCGATGGCTCTCACTAGCGTATACAACTCTTAATTGTTAGTAGGGTAGTTAGGCGTTGATCGACCTAAGTCTACGTGTTCGTGTCTATTGTGGCTCTAAGGAGAGTACCGAGAGTCCTATTAATGGCTTTTGTTTAGCAGTCGGTTTAGGGATGGCTCGTTGTATAAAAACAAGTTAGCAGTTTGCGCGATCTTGGAGAAGCGGTCGACTACCATTAATATAGGGTCCTTTTTGTTGAACTCTTGGTAGCCCTATAACAAAGTCCATTGAAAGATCCAATCAGGGTGAAGTAAGGATTGGCAATGGGAATTTAAACCATACGGATGTACTCTTGACTCTGTCTTCTTACAAACAAACACTTCTGACAAAAATTTTATATCTCACACCGCATTTTTGGCCAATAGAAGGGTTCCATAATCATGTCCAAAGTCTTCTTGTTTCCAAAGTGACCCCTCAAACCCCCTTCATGTGCTTCTTGCATAACTAACTCCCTAATCGATCCATTGGGAATGTAAATCTGCTTCTCCTTAAAGAGAAAACCATTATGCATATAGAACTTGTGATACAATCCTTTCCCTCTTCCTTGATAACATTCCCCTAAGTCCGGATCTCTTTCATAGCCTCCCTTAATACTCTCGAACCATTGAATCCTTGCTTCCATGGTCGATATGAAAACATACCGCCTAAACAAAGCATCCGCCCAACACTGTCTTTACCTTTCTTATGTTTTATTATGGAAATGCTTATATGAATTCGAACCATTTGGCTTGTTTTTTCTTGAGATTTGTCAACCCTCTCAAGTGCTTCAAAGTCTCTATCAGTGAGGATGACACATTCCTCGCATTCTCCAAAGTGTCCACCAAAAGTGGCTTAGGAACTTTGTGTCTCAATCAGACATAATAAGCCTTGGAATATGATGCAATTTGACGATTTCGTTGAAAAATAATTTAGCGCTTTGGGTAGCATCATTTGTCTAGGGGCATGGGATGACATACGCCATCTTAGAGAAGCGTTCGACTACCACAAATATAAAATACTTTTTGTTAAACTCTTGGCAGCACTAAAACAAAGTCCATTGAAAGATTAACTCTTGGTGAAGGAGGGATTGGCTATGATAGTTAGAAATCTTGCGGATTTACTCTTGACTTTGCCTTTCTACAAACCAAACACTTCTCACAAATTATTTTAACCAAACATCGCATCTTTGGACAATAGAATTGTTCCCTAAGAATGTCCAAAATCTTCTTTTTCAAAATTGACCCATAAAACCCCCTCCATGCGCTTCTTGCATAAGTAACTCCCTAATGGATCCCTTGGGAATGCAAAGCTACTTGTCCTTAAAAGAGAAAATAATCATGCATATAGAACTTGTGATACAATCCTATCCCTCTTCCTTGATAACAGTTCCCTAACTCCGGATCACTTTCATAGTTTCCCTTAATACCCTCAAACCCTAGAATTTTTGCCTCCATGGTTGATATTAAAACATACCGCCTAGATAATGCATCCACCAAAACATTCTCTTTCCCTTTATACTTTATAATGTAAATACTTAGATGAATTCCAACCATTTGGCGTGTCTCTTATCTACCCTCTCAAGTGTTTCAAAGTCTCGTGATCGGTGTGGATGACACATTCCTTGTTTAAGAGGTAATGTTGCCAAGTTTCGATGGCTCTCACTAGCGTATACAACTCTTAATTGTTAGTAGGGTAGTTAGGCGTTGATCGACCTAAGTCTACGTGTTCGTGTCTATTGTGGCTCTAAGGAGAGTACCGAGAGTCCTATTAATGGCTTTTGTTTAGCAGTCGGTTTAGGGATGGCTCGTTGTATAAAAACAAGTTAGCAGTTTGCGCGATCTTGGAGAAGCGGTCGACTACCATTAATATAGGGTCCTTTTTGTTGAACTCTTGGTAGCCCTATAACAAAGTCCATTGAAAGATCCAATCAGGGTGAAGTAGGGATTGGCAATGGGAATTTAAACCATACGGATGTACTCTTGACTCTGTCTTCTTACAAACAAACACTTCTGACAAAAATTTTATATCTCACACCGCATTTTTGGCCAATAGAAGGGTTCCATAATCATGTCCAAAGTCTTCTTGTTTCCAAAGTGACCCCTCAAACCCCCTTCATGTGCTTCTTGCATAACTAACTCCCTAATCGATCCATTGGGAATGTAAATCTGCTTCTCTTTAAAGAGAAAACCATTATGCATATAGAACTTGTGATACAATCCTTTCCCTCTTCCTTGATAACATTCCCCTAAGTCCGGATCTCTTTCATAGCCTCCCTTAATACTCTCGAACCATTGAATCCTTGCTTCCATGGTCGATATGAAAACATACCGCCTAAACAAAGCATCCGCCCAACACTGTCTTTCCCTTTCTTATGTTTTATTATGGAAATGCTTATATGAATTCAAACCATTTGGCTTGTTTTTTCTTGAGATTTGTCAACCCTCTCAAGTGCTTCAAAGTCTCTATCAGTGAGGATGACACATTCCTCGCATTCTCCAAAGTGTCCACCAAAAGTGGCTTAGGAACTTTGTGTCTCAATCAGACATAATAAGCCTTGGAATATGATGCAATTTGACGATTTCGTTGAAAAATAATTTAGCGCTTTGGGTAGCATCATTTGTCTAGGGGCATGGGATGACATACGCCATCTTAGAGAAGCGTTCGACTACCACAAATATAAAATACTTTTTGTTAAACTCTTGGCAGCACTAAAACAAAGTCCATTGAAAGATCAACTCTTGGTGAAGGAGGGATTGGCTATGGTAGTTAGAAATCTTGCGGATTTACTCTTGACTTTGCCTTTCTACAAACCAAACACTTCTCACAAATTATTTTAACCAAACATCGCATCTTTGGACAATAGAATTGTTCCCTAAGAATGTCCAAAATCTTCTTTTTCAAAATTGACCCATAAAACCCCCTCCATGCGCTTCTTGCATAAGTAACTCCCTAATGGATCCCTTGGGAATGCAAAGCTACTTGTCCTTAAAAGAGAAAATAATCATGCATATAGAACTTGTGATACAATCCTATCCCTCTTCCTTGATAACAGTTCCCTAACTCCGGATCACTTTCATAGTTTCCCTTAATACCCTCAAACCCTAGAATTTTAGCCTCCATGGTTGATATTAAAACATACCGCCTAGATAATGCATCCGCCACAACATTCTCTTTCCTTTTATACTTTATAATGTAAATACTTAGATGAATTCCAACCATTTGGTCTGTCTCTTATCTACCCTCTCAAGTGTTTCAAAGTCTCGTGATCGGTGTGGATGACACATTCCTTGGTTAAGAGGTAATGTTGCCAAGTTTCGATGGCTCTCACTAGCGTATACAACTCTTAATTGTTAGTAGGGTAGTTAGGCATTGATCGACCTAAGTCTACGTGTTCGTGTCTATTGTGGCTCTAAGGAGAGTACCGAGAGTCCTATTAATGGCTTTTGTTTAGCAGTCAGTTTAGGGATGGCTCGTTGTATAAAAACAAGTTAGCAGTTTGCGCGATCTTGGAGAAGCGGTCGACTACCATTAATATAGGGTCCTTTTTGTTGAACTCTTGGTAGCCCTATAACAAAGTCCATTGAAAGATCCAATCAGGGTGAAGTAGGGATTGGCAATGGGAATTTAAACCATACGGATGTACTCTTGACTCTGTCTTCTTACAAACAAACACTTCTGACAAAAATTTTATATCTCACACCGCATTTTTGGCCAATAGAAGGGTTCCATAATCATGTCCAAAGTCTTCTTGTTTCCAAAGTGACCCCTCAAACCCCCTTCATGTGCTTCTTGCATAACTAACTCCCTAATCGATCCATTGGAAATGTAAATCTGCTTCTCCTTAAAGAGAAAACCATTATGCATATAGAACTTGTGATACAATCCTTTCCCTCTTCCTTGATAACATTCCCCTAAGTCCGGATCTCTTTCATAGCCTCCCTTAATACTCTCGAACCATTGAATCCTTGCTTCCATGGTCGATATGAAAACATACCGCCTAAACAAAGCATCCGCCCAACACTGTCTTTACCTTTCTTATGTTTTATTATGGAAATGCTTATATGAATTCGAACCATTTGGCTTGTTTTTTCTTGAGATTTGTCAACCCTCTCAAGTGCTTCAAAGTCTCTATCAGTGAGGATGACACATTCCTCGCATTCTCCAAAGTGTCCACCAAAAGTGGCTTAGGAACTTTGTGTCTCAATCAGACATAATAAGCCTTGGAATATGATGTAATTTGACGATTTCGTTGAAAAATAATTTAGCGCTTTGGGTAGCATCATTTGTCTAGTGGCATGGGATGACATACGCCATCTTAGAGAAGCGTTCGACTACCACAAATATAAAATACTTTTTGTTAAACTCTTGGCAGCACTAAAACAAAGTCCATTGAAAGATCAACTCTTGGTGAAGGAGGGATTGGCTATGGTAGTTAGAAATCTTGCGGATTTACTCTTGACTTTGCCTTTCTACAAACCAAACACTTCTCACAAATTATTTTAACCAAACATCGCATCTTTGGACAATAGAATTGTTCCCTAAGAATGTCCAAAATCTTCTTTTTCAAAATTGACCCATAAAACCCCCTCCATGCGCTTCTTGCATAAGTAACTCCCTAATGGATCCCTTGGGAATGCAAAGCTACTTGTCCTTAAAAGAGAAAATAATCATGCATATAGAACTTGTGATACAATCCTATCCCTCTTCCTTGATAACAGTTCCCTAACTCTGGATCACTTTCATAGTTTCCCTTAATACCCTCAAACCCTAGAATTTTTGCCTCCATGGTTGATATTAAAACATACCGCCTAGATAATGCATCCACCAAAACATTCTCTTTCCCTTTATACTTTATAATGTAAATACTTAGATGAATTCCAACCATTTGGCGTGTCTCTTATCTACCCTCTCAAGTGTTTCAAAGTCTCGTGATCGGTGTGGATGACACATTCCTTGTTTAAGAGGTAATGTTGCCAAGTTTCGATGGCTCTCACTAGCGTATACAACTCTTAATTGTTAGTAGGGTAGTTAGGCATTGATCGACCTAAGTCTACGTGTTCGTGTCTATTGTGGCTCTAAGGAGAGTACCGAGAGTCCTATTAATGGCTTTTGTTTAGCAGTCGGTTTAGGGATGGCTCGTTGTATAAAAACAAGTTAGCAGTTTGCGCGATCTTGGAGAAGCGGTCGACTACCATTAATATAGGGTCCTTTTTGTTGAACTCTTGGTAGCCCTATAACAAAGTCCATTGAAAGATCCAATCAGGGTGAAGTAGGGATTGGCAATGGGAATTTAAACCATACGGATGTACTCTTGACTCTGTCTTCTTACAAACAAACACTTCTGACAAAAATTTTATATCTCACACCGCATTTTTGGCCAATAGAAGGGTTCCATAATCATGTCCAAAGTCTTCTTGTTTCCAAAGTGACCCCTCAAACCCCCTTCATGTGCTTCTTGCATAACTAACTCCCTAATCGATCCATTGGAAATGTAAATCTGCTTCTCCTTAAAGAGAAAACCATTATGCATATAGAACTTGTGATACAATCCTTTCCCTCTTCCTTGATAACATTCCCCTAAGTCCGGATCTCTTTCATAGCCTCCCTTAATACTCTCGAACCATTGAATCCTTGCTTCCATGGTCGATATGAAAACATACCGCCTAAACAAAGCATCCGCCCAACACTGTCTTTACCTTTCTTATGTTTTATTATGGAAATGCTTATATGAATTCGAACCATTTGGCTTGTTTTTTCTTGAGATTTGTCAACCCTCTCAAGTGCTTCAAAGTCTCTATCAGTGAGGATGACACATTCCTCGCATTCTCCAAAGTGTCCACCAAAAGTGGCTTAGGAACTTTGTGTCTCAATCAGACATAATAAGCCTTGGAATATGATGTAATTTGACGATTTCGTTGAAAAATAATTTAGCGCTTTGGGTAGCATCATTTGTCTAGTGGCATGGGATGACATACGCCATCTTAGAGAAGCGTTCGACTACCACAAATATAAAATACTTTTTGTTAAACTCTTGGCAGCACTAAAACAAAGTCCATTGAAAGATCAACTCTTGGTGAAGGAGGGATTGGCTATGGTAGTTAGAAATCTTGCGGATTTACTCTTGACTTTGCCTTTCTACAAACCAAACACTTCTCACAAATTATTTTAACCAAACATCGCATCTTTGGACAATAGAATTGTTCCCTAAGAATGTCCAAAATCTTCTTTTTCAAAATTGACCCATAAAACCCCCTCCATGCGCTTCTTGCATAAGTAACTCCCTAATGGATCTCTTGGGAATGCAAAGCTACTTGTCCTTAAAAGAGAAAATAATCATGCATATAGAACTTGTTATACAATCCTATCCCTCTTCCTTGATAACAGTTCCCTAACTCCGGATCACTTTCATAGTTTCCCTTAATACCCTCAAACCCTAGAATTTTTGCCTCCATGGTTGATATTAAAACATACCGCCTAGATAATGCATCCACCAAAACATTCTCTTTCCCTTTATACTTTATAATGTAAATACTTAGATGAATTCCAACCATTTGGCGTGTCTCTTATCTGCCCTCTCAAGTGTTTCAAAGTCTCGTGATCGGTGTGGAAGACACATTCCTTGAATAAGAGGTAATGTTGCCAAGTTTCGATGGCTCTCACTAGCGTATACAACTCTTAATTGTAAGTAGGGTAGTTAGGCGTTGATCGACCTAAGTCTACGTGTTCGTGTCTATTGTGGCTCTAAGGAGAGTACCGAGAGTCCTATTAATGGCTTTTGTTTAGCAGTCGGTTTGGGGATGGCTCGTTGTAAAAAAACAAGTTAGCAGTTTGCGCAATCTTGGAGAAGCGGTCGACTACCATTAATATATGATCCTTTTTGTTGAACTCTTGGTAGCCCTATAACAACGTCCATTAAAAGATCCAATCAGGGTGAAGTAGGGATTGGCAATGGGAATTTAAACCATACGGATGTACTCTTGACTCTGTCTTCTTACAAACAAACACTTCTGACAAAAATTTTATATCTCACACCGCATTTTTGGCCAATAGAAGGGTTCCATAATCATGTCCAAAGTCTTCTTGTTTACAAAGTGACCCTTCAAACCCCCTTCATGTGAATCTTGCATAACTAACTCCCTAATCGATCCATTGGGAATGCAAATCTGCTTGTCCTTAAAGAGAAAACCATTATGCATATAGAACTTGTGATACAATCATTTCCCTCTTCTTTGATAACATTCCCCTAAGTCCGGATCACTTTCATAGCCTCCCGTAATACTCTCGAACCATTGAATCTTTGCTTCCATGGTTGATATGAAAACATACCGCCTAAACAAAGCATCCTCCACAACATTGTGTTTACCTTTCTTATGTTTTATTATGGAAATGCTTATATGAATTCGAACCATTTGGCGTGTTTGTTCGTGAGATTTGTCAACCCTCTCAAGTTCTTCAAAGTCTCTATCGGTGTGGATGACACTTTCCTCGCATTCTCCAAAGCGTCCACCAAAAGTGGCTTAGGAACTTTGTGTCTCAATCAGACATAATAAGCCTTGGAATACGATGTAATTTGACGATTTCCTTGAAAAATAATTTAGTGGTTTGTGTAGCATCATTTGTCTAGGGGCATGGGATGACATACGCTATCTTAGAGAAGCGTTCGACTACCACAAATATAGAATACTTTTTGTTAAACTCTTGGCAGCACTAAAACAAAGTCCATTGAAAGATCAACTCTTGGTGAAGGAGGGATTGGCTATGGTAGTTAGAAATCTTGCGGATTTACTCTTGACTTTGCCTTTCTACAAACCAAACACTTCTAACAATTGTTTTTAACCAAACATCGCATCTTTGGACAATAGAATTGTTCCCTAAGAATGTCCAAAATCTTCTTTTTCTAAAATGACCCATAAAACCCTCTCCATGCGCTTCTTGCATAAGTAACTATCTAATGGATCCCTTGGGAATGCAAAGTTGCTTGTCCTTAAAAGAGAAAATAATCATGCTTATAGAACTTGTGATACAATCCTATCCCTCTTCCTTGATAACAGTTCCCTAACACCAGATCACTTACATAGCTTCCCTTAATACCCTGAAACCCTAGAATTTTAGCCTCCATGGTTGATATTAAAACATACCGCCTAGATAATGCATCCGCCACAACATTCTCTTTCCCTTTATACTTTATAATGTAAATACTTAGATGAATTCCAACCATTTGGTGTGTCTCTTATCTACCCTCTCAAGTGTTTCAAAGTCTCGTGATCGGTGTGGATGACACATTCCTTGGTTAAGAGGTAATGTTGCCAAGTTTCGATGGCTCTCACTAGCGTATACAACTCTTAATTGTTAGTAGGGTAGTTAGGCGTTGATCGACCTAAGTCTACGTGTTCGTGTCTATTGTGGCTCTAAGGAGAGTACCGAGAGTCCTATTAATGGCTTTTGTTTAGCAGTCGGTTTGAAGATGGCTCGTTGTATAAAAACAAGTTAGCAGTTTGCGCGATCTTGGAGAAGCAGTCGACTACCATTAATATAAGATCCTTTTTGTTGAACTCTTGGTAGTCCTATAACAAAGTCCATTGAAAGATCCAATCAGGGTGAAGTAGGGATTGGCAATGGGAATTTAAACCATACGGATGTACTCTTGACTCTGTCTTCTTACAAACAAACACTTCTGACAAAAATTTTCTATCTCACACCGCATTTTTGGCCAATAGAAGGGTTCCATAATCATGTCCGAAGTCTTCTTGTTTCCAAAGTGACCCCTCAAACCCCCTTCATGTGCTTCTTGCATAACTAACTCCCTAATCGATCCATTGGGAATGCAAATCTGCTTGTCCTTAAAGAGAAAACCATTATGCATATAAAACTTGTGATACAATCATTTCCCTCTTCTTTGATAACATTCCCCTAAGTCCGGATTACTTTCATAGCCTCCCTTAATACTCTCGAACGATTGAATCTTTGCTTCCGTGGTTGATATGAAAACATACCGCCTAAACAAAGCATCCGCCACAACACTCTCTTTACCTTTCTTTTGTTATATTATGGAAATGCTTATATGAATTCATACCATTTGGCGTGTTTGTTCTTGAGATTTTTCTGCCCTCTCAAGTGCTTCAAAGTCTCTATCGGTGTGGATGACACATTCCTCGCATTCTCCAAAGCATCCACCAAAAGTGGCTTAGGAACTTTGTCTCTCGATCAGACATAATAGGCCTTGGAATATGATGTAATTTGACGATTTCCTTGAAAAATAATTTAGCGGTTTGGGTAGCATCATTTGTATAGGGGCATAGGATGACATACGCCATCTTAAAGAAGCGTTCGACTACCACAAATATAGAATACTTTTTGTTAAACTCTTGGCAGCACTAAAACAAAGTCCATTGAAAGATCAACTCTTGGTGAAGTAGGGATTGGCAATGGTAGTTAAAAACCTTACGAATTTACTCTTGACTTTGCCTTTCTACAAACCAAACACTTCTAACAATTGTTTTTAACCAAACATCGCATCTTTGGACAATAGAATTGTTCCCTAAGAATGTCCAAAATCTTCTTTTTCTAAAATGACCCATAAAACCCTCTCCATGCGCTTCTTGCATAAGTAACTATCTAATGGATCCCTTGGGAATGCAAAGTTGCTTGTCCTTAAAAGAGAAAATAATCATGCTTATAGAACTTGTGATACAATCCTATCCCTCTTCCTTGATAACAGTTCCCTAACACCAGATCACTTACATAGTTTCCCTTAATACCCTCAAACCCTAGAATTTTAGCCTCCATGGTTGATATTAAAACATACCGCCTAGATAATGCATCCGCCACAACATTCTCTTTCCTTTTATACTTTATAATGTAAATACTTAGATGAATTCCAACCATTTGGTCTGTCTCTTATCTACCCTCTCAAGTGTTTCAAAGTCTCGTGATCTGTGTGGATGACACATTCCTTGGTTAAGAGGTAATGTTGCCAAGTTTCGATGGCTCTCACTAGCGTATACAACTCTTAATTGTTAGTAGGGTAGTTAGGCGTTGATCGACCTAAGTCTACGTGTTCGTGTCTATTGTGGCTCTAAGGAGAGTACCGAGAGTCCTATTAATGGCTTTTGTTTAGCAGTCGGTTTGAAGATGGCTCGTTGTATAAAAACAAGTTAGCAGTTTGCGCGATCTTGGAGAAGCGGTCGACTACCATTAATATAGGGTCCTTTTTGTTGAACTCTTGGTAGCCCTATAACAAAGTCCATTGAAAGATCCAATCAGGGTGAAGTAGGGATTGGCAATGGGAATTTAAACCATACGGATGTACTCTTGACTCTGTCTTCTTACAAACAAACACTTCTGACAAAAATTTTCTATCTCACACCGCATTTTTGGCCAATAGAAGGGTTCCATAATCATGTCCGAAGTCTTCTTGTTTCCAAAGTGACCCCTCAAACCCCCTTCATGTGCTTCTTGCATAACTAACTCCCTAATCGATCCATTGGGAATGCAAATCTGCTTGTCCTTAAAGAGAAAACCATTATGCATATAAAACTTGTGATACAATCATTTCCCTCTTCTTTGATAACATTCCCCTAAGTCCGGATTACTTTCATAGCCTCCCTTAATACTCTCGAACGATTGAATCTTTGCTTCCGTGGTTGATATGAAAACATACCGCCTAAACAAAGCATCCGCCACAACACTCTCTTTACCTTTCTTTTGTTATATTATGGAAATGCTTATATGAATTCATACCATTTGGCGTGTTTGTTCTTGAGATTTTTCTGCCCTCTCAAGTGCTTCAAAGTCTCTATCGGTGTGGATGACACATTCCTCGCATTCTCCAAAGCATCCACCAAAAGTGGCTTAGGAACTTTGTCTCTCGATCAGACATAATAGGCCTTGGAATATGATGTAATTTGACGATTTCCTTGAAAAATAATTTAGCGGTTTGGGTAGCATCATTTGTATAGGAGCATGGGATGACATACGCCATCTTAAAGAAGCGTTCGACTACCACAAATATAGAATACTTTTTGTTAAACTCTTGGCAGCACTAAAACAAAGTCCATTGAAAGATCAACTCTTGGTGAAGTAGGGATTGGCAATGGTAGTTAAAAACCTTACGAATTTACTCTTGACTTTGCCTTTCTAAAAACCAAACACTTCTCACAATTGTTTTTAACCAAACATCGCATCTTTGGACAATAGAATTGTTCCCTAAGAATGTCCAAAATCTTCTTTTTCTAAAATGACCCATAAAACCCTCTCCATGCGCTTCTTGCATAAGTAACTATCTAATGGATCCCTTGGGAATGCAAAGTTGCTTGTCCTTAAAAGAGAAAATCATAATGCTTATAGAACTTGTGATACAATCCTATCCCTCTTCCTTGATAACAGTTCCCTAACACCAGATCACTTACATAGCTTCCCTTAATACCCTCCGGATCACTTTTTGCCTCCATTGTTGATATTAAAACATACCGCCTAGATAATGCATCCGCCACAACATTCTCTTTCCCTTTATACTTTATAATGTAAATACTTAGATGAATTCCAACCATTTGGCGTGTCTCTTATCTGCCCTCTCAAGTGTTTCAAAGTCTCATGATAGGTGTGGATGACACATTCCTTGGTTAAGAAGCAATGTTCCCAAGTTTCGATGGCTCTCACTAGCGCATACAACTCTTAATCGTAAGTTGGGTAACTAGGAGTTGATCGAGTTAAGTCTTCATGTTCTTGTCTATTGTGGCTCTAAGGAGAGTACCGAGAGTCCTATTAATGGCTTCTGTTTGGCAGTTGGTTTGGGGATGGCACGTTGTAAAAAAAATAAGTTAGCGGTTTGCGTGATCTTGGAGAAGCAGTCGACTACCGCTAATATAGAATCCTTTTTGTTGAACTCTTGGTTGCCCTATAACAAAGTCCATTGAAAGATCCACTCAGGGTGAAGTAGGAATTGGCAATGGGAATTTAAACCATACTGATGATTTGTCTAGGAGCATGGGATGAAATATGCCATCATAGAGAAACGTTCAACTACCACAAATATAAAATACTTTTTGTTAAACTCTTGGCTGCACTAAAACAAAGTCCATTGAAAGATCAACTCTTGGTGAAGTAGGGATTGGCAATGGTAGTTAAAAACCTTACGGATTTACTCTTGACTTTGCCTTCCTACAAACCAAACACTTCTCACAAATTTTTTTAACCAAACATCGCATCTTTGGACTATAGAATTGTTCCCTAAGAATGTCCAAAATATTCTTTTTCTAAAGTGACCCATAAAACCCTCTCCATGCGCTCTTTGCATAAGTAACTCCCTAACGGATCCCTTAGAAATGCAAAGTTGCTTGTCCTTAAAAGAGAAAATAATCATGCATATAGAACTTGTGATACAATCCTATCCCTCTTCCTTTATAACAGTTCCCTAACTCCGGATCACTTTCATATCTTCCCTTAGTACCCTCAAACCCTAGAATTTTAGCCTCCATTGATGATATTAAAACATACCGCCTAGACAATGCATCCGCCACAACATTCTCTTTCCCTTTATACTTTATAATAGAAATACTTAGATGAATTCCTACCATTTGGCGTGTCTCTTATCTGCCCTCTCAAGTGTTTCAAAGTCTCGTGATCGGTGTGGATGACACATTCCTTGGTTAAGAAGTAATGTTGCCAAGTTTTGATGGCTCTCACTAGCGCATACAACTCTTAATCGTAAGTAGGATAGTTAGGCGTTGATCGACCTAAGTCTTCGTGTTCTTGTCTATTGTGGCTCTAAGGAGAGTACCGAGAGTTCTATTAATGGCTTATGTTTGGCAGTCGGTTTGGGGATGGCACGTTGTAAAAAAACAAGTTAGCGGTTTGCGCGATCTTGGAGAAGCTGTCGACTACCATTAATATAGAATCCTTTTTGTTGAACTCTTTGTAGCCCTATAACAAAGTCCATTGAAAGATCCACTCAGGATGAAGTAGGGAATGGCAATGGGAATTTAAACCATACAGATGTACTCTTGACTCTGTCTTCTTACAAACAAACACTTCTGACAAAAATTTTATATCTCACACCGCATTTTTGGCCAATAGAAGTGTTCCATAATCATGTCCAAAGTCTTCTTGTTTCCAAAGTGACCCCTCAAACCCCCTTCATGTGCTTCTTGCATAACTAACTCCCTAATCGATTCATTGGGATTGCAAATCTACTTGTCCTTAAAGAGAAAACCATTATGCATATAGAACTTGTGATACAATCATTTCCCTCTTCTTTGATAACATACCCCTAAGTCCGGATCACTTTCATAGCCTCCCTTAATACTCTCGAACGATTGAATCTTTGCTTCCATGGTTGATATGAAAACATACCGCCTAACCAAAGCATCCGCCACAACACTCTCTTTACCTTTCTTATGTTTTATTATGGAAATGCTTATAAGAATTCATACCATTTGGCGTGTTTGTTCTTGAGATTTTTCTGCCCTCTCAAGTGCTTCAAAGTCTCTATCGGTGTGGTTGACACATTCCTCGCATTCTCCAAAGCATCCACCAAAAGTGGCTTCGGAACTTTGTCTCTCGATCAAACATAATAGGCCTTGGAATATGATGTAATTTGACGATTTCCTTGAAAAATAATTTAGTGGTTTGGGTAGCATCATTTGGATAGGAGCATGGGATGACATACGCCATCTTAAAGAAGCGTTCGACTACCACAAATATAGAATACTTTTTGTTAAACTCTTGGCAGCACTAAAACAAAGTCCATTGAAAGATCAACTCTTGGTGAAGTAGGGATTGGCAATGGTAGTTAAAAACCTTACGGATTTACTCTTGACTTTGCCTTCCTACAAACCAAACACTTCTCACAAATTTTTTTAACCAAACATCGCATCTTTGGACAATATAATTGTTCCCTAAGAATGTCCAAAATCTTCTTTTTCTAAAGTGACCCATAAAACCCTCTCCATGCGCTTCTTGCATAAGTAACTCCCTAACGGATCCCTTAGGAATGCAAAGTTGCTTGTCCTTAAAAGAGAAAATCATCATGCATATAGAACTTGTGATACAATCCTATCCCTCTTCCTTTATAACAGTTCCCTAACACCGGATCAGTTTCACAGCTTCCCTTAATACCCTCAAACCCTAGACTTTTTGCCTCCATGGTGGATATTAAAACATACCGCCTAGATAATGCATCCGCCACAACATTCTCTTTCCCTTTATACTTTATAATGTAAATACTTAGATGAATTCCAACCATTTGGCGTGTCTCTTATCTGCCCTCTCAAGTGTTTCAAAGTCTCGTGATCGGTGTGGATGACACATTCCATGGTTAAGAAGCAATGTTGCAAAGTTTCGATGGCTCTCACTAGCGATACAACTCTTAATCATAAGTAGGGTAATTAGGAGTTCATCGACCTAAGTCTTCGTGTTCTTGTCTATTGTGGCTCTAAGGAGAGTACCGAGAGTCCTATTAATGGCTTCTGTTTGGCAGTTAGTTTAGGGATGGCACGTTGTAAAAAAAATAAGTTAGCGGTTTGCGTGATCTTGGAGAAGCTGTCGACTACCATTAATATAGAATCCTTTTTGTTGAACTCTTGGTAGCCCTATAACAAAGTCCATTGAAAGATACACTCAAGGTGAAGTAAGGATTGGCAATGGGATATTAAACCATACGGATGTACTCTTGAGTTTGCCTTCTTACAAAGAAACACTTCTGACAAAAATTTTACACCTCACATCGCATTTTTGGCCAATAGAAGTGTTCCATAACCATGTCCAAAGTCTTTTTGTCTCCAAAGTGACCCCTCAAACCCCCTTCATGTGCTTCTTGCATAATTAACTCCCTAATCGATCCATTGGGAATGCAAATCTGCTTGTCCTTAAAGAGAAAACCATTATGCATATAGAACTTGTGATACAATCCTTTCCCTCTTCTTTGATAACATTCCCCTAAGTCTGGATCACTTTCATAGCCTCCCTTAATACTCTCGAACCATTGAATCTTTGCTTCCATGGTGGATATGAAAACATACCGCCTAAACAAAGCATCCGCCACAACATTGTCTTTACCTTTCTTATGTTTTATTATGGAACCGCTTATATGAATTCAAACAATTTAGCGTGTTTGTTCTTGAGATTTTTCAACCCTCTCAAGTGCTTCAAAGTCTCTATCGGTGTGGATGACATATTCCTCGCATTCTCCAAAGCGTCCACCAAAAGTGGCTTTGGAACTTTGTGTCTCGATCAGACATAATAGGCCTTGGAATATGATGTAATTTGACGATTTCCTTGAAAAATAATTTAGCGGTTTGGGTAGCATGATTTGTCTAGGAGCATGGGATGAAATACGCCATCATAGAGAAGCGTTCAACTACCACAAATATAGAATACTTTTTGTTAAACTCTTGGCTGCACTAAAACAAAGTCCATTGAAAGATCAACTCTTGGTGAAGTAGGGATTGGCAATGGTAGTTAAAAACCTTACGAATTTACTCTTGACTTTGCCTTTCTAAAAACCAAACACTTCTCACAATTGTTTTTAACCAAACATCGCATCTTTGGACAATAGAATTGTTCCCTAAGAATGTCCAAAATCTTCTTTTTCTAAAATGACCCATAAAACCCTCTCCATGCGCTTCTTGCATAAGTAACTATCTAATGGATCCCTTGGGAATGCAAAGTTGCTTGTCCTTAAAAGGGAAAATCATAATGCATATAGAACTTGTGATACAATCCTATCCCTCTTCCTTGATAACAGTTCCCTAACACCAGATCACTTACATAGCTTCCCTTAATATCCTCCGGATCACTTTTTGCCTCCATTGTTGATATTAAAACATACCGCCTAGATAATGCATCCGCCACAACATTCTCTTTCCCTTTATACTTTATAATGTAAATACTTAGATGAATTCCAACCATTTGGCGTGTCTCTTATCTGCCCTCTCAAGTGTTTCAAAGTCTCATGATAGGTGTGGATGACACATTCCTTGGTTAAGAAGCAATGTTGCCAAGTTTCGATGGCTCTCACTAGCGCATACAACTCTTAATCGTAAGTAGGGTAACTAGGAGTTGATCGAGTTAAGTCTTCATGTTCTTGTCTATTGTGGCTCTAAGGAGAGTACCGAGAGTCCTATTAATGGCTTCTGTTTGGCAGTTGGTTCGGGGATGGCACGTTGTAAAAAAAATAAGTTAGCGGTTTGCGTGATCTTGGAGAAGCGGTCGACTACCGCTAATATAGAATCCTTTTTGTTGAACTCTTGGTAGCCCTATAACAAAGTCCATTGAAAGATCCACTCAGGGTGAAGTAGGAATTGGCAATGGGAATTTAAACCATACTGATGAACTCTTGACTTTGCCTTCTAACAAACCAAATACTTCTCACAAAAATTTTATACCTCACATAGCATTTTTGGCCAATAGAAGTGTTCCCTAATCATGTCCAAAGTCTTCTTGTTTCCAAAGTGACCCCTCAAACCCTCTTCATGTGCTTCTTGCATAACTAACTCCCTAATCAATCCATTGGGAATGCAAATCTGCTTGTCCTTAAAGAGAAAACCATAATGCATATAGAACTTGTGATACAATCCTTTCCCTCTTCTTTGATAAAATTCCCCTAAGTCCGGATCACTTTCATAGCCTCCCTTAATATTTTCGAATCATTGAATCTTTGCTTCCATGGTTGATATGAAAATACACCGCCTAAACAAAGCATCCGCCACAGCATTGTGTTTACCTTTCTTATGTTTTATTATGGAAATGCTTATATGAATTCAAACCATTTGGCGTGTTTGTTCTTGAGATTTGTCAACCCTCTCAACTGCTTCAAAGACTCTATCGGTGTGGATGACACATTCCTCGCATTCTCCAAAGCGTCCACCAAAAGTGGCTTCGGAACTTTGTGTCTCAATCAGACATAATAGGCCTTGGAATATGATGTAATTTGACGATTTCCTTGAAAAATAATTTAGCGGTTTGGGTAGCATCATTTGTCGAGGGGCATGGGATGACATACGCCATCTTAGAGAAGCGTTCAACTACCACAAATATAGAATACTTTTTGTTAAACTCTTGGCAGCACTAAAACAAAGTCCATTGAAAGATCAACTCTTGGTGAAGTAGGGATTGACAATGGTAGTTAGAAACCTTACGGATTTACTCTTAACTTTCCGTTTCTACGAACCAAACACTTCACACAAATTTTTTTAACCAAACATCGCATCTTTGGACAATAGAATTGTTCCCTAAGAATGTCCAAAATCTACTTTTTCTAAAGTGACCCATAAAACCCTCTCCATGCACTTCTTGCATAAGTAACTCCCTAATGGATCCCTTGGGAATGCAAAGTTGCTTGTCCTTAAAAGAGAAAATCATCATGCATATAGAACTTGTGATACAATCCTATCCCCCTTCCTTGATAACAGTTCCATAACTCCGGATCACTTTCATAGCTTCCCTTAATACCCTCAAACCCTTGAATTTTTGCCTCCATGGTTGATATTAAAACATACTACTTAGACAATGCATCCGCCACAACATTCTCTTCCCTTTATACTTTATAATGGAAATACTTAGATGAATTTCAACCATTTGGCTTGTCTCTTATCTGCCCTCTCAAGTGTTTCAAAGTCTCGTGATCGATGTGGATGACACATTTCTTGGTTAAGAAGTAATGTTGCAAAGTTTCGATGGCTCTCACTAGCGCATACAACTCTTAATCGTAAGTAGGGTAATTAGGCGTTGATCGACCTAAGTCTTCGTGTTCTTGTCTATTGTGGCTCTAAGGAGAGTACCGAGAGTCCTATTAATGGCTTCTGTTTGGCAGTCGGTTTGGGGATGGCACGTTGTAAAAAAAATAAGTTAGCGGTTTGCGTGATCTTGGAGAAGAGGTCGACTACCACTAATATAGAATCCTTTTTGTTGAACTCTTGGTAGCCCTATAACAAAGTCCATTGAAAGATCCAATCAGGGTGAAGTAGGAATTGGCAATGGGAATTTAAACCATATGGATGTACTCTTGACTTTGCCTTCTTACAAACCAAACACTTCTCACAAAACTTTTATACCTCACATCGCATTTTTGGCTAATAGAAGTGTTCCCTAATCATGTCCGAAGTCTTCTTGTTTCCAAAGTGACCCCTCAAACCCCCTTCATGTGCTTCTTGCATAATTAACTCCCTAATCGATCCATTGGGAATGCAAATCTACTTGTCCTTAAAGAGAAAACAATTATGCATATAAAACTTGTGATACAATCCTTTCCCTCTTCCTTGATAACATTCCCCTAAGTCCGGATCACTTTCATAGCTTCCCTCAATACTCTCGAACCATTGAATCTTTGCTTCCATGGTTGATATGAAAACATACCGCCTAAACAAAGCATCCGCCACAACATTGTGTTTACCTTTCTTATGTTTATTATGGAAATGCTTATATGAATTCAAACCATTTGGCGTGTTTGTTCTGAGATTTGTCAACCCTCTCAAGTGCGTCAAAGTCTCTATCGGTGTCGATGACACATTCCTCGCATTCTCCAAAGCGTACACCAAAATTGGCTTAGGAACTTTGTGTCTCAATCAGACATAATAGGCCTCAGAGTATGATGTAATTTGACGATTTCCTTGAAATATAATTTAGCGGTTTGGGTAGCATCATTTGGCTAGGGGCATGGGATGACATACACCATCTTAGAGAAGCGTTCGACTACCACAAATATAGAATACTTTTTGTTAAACTCTTGGCAGCACTAAAACAAAGTCCATTGAAAGATCAACTCTTGGTGAAGTAGGGATTGGCAATGGTAGTTAGAAACCTTACGGATTTACTCTTGACTTTCCCTTTCTACAAACCAAACACTTCTCACAAATTTTTTTAACGAAACATCGCATCTTTGGACAATAGAATTGTTCCTTAAGAATGTCCAAAATCTTCTTTTTCTAAAGTGACCCATAAAACCCCCTCCATGCGCTTCTTGCATAAGTAATTCCCTAATGGATCCCTTGGGAATGCAAAGCTGCTTGTCCTTAAAAGAGATAATCATCATGCATATAGAACTTGTGATACAATCCTATCCCTCTTCCTTGATAACGGTTCCCTAACTCCGGATCACTTTCATAGCTTCCCTTAATACCCTCAAACCCTAGAATTTTTGCCTCCATGGTTGATATTAAAACATACCACCTAGACAATGCATCCGCCACAACATTCTCTTTCCCTTTATACTTTATTATGTAAATACTTAGATGACTTCCAACCATTTGGCGTGTCTCTTATCTGCCCTCTCAAGTGTTTCAAATTCTCGTGATCGGTGTGGATGACACATTCCTTGGTTAAGAGGTAATGTTGCCAAGTTTCGATGGCTCTCACTAGCGCATACAACTCTTAATCGTAAGTAGGGTAGTTAGGCGTTGATCGACCTAATTCTTCGTGTTCGTGTCTATTGTGGCTCTAAGGAGAGTACCGAGAGTCCTATTAATGGCTTTTGTTTGGCAGTCGGTTTGGGGATGGCACATTGTAAAAAAAAAGTTAGCGGTTTGCGTGATCTTGGAGAAGCTGTCGACTACCACTAATATAAAATCCTTTTTGTTGAACTCTTTGTAGGGATTGGCAATGGGAATTTAAACCATACGGATGTACTCTTGACTTTGCCTTCTTACAAACGAAACACTTCTCACAAAAATTTTCAACCTCACATCGCATCTTTGGCCAATAGAAGTGTTCTCCAAGCATGTCCAAAGTCTTCTTGTTTTCAAAGTGACCCATGAAACCCCCTTTATGCGCTTCTTGCATATGTAACTCCCTAATCGATCCGTTGGGAATGCAAAGTAGCTTGTTCGTAAAGAGAAAACCATCATGCATATATAACTTGTGATACAATCCTTTCCCTCTTCCTTGATAACATTCCCCTAACTCCGGATCACTTTCATAGCTTCCCTTAATACTCTCGAACCCTTGAATCTTTGCGTACATGGTTGATATCAAAACATACCGCCTAGACAAAGCATTTGCCACAAGGATTGTATTATGGAAATCCTTAGATGAATTCCATAATACAAAGCATCTGCTACATGTTTTATTATGGAAATCCTTAGATAAATTCCAACCATTTGGCGTGTCTCTTCTTGAGATACTTCTGCCCTCGAAAGTGCTTCAAAGTCTCGTGATCGGTAAAGATGGCACATTCCTTGGCCAAAAGGTAATGTTGCCAAGTCTCCATGGCTCTCACTCCTACATACGACACTTTATCGTAAATAGGATAGTTAAGCGTTGATCGACCCAAGTCTTCATGTTCTTGTCTGTTGTGTCTCTACGGAGAGTACCTAGAGTCCTATTAATGTATTTCTTTCGGTTTCGGGATGGCACATTGTAGAAAAGACGAGCTTGGTTCCTAGCATTTTCCAAAGCGTCCTCCAAAAGTGGCTAAGGAACTTTGTGTCTAGATCCGACAAAATAGTCCTTGGGATACCACGTAAATTGACAACTTCCTTGAAAACAAGTTAGCGGTATGGGTGGCATCATTTGTCATGGAGCATTGGATGAAATATGCTAACTTGGAGAAGTGGTCGACTACAACAAATATAGAATCTTTTTTGTTGAACTCTTTACAGTCATAAAACAAAGTCCTTTGAAAGATCACTCACGATGAAGTAGGGATTGGCAATGGGAGATATACACCATACAGATGTACTCTTGAATTTACCTTCTTACAAACAAAACATTCCTCACAAAATTTATCATGCTCACATTGCATCTTTGGGCAATAGAAGTGTACCCTAAAGATGTCCAAAGTCTCATGTTTCCAAAGTGAGCAATCAATCCCCCTCCATTCGCTTCTTGCATAAGTAACTCCCTAATCGATCCCTTGCGAATGCAAAACTGCTTGTCCTTAAAGAGAAAAGCATCATGCATATAGAACTTGTGATACAATCCTTTCCCTCTCCCTTGATAACATTCTCTTCACTCCGGATCACTTTCATAGCTTCACTTAATACTCTCAAACCCTAGAATTTTTGCCTCCATGGTTATTATCAAAACATACTGCCTAGACAAAGCATTTGCCACAACATTGTCTTTACCTTTCTTATGTTTTATTATGGAAATGCTTAGGCGAATTCCAAACATTTGGCGTGTCTCTTCTTGAGATTTGCCTGCCCTCTCAAGTGCTTCAAAGTCTCGTGATCGGTGTGGACAAAACATTCTTTGGCCAAGATGTAATGTTGCCAAGTCTCTGTGGCTTTCACTAGCGTATAGAACTCTTTATCGTAATTAAGATAATTAAGCGTTGATTGACCCAAGTCTTCATGTTCTTGCCTATTGTGTCTCTAAGGAGAGTACCGAGAGTCCTATTAATGACTTTCTTTTAGCCGTCGGTTTCGGCATGGCACGTTGTAGAAAAGACGAGCTTAGTTCTTAGCTTTCTCCAAAGCGTCCTCCAAAAGTGGTTTAGGAACTTTGTGTCTCGATCCGACATAATAGTCCTTGGGATACCATGTAAGTTGACAACTTCCTTGAAAAACAAGTTAGCGGTATGGGTAGCATCATTTGTCATGGAGTATTGGATGAAATGCGCCATCTTAGAGGAGCGATCGACTACAACAAATATAGAATCCTTTTTGTTGAACTCTTGGCACCTATAAAAAGAAGTCCATTGAAGATTAACTCGTGGTAAAGTAGGGATTGGCAATACGAGTTATAAACCATACAGAAGTACTCTTGACTTTGCCTTCTTACGAACAAAATACTTCTCACAAAATTTGTCAACCTCACATCGCATCTTTGGCCACTAGAAGTGTACGCTAAGCATGTCCAAAGTCTCATGTTTCCAAAGTTACCAATCAGTCCCCCTCCATGCGCTTCTTGCATAAGTAACTCCCTAATCGATCCCTTGGGAATGGTCCTTGGGATACCATGTAAGTTGACAACTTCCTTGAAAAACAAGTTAGCGGTTTGGGTAGAATCATTTGTCTTAAAGCATGGGATAAAATGCGCCACTTGGAGAAGCGTTCGACTACCATAAATATAGAATCCTTTTTGTTGAACTCTTGGCAGTCCTAAAACAAAGTCCATTGAAAGATTAACTCAAGGTGATGTAGGGATTGGCAATGGTAGATATAAACCATAAAGATATACTCTTGACTTTGCCTTCTTACAAACAAACACTTCTCACAAAAATTTTCAACCTCACATCGCATCTTTTGCCAATAGAATTATTCCCTAAGCAATCCAAAGTCTTCTTGTTTGCAAAGTGACCCATCAAACTCCCTCCATTCACTTCTGGCATAAGTAACTCCCTAATCGATCCCTTGGGAATGCAAAGCAGCGTGTCCTTAAAGAGAAAACCATCATGCATATAGAACTTGTGAATCAATCCTTTCCCTCTTCCGGATAACTTTCATAACATCCCTTAATACTCTAGAATCTTTGCCTCCATGGTTGACATCAATACATACCGCCTAGACAAACCAACCGCCACAACATTGTTTTTCTCTTTCTTATACTTTATTGTGGAAATGCTTAGATGAATTCCAACCATTTGGCGTGTATCTTCTTGAGATTTGTCTGGCCTTTCAAGTACTTCAAAGTCTCATGATCGGTGTAGGTGACACATTCCTTGGCCAAGAGGTAATGTTATCAAGATTCCATGGCTCTCACTAGTGCATACAACTCTGTATCATAAGTAGGGTAGTTAAGCGTTGTTCCACCCAAGTCTTCATGTTCTTGCCTATTGTGACTCTAAGGAAAGTACCGAGAGTCCTATTTATGATTTTCTTTTGGCTGTCGGTTTGGGGATGGCACGTTGTAGAAAAAAGACGAGCTTGGTTCCTAGCCTTCTCCAAAGCATCCTCATAAAGTGGCTTAGGAACTTTGTGTCTCGATCCAACATAATAGTCCTTGGGATACCATGTAATTTGACGACTTTCTTGACAAACAAGTTAGCGATTTGGGTAGCATTATTTTTCTTGGAGCATGGGATGAAATGTGCCATCTTTGAGAAGTGGTCGGCTACCACAAATATAGAATCCTTTTTGTTGAACTCTTGGTTGGCATAAAACTAAATCCATTAAGAGATCAAGTCATCGTGCAGTAGGGATTGGCAATGGGAGATATAAACCATACGGATGTACTCTTGACTTTGCCTTCATACAAATAAAACACTTCTGACAAAATTTGTCAACCTCACATCGCATCTTTGACCAATGTCCAAAGTTTCATGTTTCCAAAGTGACAAATCAATCCCCTTTCATGCGCTTCTTGCATAAATACCTTCCTAATTGATTCCTTCCGAATGCAAAGCCGCTTGTCCTAAATGAGAAACCCATCCTGCATATAGAACTTGTGATACAATCCTTTCCCTCTCCCTTGATAACATTCCCCTAACTCCGGATCACTTTCATAGCTTCCCTTAATACACTCAAACCCTAGAATCTTTGCCTCCATGGTTAATATCAAAACTTACTGCCTAGACAAAGCATCCGCCACAACATTGTCTTTCCCTTTCTTATACTTTATTATCGAAATGCTTAGATGAATTCCAAACATTTGGTGTGTCTCTTCTTGAGATTTTTCTACCCTCTCAAGTACTTCAACGTATCGTGATCGATGTGGATGGCACATTATTTTGTCTAGAGGTAATGTTGCCAAGTCTCCATAGCTCTCACTAGCGTATACAACTCTTCATCGTAAGTAGGGTAGTTAAGCGTTGATCGACCCAGGTATTTATGTTCTTGCCTATTGTGTCTCTAGGGAGAGTACCGAGAGTCCTATTAATGACTTTCTTATGCCGTTGGTTTGGGGATGGCACGTTGTAGAAAAGACGAGCATGGTCCCCAGCCTTCTCTTAAGCGTCCACCAAAAATGGCTTAGGAACTTCGTGTCTCGATCTGACACAATAGTCCTTGGGATACCATGTAATTTGACGACTTCCTTGAAAAACAAGTTAGCGGTTTGGATAGGATCATTTGCTTTGGAGCATGGATGAAGTGTGCCATCTTGAAGAAGCGGTCGACTACCACAAATATAGAATCTTATTATTGAACTCTTGGCAGCCCTAAAATGAAGTCCATTAAATGATCAACCCATGGTGAAGTAGGGATTGTCAATGGGAGATATAAACCGTACGGATGTACTCTTGACTTTGCCTTCTTACAAACCAAACACTTCTCACAAAAATTTTCCACCTCACATCGCATCTTTGGCCAATAGAAGTGTCCCTTAAGCATGTCCAAAGTCTTCTTGTTTCCAAAGTGATCAATCAATTCCCCTCCATGCGCTACTTGCATATTTAACTCCCTAATCGATCCTTTGGGAATACAAATTTGCTTGTTCTTAAACAGAAAAACATCATGCATATAGAACTTGTGATACAATCTTTCCCTCTTCCTTGATAACATTAGCCTAACACCCTTAATATTCTCGAATCTTTGAATCTTTGCATCCATCGTTGATATCAAAACATACCACCAACCAAAGCATCCACCACAACATTGTCTTTCCATTTCTTATACTTTATTGTGGAAATGCTTTGATGAATTCCAACCATTTGTCGTGTTCTCTTTTTGATATTTGTCTGGCCTCTAAAGTGCTTTAAAGTCTCGTGATCAGTGTAGATGACACATTCCTTGGCCAAGAGGTAATGTTGTCAAATCTCAATCGCTCTCACTAGTGCATACAACTCTTTATCGTAAGTAGGGTAGTTAAGCGTTGATCCACCCAAGTCTTCATGTTCTTGCTTATTCTGTCTCTAAGAAGAGTACCGAGAGTCATATTAATGACTTCCTTTTAGTTGTTGGTTTGGGGATGGCACATTGTAGAAAAAACGAGATTGGTTCCTAGCCTTCACCAAAGCATCCTCCAAAAGTGGCTTAAGAAATTCATGTCTCGATCCGACATAATACTCCTTGGGATACCATATAATTTGACGAATTCCTTGAAAAACAAGTTAACGGTTTGGGTAGCATATTTGTTTTGGAGCATAGGATGAAATATGCCATCTCAGAGAAGCGGTCGACTACCACAAATATAGAATCCTTTTTGTTGAACTCTTGGCAGCCCTAAAATGATCTTCATTGAAAGATCAACTCATGGTGAAGTAGGGACTGGAAGTGGGAGATATAAATTAACGGATGTACTCTTAACTTTTCAACCTCACATCGCATCTTTGGCCAACAGAAGTGTTCTCTAGGCATGTCCAAAGTCTTCATGTTTCCAAAGTGACCAATAAATCCCCCTCCATGCGCTTCTTGCATAAGTAAGTCCCTAATCGATCCCTTTGGAATGCAAAGCCACTTGTCCTTAAAGAGAAAACCAACCTGCATATGGATTTGTGATACAATCTTTTCCCTATTTCTTGATAACATTCCCTAACTCCTGATCACTTTCATAGCTTCCTTTGATACTCTCAAACCCAAGAATCTTTGCTTCCATGAATGATATCAAAACATACCTCCTAGACAAGCATTTTCTACAACATTGTGTTTCCCTTTCTTATGCTTTATTATGGAAATGCTTAGATGAATTCTAACCATTTGGCGTGTCTCTTCTTAAGATTTGTCTGCCCTCAAAGTCTCATGATTGGTGTGGATGACACATTTCTTGCCCAAGAGGTATTGTTGCCAAGTCTCCATGGCTCTTACTAACGTATACAACTCTTTATTGTAATAGCGTATTTATGGGTTGATCAACCTAAGTCTTCATGTTCTTGCCTGTTTTGGCTCTAAGGAGAGTACCGAGAGTCCTATTAGGACTTCTGTTTGGGTGTCGGTTTTGGGATGGCACATTGTAGAAAAGACGAGCATGGTCCCTAGGCTTCTCTTAAGCGTCCTGCAAAAGTGGCTTACAAACATCGTGTCTCAATCCGACATAATAGTCCTAGGGATACCATGTAATTTGACGACTACCTTGAAACATAAGTTAGTGGTTTGGGTAGCATCATTTGTCTTTGAGCATGGGTTGAAATGCATCATCTTGGAGAAGCGGTCAACTACAACAAATATAGAATCCTTTTGTTGAAATCTTGGCAGCCCTAAAACGAAGTTCGTTGAAAGATCAACTTATGGCGAAGTAAGGATTGACAATGGGAGATAGAAACCATACGGATTAACTCCTGACTTTGTCTTCTTACAAACCAAACACATTTCAATCCGACATAATAGCCCATAGGATTCCATATAATTTGAAGACTTCCTTTGAAAACAATTTAGCAGTTTGGGTAGCATCATTTGTCTTGGAGCATGGGATGAAATGTGCCTTCTTGGAGAAGCGGTCGACTACCACAAATATAGAATCCTTTTGTTGAACTCTTGGCAGCCCTAAAACGAAGTCCATTGAAATATCAACCATGGTGAAGTAGGGATTGACAATGGGAGATATATACCATACAGATGTACTTTTGACTTTTCCTACTTACAAACTAAACATTTCTCACAAAATTTGTCAAGTGTACTACACATCGTTGGCCAATAGAACAGTTTCCCAAGCATGTCCAAAGTCTTCTTGTTTCCAATGTGCCTCTTGCATAAGTAACTCCCTAATCGATTCTTTAGGAATGCAAAGCTCCTTGTCCTTAAAGAAAAAACCATCATGCATATAGACCTTGTGATACAATCCTTTCCTTCTTCCTTGACAACATTCCCCTAACTCAGCATCATTTTCATAGCTTCCTTTAATACTCTCAAAATCTAGAATCTTTGCCTCCTTGGTTGATATCAAAACATACTACCTAGACAAATCATCTGCCACAACCTTGTCTTTCCCTTTCTTATACTTTATTATTGAAATGCTTAGATGAATTCCATCCATTTGGCGTGTCTCTTCTTGAGATTTGTCTGCCCACTCAAGTTCTTCAAATTCTTGTGATCGATGTGGATAACACATTCCTTCACCAAGAGGTAATGTTGCCAAGTCCCCATGGCTCTCACTACCATATATATTCATTATCGTAAGTAAGGTAGTTAAGCGTTGATCGACACAAGTCTTCATGTTATTGCCTATTATGGCTCTAAGGAGAATACCAAGAGTCCTATTAATAACTTCTGTTTGGCCGTCGGTTTGGGGATGGCACATTGTAGAAAAGACGAGTATGGTTCCCAGGCTTCTCTTAAGCGTCTTCCAAAACTGGCTTAGGAACTTTGTGTCGCGATCTGACAGAATAGTCTTTGGGATATTATGTAACCTGACGACTTCCTTGAAAAACAAATTAGTGGTTTGGGTAGCATCATTTGTCTTTGAACATGGATAAAGTGGGCCATCTTGAAGAAGCGGTCGACTACCACAAATATAAAATCCTATTGTTGAACGCTTTGCAACCCTAAAATGAAGTCCTTTAAATGATCAACTGATGGTGAAGTAGGGATTGGCAATGGGAGATATAAACCATACAGATGTACTATTGACTTTGCCTTCTTACAAATCAAACACTTCTCAAAAAAGTTTTCCACCTCACATTGCATCTTTTGCGAATAGAAGTGTTCCCTAAGCATGTACAAAGTCATCTTGTTTCCAAAGTAACCCAACAATTTCCCTCCATGCGCTTCTTGCATAATTAACTCCCTAATCGATCTTTTGGGAATGCAAAGCTGCTTGTCTTTAAACAGAAAAACATAATGCATATAGAACTTGTGATACATTTCATAGCTTCCCATAATACTCTCGAAGATTAGAATTTTTGTCTCCATGGTTGATATAAAAACATACCGCCTAGACAGAACATCCACCACAACCTTGTCTTTCCCTTTCTTATATTTTATTATGGAAATGCTTGGATGAAGTCCAACCATTTAGCGTATCTTTTCTTGAGATTTTTCCGCCCTTTCATGTCCTTTCTCGCGATCGGTGTGGATGACACATTCCTTGGCCAAGAGGTAATGTTGCCAAGTCTCCATGGCTCTCACTAACGCATACAACTTTTTATCGTAAGTAGGATAGTTAATTGTTGATTGACCCGAGTCTTCATGTTCTTGCCTATTGTGGCTCTAAGGAGAGTACCAAGAGTCCTATTAATGATTTCCATTTGGCTGTTGGTTTGGGGATGGCAAGTTGTAGAAAAGACGAGCTTGGTCCCCAGCCATCTCTTAAGCTTCCTCCAAAAGTGGATTAGGAACTTCGTGTCTTGATCCAACACAACAGTCCTTGGGATACCATGTAATTTTGACGACTTCCTTGAAAAACAAGTTAGCGGTTTGGGTAACATTATTTGTCTTGGAGCATTGGATGAAATGCGCCATCTTGGAGAAGCGGTCGACTACCACAAATATAGAATCCTTTTGTTGAACTATTGGCAACCCTAAAATGAAGTCCATTTAAAGATCAACCCTTGGTGAAGTAGAGATTAGCAATGGGACATATAAACCATACGGATGAAAACCCATAAAAATGATCAACCCTTGTGTTTTCATTTTGTTTCCTTTCATTAGATCTGTTCCTTTGCATCATAAATCTTTGAAAACCCATAAAAATGAAATTTATTTGCATCTTAGTGAGTCAGGTTTCGAGTTTGAGTTTTTAGTCTTGAAGCATTATCCATTTCCATCATTTTATCATTATTGGTGTTCTTGCATTTTTTCTCTCTCTTAAATTTTGTGTGTTAGATCTACTTGTTTCATCTTGCTGATGATGTTTGTCGATAGTTTTGAGCGTCTCATGTTAGTTTCATGCTAGTTAGATCATTTGCATCAACCATTCATCATCTAAGCATCATCTGTTCATCCTAGTCATTTTGGTGTTCTTGTGTGTTCTTGGATTGTTCATGAATTTTTCTACCAAAGCTGAGTTGTTTGATCCTATTTTTGTCTAGTTCAAATCATTTGCTTGTTTATTACCTGGATGAATGAATCTAGTCGCGTTTTAGGATTAATTAGGAGAGAATCAAATTAATTTGAAAATTGTGGTCTTAGTTTGCTTTAAGCTTTTGCATTTTTGGCATTTAGCTTTCCTCTCTCCCTTATCTCTTATGCTTTATACTTTTACCCTGATTATTCTTTTTGTTACCACCAGTTAATTCTAGTTAACCATAAGAGAATTGAGCTATCAAAGTTAATTTATTTACTCTTGTTAACCATAGTTAATCTTTTTTATTTGTAATCTGAGTTTAGTATTGTCGCTTTTACTTATTATTTATCTCTTGAGCTGTCATTGTTCCATCTTATTACTATTACCACTTTACACTCAAGAGATATTTTAAAAACGCTTAGCTCTAATTCACTTGTTTCAACCAAAAGATACTTAAGCATTGCTACTTGTCTTGCAAGGTACCAAAGACTAAGAGACTTGAGAAGGCAGGAAGCTATGGAAGACCAACCGGATATTGGGAACGTCCTTGCTGCTATACAAGCGCAACTCCAACAACTTGGAGAGAGTCTCACACGGGTAGAAACCCCACCTCCCCAAGCTCCACCTCACTGTGGACCAAATCAAGGATCTATCTCCGATGATGAATTAAAACCTCCACCACAGAGGAGGATGAGACCTAGACGCCGAGTGGGATTAAATGAAGAAGAAGAGTATCAAGTACCTAGACCCCATGCGCCTAGCCTTAAACTCATGGCTCCCGCCTTTGGCGAAAAGGTTGATCCGGAGGTTTACTTGGAGTGGGAGCGAAGGATGGATCACATATTCGCGTGCTATGAGTATAATGATCAAAGGAAGATTGCCTATGCAGCAGTACAACTCATAGATCACACACTCACATGGTGGGATCGAGACAAAGCCGAGAGGAGGAGGAACCAAGAAGGGTCGGTGCCTACTTGGGATGTTACAAACCGCCTAATGAAGAGAAGATATGTACCGCCCTTGTATCACCAAGATCTCCAAAAGAAATTTAGGAAGCTCACACATGGCACTAAATCCGTTGAAGTGTACGATGAGGAGTTTGAGCATCTCTGAAACCGGTTACAACTAGATGAAGCCGAGCAAACTCACATGGCTCAATTCATGGATGGCTTACAAGATAGGATAGTGCGAAAAGTTGAAAGGCAATCTATCCTATGGAGGGTTTGAGGAGCTATTGCACCTCGCGATTCAAGTTAAACAACAAGTGAAGCGAAAGAAAAATAATGTGAACTGGAACCGCATGCAAGGTACACCAAGTTGGTCTCCAAGCGCATCCAAGAAAAGAGTAAACCTGATGTGGTAGGTCAAGGTTCAAACTGATGAATGTGGAGGCACCAAGGGATAAGAAAGCCGGAACAAAGAGGAGAAGCCAATGTTCCAAAAAGGCAGGACATAGTATGTTTCAAATTCCAAGGGCACGACCGCTATGCTAGAGACTGTCCTAACCGAAGAGTAATGATCATTACTCTCACCGGAGACTATGAGTCCCAAGATGAAGAAGAAAAGCTCCAAGAAGAGGAACAAGACTTGGAAGAAGAGATCGAGTACCCAGATGTGGGGGAACTACTTGTCATTCGGAGTATCTTAAGCACAGCTTAATCCCCGGAGGATGCCAACCAACGAGAAACATCTTCCATACAAGATGTATGGTAAGTGGGAAGGTATGTGGTTTAATCATTGATGGTGGTTCTTGTACAAATGTAGCAAGCGCCTATATGGTAGATAAACTTAAGCTTAAAACCACTAAATATCCCAAGCCTTATAAGCTCAAATGGTTAAATGATAAAATTGTGATAAATGTGGATCATCAAGTCTTAGTGTCATTAAGTGTCGGCCAATACCGAGGCCAAGTCTTGTGTTATGTGGTTCCAATGCAAGCTAGCCACCTACTTTTGGGGCGTCCATGGCAGTTTGATAGGGATACCACTCATTATGGCTGAACAAACCATTACTCTTTTGTTAATGATAAGAAACGAATTAGTTTAGCACCCCTCACTCCTTTTTAAGTTAATGAAATGCAAGCTAAGTTGTCTAAGGATACTAGATTTAAGGCTAACTTCTTGATCAATCCTAGTGTTGTTAGGAAATCTCTTTATGATAATGCTTGTGGTGTTTTGCTAATGGTGTTTAAAGAGAGCTTGAGTATATGTACATTGGAAGAGGACTTACCAGGAGATATCAAGAGGCTCTTAAACCTGTTTAAAGATGTCTTTCCAGAGAAGATTCCCCACGGCTATCACCCATTAGGGGTATTGAACATCAAATTGATCTCATTCCTGGTGCTCAACTCCCAAACTGGCTAGCTTACCAAGTGAATCCCGAGGAAGGCAAGGAATTGGAGAGACAAGTTGTGAACTTGATGTGTAAGGGATACGTGAGAGAGAGCCTAAGTCCTTGTGTCGTACCGGTGCTATTGGTGCCCAAGAAGGACGGGACCTGGAGGATGTGCATTGATTGTCGGGCTATCAACAACATCACTATCAAATACCGGCATTCATACCCCGGCTCGACGACATGCTTGATGAGCTAAGTGGATCCACTATCTTCTCATAAAAAGACCTGAAAAGTGGGTATCATCAAGTGAGAATGAAGGAGGGAGTTGAGTGGCAGACAACCTTCAAAACCAAGAAAGGTTTGTAAGAATGGTTGGTAATGTCATTCGGTTTTTTGTAATGCACCAAGTACTTTCATGCGCCTAATGAATCATATTTTGAGATCTTTCATAAATAAATTTGTGGTAGTTTATTTTGATGATATACTTATTTATAGCAAATGCTTGATTGATCATGTTAGTCATCTCAAATTGGTCTTGAAGACTCTTAGGGAAGAAGGTTTATATGTGAATCTTAAGAAATGCATTTTTTGTGCTAATGAGCTTGTGTTCTTAGGATTTGTTGTGAGTTCACAGGGATTAAAGGTGGATAATGAAAAGATCAAAGCTATAGAGGACTGGCTGACCCCTACAAGTATTAGCCAAGTGCAAAGCTTTCACGGACTAGCAAGCTTCTATAGGAGATTTGTCAAAGCTTGTGTTCTCTACGACTTGTCATTCCCAAACCGATGGGCAGACCGAGGTAGTCAATAAAACACTTGCAACGTTGCTGAGGGCTACCATTGGGAAGAATATGAAGATGTGGCTCGAATGTTTACCATTTGTGGAATTTGCCTACAATTGATCAACACATTCGGCTACAAGGCTCTCTCCCTTTTAAGTAGTATATGGATTCAACTCATTGACACCATTGGATATCCTATCCTTACCTCCAGCTCAATATGAGGATCAAGAAGGTATCACTAAGGCTGAATATGAGAAGAAGCTCCATGAGATGGTTTGGGTAAACATTGAGAAGTAGACCGAGTACTACACCAAGCAAGCAAATAAAGGATGTTGACAGGTGTCATTCCAACCTGGAGACTGGGTATGGTTGCATCTAAGGCCAGAGATGTTTCCTAACCAAAGAAAGAAAAAGCTAGCGCTTAGAGGAGATGGCCCCTTCAAGATTTTGGAAAAGACCAACGATAATGCATACCGGCTGGAGCTTCCAGGTGAGTTTAATGTCTCTTCTACCTTCACTGTTGCTGATTTGGCTCCTTTTGATACATGTAATGAACAAGTTTTGTGGACAAAACCTCTAGAAGAAGGAGGGGATGATGTAAGCAAGGCACCTCTAGAACCTTCACCGACAGACCATGAAGAGGATGAGGAGCTGGTGACACCAACAGTACCTCCTGGAGTCATCAAGAGGATCAAGTCAAAGGCTTAATGGGACAAGTTCAAAGGCTTCGTAGAGAGAGTATTGATGCTAGCAAATGACAGCCGGATAACGGCTCCGATGACACTAAATTTTCCAAGGGCTTTGAGCGTTTTATCACCAATTTGTGGAAGCTCTTGGACCTTGATCAGCTATGGGAAGAAGGATCAAAGTGTCTTCACTATCTCCCAAGAGTGAAGACACGTCAAGACGCCAAGGTAATTGCACTCTTTTTCCCCACCTCGGGTTTGTCCCAATGGGTTTACATAGGGGGTTTTTAATGAGGCAATGATACTTGGTGCATCACACTTCATTCCCTGTGCTTAATCTGCTTGGAAATTTCAATGAAAAGGTAGGTTAGGCATGGAGTGTGATCCTATCTTTCTCTAGAATACATCCGCTTAAAATAAGTCTTCTTTTCTATTTAAATATTTTCTAAATGTTTTTACCACTTCTTAAGTGGTCTAATTTAGGTGTTTGTTAGAAAATTTGACCATTGTGTAATTAAGTTTATTTATATCTATGGAGCCTCATATGAAAGGGCTAAAACTCTTTGTAATAAGATCTAACACATTTTTAGAAATCAAAATG
Organism: Cardamine chenopodiifolia; assembly: GCA_963922655.1. NCBI lineage: Eukaryota > Viridiplantae > Streptophyta > Magnoliopsida > Brassicales > Brassicaceae > Cardamine > Cardamine chenopodiifolia. The sequence continues at coordinate 5,997,042 of OZ000463.1, forward strand.
AAGAACTTTTCTTCTTTTGTCTATCGAGGAATCCTCTAGACGAAATCCTTCAAACCTCCTTGAGCTTGGCTCGGATATTTGAAGACTTGATGTATCAAGGTCCTTTTATAACCCTTGTGGTGCCAACGATCCATCATTGTAATACCGTGAAGATTTGGTTAGTGTTTCTCACCGCTTTCATCATAAACACCACCAAGAGAAGATGAAGCTTGGAGCTTGAACACCTTGGGCGTGTGTCATCTTGGCAGCCTTAAAACAATGTCCACTGAAAGATCAACCCATGGTGAAGATAGGAACTGGCAATGGAACATATAAACCATACAGATGTACTTTTGACTTTGCCTTCTTACAAACCAAACACTTCTCCTAAAATCTGTCAACCTCACATCGCTTCCCTAAACATGTCCCAAGTCTTCTTATTTCCAAAGTGACCCATCAAACCCCCTCCATGCGCGTCTTGCATAAGTAACTCCCGAATCAAACCCTTGGGAATGCAAAGCTGCTTGTCCTTAAAGAGTAAATCATCATGCATATAGAACTCTTGATATAATCCTTTCCTTCTTCCTTGATAACATTTCCCTAACTCCCGATCCATTTCATAGCTTCCCTTAATACTCTCGAACCCTAGAATCTTTGCCTCGATGGTTGATATCAAAACATACCGCCTAGACAAAGCATCCACCATAACATTGTCTTTCCTTTTCTTATTCTTTATTATGGAAATGCTTAGATGAATTCCAACCATTTGGTATATCTCGTCTTGAGATTAGTCAAATTTCTCGTGATCGGTGTGGATAACACATTCCTTGGACAAAAAGTATTGTTGCCAAGTCTCCATGGCTCTCACTAGCGAATATAACTCTTTATCGTAACTTGGGTAGTTAAGCGTTGATCGACCCAAGTCTTCATGTTCTTGATTATTGTGGTTCTAAGGCGAGTACCAAGAGTCATATTAACGTCTTCTGTTTGGCCGTCAGTTTAGGGATGACATGCTTTAGAAAAAAGACGAGCTTGGTCCGTAGTCTTCTCCAAAGCATCTTACGAAAGTGGCTTAGGAATTTTGTGTCTCGATCTGACAAAAAAATCCTTGGGATACCATGTAAATTGACGATTTCGTGAAAAACAAGTTAGCAGTTTGGTTAGCATCATTTTCTTGAAGCATGGGATGAAATACACCATCTTGGAGAAGCGGTCGACTACCACAAATATAAAATCCTTTTGTTGAACTATTGGCAGCCTTAATATAAAGTCCATTGAAAGATCAACCCATGGCAATGGGAGATATAAACTATACGGATGTTGATGTACCCCAAGGGACTGATCCAAGGATCTGTCACGGGTACTCGTCGGTAACCGGGCTTTGACTCGGTACAGACTAGTTGCCGGAACGATAACGAAAAGGGATACAAGGATAGAGCGAAGAACCGAGGATGAATCGACCCAATTCTTTACAAAAGAGATGGAATGGAACGAAATGCGACACAAGGGGCATAGGACGTCCCTTGATATGGCAAAGCCGGTGACGATTCCGAGCTCGGCTCGAGGAAATGATACCGGAAAGAGGTTCAAGAGAATTGACTCGATTGAACTTTGAAAGAGAAAAACTCTAAGTATTTTTGTGAAAAGTCTAACGTTTCATTAAAAGGGTAAGGCGCCTTTTATTGGCTACAACTTAAGGGAAGCACGTCACAAATAAGGCCGCTTAAAGAACAAGCCCTTTAGCAGGCCGCTTAACGACAAACGACATATAACATAAAAATTACTGAAGGAAAAAGGTCCAAAATGTGGGTGGATCCGCTCTAGCACTCGGAATGGTCCATCGCCTCGGGGGTTAAGCTTGCTCTTCCTTTGTTGGGGGAATCTCTCGGGCTTGAAGTGGAAGCAGACCCAGTCGCCGGCTTGGAACACCGTGCGCTTTCATCCCTTGTTAGCTTGTCGGGTGTAGTGCTCGGTCCTCTTCTCGATATTGGCTCGGACCATTTTATCAAGCTTCTTGGCGTAGGCAGCCTTGTCGATCCCTTCTTGGTTCTCAACCTGAGGGTAAAGGGAGTTGGTCTAGCGGGGTTAAGGGCTTAAACCCGTAGACCATCTCGAAGGGAGATTTCCTAGTCGCCGAGTGGATGGCCCGGTTGTAGGCAAACTCGACCAGTGGTAGAACATCGAGCCACACCATCTTGTTGTCGCCTAAGGTCGCTCGTAAAAGGGCTCCGAGTGTTCAGTTAACAACCTCCGTTTGCCCATCAGTATGCGGGTGGTAAGTGGTGGAATAGAGGAGCTTGGGCTCTCGGTCCAAAACGATAGTTTGGGGCATGCCGTGTATCCTCACGATCTCACGGAGGAAGAACTCGGCTATCTTTGACGCGTCATGGGACTTGGAGCAGGGGATGAAGTACGCCATTTTGGAGAAACGGTCCACGACCACCATGATAGTATCCTTGCGGTCGATGATGGGTAAGCCTAGGACAAAGTCCATAGATAGGTCGACCCATGGTGCATTCGGTATCGGTAGTTGCGTGTATAATCCTTGCGGCTGGCTTCGGGACTTGGCCTTCTTGCAAGCCAAGCACTTAGAAAAGAATTCTTTGACTTGCCCCTTCATTCTCGGCCAATAGAAGTGGCCGCGGAGGATGGAGAGGGTCTTGAGGGAACCTAAGTGTCCCATTAGTCCTTCACCGTGAGCTTCTTGGGCTATGAGTTCCTAGATCGAGCACTGAGGAATGTATAGCTTCCGTCCCTTGAAGAAAAAGCCCTCATGGAGATAGAACTTTTGGTAGGGATGGGTTCTATGGCCTCGGAAGCAATCGCCGAGCTTTGGGTCTTGGTCATATTGGTCCGCGATGCCTTCAAACCCCAAAATTTTCGCATCGAAGGCCGTGATCAATGCGTAGCATCGAGAAAAAGCGTCGGCAACGATATTGTCCTTGCCCTTCTTGTATTTGATGGCGTATGGAAAGGTCTCGATGAACTCGAGCCACTTAGCGTGTCGCTTCTTCAGATTTGTTTGGCCTCGGAGGTGCTTCAATGTCTCATGATCGGTGTGGATCACGAACTCCTTGGCGAGGAGATAGTACTGCCATGTCTCGAGGGCACGGACCTAGGCGTAGAGCTCCTTGTCGTACGTTGGATAGTTGAGGGAAGCGCCGCTAAGCTTCTCGCTGAAGTATGTGACCGGTCGGCCGCCTTGAGTAAGGACCGCTCAAATGCCTATATCAGAGGCGTCACACTCAACTTCGAACGTCTTGTCGAAATCCAAAAGGGTGAGCAAAGGGGTTTGGGTGAAGTGTTCTTTGAGCTCGTGGAAGGTTTTGTCCTGATCAGGTCCCCATTGGAACTTGGTGCTTTTCTTGATGACGACGGTAAGGGGAGCCGCTATCGTGTTGAAGTCGTGAACGAACAGCCTATAGAAGCTGGCCATTTCATGGTCGCTCTGGACTCGACTGATGCTCAAGGGAGTTGGCCATTCTTGGATTGCCTTGATATTTTCCTCGTCGACCTTGAGACCCTGAAAACTCAACAAATCCTAGGAAACAAAGCTCATTAGCACCGAAAACACACTTCTTAAGGTTGGCGTAGAGACATTCCTTTTGATGTACCCCAAGGGACTGATCCAAGGATCTTTCACTGGTACTCGTAGGCAACCAGGCTTTGAATCGGTACAGACTAGTTGCAAGAACGATAAAAAAAATGGATAGAAGGATGGAGCGAAGAACTAAGGATGACTCGACATGATTCTTCACAAAAGAGATGGAATATAATGAAATGTGACACAAGGGGTATGAGACGTTCCTTGATACGACAAATCTGGTGACGATTCCGAGCCCGGCTCGAGGAAACATTATCAGAAAGAGGTTCAAGAGAAGTGACTCAATTGAACTTTGAAAGGGAAAAACTCTTAAGTATTTTTGTGAAAAGTCAAATGTTTCATTAAAAGGGCAAGGTGCCTTTTATACGCTACAACTTAAAGGAAGCACGTCCTAAATAAGGCCGCTTAGAGAACAAGCCCTTTAGCGGGCCACTTAATGACAAACGACATATCACATAAAAATAACTAAACGAAGGAGGTCCAAAAAGCTGGTGGGCCTCGGAAGATAGGATCACGCCTTCTCTCTCTTACTTGGCTCGGATGTTTTCAAGAAGAGTGACCATGGTGAGGCGTGATTCGTCAAGTCTCCTCACCTCGTTAAAAACCTATCCGGCAAACCACTTAGGGATAAATCCGGACAGGGAAAAAGAGTGCGACTCTCTTGACGTCTTGGGTGCGTCTTCACCTAGTGATGATGAAGACGCTTAGTTCTTGAGCGTCGGTGGTGGTGCGGGTCGGCTCAGCCTTGGTGGATTTTTGGTCCATGAATCGTTGCATGACTCGCACGAACTTGTCTCTATAGAGCTTGGTCTTGCTCCTTTTGACGGGTCCAGGTGGAAGGATGGGAACCTCCAAAGCCTCGTCTTTATCAGGAGATGCCAAGTCTGGGTGCTCAGCATCACTTGTCTGTGACTTTTCTGTAGACGGGTGGAACTTGACTATAGATAGGCTGGACTTGTCCATGGAATGGGTGGTGCTCGGGTGGAGGCTGTCCGTGGAAAGGGTGGTGCTCGGGTGATTCCTGTCTTTAGACTCGGCAGCAAACGGGTGAGAATTGTGTGCGGAGCCTGGCCGTGGAAATGGTGGCGCTCGGGTGATTCCTGTCAGATGTACTCTTGACTTTGCCAACCTCATATCACGTCTTTGGCAAATAGAATTGTTCCCTAAGCATGTCCAAAGTCTTTTTGTTTCCAAAGTGACCCATCCATCCCCCTCCATGCGCTTCTTGCATAAGTAACTTCCTAATCAATCCCTTGGGAATGCAAATCAGCTTGCCCTTAAAGAGAAAACCATCATGCATATAGAATTTTTGATAGAATCCTTTCCCTCTTGCTTTGTAATATTCCCCTAACTTCATATCACTTTCGTAGCTTCCCTTAATACTCTAAAACCCTAGATTATGTGCCTCCATGGTTGATATCAAAAGATACCGCCTAGACAAAGTATCTGCCACAACATTGTCTTTGCTTTTCTTTTACTTTATTATGGAAATGCTTAGATGAATTCCAACCATTTTGGTGTGTCTCTTCTTCAGATTTCTCTGCCCTCACAAGTGCTTCAAACTCTCGTGATTGGTGTTGATGACACATTGCTTTGCTAAGAGGTAATGTTGCCAAGTCTTCATGGCTCTCACTAGCGAGTGCAACTCTTTATTGTAGGTAGGGTAGTTAAGCGTTGATCGACCCAAGTCTTCATGTTATTGCCTATTGTGGCTCTAATGCGAGTACCGAGAGTCCTATTAATGACTTCCGTTTGGCTGTCGGTTAAGGGATGACATGTTTTAGAAAAAACGAGCTTGGTCCCTAGCCTTCTCCAAAGCGTCCTCCAAAAGTGGCTTAGGAAATTCCTTCCTCGATCCGATACAATGTCCTTGGGATACCATGTAATTTAACGACTTCCTTGAAATACAAAATAACAGTTTGGGTAGCATCATTTGTTTTGGAGCTTGATATGAAATGCACCATCTTGGAGAAGTGTTCAACTACCACAAATATAGAGTAGTTTTGTTGAACTCTTGGCAGCCCTAAAACGAAGTCCATTGAAAGATCAACCCATGGGGAAGATAAGGAATGGCAATAGGAGATATAAACCAAACACTTCTTCCAAAATATCTAAACCTCACATCGCATCTTTTGGCCAATAAAAGTGTTCCCTAAGCATGTCCCAAGTCTTCTTGTCTCCAAAGTGACCCATCAAACCCCCTCCATGTGCTTTTTGCATAAGTATCTCCTTAATCGTTCCCTTGGGAATGCAAAGCTGCTTGTTCTTAAAGAGAAAAATAATACACATATAGAAATCTTGATACAATCCTTTCCCTCTTCCTTGATAACATTCCCCTAACTCTATATCTATTTAATAGCTTCCCTTAATACTCCCAAACCCTAGAATCTTTGCCTCCATGGTTGATATCAAAATATATCGCCTAGATAAAGCATACACCACAACATTGTCTTTATCATTCATATACTTTATTACGGAGATGCTAGATGAATTCCAACCATTAGACGTCTCTCTTCTTGAGATTTGTCTCCCTTCTCAATTGCTTCAAATTCGCGTGATTAGTGTGGTTAACCCATTCCTTGGATAAGAGGTAATGTTGCCATGTCTCCATGGCTCTCACTAGCGAATACAAATCTTTATTGCAAGTTGTGTAATTAACCGCTAATCGAACAAAGTCTTCATGTTCTTGCATATTGCGGCTCTAAGGACAGTACCAAGAGTCCTATTAATAACTTCAGTTTGGCCATTGGTTTGGGGATGACACACTGTAAAAAGGCTAGCTAGGTCCCTAGCCTTCTCCAAAGCGTCTTCCAAAAGTGGCTTAGGAACTTTGTGTCTCGATCCGACACAATAGTCCTTGGGATACCATGTAAATTGACGACTTCCTTGAAAAACAAGTTGCGGTTTGCGTAGCATGATTTGTTTTGAAGAATGGGACCAAATGCGCCATCTTGGAGAAGCAGTCGACTACCACAAATACAGAATCCTTTTGTTGAACTCTTAGCAGCCCTAATACGAAGTCCATTGAAAAATCAACCTTAGCAATCGGAGATATAAACCATATGAATGTATTCTTGACTTTGCCTTCTTACAAACCAAACACTTCTAACCTCACATCGCATCTTTGGCCAATAGAAGTGTTCCCTAAGCATGTCTGAAGTCTTCTTGTTTCTAAATCGACCCATCCATCCCCCTTCATGCGCTTCTTGCATAAGTAACACCCAAATTGATCTCTTGAGAATGCAAAACTGCTAGTCCTTAAAGAGAAAACCATCATGCATATAGAATTTGTGATACAATCCTTTCTATATACTTTATTATGGAAATGCTTTGATGAATTCCAACCATTTGGAGTGCCTCTTCTTGATATAAAAATCTCGTGATCAATGTGGATGACACATTCCTTTGCTAAGAGGTAATGTTGTCAAGTCTCCATGGCTCTCACTAGCGCATACAGCTCTTTATCGTAAGTAGGATAGTTAAATGTTGATCGACCCAAGTCTTCATGTTCTTGCCTATTTTTGCTCTAAGGAGAGTACCAAGATTCCTATTAATGACTTCTATGTGGCCGTCGATTTGGGGATGGCACGCTGTAGAAAACACGAGCTCTGTCCCTAGCCTTTTCTAAATCATCTTCCAAAAATGGCTTAGGAACTTCATGTCTCGATCCAACACAATAGTCCGTGGGATAGCATGTAAATTGACAACTACCTTGAAAAACAAGTTAGCGTTTATGGGAGCATCATTTATCTTGAAGTATGGGATGAAATGAGCCATCTTGGAGAAGGGGTCGACTAGCACAAATATAGAATCCTTTTGTTGAACTCTTAGCAGCCCTAATACGAAGTCCATTGAAAGGTCAACCCTTGGCAAATGGAGATATATACCATATGGACGTACTTTTAACTTTGCCTTCTTACAAACCAAACACTTCTAACCAAATTTTTCAAACTCGCACCGCATCTTTGGCCAATAGAAGTGTTTCCTAAGCATATCCAAAGTCTTCTTGTTTCAAAACTGACCCATCCATCCCCTTCCATGCGCTTCTTGCATAAGTAACTCCCTAATTGATCCCTTGGGAAAGGAAAACTGCTTGTCCTTAAAGAGAAAACCATCACGCATATAGAACTTATGGTACAATCCTTTCCCTCTTCCTTGATAACATTCCCCTAACTCTGGATCCATTTCTTAGCTTCCCTTAATACTCTCGAACCCTAAAATCTTTGCATCCATGGTTGATGTCAAAATATACTGCCTAGGCAAAACATCCGCCACAACATTGTCTTTCCCTTTCTTATACTTTATTATGGAAACACTAGATGAATTCCAACCATTTGTCATCTCTCTTCTTCAGATTTGTTTGCCCTCTCATGTGC